>OY755235.1:49614419-50814419 GCA_963576725.1 Azorinus chamasolen
GTTTTATTGAACGGTTTCCATGGTAACGCGAGGAGGTAAATTTCGAAACATCATTGGTTCAGAAAATGCACAATAACTTTGCTTTTAGAGGCAATAGAAGGACAAAACAAAAACCAAAGTAAAACAGAGACATATATCTTGATTATGATATATAATTTTAATAATATTCATATATGATTGCTTGTGAATATTAATGAGGAAGTATAAAAATCCGCGTTTTTAGAAAAATGAGTTTTTTGTTTAGTCTTAGAGGCATATTAATGCACAAAAATTATTGAATTCAGGTTTAAATTGTTCGTTGGGATCCTCAGAACACTTTTTGAGCATTCCCCCAAAATAATTGTGCCCCAGCTATGTTTTATTAAACGGTTTCCATGGTAACCTGAGGTAAATTTCGAAACTATCTTGATTAAGAAAATGCATAATAACTTTTAGCTTGACGAGTTTGTTTTTAGTCTGAGACGCCTAATAATATACAAATAGTTATTGAATTCAGATTTAAATGTTTTAATATCAACAAAAAAATAAAGGAAAACATCTTTGGTTCATGTAATATTTCTAAAACATGTATTTTAAGCTAATTTGCATATAACGTGCGTAAATGAATAAGCAATTTAACATAAGCCCTATATTTAGCATTGTTTCAAGTGTACTATCTTTTTCTATTATTTATTTTACGTAAAATACCAGATATTGAACAAAAATTGACAAGAGCAGAGGGTCATTACTTTGAGTTCTTGAATATTAATGCATAGGTATGAATATTAATGAGATGTAAAATAAACACACTTGAATGAGCTGTTCTTTTTATCTGAGATTATTTTAGTTAACCAGTATAGAGCTTGATACTGACTGAAACAGCGATATTGATGTTCATGTATATAAATATGTAGATAATGAATATTATTTCAAAATCATGAATATTAATGAGAATGT
Source organism: Azorinus chamasolen (assembly GCA_963576725.1). Taxonomy (NCBI): domain Eukaryota; kingdom Metazoa; phylum Mollusca; class Bivalvia; order Cardiida; family Solecurtidae; genus Azorinus; species Azorinus chamasolen. Next base: position 49,615,356 of record OY755235.1, read on the forward strand.
AAACTGTTGTAGGAAAGTAAGTTTTTCTATTATATTGCAATATACATGTATGTGAACAACACATTTCTTGTAAGAAATTACAGCAGAGGAATTGAGCCTCATGCATGTTTTATGAAGAATATTACTGTTATGGGTGTTTTTCAATGCAATAGAAAATATATAGCATCTCGACTGTAATCATCAGTTTATGTTTACCCATATTAGCCTTGCGTGACTTCTAACTTACTCGCGATGTCTTATGCATTTGCTTGATTATTTACCACAGCATGCCAGAACAACGCAAGGCTTCTTGCGAGCATTTCGCGACAGGACTGGACAACTCATTAAGTGTGTCTGGCCTGCTGCGGATGCTCCGCGTCAGCTCCCTGTCCAGTTTCATCCCTCTGGACAGGGGAGACGTGGGAGCTTGCTGCCCGACGGAAGAAGTATTCTTCTCCTCTTTGGTCAGCGACTCCCTCGCAACAGACAAATCACTGCCCTCTAAAGCTTAGAAGAAGCCTGCTTCATCTTTAAAATCTCTTTCGTCAACAGCCCATGTGGTGCAGTCGATTCCCCAGTTGTTAGTTGCAGATCGGCACCCAACTGCTGGCCCGGGTGCGGGTTCCCCGTTTACCACTTGAATGGTGCCCTTTGTTCTGGTCCCAGGTACTATTGTTGCCAGGTATCCCGGTCCGCTTGCTGTGTGAAGAGTTTTGCCTGGTCCCGCTGAATCTAGGCCCAGTTATCCGTCCCCGGTCCCGGTGTCCTGGCGTTAGTGCTTCCGTTTCATGACGTCACCAGCAGACCGGTCTACCGAGCCCCCGCCCAAAGATGTCACTGTGTATTCTTTGGCCCGGTGTCCTAAGTTTGCTCTCCCGTGCAACGGTCCTCCGGTGGCCCGGTCTGGTCCTTTGGACCAGGATACCGAAGTGGACCGGTAAATCTACCAGTCCAATCTTTTCTACAGGGCATTCTGTCTCTACACCGCATTACAGTGGTGAAAGTCAACAGGAAGCTGCTCTGGCTACGTCTAGACGTTCTTGGTCGTCTAGACCCTGCAATTAACCTTCATCTTCTGAATACACTTCGGACTCCCCAGTCCCCATCCCACCCACCCCGTAGGAGGCGTAAAAACTTCTTATTCTTCTAATGGGAACTAGCACTCGCACCGCTCTCATCGCAGATCGAGGTATTACCATTACTCTTCTATGCGAAGACATCGCTCTGCCTCCTCAGATTCGTCGGCTGGTCGCTCTCGATAGCCGACACTCATTCTGGGAACCAGCAAGCTTCACCTAGAGGGAGAATAGCTCTCACGTGAACCCACAGTCCACACTTCTATGTCTGTGGCGGGTCCCACTCTTCCCGGGTTCTGGCTTCCATGGCGTTCACCAGGGCGGATTCTGAGGGAGAACAGGAAGACACTTTGTCCATTATGGCTCCTAGGGATGGTCCTATTTTTTAAGGGAATCAGACTTTGTGGAAGCCTCTCACTCAGATTTAGACGGGACTTAGTCCTCTTTTTCTTTAGATGATTCTGAACATCAATATTTTCTATTAAGAATGCGTGTGAAGATTGTTTTAGAATCATCCCACCCTCTATCTGCCCTAGACCCCCGAATCCTATTCACAGGGGTCATCTATCCTCTTCCGTGCTAGTGTCAGTCGAAAAAGTGGACCTCCCTAACCTAATAAAGTCTAGGGAGTCTCTTTCTACTTCCACGGGACCTCTTTCCCGTTTGCCTGACTTGGACGAAGATTTTGTGCCAGCCCGGCAACTGGGTGGATCATGTCCGCTAAACTCTTACGGACAAGGGTTCCCTGGGTATCTCTTAGGCCTCCTGTTTCAAATGAAAATCGACCTGGGATGTTTTATTAGATCCCCTCACTTGATTCCGACAGCCCCAGGGACGGGCATTAGGCCCCCTCTCTCTCTCTCTCTCTCTCTCTCTCTCTCTCTCTCTCTCTCTCTCATATTCACTTCTTTAGTACCGGCAGTTGCATCCAACAGATGGGGGTTCGCTTCAAACAAGGCATCTCAGACTAAACAATAAACTCCTTTTTTCTTAACAAAAATCGGATTGTTTTACTTCCTCATTAATATTCATAAGAATACATTTATGAAGATTAGTTAAATTACATATCATATTCAAGTTATATGTCTTTGCTTTATTCAGGTTCTTGTTTTGTCCTTCTTTCGCCTCTAAAAGCAAAGTTATGACGCATTTTCTTAATCAAGATAGTTTCGAAATTTACATCGGGTTACCATGGAAACCGTTAAAAACATAGCTTGGACACAATTATTTTGGGGAATGCTCAAGTGGTGTTCTGCGGACCCCAACGAACAATTTAAACCTGAATCCAATTATTTTTGTGCATTAATAGGCCTCTAAGACTAAACAAAAAACTCATTTTTCTAAAAAAGCGGATTTTTATACTTCCTCATTAATATTCATAAGCAATCATATATGAATATTATTAAAATTATATATCATAATCAAGATATATGTCTCTGCTTTACTTTGGTTTTTGTTTTGTCCTTCTATTGCCTCTAAAAGCAAAGTTATTATGCATTTTCTGAACCAATGATGTTTCGAAATTTACCTCCTCGCGTTACCATGGAAACCGTTCAATAAAACATAGATGGGACAAAATTACTTTGGGGGAATGCTCAAAATGTGTTCTGATGACCCAAACAAACAATTTAAACCTGAATTCAATAATTTGTGTGCATTAATAAGCCTCTCAGACTAAACAACAAGCTCATTTTTCTAAAAAACGCATTTTTTTACATTCTCATGAATATTCATAAGAATGCATTTATGAATATTAATTAAATCATATACCATATTCAAGCTATATGTCTCTGCTTTACTTTGGTACTTGTTTTGTCCTTCTATTACCTCTAAAAGCAAAGTTATTACGCATTTTCTGAACCAAGGATGTTTCGGAATTTACACCGGGTTACCATGGAAACCGTTCAATAAAACATAGATTGGACAAACTTATTTAGGGAAATACTCAAAATGTGTTCTGAGGACTCCAACGAACAATTTAAACTTAAATTCAATAATTTCTGTGCATTAATAAGCCTCTCAGACTAAACAACAAACTCCTTTTTTCTAAAAAAATCACATTTTTTACTTCCTCATTAATATTCATAAGAATGCATTTATGAATATTAATAAAATCATATATCATATTCAAGCTATATGTCTCTGCTTTACTTTGGTACTTGTTTTGTCCTTCTATTGCTTCTAAAAACAAAGTTATGGCTCATTTTCTGAACCAAGGTAGTTTCGAAAATTACCTCGGGTTACCATGGAAACCGTTAAATAAAACATAGCTGGGACAAACTTATTTTTGGGGGCATGCTCAAAGTGTGTTCTAAGGACCCCAACGAACAATTTGGTACCCATGAAAAAAAGTCTAGGGGGGGATGCTACGGTAACCACTACTAGGACCCAGCCTATATGTTTGATATGTTATTTCCTGGTTCTGTAACCTATCCACCCGTCTGTCCAATGCAGAATTACTATGTGTTTGTTTCTGTTTTCAGATCAGGTCCTTTGTCAGTTTTGTATGAGATTCCAAGTCATACTTGGGACTATACCCTATCACATGTTCAATATAGGGTTACTACATGTTTGCTCCTCTTTTCAGGTGGACTTTTGGCATACTTCTATTTGAGATTGTCACCTTAGGGGCTGTTCCATATCCCCACTTGTCCAATACAGAGTTACTGCAAGCCCTGAAACAAAGATACATCATGGAGAAACCACTGAACTGCTCAGATGAAATGTAAGTACCTGGCTCCTGTTGTATGAAGAGTGTGTTTTAGAACATTGACCAGTACATGTATGTCAAAACCTACCTACCAACTAATATATGATAGTCATCTGTGAAAATACTCTACATTTATTTTTCTCATATATTTTCAGCAAAATTTGACACTTTAAAGGCCTTTTTTTCTTAACTGCTTTCAATGCTGTCTTTTTACCCTTTATTCCTTAGATATGCCTTATAAAGCCTTTGCAACGAGGTAGACCCAGATCAGTTGGCTCCTGTAGGAACATGTACTCTGATCAAGGCTTGCACTGTTTGCTAATTGAATTATATATATATACATATGATTCCACAGTTTTTGACAAGGCCAAAACTGTTTTTGTGAATATGCTATTATTTATATTAATTAAGTAATAAATATTCTTTCTTTATTTCTTACATACATATTCATGGCTTAAATATCCATTTTGCAAGCCATAGTTTTCATATCCATATACCTGTTTGTAGATTAATACAGTAAATTCTCACAAATACAACCACTAAAATATTCTAAATCAGGATTTTTCAACAGGTGGTAGCTTAATGCAGGACAAAATTGATACAGAAAGCTCCTATCAGAGTTTTCTGCATCACTTTTGCCCTGCAATAAGCAGCCGCCTGCTTTTACAAAGCTAGTATCTAAATAAATCATGTAGTCATTTTAGCAAGACTCTTGTATACAGCAGAACCTGTCTTAAGCAGCCATTCATTTATTGAACATAGGGGTATTAAAAAGCAGGTGGTTGCTTAATGCAGGACAAAAGTAATTCAGAAAGCTCCAATAGGAGCTTTCTGCATTACATTTGACCTGCATTAAGCTACCACCTGCCTTACATACCCATAATTACATGTAGACCTCTTTTTTATGGCCACTTAACCCTTTCCCTGTTCTGTGTTCATTCCAAATTTCAATACCTACTGAATATTCATAGATAAAATGATTATAACGAAATATGGAAGATGGAAAATTGTAGCCATTTTAGAAAGCAAAGAAACAGATCTATCAAATTCTATTAGCAAACAGAGCAGACCATGATCAGACGGCTCCTCTAGGAGCCATCTGATCTGGGTCTACTCTGTTTGCAAATGTGTGAAAACACGTTTATATGAGGGAAAGGGTTAAGACGGGTTCTACTGTATGCTCAGCGACTAGGGTGTAAGTGATGTTTTCCCCCCAATTGCATCCATTAGTTCACTAAATTCTTTTGGTCACATAATTGCCTTCCCTGTCACAACATCTACTAATTAGTAGCCTGTGACTTGGTTGCACACTTTAATCAAAAGCATTGGATAATTATGCATGTAACTCACCTAATGTTTACTGAAGGTGGTCGCAATAAACTAGCCAAGACTAACCCATTATGTTTGCATATTTGGACCACCTTCAAGTCACCCTTTCTTTCATATAAATACTTTTTAGCCCCTTTGCAAACAGAGACCCAGATCAGATAGCTCCTATAGGAGCTGTCTGATCATGGTCTGCTCTGGTTGCTTATGGTATAATATAGATACGATTCTACCATTTCTCCCTGAGCTAAAATGTCCTTTGTCCATTTGCCGTTTCAAAAATTAATTAATATTCATGATGTCATTATTTCTGAAATGAATATTCAACAGGGAAAGGGTTAAGGGAAAACTTTTTTCTGTAGGATTTACAACATTTTGGTACACTAATATAGTGATTTAACTCTTTCCAGCTATCAATGCTTTGGTTATTATAGATATTTTAAAACAAAATTATAATTATAAACCTTTCTGCTTCATTGCTGTCCCATGCTTTGTCAGATTTTCAAATTGTTGCCATTCATAATGGTTAAACAGTTTGTCATGTCTAAAACTGCCTGTGTTCATATGCGATTTTAACCCTTTGCTTGCTATTCGCGTCAATATACCTACCTGTAAATAGTGAAGACCCAGATGAGACAGCTCCTACAGGAGCTGTCTCATCAGGATCTGCACTATTTACCAGTTGATTGTGCAACCAGTGCACTCCACAGCAGTAATTGCACAGCGAAATACTTGTATACACAGTAGAGATATATGTAATTATACAACAGGGCATGGGTAAAGAAGGAGAAATGTATTTTAAAATTCAGCAAGAGAAGGGATATAATATCAGCTAATTGATACTCATGATGTCATTATTACTTACATGAATATTCATGGAGTTTAGGGTGAATTACTTTGGTGGTTTTCTTGGGGCATGTAAACTCATTAACTGTTGCAGTAACATAAGTCATGGTTTCCTCTTTGACAGAGAGATCCATGGAATTTTCAAAGTACTATAAATCTGCAAGAATGTTTACTGACGCTGCTAAGTGGATCAAAATTCTGGAATGATCGCAAAATGATACAGATATCATTTGATCGTGTTTGATTTAGTTTCTAGTCAGCAAGAACAGTCTGTTTAGCTTATATAAATAATGGGTTTAGCAGGAGAATCGACAATATCGTGATTTCTATTAGTGTGGATCTCTCGTCAAAATTTTTGCATGTTCAGTTAAATGGCTTTCACAATTACAAGTTATTGAGGGCAGAGTTGTAAGAAATCAGTTTACAATTCTTATCATCTTGTAGTTTTTAGGAAGATTGCAAAACAACTTGTGGTATTCTGGAAATTCGCATGTGAAAACCAATTGGATGTTCCTTGAGGTCTCACACTAGTATGAAGTGTAATCTATAATATAACGAGCTTAGAGGCTGAAACCAAGAACTATAAACAATATATAGAGTGCATCTTTCAAGAATGTTCACAGATTACAGTAAAACCTCTCCATAACAGCCACTAAATTGTGTTAATTAGTTGTTATTTAGGACAGGTGGTCACCTGCTTTTAACAAAAAATACTTGATGTAATTTGGTGGCCGTTATAGAGAGGTTTTACTGTATTTGAATTTATCATATGAGTCTTTGGCACTTTACTCCAGAAATATTCAGGTAAGAAAAAATGACTTAATGAATATTAATGACCGGTAGCTGAATATTTATAGTTGCATAATGATCAGAGCAATCTTTGACCTTAAAGGCGAAGTCCCTGCATTCGACACATCCCTAAAATATACAAAACTCATTTGTTTATATGCTGAACAGAAGTATATCGCCTGACAACCAATCGAATAAACATCAACACAAGACACAACTTTCATATGTTTGATATGTTATTCGACAATGTATTAGTATTTATTCGGCTTGCGTTTTAGTACGACCAAGGTCGATAATATTTTGTTGTAGAACAAAAATTATAAGTGTCGATGAAAACGGTTTATTTTGTATCACAGGGGCATTTTTTCGATATAAGTTCAAATTGCCCTTCTTCATAATAATGATTGAACATTACAAAAATTAAGTTTTATGACATTATTGAAAATATGCGTTCATTGTAGGGACTTCCTCTTTAACTGTAGAATGAGAAGTACATGTATATTAATCCATAAGCAAACAGAGCAGACCCTGGTCAGACAGTTCTTGTTTCTTACCCCCATAAAGATGCTGTATATCCTTATATAACTGGTCAAGTTAACCTAATCACTTTTCAATAACTGTTATACACATTTATCCAATCTTTCATCGCTTAGATAAAATTTCCCTGACCTATAATACCGATCAGGTAACGTATGTCATACTAAATGGACTCTATTACTAAACAATGATTAACCATTCCATTCTGAAAAAGAGCAACAGATACATGTAAAGGTACATACTTAAGTTAACCCATTCCCTAATATTGATGCCTTTTGACGCCTCTGTAAAACTCATTTTTGAAACCATTGTGATAAATAGAGCATTTGCTCAATGCTCTATTTATCACAATGGTTTCAGAACTACACAATTCTAAAATTTTCCCTTTCTCAACTGACTGCTCATTTTTTGTAGGATTATTCAAAGAGGTTGTGTCTAAAAATAGCCTATGAGGTAATGGGTTCAATACCTATGAGGTAATGGGTTAAATACTAAAATCGTCTTCGAGACAGTTCTAAAGAGTAGTCTGAACATAGAGTTAGGTGGAGAAATAAAGCAGTTATTCTTGAAAATGTTTTAATTCAAGCATCTTATCTGGAGCTCTCTTGTAAACTTGTATTCAAAGGGTTAAGCTTCAGATTTGGGCAAAAGAATACTATCCCCTGACTCAATGTATATGCATTTTTATGCCTTTGCAAACAGAGTAGACCAATATAATTAGACAGCTCTTGTAGGAGCTGTCTGAGCACGGTCTGCTCTGTTTTGCTCAGAAATTATAAAGATCTGATTCAACAGTTTCTGTCATGGAAATATTCCTGTTTTCTTAACCCTTTCCCTAATATAAACGTGTTTTCACGCATTTGCAAACAGAGTAGACCCAGATCAGACAGCTCCTAGAGGATCCGTCTGATCAGGGTCTACTCTGTTTGCTAAAAGAATCTGATAGATCTGTTTATTTACTTTCTTAAATGTCTACAATGTTCCACCTACCATATTTCTTTATAACTATTTTCTTAATGAATATCAGTACTGTTCAGTAGGTATTTAAATTTGGCCTAAATAAAGAACAGGGAAAGGATTAAGCTATTACCAACATGAAACTTCATAGGTTGGTACATCTCTTTTAGGAAAAGTGTATGAAGTGGACAAGCACCAAATCAGACAAGCCTTGGCGCCGCACGCGGCTCTTGTTACAAATAATTATACCCCTGCAAACATGTTTCAGGGGATATACTGGAATCAGCCTGTCCAGGGGTTTGTAGGTTGGTCGGGCGACCCATCCACATTTGAACATGGGTAGTTGGGGTTGGGAACTCCTCCTTCAGTTTTAAAGTTACTGAATTTATATTTGGTATGAATAATAACTACGAATAGCAGATGTGCAAGACAAAATTTTCATGCGTTTGGCATTGGGCATTGCAGAATGATCTCCCCCTGAATTTTGAGGTTTTTTGTCATTTTTGTATGAAATATGGGGAGTCACAAACTCCTCCTTCAATCTGAAAGTTATTCAGTTTGTATTTGGTTTTGCTCTGGGCATTGCAGAATCATCTCCACTTGAACTTTGAGTATTTTTGTAATTTTGTCCTGGGAAGTTGTTGTCGCGAACGCCTGCTTCAGTTTTAAAGTTATTGAATTTATATTTGGTATACTTAATAACAACGAAAAGTAAATATGCAAAATCCAAAATGTTTAGCGCTGTACATTACAAAATTATCTCCACTTGAACATTGAGTATTTTTGTCATTTTGTCCTGTTACATGGGTAGTTGGTGACACAAACTTGGATTTGCGATAAAGGCTGCTGTGCAAGGGTATTCATCACCTTTAGTGATGGTTCTAGTTTCTTTTTATGTGCACATGTTGATATATCTAAAAGGATCTATTGTACATGCATTTAATGTCGACAGTAAATATGTTGTTGTGTTTATTTCTCAAATGGTGTTTGTTCAGTTCTACATGTTATTCACCCTTTATTCCAAGATATGCCTACATGTATTAATGTCCTTGCAAACTGTAGACTGCAGGTCATTTGGCTCCTGTAGGAGACATCTGATTAGGGCCTGCTCTGTTCGCTAATAAAAAAAAACAGATCTGATATACAGTTTTTGACATGACTAAACTTTCTGCCTTCATATGTCATTATAAAAATCTATTCATTATTTCTTATTTGAATATTCATTGAGTAAAGGATGACGAGGTAGAGACCATCTTGAAGATTGCAACTCATTAGCACCTCCCACTCGTGCAAATATCTGTAGAAGAAAATAGCTGTTGTGTTATACCAGTGTGAGATCATGATAAATTATTTGTTTAATTTTTAACACAGGTGTCATTGCAATTTTATAGACTTGAATACAGCTTGTCAGTAATGAGTTAGCCAGGTGATACTGCTAGGTATACAGACGATGTTGGAACTGTTCGCTGGCACGGTGGCAGACTGGCAGCATGGCAGCCCCCATGAATGCTAACAACACCTTTCCACCTGTTGATAGCACAAGGGCTCAGTGCATATCTATTGTACCAGCTTCTTAACCCTTACAATGCTCAATTTCCAAATGGACTATTCCAAAATTCAAACAGGTCAAGCTTATGATGAATATTTAGGATTTTTTCTAAAGTAAAGTGTAACATGACAAACAGTGCAGACCCTGATGAGAGGGCTCCTCTAGGAGCCCTCTCATCAGGGTCTACACTGTTTGCATAGGACATTAGTACTGTATGGGTTAATCCTTTACCTGTTCAGTATCCATGTAAGAAATAACATTATTTATTAGCTGATATTATAAAATAAAGAAACAGATCTATCAAATTCCATTAGCAAAGAGAGCAGACCCTGTTCTGAGATGGCTCCTATAGGAGCCGTCTGATCTTGATCAACTCTGTTTGCAAATGTGTGAAAATGTGTTTATATGAGGGAAAGAGTTAAACTATAGAGTCCTTTAAGTATGAAAGGCTCCTAGAGAATTTTGAATGATCTGCATCTTCATGGTGTGCAAATGCTGATCGACTTGTTTTTTAGCAATTTCTTCCCTTTTGTTTCAAAAACATTTTCATGGTATCCTGACAAGATGTGAAGTCACTTAACTTGAATTGAAATAATTCCAACCAAAGTTTAACACAATCTAACCCCCACCCCACAACCACTACCACCACCATGAGAGCAAAAGAGGTACGAATGAATTGTGTTAGTGATTTCAAATGTGTTTTTGTCTTCAATAACTTTCAAAAAACCAACATGAACAGAGTTTCAAACGGTTTTGATCTGATAATACTGATGCCATGTAACCTGGTGTCTCATCTGGATCCAATGTTTTGATTTTAGATACAATTTTGCACTTAGCTCTTATGGTTGATTGTGGGTATAATGAAGATTAAAATCTGTAACTTTTAAAATGTGTTATATAAAAAGAGACAATTTGTCATATCCCTGCTTCAACAAAGTAGGTGGTTTGTTGTGTTTACCACATCATTATGTGCATGCATGCATCTATGCGTATGTGTGTCCATCCTAAACAGTTTTGACAGCATGTTTCATACACATTCCCACTGCATTTTTAGTGGTTGAAGGCATTGTTTCATGTATCAGTGTTGGTCATTGTGGCATTGATTTTAAACCATAAGAAATAGCAATTTATTATTCTAATTTGTTATTATCCCTCGCAACAAAATTGAGCATGAAATATAGCATTGCTGGCTTGCATCTGTCTGTCTGTCCATCCCATGGCACCTTGTGACAAATTTGTCAGACCTTGCATGCTTATTAAACATAAAGAGATCAAATGTACCTTTTTGATCTTCAAGGTCATAAGTCAGATGTAAAGGTCACAAGAGGAAGATCTTGAAAACAAATTCTGGACATGATACAAAGCAAACAATAGCACACATACTATATCAGACCATGCATCCTTGTTTTAACATGAAGAGATGTTGAGTTCTTTTGATTTTCAAGGTTGTAAGTCAAAGATCAAACTGGTCACAGGAGACGGATTTTGAAAATACCTTGTGAACATAATGTAGAACAAATCATGGCACTGAATAATTTTTGAATGCTTATTCACATGATGAGATATTTCACTCTATTGATTTTCAAGGTCATAGGTAAAAGTCAAGGTCACAAGAAAAAACTTTTGAGTGTGATACAGAACAAACCATGGCACACATAATAATTCAACCTTACATGCCTGTTTCACATACTGAGATGTTGCACCCTATAGGTGTTTGCTTAGGGCTGTCGTTAATAAAACTTTAACATTGCTTATAACTTCTGAATTACTTAAGCTAGACAATTCATATTTGGTATGTAGATAACTTGGGTGAAGGCCTATCACTTGATACAAGGTTACATGAAATGGGGTCAAGGTCAGTATTTTGAAAACTTGGCTGTTTTGAACAAACAAACTTTAGCATTTTGCTACAACTTCTGATCAACAAACTCTAGGCAATTCACCTTTGGTATTCAGATAGATTTGGTAAGGACCTTGCAGATGACATAAAGATGCCTGAAATCAGGTCAAGGTCAAGGTCACTATTTTGAAAACTTGGCTGTCATTAAAATTGTGTTATACCTTCTGAAATACATATGCTAGACAATTTATATTTGGTATGCAGATAGCTCGGGTGAAGGTCTTTCATTTGATACAAGGATACATGAAATCTGGTCAAGGTCACTGTTTTAAAAACTTTGCCTTTTTTAATAAACTTTAAAATTTGTTATAACTTATGATCTACACAAGCTAGGCAATTCATTTTGGGCATGCAGATAGATTGGGTAAAGGCCTTTCAGTTGATACAAGAATACATGAAATCAGGTCAAGGTCAAGGTTACTTTTTTGAAAACTTGGTCGCCTTTAATGGACTTAATAAATAATCATTAGGTAAATTGTTAACACAAAAAAATCTGGCTTTAATGCGGTTTCCGCATTTTTTGCTTGTCTTTAAAATGTCCCTGAATATTCACAGTAAGCTTGAACTGCTGGGATTTCGGAATAGTCCATTTGAAAAATCAGGATTGAAAGGGTTAAAATGCCTGGTTGACCATCTATGATGTTTCATTATTTATGATCTTATGTATGACTAACATCTTTCTTCTCCATGAATGCTTTATGTACAAGTTAAAAGTTTTAAAAGTCTTTTCGCACTGAAATCAATTATTGACCAATTTCCAATTTTCAGCAACCTTGACCCAATTTTTAGCTTGTCTGTTTCGAAGAAATCACGAGCTATTGTCGTAACCCTGGCGTCCTTGTCGTTGTCGTCGTCCGAAATCTTAACATTGAGCATAAATTCTTCAATTTTTCATTTACAACCTTCATTTTTGGTATGCATGCTCATCTTGACAATGACGACAGACGAGCGTTGCACCCGCTTGCAGTGCTCTTGTCCTCATTTATTATGAATATATTATATCATTACTAATCTTCATGCAAGGCATCCATACATGACATATGATCAACATTTAAAGCTTTTGTTTGAAGATGTATCTATTGACCTTGTCCTTCACCTCAGACCCTCAAAAGCAATCTTAAGTGTTGGTCACAGTATATCTTTCCTTTCAGTTAATGTTTGGATTTCATTCTTCTATTTTAGTAACAGTGAGTTTGACCTTGACCTAGAACACCCCATCAGCCTCTTTCCACACTTTTGTTCTTCAGATTATTTTATTAACCCTTGCCCTGTTTAATATTCATGAGAAATAATGACATCATTAATATTAATTGCATTATTTTTTTTATAATTGCATATCGAGGGCTTGGTGCAAAACTATTCTAACTCCTTCACAAAGTGAAGGAGTTAGAATAGTTTTGCACCAAGCCCTCGATATGAACACAGGACATTTTGGCTCTGACAGAAACTGTAGAATCCAATCTGTATCTTCAAAAGCAAACGGAGCATGCGCTATTTCAGACAGCTCCTACAGGAACCATCTGATCTGGGTCTATTTAGTTACAAAGGCGTGAAAACTCATTTGTATGAAGGAAAGGGTTAAAATCATGGTAATATTATTAGGACTAATTTAGGATTTGTTGACCTAGTATTTGGATAACTTGTTGATTACCATTTCGAAGTGGAACAGTCCATCATTGTGGAACAGTTAAGAGTTTATTCAGTATGAAGGGCAAATCAAGTACATGCGTGTCCCTCATTGAAAGGGTTAAAGCAATGCTTTAAATGGTATGTTTCAAAAGCAAAGAGTCAAATATTGATGGACTTTTAATCCAAAACAGTTTCTGCCTTTTGGCATCCATCTGTCACTGTTGGCATATCAGACATTCTGAAATAAAGAACTTAAGTTTATCAGTGGTCAATGAAAAATTGACAATAATTACACATGGGTATATAATTATGTCTCCCCCATTTATAATGGTGAGACATATTGTTTTTGGTCAAGTTGTCTATCTGTCTGTCTGCCCCTCTGCCTGTCACAGTCGTGTCCTCTCCATATCTCTCACAAATATGGAAGTATTTCAAAATGCTTTGGCACAAATGTTTGACTCAACATGACGATGTGCAGAGCATTCGATTCAGGCACGTGGGTCAAAGGTCAAGGTCACAATTCAAGGTTAAATATTTTTAGCCACACCCTTCGTGTTCGCTCCATATCTCTTAAACCCTTGGAAAGATTTCAAAATGCTGTGGCACAAATGTTCTCCGTAACAAGGTAATGTGCAGTTAGTAGGATTCAGGCACATTCTTCAAAGGTCAAGGTCACAATTCAAGGTCAAATATTTTAGCCTTAATTTTCATGTCTGCTCCACATCTGTATAACCCTTGGAAGGATTCCAAAATGCTGTGGCACAAATGTTCTCCTTAACAAACTAATGTGCAGACAGCAGGATTCATGCATGTGGGTCAAAGGTCAAGGTCACAATTCAAGGTCAAATGTTTTAAGCCACACTCTTTGTGTCCACTCCATATCTCTTAAACCCTGGGAAGGATTTCAAAATGCTGTGGCACAAATATTCTCCGTAACAAGGTAATGTGCAGACAGTAGGATTCAGGCACATTCTTCAAAGGTAAAGGTAAAATATTTAAGCCTTAATTTTCATGTCTGCTCCACATCTGTATAACCCTTGGAAGGATTCCAAAATGCTGTGACACAAATGTTCTCCTTAACAAGATAATGTGCAGACAGCAGGATTCAGGCACATGGGTCAAAGGTCAAGGTCACAATTCAAGGTCAAATGTTTTTAGCCACACCCTTCGTGTCTGCCCCATATCTCTTAAACACTTGGAAGGATTTCAAAATGCTATGGCACAAATGGTCACGGTCACAATTCAAGGTCAAATATTTTAGCCTTAATTTTCATGTCTGCTCCACATCTGTATAACCCTTGAAAGGATTCAAAAATGCTGTGACACAAATGTTCTCCTTAACAAGCTAATGTGCAGACAGCAGGATTCAGGCATGTGGGTCAAAGGTCAAGGTCACAATTCAAGGTCATGGTCACAATTCAAGGTCAATTATGGACACTTTCTTGTCCAGACGATAACTCCTACATGGCTAATGCCATTCGATTGAAACTTCAGAAATTGACAGAGCATGATGAGAGGAAGTGTCATGTACAAGGGTCATAACTCTGCCTTCAATACTTTTGGAGTTATTGCCATTTGTTACATTTTTTTGTCCGATCAATAACTCCTGCTCTACTGGTGCTTTTGGAATGACATTTCATGATTGAAGGAAGTGTTATGCACAAGTATCATAACTCTTTGTGTCTCCAAAACCTTTCATTGGATATTCATTAAATTTCATACTCTGGATTGATTAGCATGATTGATTAGCATCATGCCTAGTTGTGCATATCTAATTCCTGTTCCAGTTTGATGATTTTCTGCTGAGTTATGGGACTTTGAAAGTTTTACATGGAAAATTTTGTCGGCAGGCCCAGTTTCCCAAAAAGAATTTTATCGGATTTTCTTGAAACTTCATAGGATTTATCAGAGCCATGCCTAGTTGTGCATAGTTTATTCCTTTTCGGATTTGATGATTTTCTGCAGAGTTATGGGACTTTGGAAAATTTTGTCCACGCGCTGGGGGAGACATCAGTTTTTGTATAAAAAACAATTCTAGTTTCATAAGCAAACAGAGAAGACCCTTATAAGACGGAGTCATCTGATCTGGGTCTACTCTGTTTGGAAAGGTGATTATATGAGGGAAAAGGTTCTCGACTGATGGGTTATATATTCTACTCTGATAATTTTTTCAACCTGAGAGACACATACATTGTCATTTGCAAACAGTATAGACCCAGATCAGAAGACTCCTAGAGGATCCCTCTGATCAGGGTCTACACTGTTTGTCATTGAAAATCCCAGTGTAAGTGTATGCCTTTCATACTGAGTTAACTCTGTACTTAACCATTTGCAGACAGAGGAAACCCTGATCAGACAGCTCCTATATTTGCTTTTGACACGGTATAGATCTGATTCTACAGATGGTATCAAAGCAAAATAATTTTCCATGAAAATTTACATTATAAAAAAAACTAATAAATATTCATGATGTAATTTTCCCTTACATGAATATTGAACAGGGAAAGGGTTAAACACTGATGGTTTATTCAACTCTGATAATTTAGGGTTGAAAATGTTAAACATGTGGAATATAATGTGCAGCAATGATAAGTGCATTGAGAGAAGTTTAACCCTTATCCTACTGTAAAACAACATTCTTCTTAAACTGTTATTTGCTGCAAAACTTCTTACTTCAAATATTCAAGCTTTTGAGAAACTATTGACTGAGTGTCAAACAGCGTAGATCCCGATGAGATGCTGAGGTACTAGGTGTCTGATCTGGATCCAAGCTGTATTCAAATGCTAATCAGGACATTCAGTGCTAGATAAGGGTGATGAACATGTAAGTTATTGCCTTTGTGTATATGTTATCACCTGAAGCGAAAGTTACCAAATTTAATTGCTGTTTCTCAAATAACCCTTGAAATCTTTCAAGAAGCCAGTCTTTCATGTGTAGAGTAATTGTCAGGTATATATATAAATATATAAGTACACAGTATCTATGAAGGCATGCTATAAATCCATCCACTGAGTAATGCCAATTTGTAAAGTTAACAAAACTCTTTGTTTTTAGATTTCACTATCAATAGTTATGAGTTTGAAATGCATTTTCGAGTGCCCTCAGCTTGTAAATGAGATCTCATGCTCGCTGGAATAAGCATTGTTCCATGCCAGGAATGTTCTAGTCCTAGTTACCTCAAGGCTTTCACTGAACAACCAATCTGGTAGAGAAAGTTTACTTAGAAGCTTAGAACATTGGTCTGATCAGGATCTTCTCTGTTTGTTTATAGAATGTCTTGGAACTAATTCTACACTATTTGACATAGCTACATATTCACTTGTTTTGAATAACGTGAACTATTCATGGAGTAAAGGGTATCTCTATACAATGTAAATCACATAAGAAGGCTGATCATGATCTGCATTGTTTTACCATCCTGTATATGAGCCATCTGATGTGGGTCTCCTGTGTTTGCATAGGAGTGAAAAGGCAACTCTATTAGGTTAACCCATCACCTCATAGGCTATATTTAGGTACAACCTCTTTGTATAAATCTACCGAAAAGGTTCATTAACTAGAGAAAAGGAAAAATTTAGAATTTTGTAGTTTGAAACCATTGTGATAAATAGAGCATTTTGCTCCTATAGGAGCAAATGCTCTATTTATCACAATGGTTTCACAAAGTGACTTTTACAGAGTCGTCAATATGAGGGAATAGGTTAAAGACTATTAGCTATTTGTATTGCCAAAATGTGTAAAATATGCTTAGAGAAAAGACAACGGTTTTCATGCTTTGTAAACAGTGTAGACCCAGACCATGGGGTGAGTGCAAGACTGTCATAACTGCATTATTTATTCTTTGTAATTATAAATGCCTTTTCACGCATTTGCCTCCTATAGGAGCCATCTGATCAGGGTCTGCTCTGTTTGCTTTGGAGATGATATAGATCTGATTGTACTGTTATTGTCAAAGCTATACATTTCCTTGAAAGGTTTACATTATACAATTTCAGGTAATAAATATTCATGATGTCGTTATGTCTTAGTCATGAATATTGACATGTTTTGTTTTCTAATTTTGATATTTCTTTCATTTCTTTTGAAAAAACGATATCAGAGTATTAACCCTTACATTATGCTCAATTTTCAAATGGACTATTCCAAATTCAAACAGGTCAAGCATATGGTGAACATTTAGGGATTTTTCTAAAGAAAAGTGTAACATTACAAGCAGTGTAGACCCTGATGAGAGGGCTCCTCTAGGAGCCCTCTCATCTGGGTCTACACTGTTTGCAAAGGACATTAGTAACTCTTGTCCCACACCTTACACTGTAAGGGTTAAACAGTTTGGATCCTAATGAGACACCTATTGGGATCTGTGTCTCATCTGGAGCCAAACTATTTCCAAAGGTCTTTATGATTTTGTCCAATAGGTTGTTATGACAGTTTTTTGCTCTCGAGCCTAGATTTGTAGTCCCATATCTGTCTTAGGTGGAAACAATGTCATGTAAAGAGTTCGGAGCAAGTTGGATGTTTATTCCGTTACAAATATTTACATAAAATCAGGAAAAGAGTTTATAGCAGAAATCCATCTAGTATACACAATCCCAAACTTTCGTTCATTCTTTCTCATGATGATATTGACTTGAATTTGTAAAATTGTTTTTATCAGTCCCCATTTTCTTACAAGTCTGGTTAGCATACAATTAGACTTTTGCCTATTGTGTTTTAGTAAAAAATTGATTGGACTTTTAAACCTTTACTCCATGAATACACCTTTCTTAAAATGCATTTGCAAACTCGAAGTACACCCAGATCAGGCAGCTATTGTAGGAGCCCTCTGATCAGGGTCTGCTCTGTTTGCTTATGAAATAATATAGATATGATGCCATACTTTCTGCCATGGCCAAAAATTAATTTTAGAGGTAATAAAGAGTTAAACATTAGGAAATTTTCACAGATGGTTGCAAATGTAATGCAAAAAGTTCTTATAGTAGCTTTTTGCATTACTTTTGACCTGCATTATGCTACTGCCTGCATTGCAGACCTCTTTTTGATGGCCGCTTAAATAAGGGTTCTAGTGTACTTTTTATGTCCCCCAGATCAGATCTGGGGGGCATATTGTTTTTGCCCTGTCTGTCTGTTTGTCCGTTTGTCTATTTGTTTGTCAGCAACTTTAACATTGGTCATAACTTTTGAGCCAGTACAGATAGAGACTTGATATTTGGCATGCATATGTATCTCATTAAGCCGAACATTTTGAGGGGTGACAGGTCAAGGTCATCCTTCAAGGTCAGAGGTCAAATATATAGGTCAAATCACCGACTTTAACATTGGCCATAACTTTTGAACCAGTAGAGATAGAGACTTGATATTTGGCATGTATGTGTATCTTATGAATCTGCACATTTTGAGGGGTGACATGTCAAGGTCAAGGTCATCCTTTAGGGTCAAAGGTTGAATTGTCTGTTTGTTTGTCAGTAACTTTAACATTGGTCATAACTTTTGAGCCATTACAGATAGAGACTTGATATTTGGCATGCATATGTATCTCATAAAGCCGCACATTCTGAAGGGTGACATGTCAAGGTCTGTGTCATTCTTCATGGTCAAAGGTCTTAGTAGGGTTCAGAGGTCAAATATATAGGTCAAATCACTGACTTTAACATTGGCGATAACTTTTGAACCAGTAGAGATAGAGACTTGATATTTGGCATGCTTGTGTATCTCATGTTGCTGCACAGTTTTAGGGGTGACATGTCAAGGTCAGTGTCATTCTTCATGGTCAAAGGTCATATCAGGGAGGGGGCATAGTGTTTCAAAAACACATCTTGTTAACCTTTTATCTCATGAATAGTTAATACAAGAAGTCATAAATATTCATAAACCCAATGTTTATAATGGCCAATGAACAAATGAATTTTTGGCCATGACACACTGTGGAATCACATACACACGAAAATATATATTATTTCATAAGCAAACAATGGAGACCCTAATCAGATGGCTCCTACAGCCTCATGGGCTGTCTGATCTGGGTTTACTCTTGCAAAAGCATAAGAATATGTTTCTATCAGGTAAAGGGTTAAACAGTTTGGATCTAGATGAGTCACTAAGAAACTGGGTGCCTCATCATTATTCAAACTTTGATACTTACACTGTTGATTTATAGAAAATGATATTATAGCTTAGGATTTAACCCTTTCCTCCAAGAATATTTATGCCTGTAATAATGAAATCATGAATATTAATTAGATGAAATACTAGAATGACGTATGAGCACAGGACTTTGGCTGTGACAGAAACTGAAGAATCAGATCTATATCATGTTATAAACAAGCAGAGCAGACCCTGGTCAGATGGCTCCTAAAGGAGCCATCTGATCTAGGTCTACTCTGTTTGCAAAGGCATGAAAAGGCATTTATGGAGTAAAGAGTTAAATAAGAGAACCAGCTAGGATTTGGGCAGGCTAAAGATTAAAAACAGCACTACTCTTCTCATTCAGACAGAGTCTGAAAAACTTGAATGAAATTTTTTAGACAGGTGATGGCCAAATGCCTCTGGGATGGAGGTTATTTTGTACTGTATATAATACTATAGATATAATTAGGCATACAATAGCTAAATTGGTTTTCAATGTTTACGAGACCCTAGTTATATAGGTAACTTGCGTAAGTAGCGGCTGTAGTATGGGGAGTTTTTGATAAACTGTTAAGTAATGAACAAGTTATGGCTGAATGCAGGAAATAAATATTTCATCATTTTTCATAATAAATATTCATGGAGGAAACTAAAGAATTAGATATATATTGTTCAGTAAGCAAACAGAGCAAACCCTGATCACAGACAGCTCTGACAGGAGCTGTCTGATCTGGTTCTACTCTAATTGCAACGGTGCCAAAAGTCATCTTTATGAGGGAAAGGGTCGTTCTAAATATGCTCAATACATATATCTCATAACTAATGCTACAGTAAAACCTCTCTAAACAGGATGTTCAATTTAGTATATATAAATCATCGGTCTTGGAGATGGGTGGCAGCTAGCTAATGCAGGGTGAAAGTCATGCAGAAAAGTT
This sequence comes from Azorinus chamasolen, assembly GCA_963576725.1. NCBI lineage: Eukaryota > Metazoa > Mollusca > Bivalvia > Cardiida > Solecurtidae > Azorinus > Azorinus chamasolen. The sequence continues at coordinate 49,635,713 of OY755235.1, forward strand.
ATGAGGGAAAGGGTCGTTCTAAATATGCTCAATACATATATCATAACTAATGCTACAGTAAAACCTCTCTAAACAGGATGTTCAATTTAGTATATATATAAATCATTGGTCTTGGAGATGGGTGGCAGCTAGCTAATGCAGGGTGAAAGTCATGCAGAAAGCATGAGTTTTACCCTGCATCATGCAGCCATCTGCCTAAAAGTATCTAAATTCTTCTGTTCTAGAATTCCCGTTTAGAGGAGTTTTACTGTACATATATAGAGCATAATTGAGAAAAAAAATTAAAAACCTTATTCTTTTTGTCATAAACCCGTCATCAACATATTTACAGAAATGTGAATTGATAGTTTTCAAACCATCGGAATGATCGAGTCCAAAAGGATGGCTGTCTGAGGGGTGAGGCTGAAGGTTACTAAGAGCTATTTATCCTTCAGTGGTTATTATCAAAATGAAGAAAACCTACTTACTAGAAACTGCAGACCAAATGCAATCAAATTGCCCTTTATCTGATGGAGATGCAAACCTTTGCAATTAGACCGAGATCAGCTGGCTCCTGTAGAAGCCATTCTGATCAGGGTCTGCTATGTTTGGTCAAAGACTATCTTAAATCTGAATCTATTCTAATTGCCAAAGCAATGTGATTGTTTTATATAACAGATAAGACAAGTAATGGATATTTATAATGGGTGGAGTTAGCTGTGAGTACAGTAAAACCTCTCTATAAGGACCATACAGTAAAACCTCTCTATAATGACCACTAAATTACATCAAATATTTTGTGTTAAAGGCAGGTGGATGCTTAAAGCAAGGTGAAAGTAAAACAGAACGCTCCTATAGGAGCGTTCTGTTTTACTTTCACCTTGCTTTAAGCAACCACCTGCCCAAAATACCAACTAATTAACACAATTTAGTGGTCGTTATAGAGAGGTTTTACTGTATCTATCCGGTAAAGGACTAGGATTATGCCATTATTAGTCTTCTACAAGGACTTTCATGAAGTTGCAATTTGTCAAAAATGTTTGTTAACAGAACCACAGCTGAACACTTTCCCTTATGGATATTTATGTATGAATATTTATTGATATTGTTTTATCCTACAGGAACCATCTGGGTCTGCTGTGTTTGCAAAAGGTGTAAAAAAGTATTTATATGAGAGATATGGTAGATATGGTTAATCTGAAAATAATTTAACATAAAACTTCTTTAATAGGTGATTCTTGGGTAGTTTAGATTTGTAAAACAAACAAAAAAACAAACATAACAGCATTACCATAATGGGGCAGTATAACTTGATGTATTATAATATAATGTATGGAAGGCCGGTGCGCCATGCTAAATGCGAAATGCTAAATGCCAAGTATGAAATACCTGTGCTTTAGGAAAAACCTAGAATCTAATTAAAACCCAATCTTTAAAAATACAAACAAAAGTTTGTCTCCAAGTATACCTGTCTTTATCCCATTTTATGTAGATCAAAGTACTGTCTCGTGTGAAACGTGATATTGTGGTGGTTTCAATCATTTAGCATTAAGCAAATTGCATTTAGCAAACCGCATTTAGCAAATCGGATTTAGCATTTCTCATTGAGCATTTTATTGCATTTCGCATTTTGCATGGCGAGAGTGTCGCAGAGATTATGATATCAGTTTATGTTTTTTCGACGCATGAAGAAGAAAAATATATAGTACTGTATGTATATTGGAAAAGGATACATATCTCGCCTTCCAAATTGACTTATTCAGCTCAAATATTCAGTACAATGTGATTAGCAATTAGTATTTAGAAGTCCCCAAATAGCAATTGGCATTAGCCATTTAGCATTTGTCATTAAGCATTTCGTATTTCGCATTTAGCATGGCACGCTGGCCTTCCGTAGTATTATTAGAATCAAGATGTTTTATTAGGATCAAAATTTACATTCTGAATGTGTTTTTTTAACATGTACATACATGTACTGGTATATAAAATTTACCTTTAGGACTGAAGTCAGGTCAGCAATGTTTTGCTAAAGAAAATTTGCTCTTCTTTAAAGAAGATAAACATAAACACTTTCCTCCATGAATATTCATGTAAGAAATAATGACATCATGAATATTAATTAGATGAATTGTTATAGTAGCACGCAGACACAGAATTTTTTGTCCAATTTCAGAAACTAGAGTCATATCTATTTTATATCTTAAGCAAACAGAGCAGACTATGATCAAATGGCTCCTACAGGAGCTGTCTGATCTGGGTCTACTCTGTTCGCAAAGGCTTAGAAAGGCGTAATTTTTGGAGCAAAGGGTTCGCTCTTGTAGCAAATTTGTGATAATCTATGTAAACACCTTGGCTCTAGATGAAATGCCAAATATTTGATATCTCATCAAGATCTAAATATTTTGAAACACTGACTATATATGAGAAAAATGAAAGAAAACGTAATTTTAAACATCATAATTGATGGGTTTTGCAGATGAAAATTACTTAGCATGCAAAGAGTTGAGCATGAATTTGTACAGGATTTTTTGTGTCAGACTGTCATGTCCTACTGTGACATGTTTTAATTAACCCATTGAATGGTGGAGAGCAATTTAACAATTAGTATTGCAAACAATGTGGACACAGATCAGAGTTCTCTGATCAGGTTCTTTACTGTTTGTCATTCAAAATCCTTGAGCAAAACTAATCTTTTCACACTCATATGGAACATATTGTTAAAAGGATTGGACATTCCCGCCTTTGAAAAATCACCATTCAAAGGATTACGAAGTACGCCCATGTGTACAGACTGGACAAGGAAAAAATCTGCTCCGCTACAAGCGCAGTGTTATTTTGGGGCTAACATTGGTTAGAAAACCCACAAAAGGTGTGAACTAAGTTTGTAATAATGGCCAACTACTAACAAAATGTTGTTTCTACCAGTGTTGTCTGCAAAACTTTTTCAGTTTTATTTCATCTTTTTTTTTTTATCATTGTCAAACAATTTAGATTCTAAAGTTACGCAGAGTAACTTCTCATCTCATGTAGATCTGGATTCAGACTGTTTTCAATGGTTGTCCATACTTCCAGGTATTGTGCAGAGTTTACAGGTGACTCATCAGTGGAGTGATACATTGCCAAAATATTGACCAATGAAAGGAGGAGAAAATTGCTTGTTTCAACACTTAAGTAATTTTTGCCTGATAGGAATTTTTAAAAATCATTTACCTCATGCTGTATTTTACCGGCCGCATGGCTCAGTGGTAGAGCGTCTGTCTGCGGTACGGAAGGTCGTGGGTTCGATCCCCGGCCGCGACAGACCAAAAGTCGTTAAAAGTTGGTACTAGTAGCTCACTTATCTATGCTCAACATTAAAAGGGTAGTTCTAGGACTGGTCGGCCCGGTGTCGGGATAATGTGACTGGGTGGGGTGCCCTTGCCATGTACCTGCGGCAGGTGTATTCCAGTGAGGCAGCACTATAACTTGTCTCATGCGGGTGCCGTCTGCAAATTACTGAAATACTGTTGGTCAGACGTAAAACCCAACTCACTCACTCATGCTGTATTTTAATATTGGCAAAAGACTACCGGAAGTAAACTGTAGAATTAGATCTATATTTTTTACAAGTCAACAGAACAGACGTCCGTATCAGAGGGCTTCTACAAGAGCTTCTGACCTGGGTCTACTCTGTTTGCAAACTTATTAAAAGGTGTCTCTTTTCACCTTTTCATGTATTTGCAAATACAGTAGATCAGATGGCCCCTTTAGGAGCTGTCTGATCTGGGTCTGCTCTGTTTGCTTTGTCATGATATAGATCTGATTCTACAGCTTTTGTCAAAGTAAAACGTTTCCTTGAAACAAAAATACAGCTTATAAATATTCATTTTGTCATTATTTCTTATATGAACAAGGGTTAAGAGAAATTAAAGAAAGTTGAAGCTGAAAACAAGTATACAATAGCATCAATGTCATTCTGAACATGTTATAAGCCAAATTGGATGAGGCAACGATTTCTGCTATGATCATAAATCTCCTTGTTCTTGACGTCATTATGAGAATTCAGCAACTTAATCCTTTACTCCATAAATAATCAGGGTCTGCTCTGTTTGCTTATGATGTAATATAGATATGATTCTGTACATTTTCTGCCTTGGCAAAAAAAAAATCCTTTGTCCATATGATATTATAGCAATTGATATTCATGATGTCGTGATATTTCTTGCATGAATATTCATGGTGTGTAGGGTTTACTATCTCGCTAAACAATATAATAAATGGTTTGGTCTGACTTTCGGGTAAACTACTTAAAAATACATAGAGAGTCTCAGAGCAATATGTTTTTAGTACGAAAAATACCATTCTTTTATTGTTGGTGTTTGTGGAAGTAACAGATGGATATTGTAATGATTTTGAAGTTTATACTTAGGGGCAAAAAGGTGTTTTATATGACGTACTACATATAACTGACTGACATGGTACAGCTGTTGGCAGGGTGTTTTGTTGAATACAGAGAGGACAAGGGTTCAGTACTTTTTGCAGCTGATAAAACAGCTCTACATTTACAACAGAACATAACTCAACTCTTTACTCCATGAATATTCCTATAAGAAATAATTACATCATGAATTATGTCTCCCCCATTTATGGGGAGACATATTGCTTTTGCCAGAGTTGTCTGTCCGTCCGTCTGTCTGTCACACACTTGTGTCACGCGTATCTCCGAAACCAGTCTTAAAATAATGACATTTGTGTATGAATTTGGTACATAGTACATGTATTTGTTCAGATTTCAAGTTTAGTTTATCCCTTCAAAGTATTCGCCCTTGACTTCCACCCAGTTCTGTAGCCGAGAAATGCAAGAGGTGAATGCAGCAGAGTAGTCTCCCCATGGTTTGGTCTAAAGCAGTTGAAAAATACCACTCCTACGTACTTTATTCGATAAGTATTTGCTACCTTATTCAGCCTGGAGAAGAGGAAAAGGTAAGGTGAATTAGCTGGATGACTGATTTGTGCTATGTTTTCATCACGCAGAAACCTTTGAACTTTTGTGAGCTGCAGCATTGTTATGGATCAGTTGAAGGCCATGAAGACCAGGGTGCAATATTTCATACATGTATTTTCATTTAACAGCTTTCAGTACTTTGTCATTACAAAACTTCCCAGTAACAGACTTTCCAGATAGCGTAGGAATTTGTACAATAGTACTATTCGAGTTAAAAAATATTCAATAAAAAAACTTTTTTACATTTTTTGTTCCTTTTGCAATTACTAGTCTACAGTCACACTTTGGTAGCCACTGTCTGTTGTCAATGAAGCGTTTATGCATCTGTACTTTAATCACGAAATATCTGTACTTTTTGGAAGTAAACCTCAGTGACGTTATGTGCCCATTGGCTGACATATGAGCTTAATTGTAGGTTTAACCCTTCAAAAGTGGGAAATATTAATGTATTGACATTTGTAAACAGTGTAGACCTAGATAAGGGGTCTTAGAGGAGTTCTCTGATCAGAGTTTGCACTGTTTGTCATCATTTAAAATCCTCTAGAACAGTTCAGCCTTTCATACTGTATGGCCTCTACAGTTAACCCTTTACCCAATAGCCTGTTTCTAGTTTTGAAGACATATGACCACTTAAAGCAGGTTGAAAGTAAAGCAGAATGCGCCTTAAGGCGCATTCTGCTTTACTTTCAGCCTGCTTTAAGCTACCACCTACTAGGATATAGAAAAGATTTATTATGCAATATGTTCATGACTGTATGAATTTGAACTATTTTCTTCAGCGGAGGAATAAATCAAACACGCTAAAAGCCGCTTCTATCAGGTAAAGGGTTAAACACTGATGGGTCATTCCATTTTGAATATTTAGCATTCAAAGGGTTAAGACATCATACTCATTACCAAGTGGGTCATCATTTACTGAATGACTCGGCAATGAATGAAACAAAAACTTGCTAACATCATGTTATTACCCACCCCCTCAGTATTTAATCTTAAAACAAACGATTGCATTTGTCTTTGGCAATGATAATAATGTTTCAACAAATGTCACATAGATTGTTTTTCAATTTGCTCTTAAAAACATGATCAGTGTGACATACTGTTTGGAAATAGATCACATGCTGACTTGATTGGTAACTGATCTGGATGCAGATGGTTGTCTGTGATTTATGTATAGAGGGTTAAAGGTTGATCATGAACCCTTAGTGCCCCATTCGTGACCTGATTCACATTGCAAACAGCTTAGATTTAGATGTGATGCTGGATAAACATGGCATCACATGAGGATCAAAGGTGTTTGACACTTTGTCAATAGTTTCTCAAAACTAGACCAGAAGTAGTCAAAATTACACCATATTCAAATTTAAGAAAACATTATTTTTCACAGTGGCCTAAGGGATACTCCCTCATTGCATTGCTTAGAACAGTGTGCATATATTATGCTGTGGTTTCCAGGTTGTCAGGTGGGGCATTGTGGTGGACCTTTGTGGTTTTGGGCTGTCAAGACAACGGAGACAGACCCTTTTGATGCTGTCTCCAACAATACTGTGTCATAGGCTTTACTCACTTGTATCTGATTGGTTGTATTATCCCTCACATCACTGCTTATTGCTTGTACCACTACTGAATATTCATGGTGACTTAATATTTGGGATTTTTGCTTTCTAATAGGCCTACTTTCTAATCTAAGATTATTCATGTAAGAAGCGATGACATCATGAATATTAATTGGATAAATTCTTAGAATGGCACATTAAGACAGGATATTTTGACAGTGGCAGAACGAAACTATAGAGTCAGATCTATAAAATTCCATAAGCAAACAGAGCAGATCCTGATCCAATGGCTACTACATGGGCATTAAAAGACATATCTATTGAGTAAAGGGTTAAAACCCTCATCACCTTACATGTTCGGACACCCAATCTGTATCAGTTTGTAAAGCTGAATAACTTTGAATTAGACTGACATAGTAACAAACAGTGTTAACCCGCATCAAACAGCCACTTCAGTATGACAAGCTTACCTAAATTTGCTCAAAGATTTCACTTCTACTTAAGTACCGCTACTACTACTGCTGCTGCTGCTTCTACTACTACTAGGCTACCTACAAATATATTACTTATACTGCTGCTGCTGCTTCTACTACTGCTTCTTTTCTACTACTACTACAACTACTACCACTGCTATAACTACTTCTACTAGTCACTACTTACTGCTACTTCTATTCTACTACTACTATTACTATAATTACTTTCACTGCTACTACTACTGGTCACTACTACTACTACTTCTTACTACTACTACTACTGCAGTAAAACTTCTCTATATCGGCCACTAAATTACATCAAATATTTTGTGTTAAAGGCAGGTGGCTGCTTAAAACAAGGTGAAAGTAAAACAGAACGCTCCTATAGGAGTGTTCTGTTTTACTTTCATCTTGCTTTAAGCAGCCACCTGCCCTAAATACCAACAAATTAACACAATTTAGAGGCCATTATAGAGAGGTTTTACTGTACTACTACTTTTACTACTTGAACAACTACTTCAACTTTTATTTCTACTGTTACTTCTTTTACTTCTACACTACTTCTACTATTTACTTCTGTTTAACCCATTCCCACATATTGACGCCTTTTGGCGCTTCTGTAAAAGTCACTTTGTGAAACCATTGTGATAAATAGAGCATTTGCTCCACAGGAGCAAATGCTCTATTTAGCACAATGGTTTCAAAACAAACCTTTTCTCTAGTTAATGCTCCTTTTTGGTAGATTTAATCAAAGAGGTTGGATCTAAAAATAGCCTATGCGGGAATGGGTTAAACTAATAGATATGTTAATACTGTCACTAATACACAGTTCTTCTGTTACTTCTGGTACTGCTTGTGTTGATGCTATAATTAGTACTATAGTACTACTAGCATTGTTAGATCTACTACAGTACATTTTAATCTACTACTGCAACTGCTTCTGATAGTGCTACCAATTCTACTACAACTGCTACTTCTACTATCGCTACAATTAGTACAATTAGTACTATAGTACTACTAGCATTGTTAGATCTACTACAGTACGTTTATATCTACTACTGCAACTGCTTCTGATAGTGCTACCAATTCTACTACAACTGCTACTTCTACTATCGCTACAATTAGTACAATTAGTACTATAGTACTACTAGCATTGTTAGATCTACTACAGTACGTTTATATCTACTACTGCAACTGCTTCTGATAGTGCTACCAATTCTACTACAACTGCTACTTCTACTATCGCTACAATTAGTACAATTAGTACTATAGTACTACTAGCATTGTTAGATCTACTACAGTACGTTTATATCTACTACTGCAACTGCTTCTGATAGTGCTACCAATTCTACTACAACTGCTACTTCTACTTTCGCTATTACTACAATACATCTATCACTATAGTGTTTACCGCTGGGCATTGGTAGAAACTGTAGAGTCAGAATTATCTAACCTGAACTTTGAGTATTTTTTGTTGTTTTTGCATGAAATGTGGGTATAGTTGGTGTTGCAAACTCCTCCTTCAGTTTTGAAAGTTGTTCAGTATATATTTGCTGTACCTTATAACCATGAACAGTAGATGTGCAAGTGTGCAAGACACAATATTCATGTGTTTATTGCATCTCCCCTTGAACTTTGAGTATTGTTTTGGGTCATTTTCGCATGAAACATTGGGAGTTGGTGTCACAAACTCCTCCTGAAATTTTAAAGTTATTGAATTGATACTTGCCATACATAATAACCACAAATAGTACATATGCAAGTTGTAATTGTTTTAGTGGCAGGCATTACAGAATTATCTCCCCTTGAACTTTGAGTATTTTTGTAATTTGGCCCTGTTACATGGGTAGCTGGCGTCATAAACTTTGATTGGCAATCAAGGCTGCCAAAGGGGGTGGGGTGGGGGGTTATTCATGACCTTTTGTGATTGTTCTAGTTTCTGGTACTGCTGCTGCTGATATTGCTACCAATACCACTACAACTACCACTACTTCTGCTATTACTTGATCTATCATTACTACCATGAACTACTGCAGTATATTGACCACTACTACTTAACCCATCACCTCACAGGCTATTTTTAGATCCAACTACTTTGATAAATCTACCGAAAAGGAGCAATAATTAGAGAAAAAGACAATTTTAGAATTCTGTAGTTTGAAACCATTGTGATAAATAGAGCATTTACTCCTATAGGAGCAAATGCTCTATTTATCACAATGATTTCAACAGGTGACTTTTGCAGAGGCGTCAAAAGGTGTCAAAACGAGGGAATGGGTTAAGTTACTTATTCACTTGATGCTTTTGCTACTTCTTCTACTATTACTACTACTGTAAAATCTGGCTAATCCAAACTTTGAGTAAAGAATAAGTGAAAACCTTTAGGCAGGAGACTGCTTAATGAAGGGTCGAGAGGAGCTAGCTTTCTATATGACTTTCATCCTGCATTTGTGCCCCTTACTCCATGAATATTCATATATGAAATAATGTATACATATGAATATTAATCAATTTAATTATTAAAATTGCATATGCACAGGAAAATTGTTTGCCATAGGCACACACTGTCAAATCAAATCTGTATAATTCCATAAGCAAACAGAGCAGACACTAGTCAGACAGCTCCAATAGGAGCTGTGACTGATCTGAGTCTACCATGCTTGCAAAAGCATTAAAAGGTGCATCTATGGAGTAGAGGGAATGCTACTTATTTCAGTGGTCTCATTAGTGAGGTTTTACCTGTACTACTGTTGCTACTGCTGCTGCTTTTAGCAGCACACTCTTACACTTGAGTTAAAAGTAGTACAAATGTACCACAGTTCAGGGCTTTAATTTACCCCTTTCCCCCCCATAAATACACCTTTCTACGCCTCTGTAAAAGTAACCTCTTGAAACCATTGTGATAAATAGAGCATTTGCTCCATAGGAGCAAATGCTCTATTTATCACAATGGTTTCAAAACTTCACAATTCTGAAAATTTTCTTTGCTCTAGTAAATGTTCCTTTTTGGTAGATTTATTCAAAGAGGCTGGGTCTAAAAATAGCCTATGAGGGAATGGGTTATATGGAAACCATGAATTCAGAGAAAATATATTTGAAGACATATAATGCAGTCAGCAATGTAAAGGATTTGCCCTCTGAATGAGGGAAACAAGTTTGCAGTCATTTGCAAACTGTGTAGACCCAGATCTGAGGGCTTTTGTCATTCAAAATGCTCCCGCCAATTATACCCTTTCATACTGAATGGATTTTACCTTTAAATAGTAATGACCTGTTCCACTTTGAAAATTCAGCATGGACAGGGTTAATTTTCAACCGTAAAATACTTAAGTTTCAAGGCATTGAGAGTTAAAGAGATCTGACATTACCAGAAGACATTGATAACAGGTGAACATATCCCATTGTTTATTTAAAGTCAGGAAAACTGGTTTTGCAATTCTTAGTCTACTGATTGCAATTTACTGACATTTGCATTGAGTTTTGATCCTTACGAGACATCAAGTTACATATTATATTAATCAGATATGAACTGTTCGACTCTCTGGTCAATGTTTTGGGGGAAGAATGGAAGACAAAAACTCTTTGTGAAATTCAGCACATAAGAAGTTTTTCAGAATGACAATTCTTACCCAGCAAAGAGATAATTGATCTCTGGTGTTAAACGGTTAAACCTAGTCTGTGTACAGTAAAACCCCTATAAAAGTGGATGTTTAGTAATGAACAAATTAAATCTTTCCCTGTTTAACCCTTTCCCTTTTTTATACCCCCACAAATGAAGGTTTTTTTTGGGGGGCGGGGGTATACTGGAGTCACCATGTCCATCCCTCTGTCCGTCCGCTCGTCCGTCCGGCTTGTCTAGATCATAACTTCAAAAGTATAAAAGCTATTGATTTCATACTTCATGTTTAGATAGACCACATCCCAAGTGCAGTGTACAAGGTCCATAACTCTGTCTGCAGTATTTTTGGAGTTATTGCCCTTTGTAATGTTTGAAAATCTGGCTTGTCCGGATCATAACTTCTAAAGTATAAAAGCTATTGACTTCAAACTTCATATACATATACATCACATTGACCCCAAATGCAGTGCACAAGGTCCATAACTCTGTCTGCAGTATTTTTGGAGTTATTGCCCTTTGTTATTTTTGTCAAAATCTGGCTTGTCCGGATTATAACTTCTAAAGTATAAAAGCTATTGACTTCAAACTTCATGTACAGATAGACCACATTGACCCCAAGTGCAAAGCAAAATATCCATAACTCTGTCTTTAGTATTTTGGAGTTATTGCCCTTTGTTATTTTTGTCAAAATCTGTCATGTTTTTGGAGCAACCAAAGTGTTTCATTTTTCATGTGCAGTACACACATGAACTTTATCCGGACACATTTGCCTCTTGTGACAAGACCCTACTGGGGGTATGAATCACCTTTAGTGACAGGTCTAGTTAATATTCATGTAAGAAATAAGGACATCATGAATATTTATTAACTTATTTTTTATAATGTAAACTTTTCAAGGAAATCTTTTTAATCAGATCTTTTATATATATATATATCATGTCAAAAGCAAACAGAACAGTCCCGGCAAAGGAGCCATCTGATCTGGGTCTACTCTGTTTGCAAATGTGTGAAAGGGCATTAAATGAGGAAAAAATTAATATTCATGGAAGAAATTATTTATTAGTTGATTTTTTATAATAATACATGTATAATGTATACTGGATTGTTTGATACATTCATATTGGTAGAAACTGTAGAGTCACATCTAGTCTGACTTTATAAGCAAACAGAGCATGCAGACCTTGATTTAAGACGGCTTGGGGGACTACAGGAACCATCTGAACTGGGTCTTCTCTATTTGCAAAGGCATGATAAGGCATTTATTTGAGGGTAATGGTTAAATCTTTTTAGGCAGGTAGCTGCTGTCATGGATTAACCTCCAGCTTCATCCTGCATTTAGCTGCCACCTTTTATAAAGACTTAGCTTTGTTACTATTTTGAAATTCTGGTTTACAGAGTCTTTACTGTATTGCTTATTGATTCTATCTTAGACCCAGTCTAACACCTGGCCACATTCCTTATACAAAACTTTTAGGGCCTGGTAAGAAGACTTGCACGTTGGTATTTGCTGAATTTCCACCTGCCACCTGTGAAATATATCCTCAATTTTACTCCTTAAGACTAAAAATTACCTCTGTTAAATTTCTAATTGGTTATTTTTCAGAAAGTTGTAGCATACCATTTGACTTCTTGCATTGTGAGTGAATACCAGGCTGCCAAGTGTCTGATCATGGTCCAAACTATTTGCATGTTTAAGTGTTCTATTGTTAGTACAAGGAATAAGTGCACACCTGTATGACTTAAATCTTTGCATGCTGGTGGGCCAGTGTTTGTGATAGCCTATGCAGACAGTTCAGATCTAGAATTCATTTCATCTGGATCAAACGTGTCTGTCACAATGGATGATCATGGTTTTTGATTAAAATATAGAAAATCTGTTTCATACTACAGTAAAGTCCCACTAATGCGACCACCTAAAAGAGGTATAAGTCTGGGTGCTAGAGGCAGGTGGTAGCTTAATGCAGGACAAAAGTAATGCAGAAAGCTCCTAGAGGAGCTTTCTGCATTACTTTTGTCCTGCATTAAGCAACCACCTGCTTATAAAGTCATCCATGTTTATTCATTAAGTGGTTGCATTAGAGGGGTTCTACTGTATTTAGCTGATGGTAGGCTTTTTCCATATGACAGTTATCTAGCATGCAAAAAATTAACCCTTACATTGCTGAAATTCCAAATGGACAATTCCAAAATTCAAACAGGTCAAGCTTACTGGGAATATGTAGGGATATTTCTAAAGAAAAGTGTAACATGACAAACAGTGCAGACCCTGATGAGAGGGCCTCTCTAGGAGCCCTCTCATCTGGGTCTGCACTGTTTGCATAGGACATAAGTGACTTGTACCCCGCAATGTAAGGGTTTATACTTTACATGCTAAGTAATCTTTATTGTCAAAGTTGTCTTCTCTTACAAATGCTTTAAAAGGATTGTTTCTGTTCTTTCAAAAAACATGATCAGAATATCAGAACTGTTTGAAGTCAAGTTACTTAGAATCTCGTCTGGATCCAAACTGATTGCATAAATAATCCCTAAATTTTCCACTAGCGTTCACAGAGTACATGTGCCCTGAGGATGTCTGTTTCTATCATCCTGTAAACAGTAAAATTGGACTGACAGGTCTCGACTGTCAGGAATTTACTTTCTACAAGCTACTCTCCAATAAATGCAACCTCTTCTATATAGCATATTGCTGTATGACATACCATGCATCCCTTTCCTTATTTAAAAGCCTTTTCACAACTTTGCAAACAAAGTAGACACAGATCAGATGGCTCCTGTAGAAGCAGCCTCCACAAGGGTAACAGCCCTTTTATTCACCATTATATGAGTCACAACCACTTTGTTCACCATTGCAATGGTCACTACTATCTTATTATGAGTCACAGTCACCACAAGGGCCACAACCCTCTTATTCACCATTATATGAGTCACAACCACTTTGGCCACCATTGCAATGGTCACTACCACCTTATATTATTCACCATCACAAAGGTCATAACACCTTGTTCACCATCACAAGGATTACAACCCTCCTAGTCACCATCACAAGGGTCATAACCCCTTGTTCACCATCACAAGGATTACAACCCTCCTATTCACCATCACAAGAGTCATAACCCTTTGTTCACCATCACAAGGATTACAACCCTCCTAGTCACCATCACAAGGGTCATAATCCCTTGTTCACCATCACAAGGATTACAGCCCTCCTATTCACCATCACAAGAGTCATAACCCTTTGTTCACCATCACAAGGATTACAGCCCTCCTAGTCACCATCACAAGGGTCATAATCCCTTGTTCACCATCACAAGGATTACATCCCTCCTATTCACCATCACAAGAGTCATAACCCTTTGTTCACCATCACAAGGATTACAGCCCTCCTAGTCACCATCACAAGAGTCATAACCCTTGTTCACCATCACAAGGATTACAGCCCTCCTATTCGATCACCATCACAAGGGTCATAATCCCTTGTTCACCATCACAAGGATTACAGCCCTCCTATTCACCATTACTAATGTCTCAACCCTTCACTATAATATGCATCTTAACTTCCTTATTCATAATCACAATGATTACATCCCCCTTTGTGCACATGTAGAAGTGTCACAACCCTCTAATTTACCATCATAAGCATCACAACCCATTTTCACCATCATAGTTCCAAAGCCCCATCATTTAATATCACAAGAGTCACAACCACATTATTAATCACCACAAGGGTCACAACCTTCTTATTCACCAGCATAGGAGTCACATCCCCTTTGTTCACAACTGCAATTGTCACAACCAAATTATTCACCCTCATAAGGGTCACAGCATATTTATTCATCATCTAAAGGGTAACAAACCTCATAATTGCTTTACAAGTGTCTCAACCACTTTATTCACCATCACACGAGTAACAACCACTATTCGCCATCACAAGTATCACAACCACTTTATTCACCATCACACGAGTAACAACCATTATTCGCCATCACAAGGGTCACAACCACTTTATTCACCCTCACAAGGGTCACAACCCTTTGTTTACCATAATGAGTCTCACTCCCATCACAAGGGTCATAATTCTCTTATTCACCAGCTCAAGGGTCAAAAACCTTTGTTAACCAACAAGAGTCACACTCCCATCACAAGGTCATAGCCCTCTTATTCACCATCACAAGGGTCACAAGCCTTTATTCACCATAATGAATCACAAACCCATCACAAAGGTCATAACCCTTTTTCACCATCATAAGGGTCACACACTTTGTCTCACCATCATAAGGATCACAGTTGTCACAAACCCCATATTTACATCACAAATGTCTTGAACCCCTTATTTACCATCATATAATTATGTCACAACCTTTAGGAGGACGATAATTCTTGAGATTGGCGGGGTTACTTACTTAAACAGTTATCACTGCCAGATGAGCAGTTGCTAACACTTGTAGTGCTTGTATTTGGTCTGTACACAGCAGGTTAACCCTTTCCTCCATAAATTCGCCTTTCTATGCCTTGGTAAAAATCACCTATTGGAGCAAATGCTCTATTTATCACAATGGTTTCAAACTACAAAGTTTTAAAATATTTCTTTCTCTAGTTAATGCTCCTTTTTGGTAGATTTATTCAAAGTGGTTGGATCTAAAAATAGCCTATGGAGGAAAGGGTTAAGAGTACTTTTCTTGCTAGCTAATAAGATCAAAGTCATTTGGTTCCATTAATTGAATTACCAGTAATTTTTTCTCCAATCACCTTGCTTGAGTGGTTTGCACTCTGTTCACTCTCCTGTCCATCTGTTCCAACTTCAAGTCAGAACAATTAGACAAATATTTGCCATACCTGAGGCTCCTTGCTATTTCATTTCCAATTTGATTATTTTGAGCTGATCAATATACTCATCTGTTTTGTTTTTAGAAAAAAAAGACACATTTGTATAAAACAGTAGGTACTGTCATAGCCTTTAGACTTTTACTCCATGAATGTTCATGAAATTAATTAGATAATTCACATAATTATGAATACAGACAATTTGCCATAGCAGAAACTAGAATTTTAGGAGCTGTCTGATCAGGATCTGCTCTGTTTACAATGTATGAAATAATATAGATTTAATTCTACAGTTTCTATTGTGGCAAAAATATTGTGTGTCCGTATGCCGTTATAAATATTCAGCAATTAATATTCATGATGTCATTATTTCTTACATGAATATTCATTCAGGTAACGGGTTAAAATTTTGGATGGTGATGAGATGAGATAGTGATGAGATACCAATTCTTCCTTCTTCTGATATGGATCTAACCTCTATGCAAAAACAATCAGTCAATTGATGTTTACCATTTGCTTTAACCCATTACCTCATAGGCTATTTTTAGATACAACCTCTTTGAATAAATATACCGAAAAGGAGCATTAACTAGAGAAAAGGAAAATTTTAGAATTTTGTAGTTTGAAACCATTGTGATATAGAGGATCTGTTGCGAGTTGTCTTTTAAGATCACATGTTCCTAAACGAGCCTTAGAAAATGTCATTAAGCGAGCCTTGGCGAGCTTAATAACATTTTCTTGGTGAGTTTTGGAACATGTGATCTTAAAAGACAACGAGCATCAGATTCTTTTTCTCACATAACAAATAAGTGTATTTTCACCGTTAAAATGACATGTAAAAACATCGGTTTCCATGGGTTGACGTCATATCTGATGTATGACATCATAATTATATTCTAAAGTGATCTTACACGTGTTACAGATAAGGGAATCTTAACCCGTTGTTCTAACTCGGAGATAAGGGAAGGTATGTGAGAA
Source organism: Azorinus chamasolen (assembly GCA_963576725.1). Classification (NCBI taxonomy): domain Eukaryota; kingdom Metazoa; phylum Mollusca; class Bivalvia; order Cardiida; family Solecurtidae; genus Azorinus; species Azorinus chamasolen. The sequence goes on from OY755235.1 coordinate 49,652,120, forward strand.
AAATAGAGCATTAATTTTGCTTCTATAGGAACAAATTCTCTATTTATCACAATGGTTTCACAAAATGACTTTTACAGAGTCGTCAAAAGACGTCAATATGAGGGAAAGGGTTAACCCTTTATTCCATTAATATTTGTGTAAGAATGAAAGACACCATGAATATTAATTAGATTAGTTGTTACAATAGTGCATGGATACAAGAATGTTTGGCCATGGCAGAAACTGTACAATCATATACGGGTATACATATACATGTATATTATCCTGCAAAGGCAAACGGAGCAGACCACTCCTATAGGAGCCATCTGGGTCCATGCTTATAAAGCTTTTTAGTTGAGTCTGAGTTCGTTCTCAAGCTTTTGATTGGTCAGATTTGAGTTCTCAAGCTTTTGATTGGTCAGATTTGAGCCTTTATCTGACCAATCAAAATCTTGAGAACGAACTCAAGACTCGACTAAAAGTTTTATAAGCATGGACCCTGATCTTGGTCTACTCTGTTTGCTAAAGTGTAGAAAGGTGTATTTATGGAGTAAAGGGGTAAGAAGATGATATCTGCTAAAAATGGTTTTCTGCTGTGATTCTGAAAATTAGATTTTTAGAGTGTCAGACATTTTGGATTCTTATGAAACACTGAATCACATCTAGATCCACACTGTTTGCATAAATTATGTCATTTAACCCTGCATGAATATTCATGTAAGAAAAAATGATGTTTGCATATGGAATGATAAAGATCTGATTCTTCAAGTTCAACCAATACCAAAAATGCCTGTGTGCATTATGCCATTATAAAAATTCAGCTAATAAATATTCATGATGTCAGTACAGTAAAACCTCTCTATAACGACCACTAAATTACATCAAGTATTTTGTGTTAAAGGCTGGTGGCTGCTTAAAGCAAGGTGAAAGTAAAACAGAACGCTAGCAATTAACTGATTAACACAATTTAGTGGTCATTATAGAGGTTTTACTGTATTTCTTAAATGGATATTCACCAAGGAAAAGGTGAAGAATGATGCTCACATTTTCAGCTAGATGTTTGTTTCTGTTTACCCAGGCCTGAAGCAAGGCAGATAGAGAAGTTGTCTTGTTTATTTTTGTCTGGCTGTCAGAAGTCAAAACTGCTGAAACCTTTCATATCATCAGCATCTTGCACCTGGAGTCCACAACTTTATTTTATCTCTGTGTGTGCAAATGGCAACCTGACCAGTATCCAGCAGTACTTTGAATATACAGCAAAACCCTTTTAAACTGGACGTTAAATTTAGTATAAATATCACTCTTGGATACATGTGGAAGCTTAATGCAGGATGAAAGTAATGCAGAAAGTTCCTCAAGGAGCTTTCTAAATCACTTACCATGCATTAAGCAGCCACCTGCCTAAAAGTATCTAAATTCTTCTCTACTAGAATTCTGGTTTAGAGGGGTTTTACTGTAGTGTAACTGCAAAAAAGGTAGAGCTGGTCATAATCCCCTAGAATGTAGAGTTGGTCATAATCCCCTAGAATGTAGAGTTGGTCATAATCCCCTAGAATGTAGAGGTGGTCATAATCCCCAAGTTTGAAAGAATTAATATGTTTTAGAAGCAAGTGTACAGGTTTTAGGTTGCACCATAGTCCAAATCGAGGGCTTGGTGAAAAACTATTCTAACTCCTTCACAAAGTGAAGGAGTTAGAATAGTTTTGCACCAAGCCCTCGAAATGACTTTACCTTACACCTTTTTGTGCCTTTGCAAAGAGGGCAGACCAAGATCAGATGACTCCTGTATGAAGGGTCTGATCAGGGGTTGTTCTGTTTGTTTATCCCTTTATCCCATGAATATTCATGTAAGAAATAATGACATCATGAATATTAATAAGAGTAATTTTTAAAATAGCTCATTATAACACAGGATTTATTTTGTCATTGCAGAAACTGTAGAATCGGATAGACATTATTCCATAAGCAAACAGAACAGGAGCTATCTGTTCTAGGTCTTCTCTGTTTGCATAACTGTAGAAAGGTGTATTTATGGAGTAAAGGGTTAGGGAATAATATAGATCTGATTTTTTAGTTGCTGCCATTGCCAGAAGTCCTGTGTTAAACTGAATGATATTCATGCAGTGTCATTATTTCTTCCGTAAATTATGAGTCTTGAGGAAAAATGTTAACGATACAAAAAATATCATCATTAAAATAAGATGCTCTCTTATTGCATTGCAAACAGTGTAGACCCAGATCAGACATCTATAGATAGAGAACAAATTACTACATATTATGATGCAGATGCTCTCTTATTGCATGGCAAAGTGTAGACCCAGATCAGACATCCATAGATAGAGAGCTTGAAAACAAATTACTACATATTATGACAAGACGAATACTGATGCAAGGCATTGGATCGCCGGGAAATTTGTGTACAAGGAAGGTTTTTAATAAGGAACTGTTTTGTTAAGACAATTGAAATACAACATTTCATTAAAAACTTAACGAAATATGTAGCCTCTAGAGTGTAATGACGTAGTGACCTAGTTTCGAACACGACATGATCCATATTTGAACTTGACCAAGATTTCATGTGGACAAACATTCTGATAAAATTTCAGTAAGATCTGATAACATTTGTAGCCACTTGAGTGTGAACAAGATTTTTCTATGATTTGACCTAGTGGCCTAGTTTATGACTGTAGGCGATTCATATTCGAACTTGACCTAGATTTCATCAGGGTCAATACACAAACCAATTTACTTAAAGATCAAGTGCAAAATGTGGCCTCCAGAGTGTTTAGGATTTTGTAAGATTTGACCTAGTGACCTAGTTTTTGACCCGACATAACCAATATTCGAACTTGGCGTAGATTTCATGGAGACACATTCTGATAAAATTTCAGTAAGATCCAATAAGATTTGTAGCTTCTAGAGCATTAACAAGATTTTTCTAAGATTTGACCTAGTGACCTTGTTTTTGAGCCCAGGCAAAGACCTATGATAGGTCTTTGGCCCAGGTGACCCATATTCGAGATTGACCTAAATTTCATGCAGGGCAAAACACAAACCAATTTACTTAGAGATCAAGTGCAAAATGTGGTATCTCAACGGACAACAGACGAGGGACATCCAACGATCCTAAAAGCTCAGCATGAGCACGTCGTGCTCTGGTGAGCTAAAAAAATGAGGATAAATCAAAGACCTATATATACTATGGCATGCTGATAAAGAACTCTGTTGCAAACTGTAACAAGTAAATACCTGGTAAAACTATTATGACATATGCATTGTTGGAAGTATCACATGAAACTTGACACAAATATCTAGGGCGGTCATTGATTGGTTCAGAGGCATATTGACGATACCAAAACGTAAGAGGATAAAAATTTTATCCCGTCACTACAGCCGCTAGTGACGTTATAAAGGGGTAGCATAATAAACATAAGTTTATATGTACAGTAGAGGTTTATTTGTATAGTAGGTGTAGGAATTTCTTCTTACAACAGGAACTATTTTTAATTTTTCTACAAATTTGTTTTACCAAAAATAACGTATAAGTTGAAAGAAAAAACACTTAATATGGATAATTATCATTAACTATCCCAGTAAAAACCCAAACCGTCATTAAAAAAAAATAGAAAGGAAAAAGAGAGAAAAAAAAGTTTCGTCAGCGGTGAGAATCGAACCAGGGCTGACTGCACGATAGGCGACCGTGGTAACCACTACGCTATCAGACCAGACATACTTCAATGGAAATCGAAGATATATATAAAGTTATCATGCTACTATATTGACGACTTTTTTAAATAAAAATAAATAAAACTTCATTAAAACATTTATCACTCTCATGATAATTTAATCAATAAACTCTTACAAGGGCGGTGATGGTCATAGACCTAAATATAGCCTGTTCAGTTCCATTAACGAGTGACGTTAGCCCTATCTAAAAATAGAAACCGAGACGACGGAATTATCGCTTTCACATATAAAGGCACTAGCAAAGAGTTTGAATCTATTTATGACTTAACATGTGTATATCACATGTATAAATATACTGATGTATGTATTACTTTTGTCGACATTTTTGGACAATAAACAATGGTCATTAAACAAAACTGTAATATGTCAAAATCTCTGAAGGGCATAATTTAGAACGAGAGCACCGCAAACAGGTGCACGACTACAGTTTTGACCCGGCTTCAATTCTGCGACTTTGACCCGGCTTCATTTATGTTTACAAAACTGTTTTTGGCATTTAATGTCGATACTTTGACGAAAAAGTGTCATAATTATTGTTATTATTGTACATTTGTTTGATAAATTTCTTTTTAAACATCGTATGAAGGTTTTTACATCACATATTTCACTACATCAATAATGCAGATAGAAACTATTCTCTGCCACGCTCTCATGAGCCAATTCATTTGGTTCTCCTCACCGGTATACGCTGAATAGACTTTGTAAAACTTGTCGCTACCCCTCCTACATGGGTAAATACTTTTGAACATTCCATTAGTGATCGCCGCTCATGCGGCGATCAATGAATGACCAATACTGTAGACAACAGCTGGTCTGGCTCAGGTAAGGGTGAATTAAATTATTCAGGTCTACCAACAGTTGAAGGGTAGATTTGATGCTGGAATTATACTTCGGATATCTATGGTATAATTTATCAATAATAATTCAGTTAAACCTTTCCCTGTTCTATATTCATGTAAGAACTAATGACATCATGAATATTTATATTGTAAAAGTTACAAGGGAATTTTTTAATTTGACAAAAATCAGATCTAGATAATGTCATAAGCAAACAGATCAGACCCTGATCAAACGGCTGCTAAAGGAGCCATCTGATCTAAGTCTTCTCTGTTTGCAGACATGTGAAAAGGGGTTTATATGAAGGAAAGGGTTAAAGTAATAACAGTATTAGCATGAATAAATATAGAGAACTAAATTATCTGTATTATCTCCCTTTGTAAATTTAGCTTTTTCACCTTGGTACAGTACAGGAAATGAATGTTGGAAAAATATATATAACCAGAACTTATAATGCAATGGACAGAGTATTTGCTTTGTTAGATTATATTATTTTATATCATAATTGGAAACATGTTTATAATTCAAGTGTGTGTATTGGGAAAGGAACTTGACAGTTTATTAAAATGTTAACCCTTATTCTGCCAATCACGACCATGATTTGAGAACAGATTAGATTTAGATGAGATGCCGAGTAACTTGGCGTCTGATCAGGATCAAAGGTGTTTGACACTTGATCAACAATTTTTCAAATGCTTGAATGAATAAGTAAATAATTTTTTTCCCCAAATCTGAGTTAGAGTAGCTGAGTAGGCATTTTTTTTTTACCTCAGCACATTTAAGGTTAACCCATACCCTGTTTGATATTCATGTAAGGAATAATGACATCATGAATATTTATTACACAGGATGTTTTGGCTCATGCAGAAACTGCAGAATCAGATCTATATTATACCATAAGCAAACAGAGCAGACCCTGATCAGACAGCTCCTATAGAGTCTCTCTGTTTAAAAATGCATGAAAAGGTGTTTACATAAAGGAAAGGGTTAAGGATGTGAAATCTGTCTTTTACCACAAACATTTTGCAACTATAATATATATTTAGAGTTACTGATTGATTATTTGTAGATAAAGTAGGTTTGCAGGAATATCTACAGAGTACATTTCAATAACAGTATTAGTCTGTTTATAGTTTTTAGACAGACATACTTAGGTAAATAGTGGAGACCCAGACCTAAAGGAGTCGTTTGATCATGGTCAATACTATTTGCTACTATGTCAATCTAATGTAAAGTTATAAAAATGGGGCAAAAATGAACTATTCATCTTTACAAACCAGTGGAGAGATTAGATTAGGCATATGAACACTTAGTGTTAATAATTAACCCATTCCCACATAGGCTATTTTTAGATCCAACCTCTTTGATTTAATCTACCAAAAAGGAGCATTTACCAGAGAAAACATTTTTTTCAGAATTGTGTAGTTTTGAAACCATTGTGATAAATAGAGCATTTGCTCCACTGGAGCAAATGCTCTATTTATCACAATGGTTTCACAAAGTGACTTTTACAGAAGCGTCAAAAGGCATCAATATGCGGGAATGGGTTAATGATTACAATTTTTCAATACATCCCACATTACTATGATCTGTTAGTGAAAAAACAACAACAATTTATTGAACTGTTCTAGGGAACACTCCCACACACGGTCAACGTTTTAGGGCAATGGAACATTAATGGTCATTTTTATGCCTTAATTTGTTCATTTTTCCACAATGGTGTCACAGGGTGGGCTGTACAAATCATAAGCGTCAACTAAAAAACCCAAAACCGCAATATTTTTATTTTGCACTTACAAGATATGAACTGAAATATAATATTGAAAGGAAGTCAATCTTCAACAGTTTCATAGTTATTTAAGACATTTTTATTCAAAAGTAATTTAACCGGCCACATTTCTTTGACAGTAATGCGTACGCTGTTATGCGGCACTATGAACAGTGTGAGTCTTTCTAGCATTAAAACTGACAGAAATCCTGCGTCAGTTCTGAAGATAGATTTATTTGTACGTGTATGCCCCCTATGTCTTCTTGTCTCCGTGTTTTGATGACATACGAGGCAACGTTTATCGAAATACGGAAAAAAGCCTGTCATATCTCCTTATATTTTATGTTCTGAAGATGTATTTAACATAGCGCTACTCCCCATTTGATCCTACACATTTGTATATAATATTATACTTTTGAAGCACTATGCTATTATTTTGATATATTTATTCCAGTAATTCAATATGCTTTTGACAGATCAGTCATAAAATTCTATAATGTGTAATATATTAAATAATTTATTTGTAGCTAATTGCTTCAACAAGTGTTCTCTCCATCCAAGAAACAATATGATAAATGATACTCAGGTGATTTATTTGTAAGAATTATTGCTTCGTTGACAATAATGTTGGTGTGCACCTGCAACAAGTATCAATAGAGACCTTTGATCCAGTGTTGGCCTTCCCTTTGATGTTTATGCAAGGTGTTGCATCCCCTTGGGCCAGACTGTGGCCATTTTGTATGTACTGTACCTAGAGTAATGCACACTGGACAGTCAGTGACCATCAGCTCTTGGTAACCAATGCCCACAAGCAATATCAACTAGTAGATGAAGCTTGCTGCGTGATTTATCTAAAAATTGCCCCAAACCATCATCTTCAAAATGGCCATTATACCAAAACTAGATGCTTTCCTATGTTTTTGTTGTTCTTGAATTGTTGTTTCTACATTGGATTGTGCAAACATGGAACAGTTGTAAGGATAATGTTTATGGAATTATATGTCTTTATCTCTTTCACTGCCAGTTGTGAATTTTTCTTAACCCAGCAGACCCTGATCGGACAGCTCCTACAAAAGTCGTCTTATCTGGGTCTACTCTTTGCTTTCGAAGGATCACCCACTTTCAGAATATCTGTATGCAAAGGCATATTTATGGAGGAAAGGGTTGATATCTATCTGCAGAATTCTTATCATGACATCATGAATTGAATAAGTGAAATTTTAACCATGGTAGATACTGTATTATTTCCAAAGCATTCAGAGAGCAGACCCTAATGAGACTGCTCCTACAGGAGCCATCTGATCTAGGTCTACACGGTTTGCATCAAAAAGGCAAATTCTCTATCAGGTAAAAATTTAAGGAATTAGTTAAATGGTTAACACTGTCAAAAGGATAAGAGAATTTCTTTATAGTCATTCTGGTTTCTATCATGAGATTAGGTCTTTCAAAATTAATCATCTCTTCACAGTCAAAACTTGCAATTAAAAAATAACAAAAAAAGAACTGGAAGAAAAAAATACAATAATAATTAAGCAACAATTTATTAGATGCTGAATTGTCAATCTCAGTTATATATGGCAATAATAATGCATTCAGCTGTGTTCAATTAAGGAGAATAAAATCAATATTAAATCGAACAATAATAAAAGGATGCGGAAATATTAGCTAAGAAACAAATATAAAAAAACTAAATTTAATTAATTAATTAATTAAAGTAATTTAAAAAACTAATAAAATTCAACAGATAAATAATAAATTAATTAATTAAAAGAATAAATGAATAGGTAAATAAATGAATGAATAAAAAAGAATGAAAGAAAGAATGCATAAATGAAGATTCACAGTTGAATAAATTGATAATCAGGAGAATGATGAGTGAATGAATGAATGGATACATGTAGCTATAGATTGATGATTAAATGAATGATAAATGACAAGTGAATAAATAATTGGATTTATGATTAAATGAACCAGCCAAACAACTGAATGACTTAAAACAAAAACCTGCTTTAATGAATTGTTAATTAACAAAATTAATAATTTAAATAAAATAGCAAATGAAATGATTGATAGTTAGATGAATGGATTAGATAGATAGATAGATTTATTTTGATAGATGGATTGATAAATAATAACAGCCAAAAGATGAAAAACAAACAGAAAACATGAGAATTTTTTTTATAAAGAATGAATATAGCTTTATGAATGTGTGCTTGAATATTTCTGCAAAGTTGATATTATATATTTATAAAACGATATTTTAGCAATTGCATCAAAGTACCTATGCTGGTTTGAGCCTCTGAAATTCAATGATAGTATCTAAGTACTGTAGTTCAAAAGAAAGTTGGTATTGTTAATGTTTGTTATTTCGTTCAGGCCGGGTTGACGATTTTCTCAGATTAAGATTTGTATCAGTATAGGTAACTATACATCATACAGCCGTGGCCTCTCGTTTTCTGACCATTACGGTGTCCGTGTCAGAACAACAAAAGTCATCAGCCAGCTGACTCAGATTAATGCATGATCTGTAAATGTAGGAACATGTGGGTCTAAGCCTTCTAAGGGTTTTTATATACTATATAGCCAAATGCATAAACAATTGTAACTGACCAAAATCTTTAATAAATACTTATTTCATAGGATAAGTTTTGATTCCAGATTATGCAAGCTTTTGAATGACACTGATCTGACTAATGATCTCTAATCTCTCATTAGAAGCTTAACTCTTTCCACATTACAAACAAAATTATGATAACCTTTGCAAGCAATCTGGATAGAGATGAGACTTTTTGATTCATCTTAGACACCAAGAAGTTTGGTATCTATTAAGGATCCAAATTGTTTGATATTCATATAGAGTTTCTGAAAATAAAAGAAGGAACAAATCACCATTTGGTTTTAGAAGCACACATTAATTTCTACAAGCCAAATATCACTTCATATTCAGAGGGTTTTAACTTTGTGCATGTTATTGCAGAGATGATTGCCTATTCACACAGTTTTGATCCAGATAAAAAGCAAAGTCACTTGGTCATAAGGATCTAAATTATGTAATTCTCCCTCTGATTATATTTTAAATTGAAATATAAGAAAAAATTAGTAAGAATATTATTGTAGTAGACGAGAATCTTTTGCAGACAACAATTGCTTAGCTTGCAAAGAATTAACCCTTTCAATGCTGATTTTTCAAAATTGACTTCTCCTTAATTCAAACAGGTCAAGCTTATCATGAATATCCAAGAGCATTTCTAAAGAAAAATGTAACATGACAAACAATGCAGAGCCAGACCCTGATGAGAAGGCTCCTCTAGGAGGGGAGAGGGCCCCTCATGGTCTACACTGTTTGCAAAGGACATTAGTGACTTGTTTCCCACACTGAAAGTATTAAAGACTTTGTCATTTCCTAAGTTGCTAGTTATACTAACCACATTGTCAGAAGTTAATCAAATAAATAAACAATGGGATTGGATGTTTATCTTATGGCCTGACCAGCAAGATTTTGTAACAAAAATACCATCAATTTTAATTGCTTAACCTTTTACTCCATGTATATTCATGAAAGAAATACTGTATGTATGAATAATAATTGGCTTAATATTTTTAATCAAAGTTCAATGGTGTATGACCAAGAAAAGTTTTGGTCCTGGAAAAACTGTAGAATCAGATTTATATATATATACAGTAAAACCTCTCTATAAAAGACACTAAATTACATCAAGTATTTTGTATTAAAGGCAGGTAGCTGCTTAATGCAAGGGGAAAGTAAAACAGAACGCTCCTATAGGAGCGTTCTGTTTTACTTTCACCATGCTATAAGCAGCCACCTGCCCTAAATACCAACTAATTAACACAATTTAGTGGCCGTTATGGAGAGGTTTTACTGTAATTCCTCAAGCAAACGGAGCAGTTTCTGTAGGAGCCATCTGATCAGGGTCTACTGTCTATGTAAAGGCATTCAAAGTTGATCCATGGAGTAGAGTTAACTCATGCTGTATGAATTGTGTAGTGTCACAGTGTTATTAGAACCGATTCACTCTCTCAATCATTATTCTTTTATTTTTTAAGAGGTGGGGGTCATGTGAAATAACTAGGGATGAGAATTCATGAGTACCAAAGTTGCAGAGATCTTACCTGTAATCATCTTTTTGGGCAAGATTATTATAACTTTGTAAACACTTTTGATCCATATGAGACTTAGACTGTAATCGAGTCTCTTTAGTTTTACTTAATTCTTTCAAACCCTTTCCCTGTTCAATATTCTTGTAAGAGATAATAAGTTTTATAATGGCATATGAACACATGAATGTTTGGTATTGGTTGAAGCTGTAGGGTCACATCTAGTATGATTTCATAAGTAAACAGAGCAGACCCTGATCAGCCATCTGATCTGGTTCTACTCAGTTTGCAAAGGCATGAAAAGGCATTTATATAAAGGAAAGAGTCAACCTTGTAACCCTTCGCTTGCTGAATTTTAAAATACATTTCTCCTTCTTTACCCATGCCCTGTTGTATAATTACATATACATGTATCTTCACTGTGTACAAGTATATCGCTGTGCAATCACTGCTGTGGAGTACACTGGTACACAATCAACTTGTAAATAGTGCAGACCCTGATGAGACAGCTCCTGCAGGAGCTGTCTCATCTGGGTCTTCACTATTTACAGGTAGGTATATTGACGCGAATAGCAGGCGAAGGGTTACCTCATAGATATACCTTTGCAAATGGAGTAAACCCAGATCAGATGGCTATTGTAGGAGCAGTCTGATCAGGGTGTTTGATTATGAAATCATAATAGATCTGGCCCTACAGTTTCTGCCATTGTTACACATTCTCATAATAAATTTTCAGCTAATTGATATTTATACAGTCATTATTTCTTACTAAATATTCATCAGGTAAAGGATTAATCTATTGAGTTAAATTTTCAGTTTTAGTCCAAGCAGATTTTTGTCACTTATTGGTTTTGATTTACTCAACAGTAGCTTAGAAAGTTATACTTTTTATGACCCCCACAAAGTGGTGGCATATAGGGTTGCTCTTGTCCGTACATTCATAGGCACATCTAGAAGAATTTGTCCGTGCTCTTTCTTGGAAAGTATTTGTCCAATCCACACCAAACGTTACACACATGTTTGTGGCCATTATATCTTGGTGAAGTTCGATAGCCATGTAAATAGCTTCAGTTTGTTTAGGAGTTGCGGCCCTTTATTTGCAAAAATGACTTTAAAAATATCTTGTCTGGACTCTCTATTGGAAAGTGTTTGTCCAATCCTGACCAAACTTTACACACATGTTTGTGGCCATTATATCTTGGTCAAGTTTGATAGCCATGTAAATCACTTTAGTCGTTCAGGAGTTGCAGCCCATTATTTGCAAAAATGACTTTAAAAATATCTTGTCTGGACTCTCTATTGGAAAGTGTTTGTCCAATCCTGACCAAACTTTACACACATGTTTGTGGCTATTATATCTTGGTCAAGTTTGATAGCCATGTAAATCACTTTAGTCGTTCAGGAGTTGCGGCCCATTATTTGCAAAAATGACTTTAAAAATATCTTGTCCGAACTCTTTCTTGGAAAGTGTTGAGATGCAGCCCTTTATTTGTAAAAATGGCATAAATCGCTTCAGTCATTGCATACATGATTATGGCCCTTACTTTCTGTGACATAAATTTCTGAAGTGGGGGCATCAGTGTCATATATGGACACATTTCTAGTTTGAAAATAGTTGCATCAAAGTTCATGAAGGTATTACAGTAGAAAGAGAGGTTTTTGTAAGAAAAAATGAATGCATGAATACCAACAAGCAGAATTTTTATAATGGCCAAATACATATTATTTCATAGGCAAACAGAATATAACCAGGTTTATAATTATGTCTTCCCCATTTATGGGGAGACATTGTTTTTGCCCGAATAAGTGTCTGTCCGTCTGTCTGTCACAAACTTGTGTCGCGCGTATGTCTGAAACTAGTAGGGCTAGAGTCACTAAACTTCACAGGAATGTTCACCAGCATGGGTTGTTGTGCACCTGGGTTTTTTAAATTGTCTCCCCTTGATAAGTTTAGAATTATTGCCCCTGATGACTTTAAATTAGACAAACTTTGTGTCGCAAGTATCTCTAAAACCGCTAGGGCTAGAGTCAACAATCCTCACAGGAATGTTGACAAGCATAAGTTGTTGTGCACCTGGGATTTTTGAATTGTCTCATCCTGATAATTGTTGAGTTATTGCCCCAGATATGATAACTTTAAATTAGAGAACTTTTGTGCCACGTGCATCTCTGAAACAAGTGGGGCTAGATTCACCAAACTTCACAGGAATGTTCACCAGCATGAGTTGTTGTGCACCTGGGTTTTTAAATTGTCTCCCCTGATAATTTTTGAGTTTTTGCCCCTTATGAGTTAAAATCAAACAAACTACTTTGTGTCATGCTTATCTCTGAAATCGCTAAGGCTAGAGTCACAAAATGTCACAGGAATGATCACCAGCATGAGTTGTTGTGCACATGGGATTTTTAAATTGTCTTCCCCTGATAACTTTGGAGTTATTGCCCCTGATGACTTAAAATCAGACAGAATTTACTTTGTGTCATGCGTATCTCTGAAACAGCTAGGGCTAGAGTCACCAAACTACACAGGACTAATTCACCAGCATGAGTTGTTGTGCACCTGGGGTTTTTGAATTGTCTCCCCTTGATAACTTTGGAGTTATTGCCCCTGATGATTTAAAATTAGACAAACTTTGTGTTGTGGGTATCTCTGAAACCTATAGGGCTAGAGTCACCAAACTTCCCAGGAATGTTCACTAGCATGAGTTGTTGTGCACCTTGGGTTTTTGAATTGTTTCCCTCTGATAACTTTGGAGTTGCAGACATTACAGACATTACACTTGTGTATTGGCAAGAGGATGACGTGGAGACATCTGTTTTTGTGACAAAAAACAAACCTCTAGTTTTATAGTAGTTAATGAACACAAGAAAGTTGGACCATGACAGAAACTAGAATCAGATCTATATGCCATAAGCAAACCGAACAGACCCTGATCTGAGACTACTCCTACATAAAACGTTTATTGATAATTTATTGTTTATTTAAACAGATATCATGGTAATTATTTGAGTGCTGTTTTTAATATACCAGTATTTCTTATTTGGAAACAGCCCAAGTAGTTGTTTGGATAATTATATCCTCTCTTTGATGTATAATAAAATCTTCATTGAAAGTAGAAATGAGTTAATTGGCATTTGCAAATAGTGTAGAAATAGATCATGGGACCTCTGTAGGAGCCTTCTGGTCAAGGTCTGCACTGTTTGCAATAACACTTCTTTCCACTAAAATTTACCCTATCATCCTCAATGGACTGTACCGTTAAACTGTGAAGGAACTTTCTACATTAAAAATTCCACATTCTAAGAGTAAATCTATACAACAGATTCTGATGGGAAAGGCCAGGAGTTGTTTATCATGACTGATGTATAATGTCTGTCAATAAAATATACTCTGCCATTGATCTGGCAATGAAGGAAAGAAAAACATTCATTTTTTCCCCCTCAGGTTTTGTTGTATAGCATCTGTACAACTTTGATGATAGAATCTTTAACTTTTTCCTTCATATAAACACCTTTTCACGCATTTGCAAAAAGAGTAGACCCAGATCAGATGGCTCCTATGGGTCTGCTCTGTTTGCTGAAGATATAATATCAATCTGATTCTACAGTTTCTGCCTGAGACAAAACGGCATATGAACATGTGCCACTATAAAAAATCAGCCAATTATTGTTCATGTTGCAACTCTTTTTTACATGAATATTGAACAGGGAAACTGATGAATATTCATGTTAGAAATAAAATAATTGCTGTATGAACCAAGGAAGTCTTGACCATGACAGACACTGTAGAGTAAGATCTATATTATATCATAAGCAACCAAAGCTAAATTGATCAGACAGCTCGTACAGTAGCTGCTTGATCTAGGTCCACTCTGTTTGCATCAAAAGGCATCTGTATTTGGTAATGGATTAAAAGTGAATGTGATCCAGTAACGGAATTTATTACTCTTTGAAACTAAAATCTGTGTTTTCTAAAAATGTTTTATTTATATGTTTAGTTACAAAACAATTATTGCTCTTTACAAGGTGTTTAAATTTTTATGCCCCCATGCATCTGTATATCAAGAACATCAAAAGTAAAATACTTGGGTTTGGATATTCAGAACCTTTTAATCCTATAAATATGCCTTTTTATGCCTTTGCAAACAGAGTAGGCCCAGATCAGATGGCTCCTATAGGAGCAGTCTGATCAGGGTCTGCTCTGTTTGCATATGAAACAATATAGTTATGATTCTACAGTTTCTGCCATTGCCAAAACATCCTTGTGTTGGTGTGTCGTTATAAAAACTAATTTTTACTATAAAAACTAATTTTAACACATGACATCATTATTTCTTACATGTATATTCATGTAAGAAAGAGTTTAGCAATTCTTTTGTGATAGATGACCAAGCCTTATCCTGCTAGTCGTAACTAAAACACGAGCTGAATAAATGCTAATACATTGCTAATTATCAAACACATGAAAGTTGTGTCTTCTTCGGTGTTTATTTGATTGGTTTTCTTGCGATATACTTCTTTTCAGCATATAAACAAATGATTAATATAATTGTTTGGTATTGTTAAAACATGTTGCAAGTAGAGACTATCACTTTAACCCGTTCCCGTATAGGCTATTTTTAGATCCAACCTCTTTGAACAAATCTACCAAAAAGGAGCATTTACTACTAAAAAGGAAAATTTTATAATTGTGTAGTGTTGAAACCATTGTGATAAATAGAGCATTTGCTCCTATGGAGCAAATGCTCTATTTATCACAATGGTTTCACAAAGTGACTTTTACACAGGCGTCAAAAGGCGTCTATAGACAGACAGACAGACAGACAGACAGATATTTTATTTATGTCTCACTTCTATCCATGATAAAATATACACATGTGAGTAAGTAAAATGTATAGAACCACTCAAATATGAGTTATGAGAGACGGTGCAAACCTTAAAATATAACAATTAACTACAAACATAGAACCATGCAACTTGGCGCACGGTTAAAAGCGTATGCTTATAAAATACTTTAAACTTTCAACAGTATGCTATTTAAAACGTTTTAAAATATTCATGTTAATTATATACATCATCACAGCATTATTTATACAATTGCTGTCGTCTATACATTAAAATATCGTGGCAGGTCTTGGCACTACATTTAACAACATGAGCATCAGACAGAATAAATTCAAATTTCTCAGAATCACTTAACGTTGTGAAAGAATCACTGCTTTCCGATATTTTCACATATAGGCTATTTCTAATTTCTCTATATAATGGGCATTTTATCAGAACATGTATTTCATCCTCGATCTCGTTTCTACAGTTAAAACAAGTCCGTTGTTCTAAAGGTAAAGCTTGATACTGACCGATTTCAACTTTTAGTGGAGCAATTCCACATCTAAATTTTGCCAACGCACTACGATGACTTCTTGATAATATACATGTTTTGACATAGCTCTCAGTTTCGTACACTGTTTTATATAGTCTGTACTTTCTAAGTTTATTTCCTGAGTGTGGATTTCTAATACTTCTCTCAGAGTTTATACACATATTCCAGTCGCTTTTAAAACGTTTAAATATATTCTCTTGTAGTCTATCTTTTATAGACTTAGATTCTGTTTTCCCATAAAACTGACCTATGCTTAATTTAATATTTGCTATCTTAAGCTCATTTTCTAGTCTATAGCACCAGTTCTTCGTTTGTTTCCTCAGTCGGTGTGACCATATAAATACACGTTTGTTCATTCTAGTGTCACTCATGTTATTGGAACGAAACCAGTGTCCTAAAACGCACTTCCATTGTCTTACTGATGATGGTACCCAACCCATGTCTCCATGCACAGCTGCATTCGGGGCATATTTACCAACTCCAAGGTAAAATCTACAAGCGCGCGATTTTGTACAGCACTGATCGAAGAAAATTCTCTTGTCCCCCAGACGGCTGCCCCGTAGGCTATAATTGGCCACACCATACTGTCATAAAGTTTGGTAAACACTTCAAAAGGCATTCCACTCATATGTTTGAATTTCGCTATTAGCAGACCGAGCGCTCTAGTTGCAGACTGTGAAACATATTTTGCCGTGATATTATAATCGAGTGTTTCACTTAGGATTAATCCAAGGTACTTGTATTTATCTGTATAGTCTATCGTTTGATTCGCGCATGTAAACTTGTATTCTGAGCGTTGCACAGAATTATTCCTAACATGCATAATATTCATTTTCTTCTGGTTAATAGACATTTCATTTGTCTTACACCACGCCGAAAGTACATTGAGTTGCGTCTGAAGGTCCGATTCATTTATATGCGGGAATGGGTTAAGAAATAATCAAACAAAGACCATAGCCTGAAGTTGAAATAAGCCAGAATGAAAAACTCAGCTGCATAGATAACATGTAACTGAAAATTGTTTTGTTACAATGGCAGCATTTTGCAATATTTTTAATTGATTTGCCTAGTGAAGATTGAAATGTATACAAAGAATGTATTACCTTGAGCCTGAGATTCAACATTATAAAATTCACAATCTCTCATCTTCTTAAACACTAAGGTTCATTCTATAGGGCTTCTATGTATTAGAAGTCATCAGATTTGGATCTACTCTGAATGGAAAATCAAGATGACTTGTTTGCATCACCTGAAGGATTAAAGAATCTGTGATATTTCCAAAAGTGTTTTGGATGGCTCAATTCTTGGTGAAGCTGTGATAAAGCCAGTTTTATTCACCTGTGCAACATCTTTCAAAACACAATCATCCGATAAGCCACTTTTGTTGGCTGGGATGATCTCGCAAGTCTGGTCCACACCTGGGTACCAATATCTTGCCCTGACAGACCACACAGCCGGGTACCAGCAATCTCACCTCATCATCATCCAGCTGCTCTGTTCGGATATATCCGGACAATTTATTCACCAGATATAGCTTCCTTCTCAGATCTGTTGCCAGTGTTACAAAATATGCACAAGGTGTGTGGACTTTTATCTGTCAGCAAGATGTCTAAGTGGGTTTCCACCTGTACCCACTACTGTGACCCTGTACCTGTTGAATATTCATGTCAGAAATAATGACATCATGAATATTTATTAGCTGAAACTTTAAAATGTAATATGTACACATGATTGTTTGGTATTGGTAGAAACTGTAGAGTCAGATATACTATAATT
The DNA here is from genome assembly GCA_963576725.1 of Azorinus chamasolen. Lineage (NCBI taxonomy): Eukaryota > Metazoa > Mollusca > Bivalvia > Cardiida > Solecurtidae > Azorinus > Azorinus chamasolen. The sequence continues at coordinate 49,669,720 of OY755235.1, forward strand.
TCATTTGCAAAAAGAGCAGACCCTGATTAGATGTGCAGGAGCCCTATTCGAATGTCATTTGTTACCCTTTCCGTCATATAAACGCCTTTTCACGCTTTTGCAAACAGAGTAGACCCAGATCAGACGACTGTTCTGTTTGCTTATGGAATTTGATAGATCAGAGTGATTCTTTACTTTCTGAAATGGCTAGAATATTCCACCTTCCATATTTCTTTATAGCTGTTTTGTCCATCATGAATATTCAGTAGGTATTGAGAAATTTGGAATGAACATAGAATAGGGAAAGGGTTAACCCTTTCCTTCATATAAACTCCTTTGCAAATATTAACATACAATAAAAGAATGGGTTGAAACAAAAGACTATAATCTTACAGAGTTTCCCATCTTAACGCTTTCCCTCATATTGATGACTTTTGACGACTCTGTAAAAGTCACTGAGCAAATGCTCTATTTATAACAATGGCTTCAAACTACAAAAATCTAAAATTTTCCTTTTCTCTAGTTAATGCTCCTTTTCGGTAGATTTATTTTAAGAGGTTGTATCTAAAAGTAGCCTATGAGGTAACGGGTTAACCCTTTCCCTGATACGGATGCCTTTTCATGCTTTTGTAGAGACAGTAGACTCTTGTAGCAGCCACTGATCAGGGTTTGCTCTGGTTGCTGATATAATTCTACAGTGTCTGCTAAAGCCAAATATTCCTATGTTCATAATTGTGCCATTATAAAATGTTAATCATGTCATTGTTTAGTAACAGTTTCTTACACTCAGGTGAAAGGTTTAGAAAATCACTTCTCCTTTTCAAGTGGGAACATTTTCAAGTCCAAAGTAGAATTATTAGACTTCTTTTAAGTGGTCATTTTAGAGAGGTTTTATCGTATAATTGTACTTAAAAATATGATTAGTCTGACGTGGTTACTTACAATAGTTTTGATGGTGGAAGGATAACTGCTGCATTGGTCATCTGGGGGGTTAGATGGCTATCTGGACATTTTACATAAATGTTGTAAGCTACAATCTAAATTGCCTCATTTGTGAGGGTGAATCTGAGTGACCAATCATTGAACTAACTCTGATAGGACTCACACCAGTATCAGGTCCTTCAACATTTGATCATATTGGAGTTTTTTCACTGCAATGGATTAAAGGCTTTAAATTAAATTAACCCTTTCCCTCATATAAACACCTTTTCATACATTTGCAAACAGAGTAGACCCAGATCAGACGGCTCCTGTAGGGAGCATATGACATGATACAGATTTGGTTCTAGATTCTGTCAATGCCAACAATTCCTTTGATTTTAAGTTTGTGTTGCATGTAAATCTGAAACCATTAGTGCTAGAATGATGAAACATTAGGAATGTATTCACCAACATGTAAACTAAAATTAACTTGTTTTAATTTAAGACATATAGTGAAAAAATCTTGTTTGACCAACTAATCTCATACACCATTTAGCGGATTGGCTTAAAAAATTACAGATAACAAATTTTGATACATGTATGGTGATGGTTATAAAGAAGTAAATATTGTTGTGACCATTTCGAAAAGTTACAGAACTTTGTTACCTTTTTCACCCAAAAATGTACTTGACTTATATATGAGACAATATCGGTATCCATGTCCTAAGGACACATAAGCAAACAGAGCAGACCTTAATCAGATAGCTTCACACAGGAGCTCTTTGATATTGGTTTACTCTGTTTGCAAAGGCATCAAACAGCATATTAGCAAGTAGCAGTGACCTGTCGTTTTTATTTATAGATTTGGTTTTTTCCAAACTATTCCATTCTATACAAAAGGGTTTTGCTTAAATTGACGAGCCAATTTCTCATGAAGCTTGTGCAGTTGGTTAGACCCGAAGTCCGATTGCCTATACATGGTAGTGATAAAACCAAATAGTGCAATGTTGAGCTCACCTAATACAATAATGGTGTTATCCCAATCTACGGGTTATCTATAAATAAAAACGACAGGTCACTCCTACTTGCTAATATAAAAGTAAAGGGTTATATTGTTTTCCATATCTGCTCAAACATAATGCATGTATATTCATAGAGTAAAGGGTTTGACTTGACTAAGCTTTATAAAGCTGAATTGAAGTTTCATTCGTTGGTGTTTACTTGTGTGAGACGTCTTTAATCTTGATCCATCTGGTCAACACAATTAGGGATTTAGCTGATTCCTGTTTTGTATTTTTAGTTGGCCATAGGCACTGATGGTTATCACCAGGTTATTTGTAATGATTTGAAACTGCTAACAATCGGACAATGTCCGATAACCATCTTAGATGGCCAAAGATTATCAGTGTTATTTTTCTCTGTGGTAAAGTCTGTTTGATCTTAGTGGTTTAATTGATTGATGCATAATGGCAAAATTTAATAGCATTGTAGATCCAGATTAGGTGACTGAGTCAGGTGCAAATGGATTGATGCATAATTGCAAAATTTAATAGCATTGTAGATTCAGATTAGGTGACTGAATCAGGTGCAGTTTGGCAAAATTTATGCTATAATCTTTAAAAACTTTTATTCTTTTTATTTTGTTTCTATGGTAACTTTGAATGTTTCTAATCATTAATCCTTTACCAGGTTCATGAATATTCACCAAACACTGAATTTTCAAATTGACCATTCCAAAATTCAAACATTGGTCAAGCTTAACCCTTTCCAGCATATAAATGCAATTTCATGCATCTGCAGAGGAGACCCAGATCAGAAGCCGTCTGATCAGGATCTGCTCTGTTTGCTAACAGAATGTGATGGATCTGTTTCTTTACTTTCTAAAATGGCTACAATATTCCACCTTCCATATTTCATTATAACTGTTTTGTCCATGAATATTCATAGAATACCAGGGAAAGGTTTAAGGCGAATATTTAGAGTAAATAAATTTCAGCTACAAAAAGAAAAGTTTTCTTGCACTTTGGAATGTAATATTTTCAATTCTGATGAAATTACGGTTACTCAGCGTAACATTTGGTTTGAAACAATTCACAGAGGATTTCACAAAGATTCTGTTAGAGTATAATATTGTCTCGTGCTATTAGAGCAATTTGACTTGCATTTGAAAGTAGCTTTGATCCTGATCAGATACTGATTTGCTCCTAGCTGTTTCAAACTTGGTCAAGAGTTTCTTAACACTTTTATGCATGAATTGATAATTTCATGAAAATTCATGAAAATAAGGGGAATTTTTAGCTTAGACAAACAAATTGTAGGATCATAATTTTAAGTAAACAGAGCAGACTCTGCCTAGGAGCCATCTGATCTGGATCTACCCTGTGTTCAAAGTCATTAAAAGGTGTTTATATGAAAGGATGAATTAAAATCTTGAATATATTGTATGTACAGTAGAACCTGTCTTAAGCAGCCATCAAAAAGAGGTCTAATTATGGGTCTGTAAGGCAGGTGGTAGCTTTGTGCAGTCAAAAGTAATGCAGAAAGCTTCAATTGGAACTTTCTGCATTACTTTTGCCCTGCATTAAGCAACCACCTGCTTTTTAATATTCCTATGTTCAATAAATGAATGGCCACTTAAGGCAGAATCAACTGTAAGGAATAATTATAACAAATCAGGGTATTACGAGACTTTATTTTTTCAGCAAGAGAAGGGTAAAGGAGTTATCCCCTGCTGAGAAAAATTATGTTGTAATGATCAGATAAGTAAAGATCCCAACTTAATTTCTATTACATGGATTGTTAAAGTCTCTCTTTATTACACGACTGAAATCATTAGACTGCATAATGTGATAATTGATATACAATGGGACCTCTCTATTGTGGCCACTAAATGAATAAACAAACAAATATGCCTGGTTGAACCCTTTCCCTGTTCTATGTTTATATCAATCTTCAATACCTACTAAATAATCATGGACAAAATAGTTATAATGAAAGATGGAAGGTGGAACATTGTAACCATTTTAGAAAGTTGAGAAACAGATCTATAAAATTCCGTTTGCAAACAGAGCAGACCTTGATCAGATGGCTCCTATTTCAGCTTATAAATATTCATGATGTCCTTATTTCTTAGCGGTTTGGAGTTTATCTTTCAAATTTTGGATAAATGTTAAGTGCCATTATAAATGTCGGCCAGTATGTATCACTCACATCGACCTTGTAACACAAGAGTTATGGCCCTTTGTTTCCCAAATATGATCTTTGTAGTTATGTGAAACTGTAAATATTAAGTAGCATCAGGAAATGCGGCTGTGCAAGTTTCTCTCACATTGGCCTTGGAACACCAGAGTTATGGATCTTTATTTGCCAATTTTTTTTAACATTTTTGTCTGTCTGAAGTCTGTCTGTCTGGAGTCATATCTCAGAAACAGTTTAGTTTTTCTATAAAACTTTGTGTAAATGTTTTAGTACATTGAGGAAATGTGTCCTTGCAAGTATCACTCGAATTTACTTGGGAATGCGAGAGTTACAGCCCTTTGGTTACCAAAGACTTAACCATTTTGTCTGTCCTGAGTTATATCTCAGAAAGGGTTTGGAGTTTTTCTATTAAATTTCATACCATGAAGAAATGTGGCCTGCAAGGATCTGACTCATGTTGACATTGGAATGGTCCTTCGTTTGCCAAAAAGGCTTAACCTTTTTGTCCATCTGGAGTCATGTCTCAGAAATAGTTTGGAGATTGTGTAAATGTTTAGTACTATAATAAAGAAATGCGACCATGCAAGTATCACTTACTTTGACCTTGGAACACAAGAGTTACGTCTCTTTGTTTGCGAAAAATTTAACAAGCAGTTTAGATCCTGTTTAGATGCAGAGTAAATCATCTTCTAATCAGTGTTTAACCCTTTCTGTCATGAATATTTATGTAAGAAATGAAGTTATTCTGAATATTAATGAGATTATTTTTTATAATGGCATATAAACACAGAAATCTTTGGTCATGGAAGAAACTATAGAATCTTATCTATATTAAATCTAAAGCAAACAGAGCAGATCCTGATCAGATGGCTCCCACAGGGGCCATTTGACCTGGGTCTACTCTATTTGCAAAGGTGCTAAAAGTTGTCTATACAGTAAAACCTCTTTATAACGACTGCTTAATTACATCAAGTATTTTGTGTTAAATGCAGGTGGCTGCTTAAAGCAAGGTGAAAGTAAAACAGAACGCTCCTATAGGAGCGTTCTGTTTTACTTTCAACTGGCTTTAAGCAGTCACCTGCCCTAAATACCAACTAATTAACACAATTTAGTGGTCATTATAGAGAGGTTTTACTGTAGTAGGATTCAGCAGTTTACAGCTTACCTAATTGTTTACCTAAGATCTAATTAAGTGAGATGTAATTAAAAAATGCAGCTGATGAGAGATTGAGCTGGTGGCAATTTTCACTGGAGGATAAGAAACAGAAAAGGGTTTGTCCCAGCTTCTCACATGTTTTCAATACAGAAAAGAGAGTTTGTACAGATCCACAATATATGTGTCATGTCATATTAGACTTTGTAGACTAAAGTTTTTGATAGCATAATTCAAACATTTGACTCAGTTTAACTATTATCTGGCCAACTATTACCCTGGCTGGTGTTTGTAATTAGCCAGGATCCATACGTTACACCGAGTATTATTGCATCTCATGGGATCAAACTTGTTTGAAACTTGGTCAATAGTTGCATAAATACTTGAGTGAATTGGAAATACATGTAATAAAATTGTGACAGATTAGAGTTTGCAGACATTTTTTTTTATTGCAGGATAGGGGTTAATGTTAACCCTTTCCCTGTTAATATTCATGAAAGAAATAATATCATGAATATTTATGAGATTATTTTTTCTAAAGGCATAAATATATTTGATGTTTTGGTATTGTTTGAAACTGTAGAGTCGAGTCTATTATAATTTCATAAGCAAACAGAGCAGACCCTGATCAGATGGCTCCTATAGGAACAGTATGTTTGATCTAGGTCTGCAGAATTTGCCCAACTTTTTCTGACTGAATTCTGGGTGTAATTAGGGTATCTATTGAAACTGTTTTAATCCATATTACAGTAGAACCCCTCTAATGTGACCACTTAATGAATAAACATGGGTGTCTTTATAAGCAGGTGGTTGTTTAATGCAGGACAAAAGTAATGCAGAAATCTCCTAGGAGCTTTCTGCATTACTTTTGTCCTGCATTAAGCTACCACCTGCCTCGCTCTACCACCCAGAATTATACCTCTTTTAGGTAGTCGCATTAGAGGGTTTTACTGTACATGGCAGGTTTGACATTCTGCCTACATATTTGAAGGAAAATGGAAGAGAATTAACTATAACCCTTTACTCCATGAATATTTATGTAAGAAATAATGACATCATGAATATCTATGAACGGAATTTCAGTAATGGCACTATAAACAAGGACAGAAACTATAGAATCAAATCTATATTGTTTCCAAAGCAAACAGAGCAGACCATGATCAGACGGCTCCTACAGGAGCCATTTGATCTTGATCTACTGTTTGCAAAGGTGTAGAAAGGACTTCAAATCTTCTGTTATTTCCTACCATGTCAGAATAGAGTTTGCAGTTCGAGGGCTTGGTGCAAAACTATTCTAACTCCTTCACACCAAGCCCTCGAGTTACAAACTGTGCAAACCCAATTTAGAGTATTATTCAGGAGAGCTCTGATCTGGGTCAACTCCACCCAGTTTGAAAATGCTATTTTGTTAATTTCCTGCATTTGAAAGGTTAAAACCTGTTTCCCTTATTGTTGCTGTATATATCATGGTTTGTCCAATTAATGATACAAACTTCAGCATCTGAAATGATCTATAAATTGAGATATTATAACATACATGTACTTCGATAAAAATTATGCTATTAATCCTTATGCCTGATGAAATAGGGGTAGCAATTAACATATTGAGCAGATAATTAGTTGAAGATTACAAGTTAAAATCACTTCAAAAGAGTTTCGCCAAATTTCATTTGAATTGGCCAATAATCAGCATTATAGCTAGTTACAGCTGTCGATAATAGTAATACTGATTCCGTTATAGATAACTCGAGACTTATTTGTAATTCTGTCAGGATTATACATTAACTCTTTGCATGCTAGCGACCAGTTTGTGATTACTTATGCAGACAGTTTGAATCCAGATGACATGTCAAGTAATGTGGCATCTCAATGGGATCTGAAATGTGTGACAGTCTTTTTTTTGTAAATTTGAAGAGAAAAAAGATTTTTTTTGAAAACAACTCTTTTTTTTTTAAGATAACAATTGCTTAATGTGCTAGGAGTTATCAGATTAAAATAAATGAACCTTTTCAATGTTGAAATAAGTGTACTGGTATTTTTAAACAGTGTAGACCAAGATCAGTGGGTTCCTAGAGGAGCTCTCTGATCAGGGTATGCACTCTTTGTCAATTCCAAAGTTCTTTTTTAAATTTATACTGAATGGATCCTGTAGCTAACTCTTTGCACGCTAAGTAATTTCTCGTCTGCAACAATTGTCGTCTGCTTCAATTCTTAAAATAAACTTTCTCTCATTTTTTGCAAAAATATGGTCAAGATGACAAACAGTTTGGATCCTGATGAGACGCCACATTATGCGGCGTCTCATCTGGATCCAAACTGTTTGCATAGTTAATCACAGTTTCGCCACTAGCATGCAAAGAGTTTAACACTGATTGGCCAGTCCATTTTGAATATTAATCACTCAAAGAGGGAAACCCTTGGCCACTGTCAGACTATTGTATATCAGGTGGTCCTTAACAAGGATTTACAGCGGTTTAATGCTGAATTTATTGAGTGATTATTTTCTGTTTAAATAACAGATCTGTAACAAGAAATATGAATGAATGTGAAAAATGAGGTTGTATTAATAAACTTATTTCATTCATAAAATAGTAGATGTTGACAGGTTAATCGAGAATTGAATGGGAACCATTCCAATATAATGCTTTGAATGCATGAAACCAGTGTACTGGTATTTGCAAACAGTGTAGACCCAGATCAGAGGGCTGCTAGAGGAGCCCTCTGATCAGGGTCTGCACTGTTTGTCAGTCAAAAACCTGTAACATATTTTAAGCCTTTCATACAGAATGTACTCCGTATTTAAAAGCTAATGCTTCATATTCAACTTTGAATATTCAGCAAGTGTTAAATAACACATATATTATTGAGGAATAATAGTACCAGTTGATGTCATCCCACCTGATATATTTGAACTCTTAGCATGCTAAGTAATTGTCATCTGTGAAAATTGTCTTTGTACATTTTCTCCCTCCATTTTGATATATGAAAACTTAGTGTCGTCAAATTCAGATCTGAATAAGACCAAGAGGTTATTTTGCATATATTATCAATCTCCATTTTATTTGCAAAACATACCAGAAATTCAATCTTAGTTATTATTGAGTTTAACTAGAATTTATTTCAACTGCATGCAGTTAATTTTATATGCAATGAAATACAAAAATGTTTTGAAATAATTGATTTCTACATTGTAGTTTATATATTGATTTAACCCTTCCCTCCATGAGTATCAGTGTAAGAAATAATGACATCATTAGTAGTTATTGGTTGGCTTTTCATATAGCTACATTAACACAGTATTGTTTGGCCATGGCAGAAATTGTTGAACAATATCTATTATATTTTGAAAGCAAACAGAGCAGACCCTGATCAGACAGTTCATTTGGTCTTGGTCTACTCTGTTTGCAAAGGCATTTTATCCCTTACTGTGAGGGACACGAGTCTCTAATGTCCTTTGCAAACAGTCTAGACCCAGATGAGAGGGCCCAAGATCAGGGTCTGCACTGTTTGTTATGTTATACTTTTTTTTAGAAAAAAAAGTAAAAATATTCACCATAAGCTGGACCTTTTTAAATTTTGGAATAATCTTTATGAGAATTCAGCATTGTACGGGTTAAGGTTTATTTTTGGAGTAGAGAGTTAAACGAAATTAACCCTATACTCCATATACATATATAGGTCCCTTTACACCTTTGCAAACAGAATAGACCCAGATCAGATTACTTCTGCAACAGCCGGCTAATCAAGGTTTGCCCTGTTTGCTTACAGAATATACAGGTGTGATTCTACATTTTTGTAGTGGCTAAAATGTCCTGGGTTCATAGGCCTTTGTAAAAACAAAATCACAAAAATACTATTCACTATATTATTATTTATCATGTGAATATTGATGAAGTAAAGGGTTAACACATCAGTGTCAAAGGTGAAGCTAATTTGGTAATTAATCATATATGCCATTGTGATAAAATTCATTCCGTCTTAGATTACATCCTATAATTGGTCACACATTTAACCCTTATAATATTGAATTTTCAAATCGAGGGCTTGGTGTAAAACTATTCTAACTCCTTCACTTTAGTGAAGGAGTTAGAATAGTTTTACACCAAGCCCTCGAAATGGGCTATTCCAAAATTCAAACAGGTCCAGCTTATGGTGAATATTTTGTGATTTTTCTAAAGAAAAGTGTAACATGACACTTAACAGTGCAGACCCTGATGAGAGGGCTCCTCTGGGAGCCATCTCAGCTGGGCTTACACTGTTTGCAAAGGACATTAGTGACTCATGTCCGGTATTGTAAGAGTTAACTCTGAATGCCAGTGCTAGGTTTATCATTACCTACGGAAATAATTAGGAGCTGGGTCAGATACAGAGTAACTCAGTGTCTCATCTGGATCAAAACATTGACATTCTGGGTGTGTTATTTGAAAAATGATGAAAACAATCTATTTTTTTTAATTCTGGCAGATGACAAACATTGCAGGTGACATTAACTTAGTGTGCAAAAAGTTGATTCCATTACAATTGCACAGCTAGCAATTAAATTTTGGCCCTACTTTTGCAAAGTCCAGCCTGTCATTCAAATGGTTGTGTGACAGTTTGTTTTTTGGTAACTTGCATTAAACATACTTTGGGACTGGAATAAAACACTAACAGCAGATATGAAATTAACGAAATGTCGAAATAACTTGAGATATTTAAACTAAATGTCAAAATACAGTATAACCTGTCTTAAGTGACCTTATATTGATTGATCTTAAAAAACCAGGTGGATGCTTAACCCTTTCTCTGTTGAATATTCATATTCATAAATACTTATTAGCCGAATTTTTATAATGCAACATTTTTTAAGAAAATATTTTGCTTTGACAAAAACTGCAGAATCAGAACTAAAAGCAAACAGATGACTCCTATGGCAAACAGAGCAGACCCTGATCAGACTGCTCCTATGGCAAACAGAGCAGACCCTGATCAGACTGCTCCTATGGCAAACAGAGCAGACCCTGATCAGACTGCTCCTATGGCAATCAGCAGACGCCAATCAGACGGCTCCTATGGGAGTTGTCTAATCTGGGTCTGCTCTGTTTGCAAATGCGTGAAACGGTGTTTATATGAAGAAAAGGGTTATTACAGGAAAAAAAGTAATTTGCAGTGAGCTCCTACGGGAACTTTCTGCAATACTTTTGACCTATCTTACAGACCCAAAATTCGACCTGTTTTTAATTGTCATGAAAGATAGGTTCAACTGTAGCCAGATTAAATCTGTTAATGATAGACGTTATATTGTAAACGTTAACCAATATCGAGTCTTATATGAATTAAAATTATCAATATTAATCATGAGTATTGAAATTACTTTTGTTAAAAATAGTTATGAAAAATATATAGTGAGTTGGTCTGTCTGTCTGTCTGTCTGTCTGTCTGTCTGTCCGAAGCACAACTTTTGAATTGCAATCAAGGCAGCTGAGCTGGGGTATTCCATCACCTTTAGTGATAGTTCTAGTTTTTGTGTCACCTGCCGAGAGGCAGTGTGTAACTTAGGGATCACTTTTCCGTCATCTGTATGTCTGTCTGTCCATCTGTCTGTGTCTGCCTGTCTGTCCGCCTGTCTTTCCATCACACTTACTTTTTAGCTCACCTGAGCCAAAGGCTCAAGGTGAGCTATTGTGACCGCCTGTCGTCCGTCGTCCGTCTGTCCGTCTGTCCGTCCGTCTGTCCGTTCACTTTTATTTCAAATGACTTCTTCTCCTAAACCACTGGGAGGATTTCAACCAAATTTCACAGAAATGTACCTTAGGATGTCCTCTATCAGTTATGTTAAAATCATGACCCCCGGGCAAAAAATGGCCCCGCCCCACTACTTTTACAGGTTTTTTTTTTAAATCTTTAAAAATCTTCTTCTCTGAAACCACAATTTCTAGAGCTTTGATATTTGGTATATAGCATCATCTAATGGTCCTTTACCAAGTTTGTTAAAATGATGACCCCCGGGCCAAAAATGGCCCTGCCCTGGGGCTTGTAGTTTTTACATAGACTTACATAGGGAAACCTTTAAAAATCTTTGTCTGAAACCACATAATCTAGAGCTAAGATATTTGGTATGAAGCATCACCTAATATACCACTACCAGGTGTGTTCAAATAATGACCCCTGGGCCATAAATGGTCTCACCCTGGGGTTTTATGCTACTTAACAACAGAATCTGTAACACTTAAAAGGTAATTTCCTCACAGTTATTTCCCTTGTCCCATCAGCATAGCCATAAGGGACAAAGGGAGATAACTGCATTGGAGTGCTAGTATCATTCTATTTATAACTATTTATAGTAAAATGTTGAAGGTGAATCAGTGTAGCTGTTTTAGAAGGCATAGAAACATCTATCAAATTCCATTAGCAAATAACAGACCTTGATCCTATAGGAGCCACCTTATCTGGGTCTACTCTGTTTGCAGATGCATGAAAACAAGTTTATATGAGAGAAATTAAGGGTTAAATATCAACTCCAGATCCTAAACTGCAGACCAGCAGCAGTTCAAAGATTACAGCTGCTGGGCAGTAAAATCTCTCCAGGTCAATGCCTGACTCTTAACTCTTTGCATGCTAGTGGTGAAACTGTGATTACCTATGCCAACAGTTTGGATCCAGATGAGAGGCCGCATACTGCGGCATCTCATCAGGATCCAAACTGTTTGTCATCTTAACCATATTTTTGCAAAAAAATGAAAGTAAGTTTATTTTAAGAATTGAAGCAGATGACAATAACTTTTTGTTGCAGACGAAACATTAAAGGCATTTTGACCCATTAACCCCAGTGTGTAGTGTGAGTGATGTTACATGGTGTCTTCCAATGTCTCTCAAATTAGATGTGAGAGATATAATTCAGCCAATCAAGGAAAATGATCACCATCTAGACTTTTGATCTGGGTCCAAACCCAACTGATGTAAGTCATGGTAATGTTTAAGAAAACTGTGAAAACATGATTATGCAATGGCCCAACTGATATAAGTCATGGTAATTCTTAAGAAAACATGATAATCCCCCCCCCCCCCCCCCCCCCCCCCTAACAATGATAGGTGTTAAACTTACTACTGTGGATTAAGTCTGCTGCCCCAAAAAGCATCTTAAATATAACTTTTTTTTATAAAATTTGATGACAACACATTAAAAAGTCCTAAAATGTCTGAATCTTGTATGATATTAATGAAATAACTGAGTAAATATAACTTAATTATAACAGTAGACGTAACTCTTCTCAATTTCAATTGTTAAAAATACTAATGACCCATTTAATTGAATTATCATCAGATATTCACACCTAGAGCTAGACTTATTTCTAAACACCTACTAAAGACTACTTTTGTTTGCTAATGCTTAAAAAAATTGTTAATGCCATAAATAGATGTTTTAGCTTTGAAAAAAACTGTAAAATCAAATCTATATCTTGTCAAATGTAAAAAGAGCAGACCCTGATCAGACAGCTTCTATAGCAGCCGTCTGATCTAATCTACTCTTATTTTTAATGTGTAAAACACATTATTTCTCTGAAGAGAAGTTTTTGCTTTGACAAAAACTGTAGAATCCGATCAATATTGTGCCCAGATCAGACAGCTTCCATAGGAGTCGTCTGATCTGAGTCTACTCTGTTTGCTAATGCATAAAAACAGCTTTATATGAGGGAAAGGGTTAAACGATTTTTAAAGATATTCTTATTGGTCATTTCACACAAAAACTGGCATTATGTACTGCCTAGCACTCTATTTGCCTATTTACCTGGGTCAAGGTATAATTGCATAGCTTTATTGAAGTCATTTGAATTTCTCAAAGACCAGTTTTAGGCATTTTGAGCTAAGGCAAAAATGGCACAAGTTGTAAACAGTTTAGATCTTGGTCAACTAGTCACTTGGTATTAGTTCTGAATTCAGTTCAAGTTTATTCAGCAGTGAAAGGGTGAAAGCAGTGCACTAAGCTTATTTCATCTGCTAGAAATGTTGTCCACTGAAAAATTAACATGTCAATATACATGTATTACTGTAACTCAGGTGAGCGATATAGGGCCAATGGCCCTCTTGTTTTGGCTTTGGCTGTCATTTCGAAACAAATCATTATAGAGCTTTCAAATTTCACATGTGTCTTCCTCTCATTAAGGACCATTGATGTAACTAAAGTCCATCACTCTGCATGCAATACTTTTTGAGTTATTCCCCTTTGTTCACACTTTCTTTTTTGGCTGTCATGTCAAAACTAATCATTATAGAGCTTTCAAATTTCACATGTGTCTTCCTCTCATTGAGGACCGTTGATGTAAGTAAGGTCCATCACTCTGTATGCAATATTTTTTTTTAGTTATTCCCCTTTGTTCTGATTCACTCCAGCATATTAACAGTTTTTGTGTCAGCTGCAAGCAGGTGACACATGTGCTCCTCGGAACACTCTTATAATTAATTTGGGAATCAGTGAGATTTCCAAATTTCATATTTCCTGAAGATTTTTTGATTCATAAAATGAAGAATCAGATCTATATTATTTCATAAGTAAACTGCAGAGCCGGGTCAGGAACCATTCGATTTTGCAAAGGAGTGTTCAAGAATTAATCCTTTACCTGATAGAGATGCCCTTTATTACATCTGCAAACACGGAAGACCAAGACCATGGCAGATGACTCCTACAGGTCTGCTCTGTTTGTTTATAGAATAATATACAGTAGAATCCTTCTAATGCGACCACTTAATGAATAAACATGGCTGTTGTTATAAGCAGGTGGTTGCTTAATGCAGGATGAAAGTAATGCAGAAAGCTCCTAGGAGCTTTCTGCATTACTTTTGTCCTGCATTAAGCAACCACCTGCCTCTACCACCCAGAATTATACCTCTATCAGGTGGTCGCATTAGAGGGGTTTTACTGTAAAATTTAATGTGATTATAAAGTTTATGCCATTACCAGAAAATCATGTGTTCATAATTATACATGTACTCTCATATAAAAATACTGTAATAATCACTATTTCTTACATGAATTTTATTCAGGTAAAGGGCTAACCTTTTCCCTCATATAAACTCTATTAAACACCTTTGCAAACAGAGTTGACCCAGATTAGACAACTCCTATAGGAGCCATCTGATCAGTCTGCTCTGTTTGCTTGTGAAATAATACATACCTGATTCTGCAGTTTTTGTCAAAGCAACAAATTGCCCTGAAAAGTTTACAGTGTAAAAAATTCAGTTAATAAATATTTACGATGTCATTATTTCTTACATGAATTTTCTTCACGTAAAGGGTTAAGAAAAGATCTCATACAAATGTCATATATCATTTAATTTTTCTGTTGAGAACAAATATCAAAGCACTTGATAATGTGATTGATTTTACATCTTCAAAATTATCTTAACCCTTTCCCTCATAGGCTATTTTTAGACCCAGCCTCTTTGAATAAATCTACCGAAAAGGAGCATTAGCTAGAGAAAAGGAAGTTTTTAGAATTTTGTAATTTGAAACCATTGTGATAAATAGGGCATTTGCTCCTATAGGAGCAAATGCTCTATTTATCACTGGTTTCAAGAAAGGACTATTACAGAGGTGTAGAAAGGCGTATTTATGGAGGAAAGGGTTAACCCTTTGCATGTGTAGTAACCGTAGTCTGCAAAAATGACTATCTGTTGCAGATCTGAAAGTCGATAATTCATTTTTGCTCTTCAGAAATGTTAGGCGAGAAGTCAAACAGTTTGGGACCTGTTGATGTGCCAAGTTCCTTTGTGTATCATCTCGGTCTAAACTGTTTGCATCACAAAGTTGACCTAGCGTGTAAACGGTTGGTAGCATTTCAAATATATATGGTAAATTATCAAATACAAATTAAATATATGTTAACCCATTTTTACTCGAGAGATATGTCCTTTCATGCCTTTGCAAACAGAGTAGACCTAGATCAGATGTCTACTGTAGGAGCCATCTGATCAGGGTCTGCTCTGTTTGCTTATAAAATGATTTTACAGATCTGATTTTACAGTTTCTATCATGACATAAAAACCCCACTTTTGTTTGTAGCGCCAGTTTGAAAAAATCAGTTAATTAATTTGCATGATGTCATTATTTCTTGCATGAATATTTATTGAGTAAAGGTTTAATTAGTTTCCAGCATTATAAGGGAGTAATTGTGATAACTATCCAAACACTTTGTGATCCATATAAGTCACCTTATACCATGGGGATCCTGGCCTGGGAATTTGGAGTTTTCTTTTTCCAGCTGGCTTGCAGTAGGTCTGTTGTTGTACTGGGATGTTCTGTGCACAAAACAGTGCAATTTGTTCATTGCACAGAAAAGCATGTGGGGTATTCCTTGACCTGAAATTAGATGAGCATCATGATATGACTCTAAAACCAGATTACAATGAATGATGTGATTATTTTTTACATAAATATTCAACAGGGAAAGGGTTAGTTGACAGTGTAATGGTTAACATCTGTAAGATTTATAACTTTCTAGATTTAAAGTGACTTCTTATATAAGGCATTTGTAAAAAGTTTGAAATATGAACACATTTTGTTATAGGTAAAGTAAATTGATTTTGTTAGTTGAAAATATTACATATCATTGTTTATCAGGAAACGATCTTTTGATACATTACTAAACATGAAAGTAAGCTGTCAGGGATATAGACAATAATCAGATGGATTACTTTTTCCACTTTGCACACTATTAGCAATATTCGTCATTTTCTATGGAATGTATTCAGAGTCCAGTAACTCTTAACCCATTACCTCATAGGCTATATTTAGATACAACCTCTTTGAATTAATCTACAGAAAAGAAGCATTAATTAGAGAAAAGGAAACTTATTAGAATTTTGTAGTTCTGAAACCATTGTGTTAAATAGAGCATTTGCTCCTTAGGAGCAAATGCTCTATTTACCACAATGGTTTCAAAAAGTGACTTTTACAGAGGCGTAGAAAGGCGTATTTATGGAGGAAAGAGTTAATACAGTGCAAACTTGACACTCTAGCTGTGTTTTTGAAGATAAATTAACCATTTCAGTGCTGAATTTTCAAAGTGGATAAGCCCATCAGTGGTTAACTACAGTACAACCTCTCTATAACGGCCACTAAATTACATCATTTATTGATTGTTAAAGACAGGTGGTTGCTTAAAGCAATGTGAAAGTAAAACAACGCTCCTATAGGAGCATTCTGTTTTACTTTCACCTTGCTTTAAGCAGCCACCTGTCCTTAATACCAACTAATTAACACAATTTAGTGGCCGTTATAGAGAGGTTTTACTGTATAGAGTCCACACAGTATAATTGTTGTTTGTTTGTTTTCTAGTGCTATGATCATTTGTATAGATTTACGCTAGACATTGCATCGAATTACTGAACATACTGTCCAAGAGCACTTTGTTAACTTTTTACCACATGAAACCCGGTAATGACATCACAAATGTATACCTAGCTGAATTTTTATAATGACATTATAAACACAGGAATTTTTGTGTCACCAGTGCGAAGCATTGCAGACACATAGGGATCACTTTGTTTGTCGGTGGCATCACACTTCTTGTCCGGCCTGTATCTCCTATTCTATTGATGCCATTAAATTCAAACTTAACACATGGAACTCCGAACAGACATGATGAGAGAAAGTGTCATGCCCAAGGTCCATATTGCTAGCTTCAATATTTTTTGGAGTTACTTCCCTTTTTTGGCTCACCAGAGCACAAAGTGCTCAAGGTGAGCTATTGTGATACCCCTGTGCCCTGCGTCCGTCTGTCAGTCCGTCCGTCTGTCTGTCCGTCAACAATTTCAAACGACTTCTTCTCTGAAACTGACTGCTCAATTGTAACCAAACTTGGTCAGACACATACTGTGGGTGTGTGCTTCAAAAGGTGTTAAGAGATAGTGGGTGGGGCCATCGGTCTTTTTGCCATGGCAACTGTACACAATATTTGTCTGATTGGAATATAGTTTTCACCAAAATGTTTCTCAGTTGATAGACTTAAAAAGTTGTTAAAAGAATTTTGATCCGGCAAAAAACATGGCCGCCAGAGGGCGTGGTAATTTTTTCCATATATGGTAATATGGAATTTGAAGTTAAAAACCTTCTAGAAATTTTATTTATGGTTATGTCTTCATGAAATTTTGCCACAGTCATGTCCTTGATAACATTTAGCTTATCCATGAATATAGGTCAGTTTGGGTCATAATGTAGGTCAGTAGGTCAAATCACAGAAAATAGCTTTTGGACACACCAGGGGCTATAGTTTTATCCCAATCTTCTTGAAACTTGCTCAGATACATACTATGGTTGTAAGCTTCAAAAGATGCTCAAAGATAGTGGTAGGGGTTCATCAGTCCTGTTAACACGGCAACCATGCACAATATTTAGAAACATCTTCTTATCTTGAACCACTAGTTCATAACAAAATCTTTAAAAATCTTCTTCTCTGAAACTGTAAGGCCTAGACCTTTGATATTTAGTATGTAGCATGATCTAATGGTCCTCTACAAAGATTGTTCAAATTATGACCCCTGGGCTAATAATGGCCCCGCCCAAGGGCTTATCAGTTTTTCATAGGAAAATCTTGAAAAATCTTCTTCTCTGAAACTGTAAGGCTTAGACCTTTGATATTTGGTATGTAGCATGATCTTATGGTCCTCCATAAAGATTGTTCAAATTATGACCCCCGTGCCAAAAATGGCCCCGCCCAAGGGCTTATCAGTTTTTCATAGGAAAATCTTTAAAAATCTTCTCTGAAACTGTAAGGCCTAGACCTTTGATATTTGGCATGTAGCATGATCTAATGGTCTTCTACAAAGACTGTTCAAATTATGAACCCCTGGCCAAGATGGCCCCGCCCAAGGGCCTATCAGTTTTTCATAGGAAAATCTTTAAAAATCTTCTGCAACTGTAAGGCCTAGACGTTTGATGTTTGGTATGTAACATGATCTAATGGTCCTCTACAAATATGTAGCTTTGGCTTGTGGTCCTCTGCCAAGAATGTTCAACTTACGACCTTGACCTCTGGGCGAAATTTGGCCCTGCCTTGGGGCTTATCAGTTGTATTTTTCTCTGAAACCATAAGGCTTAGACCTTTAATTAATGGCATACTGCTTTGCCTTGTGGTTTTCTACCAAGGTTGTACAAATGATGACTTCTTGGTAAAAAAATGGCCCCGCCCCTGGGTTATCTCAGGTGAGTGCTTCAGGGCCTCATGGCCCTCTTGTTCATTTTTTTGTCCGGCCTATAAGTCCTATTGTACTGATGCCATTGAATTCAAACTTCACACATGGAACAGGCTTGATGAGAGAAAGTGTCATGCACAAGGTCCATAACTCTAGCTTTAGTATTTTTGGAGTTATTCCCCATTTTTCTTTTTTTTCCGTCCAATAAGTCCTGTTCTACTGATGCCATTAAATTCAAACTTCACATATGGAACAGGCCTGGTGAGAGGAACTGTCATGCACAAGGTCCATAGCTCTACTTTCAATATAATTGAGTTATTTCCCTTTGCATATTTCCTGATCTGTCTGTAAATTCTTTACTACTGATGCAGTTGAATTGTACGTAACATCGTAGCTGGATTTATGTTATACCCGTATACATGTACTGCAATTATGTCAAGTATAAAATTGGTGGAAAGAGGGTCAGTACGCAGGCAGGCAGTTCCGAGGTTTATCATGGCATAATAAAATCAGATCAATATAATTCTATAAGGCAATAGTGCAGATACAGACCTCTCCTACAGCAGCTGTCTGGTCTGGGTCTACTCTGTAAGGTATTAAAAGTGGTATATATATATTGAGTAAAGGGTTAACTTAACCCTTTACCTCATGATTATTCATGTAAGAAATAATGACATCATGAATATTTATTAGCTGAAATTTCATAATGGCATATGTACACATGAGTTTTTGATATTGGTTGAAACTGACAAATCTGATCTATATTATACCATAAGCAAACAGATCGATAGAGCAGACCCTGGTCAGATGGTCTATATTATACCATAAGCAAACAGATCGATAGAGCAGACCCTGGTCAGATGGTCTATATTATACCATAAGCAAACAGATCGATAGAGCAGACCCTGGTCAGATGGTCTATATTATACCATAAGCAAACAGATCGATAGAGCAGACCCTGGTCAGATGATCTATATTATACCATAAGCAAACAGATCGATAGAGCAGACCCTGGTCAGATGGTCTATATTATACCATAAGCAAACAGATCGATAGAGCAGACCCTGGTCAGATGATCTATATTATACCATAAGCAAACAGATCGATAGAGCACACCCTGGTCAGATGGTCTATATTATACCATAAGCAAACAGATCGATAGAG
Organism: Azorinus chamasolen; assembly: GCA_963576725.1. Lineage (NCBI taxonomy): Eukaryota > Metazoa > Mollusca > Bivalvia > Cardiida > Solecurtidae > Azorinus > Azorinus chamasolen. Next base: position 49,689,305 of record OY755235.1, read on the forward strand.
CACACCCTGGTCAGATGATCTATATTATACCATAAGCAAACAGATCGATAGAGCAGACCCTGGTCAGATGGTCTATATTATACCATAAGCAAACAGATCGATAGAGCAGACCCTGGTCAGATGATCTATATTATACCATAAGCAAACAGATCGATAGAGCAGACCCTGGTCAGATGATCTATATTATACCATAAGCAAACAGATCGATAGAGCAGACCCTGGTCAGATGGTCTATATTATACCATAAGCAAACAGATCGATAGAGCAGACCCTGGTCAGATGATCTATATTATACCATAAGCAAACAGATCGATAGAGCAGACCCTGGTCAGATGGTCTATATTATACCATAAGCAAACAGATCGATAGAGCAGACCCTGGTCAGATGATCTATATTATACCATAAGCAAACAGATCGATAGAGCACACCCTGATCAGATGATCTATATTATACCATAAGCAAACAGATAGAGTAGACCCTGGTCAGATGATCTATATTATACCATAAGCAAACAGATCGATAGAGCACACCCTGGTCAGATGATCTATATTATACCATAAGCAAACAGATCGATAGAGCAGACCCTGGTCAGATAATCTATATTATACCATACGCAAACAGATCGATAGAGCAGACCCTGGTCAGATGGTCTATATTATACCATAAGCAAACAGATCGATAGAGCACACCCTGGTCAGATGGTCTATATTATACCATAAGCAAACAGATCGATAGAGCACACCCTGATCAGATGATCTATATTATACCATAAGCAAAAAGATCGATAGAGCAGACCCTGATCAAATGGCTCCAACAGGAGTCATCTGATCTGGGTCTGCTCTGTTTGCAAAAGCAAAAAGTGTTTACATGTATATGAAAGAAACGGTTAATATATCATCTTGTCATCTTATTACACCAATGTATTGCATATATACATTTGTATTACAATTCTGTTATTTCCAGCCCAATTAAAACTGTTGTTTTTTGTCTGCAATAAAACTAATCACAGATAAAAGTTGATACAATAACTTTGTCAAGGCTACAATCCAAACAACAATGATGGATGCTTTATTAACTCTAAACACGTTATCAACAAATTTGTGTTCAGCTTGCGCAAACATTTTGGATTTTTCATTTTGAATCCAGGTGATCTGCTGAATAACTCGTCAGGGTCTAAACTATTTGATACTCTTGACTATATTTTTGAAGAGGAAAAAAAAAGAGGGTTTTTTTTTAGAATTGCAGCAGACAAGACAATTTTTAATTGCAGATGACAATTACTTGCTGTGCAAAGAGTTAAAACCAAGTATGCACCTGCGTTGGCAATTATAATTCATTTAAGATTTAATATATTCTAGTTTAATAAGAGCATGAAAAAATATGACTTTTAAGTGCTTGTTTAGCGTCAATTTAAAATGCAAATGTTTTATATTCCTTATTCTGCACATTTCAACAGAAAAAGGACTTGGAAAATAGTAAGGACCGGGTCTAGACCTTGGAATGTGGGGTACACATACACGGTCATCTGTAAACAATGTGGACCAAGATATTTAGAGGGCTCATAGAGAACCCCTCTGATCAGGGTCTGCACTGTTTGTCATTCAAAATCTTTTGGACTTTATTGTTAATCACTGACGGGCTATTCCACTCTGAAAATTTAGTGTTGGAAAGGTTAGATGTGCATACTGGTACAGTAAAACCCCTCTAAACCGGACATTAAATTTTACCGGTAAGTACAATTATCGATCCTGGAGACAGGTGGCAGCTTAATTCAGGATGAAAGTCATGCAGAAAGCTCCTAGAGGAGCTTTCTGCATGACTTTCATCCTGCATTAACCCTTTCCCTGTTCTATATTTAGTGAAAAATTCAGTACCTACTGGATATTCATGGCCATAATAGTTATAATGAAATATGGAAGGTGGAACGTTGTAGCCATTTTAGAAAGTGAAGACACAGATCTTTCAAATTCTACTAACAATCAGAGCAGACCCTGATCAGACAGCTCCTATAGGAGCCGTTTGATCTGGATCTACTCTGTTTGCAAATGCGTGAAAAGGCATTTATATGAAGGAAAGGGTTAAGTAGCCATCTGCCTAAAAGTATCTAAATTCTTCTCTACTAGAATTCCAGTTTAGCGGAGGTTTTACTTTAATTGTTTCCACTGTGTACAAGTGATCATACCTATAAGACAATCAAATATACAATAAGATGAGCAATGCATGACGAAACAAGGCTTCATGATATGATTACAGATTAAAATCATTGTCATTGTCATCCACACAGCATCACATAAGCACAGTAAAATCCCTCTAAACCGGAAATTTAATTTACGGTAGTACAAATAACGTTCTTGGAGCTTTCGAGATCTGCATGACTTTGACCCTGCATTAAGCATCCAACTGCCTAGAAGTGTCTAAATTCTTCTCTACTAGAATTCCAGTTTAGAGGATTTTTACTGTAGAGATACGGTTTGATATGCTGCATAAGAAATAAGTTAGAGCCTGGTGTGTCACTATGGCTGGTTTTGTCATACCACAGCTCACTTATTTCCAACAATTACAGCAATGACAATGTGTGGGTTTTTCTCTGATGGTGTTAAGGATACATGCTGTAATTTTATCTAATTTAGCCCTTACCTTGTGAATATTCATGTAAAACTCTATTTTGAACCCTTTCTTTCATATAAATGCTTTTTCACATGTTTGCAAACAGAGAAGAGCCAGATCTGACAGCTAATAGCCATCTTATCAGGGTCTGCAGCTCCTAATAGCCATCTTATCAGGGTCTGCAGCTCCTAATAGCCATCTTATCAGGGTCTGCAGCTCCTAATAGCCGTCTGATCAGGGTCTGCAGCTCCTAATAGCCATCTTATCAGGGTCTGCAGCTCCTAATAGCCATCTTATCAGGGTCTGCAGCTCCTAATAGCCATCTGATCAGGGTCTGCAGCTCCTAATAGCCGTCTGATCAGGGTCTGCTCTGTTTGCTGATGACATGTTACAGATCTGATTCTACAGTTTTTGTCAAAGCGTAAAATTGCCTTGACGTTTTACATTATAAAAATTCAGTTCATACATATTCATGATGTCATTATTTCTTACATTAAAATAGAACAGGGAAAGAGTTAATTATAACTAATTAGACTCTTGTATAAAAATTATAAAATAAGGACATTTCTTGCTATGGCAAACAGCAGAGAAAGTGTAACGAATTAGCAAACAGAGCAGACCCAGATGAGATGTCTCCTACAGGAGGCTTAGATCTGGCTCTACTGTTTGCTATGGCATTAAAAAGGGATCTCTATCAACTAAAGGCATAATCCTGTCGGTGCTGAATTTACAAAATGGAAGTTTATTTCATTTTATATAGTTTGTCACATTATTCTGGAAGGAGGAATTTGCTGAAAAGAGTTTCAAATCGACACATGGGAGACTTCTACTTTAGCGGACCCCATATGGGGGCTACTGCCCCCACCCCGTAGGTCTTTAAAACCCCATGTTTGTACATCAAACCCCTGAAAATGCTCATCTATCCCCTAAAATTGGTCTGCATAGCAACAGCAAGGCATGCATGGAACGGTACTTTAAAATGAAAACTTCCGGGGTCTCCCCATGTTTCATGCAAAAGTGACAAAAAAAACTCAAAGTTCAGGGAGAGATAATTCTGCAATGGCCCACAAGCAGACACATGAAAAATGTGTTTTGCACATCTGCCATTCATGGTTATTGTTCACACCAAATATGAATTCAGTAGCTATAAAACTGAAAGAGGAGTTTGCGACACCAACTACCCATGTTCAAATACGGACGGACCAACCGACCGACCGCTCACCTGCCCGACCCACCACCGGTCAGAGCGATTCAAGTATACCCCCTCAAACAAGTTTGCGGGGGTATAATAACAAATCTATGCATATCAATTAGTAAAAGGCATCATAAACAAAGGAATTTTGGATAATGGCAAAAATGTAAAATCAAATCTATTTTATTTCATAAGCAAACAGAGAAGACTGTGATCAGACACTACTCTGTTTGTAAAGGTGATAAAAGGAATCTTTATCAAGCATAAAATTCAATACAATGAATATTACTTATCCCTTCAAGTAATATGAATATTCATGAAGAAATAATAACATCATGAATATTAATTAGAATATCTCTTATAATAGTACACGAACACATGTAATTTTATGCATGGTAGAATATGTAGAATCAGCTCTATTATTTCATAAGCAAATAGAGCAGACCCTTATAAGGTAGGGGCCATCAGGTCTTGTCTTCTCTGTTTGAAAAGGTACAGAAAGACGAATTTTACCATGGCACCCAACTCTTTCAAAACACCTATGATTGAGTTAGAGGTACCCAATTACTCCCAACATACCAGAATTCAGCAAAGTCAACAAAATTTCAACCAATTAGAGCCCATCATTTGGGTACCATGGCAACCAATACTTGGTAAAACACCTACCAATCAATTTGGAATACCAAAATATCCCGACATACCAATTTTCAGTAAAAATCGAACACTATCTAACAAAGCCCACCATTTAGTTGCAATGACAACCAATACTTTCTAAACACCTATCAATCCAGTCAGAGTACTGAAATATCTTGACATATCCATTTTCAGCAAAATTGAACAATATCTAACTTTCATTGAACAATATACAAATTTCGAACATTCAGACTTTACTACTTTTTCATTCAGAGCCAAGCATTTGGGTACCATGGCAACACCTACCAATCATTTCAAAGTACCGAAAATTTCACGACATAAAAATTTTCAAAATCAAAGAATATCTAAATTTTGCCCAATCAGAGCCCCCCCCCCCCCCCCCCCCATCATTACCATGGCAACTAACTCTTTCAAAACACCATTGGTTGAGTTCAGAGTACCTAAATACCCCAACATAGAATAAGTTTCATTCAATTTAGAGCACTTTACATTCATACTTAACAACATTTTCGTAAAGTTTCATTCAATTCCGAGCACTTTACAAATTTTTGCTATTTTCGTCCTAGGTTTCCATGTTAACTGTGGCCATTTTCAAAATTCTCAGACCTGATTGCACTTCTTGAGATGGGATCCTGTGAAGTTTGGTAAAGATTTGATAATCAGTCCCTAACAAAATGATAGGACGAATAATAATAATAGCAAGATGTGTTTGTGAAACACTATGCCCCCCATATGACCTTTGACCTTGATGTAAGACCTTGACCTTAATAAGTCACCCCTAAAAATATTTGCCTTCATGAGTTGCACATGCATGCCAAGTTTGAAGTATGTATGTGCAATTGTGACAAAATTATTGCCAACATTAAAGTTGGGGACAAACAACCATTAGTTGTGACAGACAAACCAACAGAGCAAAAACAATATGCCCCACGGTCACAGATCTGAAGGGGCATAAAAATAATTGATGCAAATAAAATAAGTCCCAAAACCTTTGTTGTGCAACTTAATAAGAAGAAATGGGGTAAATACAATACCCCCCCCCCCCCTTCGTTTGGGGGGCATGACAATATCTGACCGATTTATTTTGTTGCTTTGAGCTGTGTGGCTTAATGAAGCATCTTCAATCCTGACAAAATACCATATTTCTCAACATCTCATCTGGACATATATATACAAGATGGTAAATCAAACTTTGTTTGAGCGACTTAATAAGAAGAAATGGGGTAAATACAATAACCCCCCCCCCCACACTTCGTTTGGGGGGGGCATGGCAATATCTGACCGATTTATTTTGTTGCTTTGAGCTGTGTGGCTTAAAGCATCTTCAGTCCTGACAAAACACCAAATTTCTCAACATCTCATCTGGACATATATAAAAGATGGTAAATAAAATTTCATCCATGTCATGATTAGAATAAGGGGTATACTCCGGCTTGATTCTACTTTAGCGGACGTTGGTATCGCAAACTCCTCCTTCAATCTGAAAGTTATTCAGTTTATATTTGATACATAAAATAACCATGAATGGTAGATGTGCAAGACACAGTTGTCACGTGTTTAGCGCTGGGCATTGCAGAATTATCACCCCTTAAACTTTGAGTATTTTTGTCATTTTGGCATGAAACATGGGGAGTTGGTGTCGTGAACTTCTCATTCAATTTCAAAGTTATTGAATTGATACTTGACATACGTAATAACCACGAATAGTACATTTGCAAGACACAATTTTCCTGTGTTTAGTGGCAGGCATTACAGAATTATCTCTACCTGAACTTTGAGTAATTTTGTCATTTGGTCCTGTTACATTGGTAGTTGGTGTCACAAACTTGGATTGCAATCAAAGCTGCTGTGCGGGGGTGTTTATCACCTTTAGTGATAGTTCTGGTTTCTTACACAAAAAATCATCACTTCATTGGTTGATAACATGTATTTGCAGATATGATGTGATGACGAGATGCTGGACCTACAGCCCTACTTCTCGCCCTAGTTTCAGTGAGTTGAGAGAGATCTTCACTTCCATGTTAGAGGAAGACTCTGGGCTTGAGTACTTTGACTTCAAGGTAGGGACAACACTTATAGAGCTCTATCTCACATGATGTCGGTTAGATGTCATTTTGTGACAATTATAAACCTTTGAATGGTTGATATTCAAAGTGGAACAGCCCATCACTGAGATAGAAAAGATTACAATTGTTAGAGGATATTAACCCTCCACTCCATAAATATGACATTTTAGACCTTTGCAAACAGGTCAAACCCAGGTCAAATGGCTCCTGGGTCCATGCTTATAAAACTTTTAGTTAAGTCTGAGTTCGTTCTCAAGTTTTTGATTGGTCAGATTTGAGCATTTGGTTCAAATCTGACCAATCAAAAGCTTGAGAACTCAAGTCTGACCAATCAAAAGCTTGAGAACGAATTCAGACTCAACTAAAAAGCTTTATAAGCATGGACCCTGATGGAGCTGTCTTATCAGTCTGCTCTATTTGTCTTTGAAATAATATAGATACAATTCAGCAGTTTCTGCCATGGCAAAACATTCCTGTATATATATATATGTGCCATTATTAAAATAATTCCAATTAATATTCATGATGTCATTATTTCTCACATGATTATTTATGGAGTAAAGGGTTAAATGACAAACAGTGCAAACCCTGATCAGAGGAGCCCCCAAATCCTGATCTGCACTTTTCTCAAATGCCAGGACACTGGTTTCCAACATTCAAAGGTTTAGTGAACACAGACAGGCAGAACTGGAAATATTCAACTCATCAATATTGATGTGATACATGTCTAAAAACAAGTTTAAAATCATGATTTTAGTTGAAGCATTGCTAAGTGGTAGCCAATGCACAAACATGCTTCAAACTTTGCGTGCATGTGCAACTTATAGAGGCAAACATTTTTAGGGATGACTCATTAAGGTCAAGGTCAAACATCAAGATCAAAGGTCAAATCGGTCAAGGTCACATTTGAAGGTCAAGTGTTTTAAACTTCTAATTTCCATTACATTTTCATGTCTGCTCCATATCTTCTAAACCCTTTGAATGATGTTCATAAAACTTTAGTCAAATGTTAACTAAATTGAGACGATGTGCTGAACATATATGACAGTCATGTCGGCTCAAGGTCAAGGTCACATTTGAAGGTCAAGTGTAAGTTCTTGTCTGCTCCATATCTCCTATACCCCATGAAGGATTTTCATGAGACATGCCTCAAATGTTAACAAAGTTGAGACAATGTGCAGAACACATGTGCCAGTCATGTGGCTCAAGGTCAAGGTCACATTTGAAGATCAAGTTTTTAACCTTCAATACACATTACATTTTTGTGTCCGCTCCATGTCTTCTAAACCCTTTGAAGGATGTTCATAAAACTTAAGTCAAATGTTAGCTAATTTGAGACGATGTGCAGAACATAAGTGACAGTCATGTCTGCTCAAGGTCATGGTCACATTTGGAGGCCAAGTGTAATTTCCTGTCCGCTCACTATCTCCTATTCCTCTGGAAGAAATTTCATGAAACTTACCTTAAATGTCAACCAAGTTGAGATGATGTGCAGAACATATGTGGCAGTCATGTTGGCTCAATGTCAAGGTCCTATTTGAAGGTCAAGTGTTTTTAAACCTTCAATTTCCATTACATTCTCGTGTCTGCTCCTTATCTTCTAAACCCTTTGAAGGATGTTCAAAAAACTTTAGCCAAATGTTAGCTAAAATGAGAATATGCAGAACACATGTGACAGTCATGTCAGCTCAAAGTGAAGGTCACATTTGAAGGTCAAGTATAATTTCATGTCCTCTGCATATCTCCTATACTCCTGGAAGGATTTCCATGAAACTTGCTTCAAATGTTAACAAAGTTGAGACAATGTGCAGAACACATGTGACAGTCATGTTAGCTCAAGGTCAAGGTCACATTTGAAGGTCATATGTTTTAACCTTCAATTTCCATTACATTTTCGTGTCCACTCCATATCTTCTAAACCCCTTGAAGGATTTTCGTAAAACATGTCAAATGTTAGCTAATTTGAGAGGATGTGCAGAACACACGTGGCTGTCATGTAGGCTCAAGATCAAACTCACATTTGAAGGTCAAATGTTATGTCTTAATTCAGGCGGTGGTGGGGGTTTAGCTGTCCTTTGGACTACCTTGTCATTATTATTATTTTTCTTCTTCTTTCTTCTTCCACCGTGAACCTGTCCAACACATTTCTCTGTAAGTAGTTGTCCGATACTAATGAAACTTCACATGAACATTGCTTGTTGCTTATAAGCTAAGTGTATCAAATGTATATAAACGTCCATTGTGTCGTCTGTCCATCATCAATCCTAATATATATCAAAGGATGATTCAGGTCTCTTACTCTAAAAATGAAGATGTACATGTATTTTTGAAAGGCTATGTATTTTTGACATTTGACCTCAAAATTTAACTTGACCGTGACATGGCACCACTCAAAAGTTGCAGCTTTATGTAATACACGTCAAGTATGAAGTCTATCTTTAATAGTTCAAAAGTAATGGCTAAAGTTAAAGATACAGACAGACCAACAAACAAACAGAAGCCGCTAAAACACAATCAAACAGCCCCCTTCCCCTTATACTTACACGATCTAGGTCATGGGTGCACAAACCTTAATGTGATACTTTTGCGTATTTATTTCAGGTACATGATGACAGGTTTTACTACCGTATCAACAGTGATGAAATGGATCAAGAAGACATTCCTTCTGCTACTGTAGATGTCATTGATGCTCTCCATGAGGTAGTACAAACACCCGAGACAGACAAACATTCACCAATGCTAACACAGGGTCACGTTGTATTTGAAATTCCTGAGGAAAACTGCACTGTCGAAGAATTTACAAAATCTCAAAATGAAAAGAATGGTTATACAGATCCTTTAACTCAAAACACTGGCTATTCAGATGAAGCATTTAGACGGAATGCAAGCACAACGTCATTTTTCCATAATGAGCTTTATCAGGATATGGAAGATGATGCTGATGACAAGATAATAGGCCAGGACTATAATGGCACCATCATAGTAAAACATCCAGATAATTATCCTGAAAACTTTGAAGGTGAGGTTTCCAGTGTCTTAGATGATGTCTTTGAAGACTGTCAAGGATGCCTTAATACAGGATTGACCAACACATCAAATGGACTTACAGAGCAGTGTGAAAAGTGCTGTAAATTTGACATCCATCTCAACCAGTTTGATCTTCATGTATCAGAGAGAAATGATTCAGCTATTGGCTCTGATAATTCATCGGGCAGATATCACACTGAGTCGTCTAACTCGTCTGTGAAGAGCAATGAATACCTAATGCCAGACAGCCCATTTGAAAATACTGCCGCTAGTCCTGATCTTGCGTTTGTCAAACCAATGCCTTTCGAAGTAAAATTTCATTTCAATGACAGCCCACGCCTGCTTTATGATTACAACTTCATTAACATGCAGACGGACAATATTGATGATACCAATGGAAAACTATACACTGTAGATATGGAAGGTGAGAATGGTTCAGATTCTGAGAATGGCACCAGACAGTTGATGACCATTCCAACCATTGTTGTTGGCTCCCCAGACAAACACTCAGATAAAGATATTTGGAGCATAGTTGAAACAAAGTTGTGAAAATGGCATTCTAAATACCTCTGTGTTCAATAAAGTGCTGCTACTGTTATGATCTCTCCTTAGTGAAGCAATAAAAGTTGAAAATGAGGAAGTGTGGAATGCATTTATAAGTTCCTAAATGTTATTAATATGTGTTCAATTTCCCATGATTCCAAACTTGCACTGCCCAATGCCTTATACATATTTATTTATATGTTTATACACTGCAAGAATGAACAATCTAGGTTAAGTGCAGCATGTAACATGGAAATTGTTGATAACCATTGACAGTGATACACCATGAACAATAGTATTAACCCTTTACTCCACAAATACACATTTTTACACATTTGCAAACAGAGCAGACCCAGATCATGTACTTGATCACATTTGCATCTCATCAGGATCCAAACTGTCACTCAGACAGTCTCTTCCAAAAAGCATTAACCCTTTACTCCATGAATATATTTTTGTACGAAATAGTGACATCATGGATATTAATTAGATTGTTATAATAGCACATGGACAAACAAAATTTTGGCCATGGCAGAAATTGTAGATTTATTTGTTTATTATATCGTGAGCAAACAGAGCAGACGCTGATCAAACGGCTCCTACAGGAGCCGTCTGATCTGGGTCTAGTTTGTTTGCAAAGGTGTAGAAAGGTGTATTAAAATTTTATGGAGTAAAAGGTTATGGAATGGAAGGTAAGTAAAGATACAGCATATGGGAGTTTGAGCGGACTCATTTTGTATGGCAGTATAAGGGTTAATACAGTGATCTTGTTGAATAATCTCCTGGACTTGAGACTTTGCAACAGAAAACATATGACATACAGTGAGAGAATATAGTAAAACCTTGATTACCTGAACACTCTTAATGCAGAGTGAAAGCCACGTAGAACGCTCGTCTGGGAGCCTTTTGCATGACTAAATTCACCATGCATTAAGCAGCTATCTGCCTAAAGGTGTCTAAATTCTTCTGTAATAAAATTTCGAATGATTGAGGTTTTATTTAGATCTAATTGGTTTTATTTAATTGTCCGTTTGTCTATTTAAACTGTACAAGTCATATATAGGTGTCGTCCACTGATACGGTCTCCGATTAACGTGGCATGGCCTCGCTGTCTCGTTTATCTATTCGTTTTTTGAAGTTGCACCATGTTAACAACCATACTAGATAGAATATCAACCTGTTGTTGATTCGTTTTCGAAATATTATCCTCCATTTTCTGTAAACGTTCCCATAATTCCGCAGGCAACGCGCCACTTCTGCCCAAAGGTGTTTGGCCTCGTTCTGAATTGGAATCACCTACAGTTTCTCGAGGAATACCAGCATCCCTTAAATCCCTTTGTGACGTAATATAGTGGTGTCCAAAATATCAGTACAGAATGGCGAATTTCCCGCCGGATTTTCATCATCTGCACTTTGAGTAATGGTTTCGCTGGCTCTCCCAGTTTTCAACCGACTGAGTTCTGTTGCACGCTGCAGCACTTTCTGCTGAACAGATTCGTCCATTTTCGACCGATATCTGCTAGAAAAAGTTCTGGTTCGACGAACGTAAAATATCCGTCGCAATCCTCTTTGGCAATGTAACGTAAGCTAATGTCAGTAAACTTCGAGAAAGAACGTTCGTACACAATTTTGTATTATATTTCTAATGATTCTGTAGCTTAGATGAAACCTCTGCCGATTATTAAAACCTGAAAACTCCATATCGAACAACTTCCCTTGGCACTTTTCTGTAATGACCTTCACCTTTCACTTCCGTTCTCTCGTGGAGAATCAAGAGTCGGCCGGTATTTCAATGAAATGGGTGGAATTTTACATGAATATTCATGAAGTAAATGGTTAAAGAGAACACAATAATAACCAAACACAGTGGGTCCTTGACGTCAGGAAAGGCTTCATCTCATAAAACAGGCGTGAAAACAAATAAGCAAACGAGTTATATATACACCCACTTGGCTTGAACCTTTCCTTATTAAGTATTCATATAAGAATTAATGACATAATGAATATTTGAACACAGAATAGTTTGGTTCATGCAGAAACTGTAGTATCGGATCTATATTATATTGTAAGCAAACAGAGCAGACTTTTATCAGACGGCTCCAATAGGAGCTATCTGATATTGGCCGTCTCTTTTTGCAAAGGCGTGAAAACGTGTCTATATAAGGGAATGGGTCAGTGCAAAAACAATATGATGGAAATGTGACGAGAACCTAACTCACTTAAAATCCAACATGTTCTCAAAAATAATCATGAATTTGCCCATAGAATTAGATTCAGTAGTTTTGCATGTAACCCATTCCATGTTCTATGCTTAGTACAAATTGGAACATTTTTAGAAAGTATAGAAACATATCTATCAGATTCCATTAGCAAACAGAGCAGACCCTGATCAGACGTTATAGGAGCCGTCTGGTCTCGGTCTACCATGATATAGGTGCGCGTGTATATATGGGAAACAATATTTTTTGTAAAACACAAAACACGAATGATACATGTGTAAAGAGCGTACCAGAGGAATACATTTAAGTATAGGTTTGCTTTATTTTCGTAGATAAGTTTGCAATACAAAATCTCCTTTGATCCAACTGAGTGTAGTTTATAACTTATCGAGCGTTGTTTATTTTCTGCTCTCTTTCATCCTTTTTGTATAACATGGGCGTATCCAACGTGAGTTTTGCCATTATCTCGCATCTGAAATATTTCATTCATTCTTTATAAAGCATTTCCATTAATATAAATTGAATCTGCCTAAACTGTGAGAATGAATTTGTTTTGATTGTTGAAACTAAAATTAAAAAAACAAAAACAGTTGACATATGTGAGAACGAAAACTGAATAGCCTGTCAAATAGATCGATTGATTTGCAATATACAAGTATAATCGGAATAGAGTTTGACACTATTTTGATAGATGATCCAAAGTTTTATTAAATGCTCAATTCAATATTCGTTCAGTTTCCTTTGGGGCTTAACCCTTAAAATGGGGGAATCTAATTTGTAAACTAGTTGCAAACAGTGTATATCCCATATGAAAGGAGTCCTGAGACAGCCCTTTGATCAGGGTCTGCACTATTTTCATCCGTGATAAATTTTGATACAAAATATTTGTTTAATTATCCAGAAACAGGGAGAGCCAGTTTAACCCTTACAGTGCGGGACACGAGTCACTAATGTCCTTTGCAAACTGTGTAGACCTAGATGAGAGTGTTCCTAGTGGAGCCCTCTCATCAGGGTCTGCACTGTTTGTCATATTATACTTTTCTTTTGAAAAATCCCTATTTATTCACCATAAATTTGACCTGTTTGAATTTTGGAATAGTCCATTTGAAAATTCAGCGTTGTAAGGGTTAAAATATCCAACAGGTTAAGGGTTAAATGCCTTTGCTGTATTCTCCTTTTGTATCGAAATGAGCAAAATATTTTTCTGTAATTTTTCCCAAACTGTCAAGTATGATGAATGTTTAGCAGGCTGTAATATCCTCTTACTACAATATATCATTTGTTACTGCCTCAGATTTAATATTTACTTTGTAAAATAGCCACTTACGAGCTATTCGAAATGAATTGGTTATCTCCCAATTTTGTCGTACAAACGGTGTTTGAACACCCTAAATACTGACAAAAATGTAGAAGAGCAATTTTACAGGTTTGTTATTGCTGAGTGATCCGTCCCTTTTGTGTAATCTAGACAACATAAAGACATCTTTATCTAATTTTGGAAACCTTACCACTTCCAACAAAGGAGGGTGTGACCGGGGCGAGTGACGATTGGAATATAGACTTCTTGTTTTCTCGCCGCCACTGGCGAATGTGATTATCAGTGCAAACAGTTTGGGATCAAGATGAGTAACTCGATGTCACATCAGCATCCAAAATTATGTAAATTATTTGATACGGGTTTATATATTTTGAAACCAAAAGGAAGAACATTTTTTAAAAAAAAAAATGAAATAGACGACAAATACTGGAGACGAATATACCTGGCAGCGAAAGAGTTAACCCTTCTTATGCTGAATATGTAATAACTACTCAATCTCTGAATTGCTGAAAGTTTCACCGTCTTCCCATTCGCTCAGTCCTATTGGTCGAGTTTCAAACAGCTTAGATTCTGATGAGAAATCGACTTAGTTGACGTCTCGTTTGTATCCAAACTGTGTGCAAATGCGTTCATCGCGAGAAGAGTGAAAACCTTTTGTAGGCAAAACATGAAATCAGATGATGATGACATGCAATGGTAAATGCTGACGTAAAGCCCGGTAAGTATCGGCGTTTGTCAAGATAGTATAATTACCGTACTTTGTGTCCATTTTCAGCTTGATGATCGTTTGACATTGAGAACTAGTAGGTAAAATTTCATATAGTACTAATGAAGTGGAATTAACGGAGCTTCGCCTGATAAGTTCTTTTATCACAACACGAGGTTTAGCCCCGATACCATTTACTAATGGACTTATTTAACTCTTTCGCTGCTACCCAATGTCTTCTGCAAAATTTGTCATCTGCTCCCATTTTGATTGTTGTTTTTTGCCTCATTTATTCAATAAGAGCATACTGGCGTAAACAAATAGTCTGGCCCCTGATGAGACGCCGACTTAATCGGCGTTTCATCTGGGTCTACACTGTTTGTAAAGGTGATTAGTTTCGCCATTGGCAGCGAAGTAGTTAAGTAAATCACCAAATTACTGGAGATTGTAAATCAAAACACGATAGCTTGTGCGAAACCATTTTGTAGAACTAATTCACAGTGTAACAAAACTAGGCAAATTAACCATTTTCAAGCTATCCACGATCTGTCTCGCATTTGCAAACAGCTTTGATCCCGTAGAGACGGTGGGTAACTCGGTGTCTCATCAGAATCCAAGCTGTTTGACACCTGGCCAGTAGTATCCCTAAAGCATAATCGAATCGGAAGTAGTCATAATTACACAAGATCCTTATTTCAGCAGACATGGGGTTTTTCAGTGAGATAGGAGTTAAATGCAATCGTATCGATTGTTAACTCTTTGCCTACTAATGTCCATCTAACTGGTATTTGCAAACAGCTTGGATCCAGATGAGACGCCAAGTAACTCGGCGTCTCATCAGGGTCCAAGCTGTTTGACACCCTGTCTATAGATTGAACGAATCGGGAGAAAGTGAACACTGTAACAGATTGAAAATTAAGCATACATTATTTTTCTATAGCAGGCTAAGGGTTAGAAGACAGACATCAAACTTAGCCCTAAATGCGCGCAAATTTTGTAATGATTTAATCGATGTTTTGGATGAAAGGTGTGTCCAAAATTTGCCAAGTTAGCAGAAAATCAAGGACTTGCTAATCATTTTTGTTTACAGGTATCACCTTTTTTAATGTGGAGAAATAGGTCATTGACGTCAACAATGCATGCAAAGGTGTAATAAATGTTTTAGATATAATATGTTTGGGAATCAAGGTTAGGCTACACTTTCTGGACAGACTCTGGGTGCCTGCACATGTTGTTTATCTTGCTGGTAATCATAGTCTTGCCACGTAGAAGACATTCCCAGTCTACGTTCTAAAATGTGAGAAAGCAAATCAACATCTGACTTTTGCAGGGTTTTTTATTTTTAAAAACAAGATAAATTATATTGACTCTTGTATCCGGAAGCCCTGGTATCTCGGTTGTTTTGTTAATATTTATTTATTAGTTCTTATATTATTTCCTAATACTTAATAATGATTCGTATTTAATAGTTGGTACTAATTTCGAGAGTTTTAGAAAGGTAACGACATGAAAAGATTTGACTTAACACGATGGCATTTGTAACAGTTACTATGTACATGGGTAAATGTAGATGAGTGCGTTTGATTCATACGGGCGCCTTGCAATGGCATTTATATGTTATTTCTTAATAGTTATTTATGATTGGTTACTTGTTATTAGTTAATATTTATTTAAAAACTCAATGGCAATATCAACACTCTCAAGTTATTTGTTATAACGTATGTGTTGTTAGTTGGAAAATGCGAGAAAAAACCCATCATGTCGACACTGGGCAATGATGAAGAAAGCGGAGAAGAAAACAATCAGAGTAATTATTTCGCTGATATTTTTTGATTTTTAGCAAACAAGTCGTCCAATTCTTGCCGTAATTTGCTCCTTGTCTACTTGCTACAACATTGTCCGTCGTTGCCATGTATTTTTTGTTTTCATTTGCCGTTGTTAACGTATAACTAATATGTGTTTAAAAGCTAAAAACAAATATATTGTGGCGTCCGTACTGCAGAAATTCAGATACACTGACCGTCGTTTAATTTTTACCGTTATTGCACAGCGGGTTAACTATATACACGTGTTTCTTCAGAATCAAAACGAAACTTGCGAGTAAATACGTGCATTTCTTCACAACCCAAACGAAACCGCGAGCAAATATATATGTGCGTTTCTTCAGAATCTAAACGAAACATCGAGTGACTATATATGTGTTTGTACGTTTCCTCGGAATTCTAATGAAATACCGAACAACTCTACGTGTGCGTTTTTGTGTCACCTGCCGAGAGGCAGTGTGTCACTTAGGGAGCATTTTTCCGTCGTCTGTCTGTCCGTCCGTCTGTCTGTATGTCCGTCTGCCTGTCACACTTTCTTTTGTTTTGGCTGTCATTTCTAAACTAATCACTATAGAACTTTAAATTTCACATGTTTCTTCCTCTCATTGAGGACCATTGATGTAACTAAGGTCCGTCATCTGCATGCAATACATTTTGAGTTATTCCCCTTAGTTCTGATATCACTCCAGCATATAAACAGTTTCTGTGTGAGCTGCGAGCAGGTGACACATGTGTTCCTCCGAACACTCTTGTTCGGAATTAAAGCGAAATACATGTACAGAGTAATTATATTTGTGCGTGTCTTCAGAATCCAAATGGAATTTAATAACCCTGCGTCTCATCCGAATCCAAACGAGTCCGTATGCGTAGTACTGCGAAGGTAAGTGGCAAAGTGACGTCTTCGCAGTCACGTATTGTCATCTGCAAAAATGGTCGTCTGCCAAAAGTTCTGCGTTTTTGTTTCAACAATCATAACCACAGTAACAATGAGTTTCGGTCCTATTAATTAGGTGTTTCGTCTAGATTCAAACTGTTTTCGAGTTACACGAAATTCACCAGCACGTATTTGGACTTGAAACGCAAGCATGCAGGTTTCATGTTGGTGAATTCCAAGCCGGATTTGCCATTGGAAGCGGAGAAACTGCAGTTTCCCTGTTAAATATTCATTTAAGAAATAATGCCATCATGAATATTTATTAGCTGAAGTTTTATAATGATACGCATTGTATATGTACATAGGATTGTTTGGTGTTGATAGGAACTGTAGTCAGATCAACTATAATTTCAAAAGCATCCTGAGCAGACTCTGGTCCTACAGGAGCCGTCTGATCTGGGTTTACTCTGTTTGCAAAGACATGATGCCAGGCATAAATGGAGTAAATAAACACAAGATTTCTCAAAGAATGACTTACGTATTACTGAATGTATGAAACTATGATCACGTGATAAGTGCACATATACACTAACATTTTGAATCTTAATTTGAGAATGAGTCTAAAATATCTGTAACTTTAAAAATGGCAGAACATGTCCCAAGCGACCATTCATTTATTGAACACACGAGTCTTGAAAGGCAGGCGGCTTCTTAATACTGGGCAAGAGTAATGCAGAAAGCTCCTATAGGATATTTTTGTATTACTCTTGACCTGTATTAAGCTACCACCTGCATTGCAGACCCATAATTAGACCTCTCTTTGATGGCCACTTAAGACAAGTTTAACTGTATTGTAGGTTCATCGTTTTATAAATGATTTGCTCTACATGCGTTATTGTGAGCAAGTGGCTTCATTTGCAACTTTTAAACAAATGGTTTTGAAAAGTTCGGTGAACAACGATGTTTAAATATGCTGTTTCTAAGCCTGAGTCTCAAGTTTCGGCTCAAATATTTATGAATGTGTGCCCTGGTCGCTTTATTTAGGCTCCATTATATACATTTCAGTTACGGATGACAACCATACAATGAACACAGGTGCTTGTCCCTTTACTTCATGAATATTTGCGTAAGAAATGTCATAAACATTGATTACAATTTGTTGGCCATGTCAGAAACTGTAGAATCAGTCATACATTATGCTATAAGCAGATAGATCAGGCCCTGATTAGAAGGCTCCTACCGAACCCATCTGGCCTGGTTCTACTGTGTTTGAAAATGCTTATACGACAAAGTGTTAAAAGGACCAACTGCAGTGCTACCACCTTGACTTGGTATCCAAGCATCTTTGTGTGTATATGTGGTGCTACCAGCTACCACCTTGACTTGGTATCAAAGAATCTTTGTGTATATCTGCGGTGCTACCAGCTACCACCTTGACTTTGTATCCAAGCATCTTTGTGTGTATATGTGGTGCTACCAGCTACCACCTTGACTTGGTATCCAAGTATATTTGTGTGTATCTGTGGTGCTACCAGCTACCACCTTGACTTGGTATCCAAGCATCTTTGTGTGTATCTGTGGTGCTACCAGCTACCACCTTGACTTGGTATCCAAGCATCTTTGTGTGTATATGTGGTGCTACCAGCTACCACCTTGACTTGGTATCCAAGCATCTTTGTGTGTATATGTGGTGCTACCAGCTACCACCTTGACTTGGTATCCAAGCATCTTTGTGTGTATATGTGGTGCTACCAGCTACCACCTTGACTTGGTATCCAATCATCTTTGTGTGTATATGTGGTGCTACCAGCTACCACCTTGACTTGGTATCCAAGCATCTTTGTGTGTATATGTGGTGCTACCAGCTACCACCTTGACTTGGTATCCAAGCATCTTTGTGTGTATATGTGGTGCTACCAGCTACCACCTTGACTTGGTATCCAAGCATCTTTGTGTGTATCTGTGGTGCTACCAGCTACCACCTTGACTTGGTATCCAAGCATCTTTGTGTGTATCTGTGGTGCAACCAGCTACCACATTGACATGTCAGTCGAAATCTGATTTTAACAGAAAAGCTGCTTAAGCAAGGATATAGATACCATAAACTAAGAAAAACTTTCTCTAAATTTTACTATCGAAATCTCTCACTTATTGGAAAGTACCAATGTAATCTCAAGGTACTTCTGCGACACAGTATTTCACATCCTGAATTTTATGGTGATGTGATTTACAAACTTCGTAAAATTATTGGACATACCCATTTCTCACTTTGTTCATCAAATATGTTAAAAAATATTAAAAAGGGATATGATCCTATAGTACTACAACATACTGCATGTTTGGTTGTCAACCCTTTTACTGTTGGCAATCACGCTGGCCTCTTTGCATATACGCCGACAAGAAAAGTTTAGTACTCTATGAAGGCGACCTCTTAAATCCAGAAACGGAAGGAGGACGTCCGATATCTGTACTATTTCGTTTTTGTCGTACCTTTTATTACTTTTCTACAGTTACTCTGTTTGCAGCTCAATCATTGAGTACACTAGCGATAGGTGGATACAGTCTGTACAGCTTCGTTATACATGCACTTTACCACTGTATTTGCCATCGCGGTTGTTGTAGATTAGTCGGAAAGGGGATACGTTTATTTACACTGTTTGTCTTTAAGGGTGGGGATGGAATAAGTGTGAGGTTGGGCGCCCATAAACCGGTTTAACCCCCCCCCCCCAGTGACTTTTGTCACTGACCGTTCCAAGGCGGTACTTCCATCTTCCCCCTGTTGTATGTTTGTTTTGTCTTTGTGCGTCTCTTGATGTATTTATAGTTATGTGCATTTGCTGTTCCCTTGTGTTGCTATTCCGGCGACTGTTTGTTCTGTATGTGGTGATTCCTGCATGACTCATTTTTGTACTTTTGGTATCCAATCATTTTTGTGTATATCTGTGGTGCTTCCAGCTACCACATTGGCCTGGTATTCAAGTATCTATGTGTATACATATGGTGCTTCCAGCTGCCACATTATCCGGTATTCAAGCATCTTTGTGTATTTCTGTGGTGCTTCCAGCTAAGCCTTGACATAGTATTCAAGCATCTTCGTGTATATATGTGGTGCATTGAGCTACCACCTTGACCTGGTATACAATCATCTTTGTGTGTATCTGTGGTGCTTCCAGCTACCACATTGACATGCTATTCAATCATCCTTGTGTATGTCTGTAGTGCTTCCAGCTACCACATTGGCCTGATATTCAAGCATCTTTTTGTGCTTCCAGCTACCACATTGACCTGGTATTCAAGCATCATTGTGCATATCTATGGTGCTTCCAGCTTCCACATTGACTTGCTATTCAATCATCCTTGTGTATGTCTGTGGTGCTTCCAGTTACCACATTGGCCTGATATTCAGGCATCTTTGTGTGCTTCCAGCTACCACATTGACCTGGTATTCAAGCATCTTTGTGCATATCTGTTGTGCTTTTAACTTCCACATTGATCTGGTATTCAAGCATCTTTTTGTATGTCTGTGGTGCTTCCAGCTACATATTTGAAATCTATCAATCCTTTACCTGATGAATATTTATACAATAGTCTGCCCATTTTTAATATTATTTGAATTATGGTATTACATAATAAAATAAGAAAAAATATCGCCATGACAAACGGTGGTGAATCGGATGTGTAACATTAAAGCAAGCAGAAAAGATCCTTTTTAAAGGAAACTAAGTACTGCCTTTTTAGGAATTTACTTCCTGCATTTAACACTGTCAGTGCAGGAATCGAGTAACTAATGTCCTTTCCTAGAGGAGCCTTCTCGCCAGGGTATATACTGTTTGTAATGTTATACTTTCTTCTTAAACATCCATGAATATTCACAGTAAGCTTGACCTCTTTGTATTTTTGAATAACCCATTTGAAATGGTTAAAACAGCAATTTAAACAGCAATTATCCTACAACATGTTGCAAAGGTTTAGTATATGAAATAGAATAGCGAATCATAGGCTACATATGCAGATAAGCCAACCCCTAGTTTCCATGCGAGACGGGTGACTGGCCATCTTATCTTTTGACCAGATGGCTAGGCTTATGTTTCTGATTGGAAGCTCTACAAACCCGTACCATGAACAGTTAATTGTCTTAATTAAATCCGACTGTTCTACAATTAATTGTTAAGCGATCATGGGGGTAAACGATCAAATAAAGCAGAAATGTCAGCATGTGAGTATGAAGGCAAAACGGAAGCATTCCTTGCGCTCAAGGTCTCGCTGGGATATTGTCGCACTTGACACCTGTGACTAGCGAGAAGATTGTAAGCCCGATAACGACACGTCTCAAGATCCCATTGACAAAAAATTCTCTTCGTATACAGTGTTGACTGGTTGGGTGGAATTTTGAACGGCTGGTATAGAAGCGATCAATTTGCATTTAACTTTTGAACCCTCCTGTCCTAGTTAATGCGTTACTTAATACTCTCGTTTTTACGCTTTTGCAAACAGAGTAGACTCAGATCAGACAGTTTCTACAAGGAGTCTTTATATACTTCTACATGGCGTCATTTAAAGCTAGATCGCAGCTGTCTCTTTGAATGCGAGACATACATGTATGCATTGTCATTTGCATGCAGTGTAAAGCAAGATCAAAGGGTTCGTAGAGGAGCCTTATGATCAGGATCTGCCCTGTTTGTCATTTAACCCATTCCCTCATATGCTAGTTTTAGATCCAACCTCTTTGAATAAATCTACCGAAAAGGAGCATTAACTAGAGAAAAGGAAACTTTTAGAATTTTGTAGTTTGAAACCAGTGATAAATATAGCATTTGCTCCTATAGGAGCGGACTTTACAGTTCAATACTGATTGACTATTCCACCCTGAAAGTTCAGCTTTGTAATCGTTACATTTCCTTATTTTACATACAGTAGAACCTGCCCTAAGTGACCATTCATTTATTGAACATGGGAGTCTTAAAGAGCGGGCGGTTGCTTAATGCTTAATACAGGAGCTGTCTGTAATACTTTCGACCTGCATTAAACTACCACCTGCCTTTCAGACTCATAATTAGACATCTTTTTTATGACAGCTTAAGACATGTTCTACCGTATTTCATCATATCTATAGATAAGAGAAGTATTTAAGAATCTAGGTAAGACACTTTCAATACGAGTATTTCTCCGCCTAATTCTAAGTCGCTGCTACTCATTAGAAAAACAAGAAAAGAAAAAGGAAAGTGTAATAGATCACAAGACGTGGCAGCGAAAGATTAAGTTTGACGAAGGTGTCAAATTTGTGATTGCACTGACAAGTAAATAAGTTTATTCAATAGTTTTGTGTTAACCCTTTAGCTGGAGATTATTCATTGTACAGAACAATGACATTATTAATATCTTTAAGATGAGTTTTCATAAGTGTGTTTGAATACCAGAGCGTCTGGGCATGACATGAACGGCATAATCAAATCTATAGAGTTCGTTCTATAAGCCAACCGAGCAGATCCTGATCAGGCCGTATTATCTGGGCATACTCTGTTTGCAGTGGTGCCAAAGTGGTTTCTTTGAGGTAAAGGGTTACAAAAGGGTAAAAGCGTTCTGTTTTGTCTTTAAACATTTCAACATGCAGTAAATGCCGCCTGCGAAACTTGTCTGTTTCATTTATCAAAGAATATTGCTCTTTAAATTCTTAAAATGTCTCAAACAGTTCTATCTTTATGTAGAGCAACAGAAAAAGGTGTGTACTCAACTATCAAATTCGTCATTTCTCCACCGAAATCTATGTTGTGACCACTTTTAAGAATCGTCTCTTGGAGACGATTCTAAACAATAGTCACAACATAGGGTTTGGTGAAGAAATAAAGGAGTTATTCTTGAAAAAAAATTAATTTACGCATCTTATCTGGACCTTTTTTCATGGAACACCGTGTTACTTACTCAGCGCTGGATTTGTTCGCAAAATTCATCACTCGCGGCTTCATCTGGATTTGTTGGCTGAGTTCATCACTCACAAGTAGGTCCATAGTGTTGTCCTCTGGCTGGTGTCATACACCACGGTTCTTTTGCATGTTTCTCCCATAAATTGTGATGTGCATTTGCAACAGGATGTTGCTTTCAAAAGTTTGAGAATAAAATTTGTTCTGGCATAAATTCGTCATAAACACACAAGAACATGCACTTTAACTTCTGATTTACACTCGCGTTCTAACTTGGATCAAACCTTTTGCTGGGACACCTGAAAAAAGTGTCAGTGCAAGAATGACATCATGAAATTATTGAACATAATACACCTGAAACGTTTAACTCTTTACTGGACAGAAACGCTTTTTTACAATACGAGAAGAAGCCGCCTGATTAGAGCCTGTTATGGTTGCTGGAATTATATAGCTCGGTTCCTACAGTTTATGCAACTGATACTATGTTTATAACTATGCTATTATGAAAATATAGCTAATGAATACTGCTAGCCCTTGAAATTTTGTTAAAGACAAAATATGAATAGCCAATTATGGATATGTATATATGTTACAGCATTACATGTTATGATTTAAAGAATAAGATAAATGTATGAATTATTTAATTAGCAAACAGGGCAGACCCTCATCAGACGGCTCTAACATTGGTCTCTAACATTGACCACTTTCGCCAAGAATCACACTTGATTAACCCTTTCGCTGCCAAACTCTGTCGTCTGCTACAAATTTTCATTTTATTGATTTTCTTCATTTTTGTTTCAAAAACATAGTAACAATAACAAACAGTTTGGATCCTGATGAGACGCCGAGTTTCTGGATCCAACCTGTTTGCATAGGTAATCACAGATCCAGCATTGGCAGCGAAAGGGTTAAGAAATCAGGTGATACAAAAGCTGAATAAGTATGATGAGTGGGAGTGCTACAGTACAGTGCGAACACTGTAGTAAAATGGCATGTTGTTAAAATTGAATGGCAAATACAGCTTAATGCAGGGTGAAAGTCATGCAAAAAACTCATCTATAGGAGCTTTCAGCATAACTTCCACCATGCATTAAGCAGCCACCTTCCTGAAAGGCATCAATTCTTCATTACTAAAAGTTTACAGTATCGAGTTTTCAGTGTACTTTGCCAGGAACTCACGTTACTTAATTGTGACAAGGATCAGTGAAGAAATAAAGGTGTTTCAGTACAAACACTGTAAAATAAAGTACTTTTTTGTATAATCAAAGACATTCTATGACTGATTCCGGAACTGTCCCTATCCAGGACTAAGGTAAGATACATGGTGTATAAATCAAAATTTGTGAAGAAATAAGAGAGTATGTATAAAACCCTGTTCAAAAATGTATTTTCTCAAACCAAGGCGCATAAATGCGAAAAAGCATCATTGATTGCAAAGATAGTTTACGCCTTGTATTTCCCTTTAGCAAACAAGCATCTCGGTCTACTCTGTTTGCAACGCGTTAACCTTTCGCTTGCTATTCACGTCAATATACCTACCTGTAAATAGTGAAGACCCAGATGAGACAGCTCCTGCAGGAGCTGTCTCATCAGGGTCTTCACTATTTACAAGTTGATTGTGCAACCAGTGAAATACTTGTACACAGTGAAGATATATGTAATTATACAACAGGGCATGGGTAAAGAAGGAGAACTGTATTTTAAATTTCAGCAAGAGAAGAGTTAACATGCGTATCTATGGAATAAAGAGTTACGTAGAGACTTATACCATACAGGTACCATGTAGACGAAAGTATAATTGGTGTCCTCGTCTTGATCCAAAATACTTTCAGCGTACAGTTAAACTATGCTTTACACCAAAAGCTACTATATAAAAACCCACTTTTTGAAAAACACTTATTATACTGCAAAGTAAAATCCTCACTTCTGATTGGTTAACTAGCCGTGTACGTGAGTCCATGTACCCTGTGAGCTGACAGGGTACATAGAAATTCCCCATGGCAGGCCCCACATATTATGGTCAGAAACCAAAGACCGACTTCTCGACTCGGCTAAAGAATAGCAAAATTCATAATGGACAACTGTTGATACGTAAAGAAAAATAATGCAGAAATGAATTAAAAAACATCATTGTTTGAACTGACCAATAAAACAGTTTTTAGAGAAGTTATTATATCGTCCAGCCATCTATAATAACACGAACGCCGATAAAATACAATCCACACCACTTCGGATACCTTCGGGTAGAAATAATGTATTGGGGCGCTTTTAGGGGAATTAGTGTGTTTAGTGATTCAACATGCCAAAATGGATTTATATAAATTATCCGAACCGTAAAACTTTGCAGTATAATAAATTCGTTATACAGTTCTTTCCCAGGGTACATGACGATTTATTCCCGGCTGGTAAAATCATGTAACCCTCGCCTAACGGCTCGGGCAACATGATTTTCCTCAGCCGGGAATAAATCGTCATGTACCCTGGGAAATAACTGTATAACTAATAATATATCAATAAAATGCTGTCATTCAAATATCAATCAAGTGGTATAAAAACTATAAGATAACTTTTATCTTTTATTTCCTGCCTCTTTTATCAATAATCTCACCCTGCCGGAGATTGTTCATCCACATACTGATCAAAGGTCGCAAAAAGAAACATAACACATTGTATTCAGAGGGTTTAATTAATATCTTCGTGCATTGGAGTGAAGATCATACGATTAGTTCGTGTGTACATCAAAGACATTTGGAGTGTGAGTGAAAGGAAGTATGTTACCCACCTGTTCCGATGCCACATCCTTTACACAACCGTATGTGTCCTCTGCATCAACAATGTCATCTGTGAAATATATCATTCTTTGAAGAATCTTTTCCGATATCAAAACGAGTATGATCCGGTGACCAGATACAGTGTTACTAAAGGTCGCTTGAGTACTCTTGTTTATTGAAATATTATAGACAGTAGATTATAGTGACTCTATGTGAATGGACAACTTTATGAAGAATAACGAATAGGGAAGTGATACAGCTCATTGTCTTTAGTCAAAATAATGTGTTATTCCTATGTTTATACTGAGCCTTTGCATATAGCATGGTGTCTAATGCAGAAAGCTCTATAGGAGCTTTTTGACCTGCATTAAGCTACCATCTGCCTTACAGACCCATAATTTATCAGACCTCTTTTTCATGACCTCTTAAGACATGTTCTATTGTATGTAAAGTTGTAATTTAACTAAACCCTTTATAAAGGTATTGAGCGGCTTCCTCAACTAAAATAGTCAGAACTTATACAGTGTGGCTATGGCCAACTAGGGACTTTAATACACATAGAAAGTATCTTTGATATGTCAATTTCATCCAGATTCAGTCTGATTTTATTGCTGTAGACCTCATTCTGTTTCGCGAAGCAGGTTGAAGTTCGTTTAACTAGAACGCATCAATTCTGTATTTAGTCATTATATTTACAGCAGTATTCGCAGTATACCTCCACTATGCCTACATATGGGACATTGTTACTGAGACAGAAGACTGGGGCATATTACGTTAATGTAGTAACTTAGTTTAGAATTAGTCACAATTGATGGTTAAAATAAAAAAAATATAGTAGTCGTTTAAATACTCCCCAAAAAGTTTCTTTTTATTATATTAATTTTATCCAAATTATAGTTTATTTTATTACCGAGGTCAATATTCTTTTTTTCGTGAAGCAAGTTAAACTGGAAAGCTCGTATCCAAGAGATTGGTCTATGTGTAAGGTTTTAATGATGGTTGTTGGAAACAGTTTGGATCTCAGCGTCTAACCAAGGTCCGTGCTATTTGACACTCTTGTCGTTCTTTTGGAACGAAGAAAAGCAGTAGGTAGTTTAATACCGCAGAGATCATAAGTATTTTAAGTATTCGGATTCGGGTACCCAATCCCCATCTCCACTAGCTTGTAAAGCTGAATAAGTCCATTTTGATTAAGCTGACACAGTAGCAAAGAGAGGAGACCCAAACCAAGCGGCTTCTTCGGGGGGGGGTCAATCTGTGTCTGCACTATTGCCTAAGTATGTCTGTCCGAATACTTGGGGTAATTATGGTACTTCGCTGACGAAGAGTTATTTCTGTACTTTATATAATTCTTTGATTGCAGAGCTGACAGTTGATAGTGCCTGACACCGGGTGGCTCTGTCGATGACGATCAAAACAGATTTCAAGTTCGATGAATGTATTCTTTTTCCGTTAACTTTTGAAAAATGTTTTTTCCTATCGGTATCGTGCTGGTTATTCTGACATGATCGGTATTAACCCTTCTCGTGTCAGGCGAGACATGACTGGCATTTACAAACAGTTTGGATCTAGATGAGACGTCGAGTAACTTGGCATCTCACCAACATACAAGCTGTTTTACAGTCGGCTTGTAATTTCTGAAAACAATTAAACCAATCGGATTTAAGTAAAAATTGTAAAAAACAAAGGTTTTAGCAAACTTCTAATCTAGCAGGAGAAGGGTTTACCCTTAATGTACGGAACCGAGTATATCAGATCTTTGCAAACAGTGTAAGTCCAGATCAAAGAACTTCTGAAAAGGCCTTTGATCAGGGTCTGTATTGTTTGTCATACAAATCAGTTTTTTAGTGATACTTTCTATACAGCTTTTTGTTTAATTAATATCCATTTAACAGATCAAGGGTTAACTGTCGCTTTCAATGGGTATTGCTGTTCGACCTGGACACCTGTTCAGTCTCGTTACCTCCAGGGAATGGCACAGACTTTGTCCGAAGTAATATGTCTACTCAAACAACGGTCTTTTGCAATTTTCAAGCTTTGAATTAACCCTGTTTGCAAATGCCAGTTAAGTCACGATTAATATGATAAGAGTTTATTTTGTCTGTCATAAAAATGGCAACAAAATGTGGACAAATCAGAAACACATTGCTAGGGTTAAATAGTCCATTTCTATTCATAAAAAACAAGTATACAGTAAAACCTCTCTATAACGGCCACTAAATTACATCCAAAATTTTGTGCTAAAGGTATGTGGTTGCTTAAAGCAAGGTGAAAGTAAAACAGAACGCTCCTATTGGAGCGTTCTGTTTTACTTTCACCTTGCTTTAAGCAACCACCTGCCCTAAATACCAACTAATTATCACAAGTCAGTGGTCCTTATAGAGAGGGTTTACTGTACTTTAGATTAATTCATATTCTAGATGAATGACAAACTATTTTATAACAATTATTACTTTTGTATGGTGAGAAGTTTGCATAATATGCAATAGTCTAGCTTAATTTCTCTTTAAGCCCTAAATGCTGCCAGACCTACCCAAGTAAGAATGTCGCTGTGTAATTATTAACAGGGTCTTTATTATGATATCGTTTGTTGATTTATTCGATTTTTATGTATTAAATGGTTACGACAAATGACCAACTCTACATGATACATTGTTGTTTATTTTTCATGTCAGCAAAATGGGGACTTTTTGTATTTCAACAACATATATTGCACTCAGTACTTCTGTATAAAGAAAGACAAAACATCCGTGTCCAATCCTTTCGGTGCTGAACGTTGAGAGTGGTGCGTGTCTATAATGTTATCTGTTGCAGTGATTTAGGATTTAATTGTATTACTTCTTCGCCTAAAATACAAATATTACTTCTTCGCCTAAAATACTATCACTAGGAAGGGTTATCTGAGAAAGGGTTAGATTTCGCAGAGTCTGTTGTAGAGACCTAGAATTTAATTATGGTACTTCTTCGCCAGATGTACCATCACTAGGAACTGTTACATGCAATTTTACAGGGACGTAGAATTTAATTGTGGTACTTCCTCGCCAGATAACTGTTACGTGTATTTGTTACAGGGACCTAGGATTTAATTGTCTTACTTCTTCAATGACACAAGAACCCCATATATCACACTAATAAACTGCCCACCACATTGTTGGAATCTAGGCTACCTGAATACCCGGCAAATAATTATAACTGTTGGTCGACCGTAGGATCAAGCACATAGAACTGCTGTTGAAAATTAGGAGTGTTGGTTAGGTTAAACATATTTTATTTCTCTCTTTTTTACAGAAATGGGGTTAGGCTACAAGTTCTTCCAACTTAGTTACACAGCCCTTCCCTACATAAATTATCATACATAACTAAAGAGATAATGGTTACTTAACACAGCATCTAAAGTGTTGGTTGAAGGTGGTTGTGCATTTCGTGTGTACAACGAATCGGTGTACAGCATAAAGCAAGACTATAATGGACAAGAATAACTCGGGGCGAAGACCTTACAACCTATGTTTAAATCGGCATAGACCAAGAAGATCTGTATAACATTGAACTAGAACACAGTATTCTCTGTTTCATGTGGCGAGGACAGAAGTAGGTCTGTATAGCATGGAACGAGAACATAGTATTCTCTGTTCCATGTGGCGAGGGCAGTTGTAGAGCTGTATAACATGGAACGAAGAGAATTATGGGCTTTGTGTTTCGTGCGTTTCTGTATGGCAAAAAGCTTGGTTACTGGTTATAATATGGCTTAGACCAAGTAGTTCTATAAAACATCAGACGCAGAGGATAGTTATAGCACCGTGTTTCATACGGCATAGACCAAGTAGCTCTGTTAAAGATATGGCAAAGGACATCGTAGTATAAAGAATGTGGCAAAGAACGTAGTAGCTGTGTACAATGCGTGGCGAGGAGCGTAGGCTCCGTGTTTCCTGATGTGACGAACACAGTATGGGTGGTTTGTTAACTGTGTACGATGCGTTGCGAGTGGCGTAGTAGGCTCAGTGTTTTCTGGTTCGAAGAACTTGGTAGCTGTGCATAACACATGTCGAGGAGCGTTGAGAGTTCCACGCTTTCTGTAGTGAAGGACGTAGTAGCTGTGTACAAAACGTTGCGAAAACGGTTGTAGGATCCGTGTTTTATGACATTAAGAACGTAGTAACTGTGTACAACACGTCTAGGGGTGTAGTATGATTCAATTTCCCTGGTATGAATACCGTAATAATTCTGTACAACACTTTGCGACAACCGTAGTAGGCTCCGGTTTCCTGATGTGAAGAACGTAGTAACTGTGCATATATAACACGCGGCGAGGAGCGTAGTAGACTCCATGTTCGCTGATGTGAATAACGTAGTACCTGTGTTTAACACGTAGTAGGCCCCGTGTTCCCTCAACACGTCACAAGGGGTGTAGCAGGTTCTGTGTTCAATGTGGTGTAGAACATAGTAGCCATGTACAACACGTAGCGAGGTGCGTAGCAGGCTGCATGTTTCCTGATTTGAAGAATGTAGTAGCAGTGCACAGTGTAGTAGACTGGTTTCCTGATGTAAAATACGTAGTAGCTGTGTGTAAATATAACACGTGGTGAGGAGCGTAGAATGTTCCATGTTTCCTGGTGTGTTGGAATCAGTATCGTGATACAACACATTGCGATGAGCGTAATCCTGATGTGAACAACGTAGTAACTTTGTATAGCACATGACGATGAGCGTAGCAGGCTCTGTGTTCCATGGTATGAAGAACGTATTTAGCTGTGTATAACACTTGGCTAAGAGCATAGTGGGTTCCGTGTTTCCGTGTGTGAAGAACGTCGTAACCGTGTACAATACGTGACGAGAGGCATATATATAGTAGGTTCCATGTTTCTTGATGCGAAGAAGATGCGTGTTCTGATGTGGAGAACGCAGTAGCTGTGTAAAAAACGTGACGAGGAGCGTAGTAGGCTCCGTGCTTCTTGATTTGAAGAACGCAGTAACTGTGTTCACCGCGAAGTGGGAAGCATAGATGGTTCCGTGTTCCATGATGCAAAGAACGTAGTAACTGTGTACAACACGTTGCAACAAGCGGCGAGGAGCGTCACGGCTCCGTATTTCATTATGTGAAGAACGTAGTAACTGTGTACAGCACGTGTGGAGGAGTGTAGTAGGCTCAGTGTTTCATTATGTGAATAACGTAGTAACTGTGTACAGCACGTGTGGGGGGTGTAGTAGGCTCCGTATTTCATTATGTGAAGAGCGTCGTAACTGTGTACAGCACGTGTGGAGGAGTGTAGTAGGTCCCGTATTTCATTATGTGAAGAACGTAGTAACTGTGTACAGCACGTGTGGAGGAGTGTAGTAGGTCCCGTATTTCATTATGTGAAGAACGTAGTAACTGTGTATAGCACATGTGGAGGAGTGTAGTTTTGAAAAATGAGTACCCGTGCAGTTAGTCATTTACCTGATTGGCACGCCTTTATGTGCATTTGCAAACAAAGTAGACCCAGATTAGACGGCTTCTGTACATAGGAGCCATCTGATCATGGTCTGTTCTGTTTGCTTATGGAATGATATACATTGCATGTCTTATTCTATAGTTTCTCCCTGATCCATCATTCATAAAACATTATATAAATAAGCAGCTAACAAATATTCATGATGTCATTATTTCTAACAGGAATATGTTTTTATCAAGTATTGGGTTAACTCTTTCGCTGCTAATGTCGCTTCTTTGATTACCTATGCAAACAGTTTTTATCTAGATGAGACACCGAGCAATTCAACCTTTAATCAGGATCCAAACTGTTTATCTGTTACTGTGATTGTTTTTGAATAAAAATGAAAATGTAGCAGACGACAAAGTTTGCAGACAACAAAATTTGGCAGCAAAAGAGTTAAGACCTTCTTGAAAAGAAGCTCAGAGTGGCGTTTTTAACACCCCCCCCCCCCCCATTCCCCATCATAGGGGTGCATATTGTGTTTGCTATGTCTGTCTGTTGGTTTGTCCCCAACTTTAACATTGGCGATAATGTTTTTTGCTATTGTACATACATACTTCAAACTTGGCATGCATGTGCAACTTAAGGAGGCGAACATTTGTATGGGTGAATTATTAAGGTTAAGGTCGTGTATTAAGGTCAAAGGTCATATCGGGGGCATAGTGTTTCACAAACACTTGAAAAGCTTGAAAATTTTACAAATGAACGACCTCTACAGATAATGCAGAATCTTGTCAGACGTCGTGGTCTATCCTGCTTGCAGTGTCCATCTACGACTATCCTGCTTGCAGTGTCCACCTACGACGTCGGTCATGTGCACTGGTCTATCCTACTTGCAGTGTCCACCTACGACGTCGGGTCATGTTTACTGGTCTATCCTGCCTGCAGTGTCCGCGTTCGACGTCGGGTCATGTTTACTGGTCTATCCTGCCTGCAGTGTCAGCGTTCGACGTCGGGTCATGTTTACTGGTCTATCCTGCTTGCAGTGTCCGCGTTCGACGTCGGGTCATGTTTACTGGTCTATCCTGCCTGCAGTGTCCGCGTTCGACGTCGGGTCATGTTTACTGGTCTATCCTGCCTGCAGTGTCCGCGTTCGACGTCGGGTCATGTTTACTGGTCTATCCTGCTTGCAGTGTCCGCGTTCGACGTCGGGTCATGTTTACTGGTCTATCCTGCTTGCAGTGTCCGCGTTCGACGTCGGGTCATGTTTACTGGTCTATCCTGTTTGCAGTGTCCGCGTTCGACGTCGGGTCATGTGTACTGGTATACACGGTTGAGTAATAAGGAGCTAATGCGTCCAATGGCTACTTGTGAACGAAGTGATATCTTTTCCGAAATATCTGCATAGGTCTATCATTTGAAAACAAAGTACAGCTGACAAATGTCTCTGTAACTGCTTAATCTTTTACTCCATAAATTTATACGCCTTTACGCGTCTTTGCAAACAGAGAAAACGGATCCTGTAGGATCCGTCTGATCAGGTCTGTTCTGTTTGCTTATGAAATAATAAAGATATGATTCTATAGTTTCTGCATTGGCCAAAACTTCCTGTAGTCATGTGCAGTTTTAAGAATGAATCTAAGTAATATTCATGATGGCATTATTTTCTTGCATGAATATTCATTGAGTACTGAGTTAAAGCCCCTCGTATCAAGTTAGATGTTTAGATGTTCAGCAAATCGTTTTCTATCACCCGACAACTGTTTAGCAGCAGGCGACACCCTAACTGTTGGCCAATATGTGGGTATGTTCGTGATTGTTCGCGACCACCATGGCGCTCGTATGATCCGCAAAGCTCCGTTTGTACAGAATCACCTAACCGGAACCCCTCAACGAAGAGACTTAAAAAGTCAAGAAGGGGTAAAGCCCGTAATACCATGGGATAGCAATTAGCCCTTTTATGGCATTCACGAGTGAAGGGGTTCTAAATCATTTTCACCATTTCAGTGCGGGAAACGAGTCACAGATGTCCTTCGCAAACAGTGTAGACCCAGCTGAGAGGGCTTCTAGATGAACCTCTCATCCGGGTTTGCACTATTTGTCGTGTTACACTTTTCCTTTAAAAATATCCCTGAATACTCGTGGTAAGCTTTGCCTATTAGAGTATTGGATTAGTCCATTTGGAAATTCAGCGTTGAAAGGGTTAATGTAGTAGAAGTAGGGGTTTATGAAGTCAATGATAATTGGCGGTGCGTCTACAATAAGTGTGTGCAATGGTCGTGTAGGGATTTTTCACGGACTATGAGTTTTTGAATTGCAGCGATGTGGGTTCTCGAGTGGAAGGGCTTAGGGGATTATATTTTTTGACTGTCCATGCAGGTATAAAATAGAATGATGTGTGGGAATTTGTGAATAACCTGCAAAAGGGACGATAATTTCAATGAAAGAAAAAACGTTTACATTTACCGGTATCTATGCGTTTAAATATACACGGGTAATGCAAAAAAGCGATAGAACGCTTTTCCTCGATGTTGTTGAAAGTATTTCATATTTTCAGTGTTAAAATACATTGACACCTGTCCCCTATGGATGTCTCTCATTTGCCTTCGGACATCACTATCAGCAACTTTTATCCAAGTAGAGTTATGTCTGACAAGCTGGTATCTGAAACTTCAGTTTTTTGCATAGAGCCAAACTTTTTTTTTCCGTTTTCGGTCTTTTTCGTCTGCATACAGTAAAACTTTCCCGAAGCGAATGTTCAAATATAATGCATAAGTGATCACATGTTCACCGATATGTTTACTAATTGTCGCTTTAATCCCTTCCCTGATATAACAACTTGTTCGCGCCTTTGCAAACAGAGTAGTAGCCGTCTGATCAGGGTCTATTATGTTTGCTAAAATGATATAGATCTGATTCTATAGTTTCTGTCTTACAGAAAACTTTTTTGTTACTAATGCTGTTAAATAATTGCCTCATTAATATGCATGAGACACGTATCAATAATTGTTACATGACTATTCATCAGGTAAAGGGTCAGAGAGGTTCAAGTAGTCGTGTGTTACTGTTACATACAATAAACATTGTCTTAATATTCATTTGAGAAATAATGACGTCATACGAATATTAATTGACCGGAATTTTTAACAGCATTATTAACTAGGGAACCTTTTACTATAGTAGAAGCTGTTGAATCTAAAATACGCCATAAGCAATTAGAACAGACCCTAATCAGACGGCCCCTATACGAGCCGTCTGATCTGGGTCTACATCAAGCTATCACCTGCCTTGAACTCCTAGAATTAGGCCTGTTTTAATGGATGCTGAACCCTTTACTCCTTAAATACGCCTTTGTATGGTTTTGCAAAAAGAATAGACCCAGATCAGCCGGCTCCTGTAGGAACCGTCTGATCAGGATCTGCTCTGTTTGCTTACGACACAATAAAGATCTAATTCTACACGTTCGGTATTGGTTCAATATTCGTGTGTCCATGTGTTATTAATATACATGATGTCATTACATCATACATTTAAGATGGGTTTGTCTTTAGACTAGTGACTCGTCCCTGTGTCTTTCTGGTTACTCATTCGGGGTAGGCTGTGCCAGACCGGGTACTTTCACACACTGGTATTTCCATTGTTTTTCCGAACTAGTAGGCTGATTCTTCTTTTGATCTACCGCAAGGACGCCTCTATCGGTATAATTTAACCCTTTGGACACTAAGCAATTTTCCTATGAATATATTGTCATCTGTATCATCTCCAAATGTGGACGTTTTTTTTCATTTGTTCTCAAAAACTCGACAATAGTGTCACACAGTTTGGATCCTGATGAAATGCCGATTTCCCCGGTGTCTCATCTGGTCCCTAATTGTTTGTAAAGGTATTAAAGAGATTCGCCGCTAGTATGGAAAAGGCAAGGCTGCCTGAAATAGAAGCATAACATGAAAACGGGTATATTAGTGTACACATCCACATATTTGTGGTCACTAATTCACCATCTAGCCGCCTGAAAAGTTAAACACGAGCGGAACAGGCGTCTAGGGTACTGTATAAATCATATTTGGTCAGATTAGAGTTAACTTGGCGTGAAAGATTCAAACGTTTATAGTCTTGATTTCATCGCATGATCGGAGTACAGACGGACAGGGATTAGGAGAAAATGCGAGCAGATAGTAGGGGTATATGGGAGTTTGTATACGTGTATGAGTCAGGATGGGAAGACAGACAGACAGACATATAGACAGACATATAGACAGACATACAGACATGTAGACAGACACAGTAATACACAAACACACACGCAGACGGACATATAAACAAGGCGGTGGTTGGGAGGGGCGGATAGGTAGGCAATATACAACACGCCTGTGTTTAATTCACCCTAGCCCAATATAAACGCCTTTGCAAACAGAGTAGACCCGCAGGGGCTGTCTGAGCAGAGTTTGCTTATGGAATTATATACATACATACTAAATATTCACGATGCCATTATTTCTTACATAAGTATACATAATGTAAACAGGTTTTACTGTATAACTATGTGAGTTTTACCTAACTGAAATGAAACAAACACGATATTATAATTACTTCTCGTGCTATAAAAGTGATATCAGCTGAAAGTCTATGCATATACATATATCCAGTTGGCATAATTGTTTGACGTCGAGTTGCCCTGCATCTCATCTTTATCCAAGCTGCTCGCAAATGCTAGTCTCGGCGCGCTTAACCCATTCCCTCATAGGCTATTTTAGATACAACCTCTTTGAATAAATCTACCGAAAAGGAGTATTAACTAGAGAAAGGGAAATGTTTTAGAATTTTGTAGTATGAAACCATTGTGATAAATAAAGCATAATAATAAATAAATGCTCTATTTATCACAATGGTTTCACAAAGTGAATTTTACGGA
This sequence comes from Azorinus chamasolen, assembly GCA_963576725.1. Lineage (NCBI taxonomy): Eukaryota > Metazoa > Mollusca > Bivalvia > Cardiida > Solecurtidae > Azorinus > Azorinus chamasolen. The sequence continues at coordinate 49,725,347 of OY755235.1, forward strand.
GTCGTCAAAAGTCGTCAATATGAGGGAATGAGATAACATGAAAAGGGTTAATTTGATTTGTCATATTAACCAGAACAAATAATTAACAGGAAGCAATATATGCTTAAGACAAAAGGGCGGTGCTTTGATAGTGCCACCACCAGGTATATTATGTCTGTATTAGTTACCTAAATAGACATTTATGGGAATCGGGCACACACGGGGGTCGGGTATTGTGTACTGAGGCGAGATAGTTTTTTGTTTTAACTCTTTCGATGTCGGTGCGAATATATGCTTTATCCATTCCACCAGCTTGAATTCGTCTCACCAGGATCAAACATGGATAATGTTGTATGTCTTTTTGAAACAAAAAACGGAAAATTCAACAATAAGAACTGTAGCAAAGGACACATTTTGCAGACGACAGTACAAGGCAGCGATGGAGTTCATTAACCTTTTACCTGATAGAAACATTTTTGACACATTTGTAGGAGCCATCTGATCTGGGTCTACTCTGAATGCTTATAAAATTATATACATGTTACGTAGATCTGATCCTACAGTTTTAGTCATAGTCAGAATTTCCCCTGTTCGTGATGCCATTATTTAAAAATCAGCTAATTTATATTTATAGATTTATTAATTTTAACGAAGTGTTCATGAGGTAAATGGTTAACGGTCCAATTAGTAGTGACGAAGGAATTAACCCATTTGCGCCCAATGGATTCTTCCATGTTTATATATTGGATTAGTCGATTTTTATCTAAGGGGTGCCTGGTTAAAATGTTCAATTTCGTTTTGTTTTATATTGAAATTCCTATCAGCAAACAGTATAGACTCTGATCAGACGCCGCATTATGCGGCGTCTGATCAGAGTCTATACTGTTTTTGCCTACGTCCCATATAAGGAATCGTGGGAGCAAATGGGTTAATACAATATATTAACCCATTTACAATTACAATACACTTTTATAACGATTATGACGATCTAGTGATATTGACGGAACTTGTTTGTTCTTTGGGAGGCAAATACGCTATTGACGACAACGAACCCTTTTCATCATGAATATTCATGTGAGAAATAATAATTGTATGAATATTAATTAGCTATTTTATAATGGGGAGTTTTGTTCAGTAATCTCTTTTGAATACTCTTCCTAAGATGTTGGTCATGCTAGTTGGGTTCCTCTGATTTTATTGTTGATATATTTACACTGCAATATCAAAATTTACTTCAAATATCTCATTTAAAAAGTGTTAAATCAGATGTTCGGTGCGTAAATTAAAACATTATCAAGAATATCTTCTTTATTTCTCTACCAACCCGTATGGTGTGACCACTCTTTAGAATCGTCTCGAAGAGAAGAGACTATTCTAAAGAGTGGTCACAACATAGGGTTTGGTGGAAAAGAGACGATTCTAAAGAGTGGTCACAACATAGGGTTTGGTGAAGAGACGATTCTAAAGAGTAGTGACAACATAGGGCTTGGTGGAGAAAAGACGATTTGAGTACGCGCACTTATCTGTAGCTCTGACACGCGAGTGAGTGAGTGAGTGAGCTGGGTTTTACGTCCGACCAACAGTATTTCATTTATTTGCAGACGGCACCTGCTTGAGAAAAGTTATAGTACTGCCTCACTGAAATGCCCCTGCCGCGGGCACATGGCAATGACACCCAACCCAGTCACATTATCCTGACACTGGGCCGACCAGTCCTAGAACTACCCTTTTAATGTCGAGCGTAGACAAGGGCGCTACTAGTACCAACTTTTAACGACTTTTGTCAAATGATGTTACATACTTTTTTGACTATAACTCTATTGAACTACATGTATTTAATGTTTAAAGTTTAAGGAAAATCTTCCTTCTTTAAATGTCAAATTAACCGCAATATGTCATTGAAATACAAGAGAAACAACAGAGTAATCCAACTGTAAGGGCCTACTTCTCATTTGGTATACCTTTGTGTGCATCTGTCAAGGGAGATAATTTACAGCTGAACAATATCCATCATTGCATTATGAATCAGATATGATTACAGGAACCTTCTGATCTGGTTCTATTCTGTTTGCAAAGGTATCAAAGGGTGTCTCTCTCAGGTAAATGGTTTAACCAATTCCCTGATATTGAGGACTTTTGACGACTCTGTAAAAGTCATTTTGTGAAACCATTGTGATAAATAGAGCATTTACTCATATAGGAGCAAATGCTCTATTTATCACAATGGTTTCAAACTACAAAATTCTAAAATTTTCCTTTTCTCTAATTAATGCTCCTTTTCGGTAGATATAGTCAAAGAGGTGTCTAAAATAGGCTATGAGGAAATGGGTTAAGGCAAAGGGCCATCTAAACTATTCCGCCCACACATACATACAGTATTTAATCAACCAGTTAGTCATTCAACAAGTGAAATAGTTTTGCCAATCGATCAATAATCACACACATTGTCAATTTTGTTTATTGTTGACACTGCATGATTGGTCGTATTTTTTTCTTTGAGGTGTGTATTTTGGGTTTTTTTCTTTTGTGTGTTGTACAAATGACTTACAGATGACTGCATCGCTCTGGCATTACAGTAACTACAGTTACGTGAATATTCATGTAAGAAATAATGACATCATGAATATTTATTAACTGAATTCTTATAATTCATATAATAGCATATAATAGCATATAAATGCGGGACAGTTTGGCCATGGCGGAAAAAGCATCTTTATGGGGCAAACTGATGACTTCATGATATATATGTAAACCGTTTGGATTCAAATACAATGTAGCTGACACTCTCACCCTTGTTTCTGAAAAAAGCAATTGAGAAAAAAATCATTTATGGCAATATTAAAACTTTGCAGACAACAATTACTTAAGAACAAATCTAAACAGAACACCGAACGGCCCTTACTAGACGTCTCAACCCAACGTCGATATGAAACTACTCAACTGTCATGTGCACAGGTGTAACGATTTGGTTACATGTGGTTTAACTGCTTTAAACCATGAATATTCATGTAAGAAATAGTTATCAATATTAATTACCTGATATTTTATAGTGACTCATGAACATAGGACATTCTGCCTCTTGCAGATGCTGCAGAATCAGATCATAAGCAAACAGAGCAGACCCTGATCAGACGGTTCTTACAGGGTCTATGTCTACTCTATTTTAAAAGGCGTAAAAAGGCGTATTTATACGGTGACGGACTAACGCTTTCTTTGCCAACCTTCTTTGGTGTGTTTTTAATTGTTTGTGTTGCTTGCTTTTTATCGAAATGTTTTCTTTACTAATTTTCACGTTATGTATTAACCCAACCAGCTGAATAATGGTGTAAACTTTTAATAAGGTGTAACTCTGTGTTGAGAAAAGGTAAGTAAATGGATTGGAATGTGGAATACAATACGTTGAAGTGGTTGATGTTTTGCCATGGTAGAGTATTCCCCGCCACTCGACTCTCCCAAAGATTGTCACCGAATAATTAACAACTATTACGAACAAATGCTCTCTATTCATACACAAAAGTGTAAAATGTCAATGGAAGTTATGGGGTTAATATATCTTAGTGAAGTTTCAATCAAAATATTTACCCTTCCTTTCGGCCAATTTAAGCCGAGTTATTAAAATTGGCATTTCTGTTATTTTGTCCGTTTTCGCTCGATAACCAAACGCGCACCTGTTCTATTCAGATTCACATGCCACCTATATCGCCTTATATCAATTAAAAATTCTTATTCACGCATGTACGGACCAATGGACTGATTTTTGTCAAATTATTTGACACATGGAAAAGTTTGATTTATAACAAGAGTTTCTCACAACTTGAATTTTGTTTTTAATTTTTAAAGAAAGAAATCACAACGGGGTGTAAACATTCGCTCCTGCACATCTTATTTTTTGATAAATGCAAGACAAAAGTTTATGTCATTGGTGTTTTGACACTTAACCATTTACTCCATAGACACACATTTTAACGCCTTTGCAAACAGAGCAGACCCAGGTCAGACATATTCTATAGGAGCTGTCTGATCAGGGTCTGTTCTGTTTGCTTATGGAAATACAGTTTATAGACTATTCTACAGTTTTGTCAGGGTCAAAGTTTCACTTGTTTATATGTAAAAAATCAGTTTCTTTTCATGATGTCATTATTTCTTACATAAATATTCACGGAGTAAAGGGTTAAGATAGATAACAGGTATTTGAATTATTTGTCTTACGAACTGATTAAGATTGAATAATTCTTCATTTCCGAAGGTAAACAGTAGATTCTGTCTTAAGCGGCCATCAAAATAGGTCTTATTATGGGTCTGTACGGCAGGTGGTAGCTTCATGCAGGTCAAATGTAATACAGAAAGCTCCTATAGGAGCTTTCTGTACTACATTTGCCCTGCATTAAGCAGCCATCTGCTTTTTAAGACGCCTATGCTCAATAAATGAATGGTCGCTTAAGACAGGTTCTACCGCAGTACAATGAATGGTTAGCTCGCAATGCTGTACTTCTTCAAATAAGTACAGTGTTGTATTGAATGAACGTTTTATACAGTACAGTAAAACCTCTCTACAACGACCACTACATTTTGTTAATTAGTTGGTATTGTGGGCAGGTGGTTGCTTAAAGCAAGGTGAAAGTAAAGCAGAACACTCATATAGGAGCGTTCTGGTTTACTTTCACCTTGCTTTAAACATCCACCTGCCTTTAACACAAAATACATTATGTAATTTAGTGGTCGTTATCGAGAGGTTTTATTGTAGATGGTAATAACCCTTCATAACAAATGCATGAATATCGATTACCGGGATTTTATAATGACATCGTGAACATGGAAATAGTTTACTATGGTAGAAACTGTAGAATCAGATCTACATGTATAATGCTATTTCATTAGTGAATTAACCCTTCCCTTGCTGAATATTAAAAAAACATTTCTCCTTCTTTGCCCATGCCCTGTTGTATAATTACATATATCTTCACTGTGTATACGTATTTCGCTGTGCAATCACTGCTGTGGAGTGCACTGGTTGCACAATCAATTTGTAAATAGTGCAGACCCTGATGAGACAGCTCCTGCAGGAGCTGTCTCATCTGGGTCTTCACTATTTACAGGTAGGTATATTGACGTGAATAGCAAGCGAAGGGTTAAGTATACCCTCATCAGACAGCTCATACAGGAGTTGTCTGATCTGGATCGTGTCTGTTTGTAAAGGTGTTAAAAGACATTTCTATCAGGTTCGTGTTTAAGAAACTGTAGGTGGAAATACCATTGAAAGTGTGTAATGTAGCTGTCCAACAGAGAACGAGGGCGAAATAGATAGAGGTCGAATAATTACTGTGAACCCCTCTAAATCAGATGTTAAATATAGTATAAATATCGGTCTTGGAGACAAGTGGCAGGTTACTGCAGGGTGGAAGTCATACATAAAGCTCCTGTAGGAGATTTCTGCATGACTTTCACCCTGCATTAAGCAGCCACCTGCCTAAAAGTATCTAAATTCTTCTCTACTACGAATTTCGGTTTAGAGGGTGTTACTTTAATAATGCACACGGATTGGCATCTTCTTCATACGTGGAAAACTTGATACGATATTGGATTACCGGTATTCTATGTGGTTATGTCCCCACGTCCTATTGTTTTGGTTAGTTTAAACTACGTGCATGTGACAACTAAAGTGATGAGTAATTCTGGGCCTTAAAGGGAGTTGGTAGCTTAATGCAGGAACGTTATGCAGAAAGCTCCTGCAGGAGATTCCTGCAATCCCTTCGTTCTTCATTAAGCATCCACTTGCCTTTAAAAGACACCTACATGTATATGCATTCATACATTTGTCAATTGAGAGTGTTCAGTTAACCCTTTCCCTCATATAGCCGTGTTTTTACGCATTTGCAAACAGAGTAGACCCAGATCAGACGGCTCCTGGAGGAGCCGTCTGATCAGGGTCTGCTCTGTTTGCTGATGGAATTTGAAAGATCTGTTTCTTTGCCTTATGAAATGGCTACAATGTTCCACCTTCCATATTTCATTATAACTACTTTGTTCATGAATATTCAATATGTATGGACATTTGTAATAAATATAGAACAGGGAACCAGGGTTAAGAATAACGCTCGCAGCCGTCTGTAACCATACGTAACGTTTTTCATCTGAACAATTTAGACCGTTCATATGAAAGACCCTACGAGTTGTTGCCAACAGTTATGTTCGTATTGCGAGCGTTATTCTCAGTTGAACGTACGACTGGTTGTTTTAGAACGACTGGTTGTTTAGAACTGGTTGTTTTTAGCACAGGTTGTTCTCGAACTGTTGTTTGTTTGAGGTTGTTTGCAGTAGAACCTGTCATTTATTTATTGTACATAGGAGTCCTAAAATCCAGGTGGTTGCTTAATGCAGGGCAAAAATAATGCAGAAAGCTCCTATAGGAGTTTTCTGCATTACTTTTGACCTGCAATAAGCTACCACCTGCCCTACAGACTCATAATTGGACATTTGGCCGCTTAACCCATTCCCTCATATTGACGACTTTTGACGACTCTGTAAAAGCCACTTTGTGAAACATTTGTGATAAATAGAGCATTTGTTCCTATATGAGCAAATGCTCTATTTATCACAATGGTTTCAAACTACAAAATTCTATTTTTTCCTTTTCTCTAGTTAATGCTCCTTTTTGGTAGATTTATTCAAAGAGGGTGGGTCTAAAAATAGCCTATGAAGTGAAGGGTTAAGACCGGTTCTTCTATACACATTCCTGCATGATTGTCTTACATTGCTTACATCTGGACGTTCACCCGGAACACCTCGGCTATTTTCTACGAAACAGTTTGAACCCTGACAGAATAAGACGACTATTTTCGCATTCTGGACCTTTGAAAATAACAACAATGCATTGTCTCATGTTTTCGATGTTTTATTAACGTTCATCAGATCTGTTGCGACCGAGAGTTGTATTCTCGGTAAATTTGTCAAAGAATGACAGACGTTAACATTGTAGGACAATAGATTCTCTCTAAAACGGTCACTTATTGATTAAACATGGATGCCTTTTAAAAGCAGGTATCCTAAAAGCAGGAGGAACGCACTGTAGAATCCCTCTAAAGCGACCACATAATGAATTGTTGGATTTTAAATCAGGTGGCTTAATGCAGAATGAAAGTAATGCAGAAAGCTCCTGTAGGAGCTTTCTGCATTACTTTCGTCCTGCATTAAGCAGCTACCTGTCTCTACGACCCAGTTTTAGACCTCTTTTTATTGTTATTGGTCGCATTAGAGGGGGTCACTGTACTGCAAAAAAAAGCTCCTATGGTGAGCTTTCTGTATAACTTTCGTCCTTAATAAGGATACCACGAGCTTCCAAGGCCCATAATTATACTTCATCTAAGTGACTGTTTAAGAGAGGTTTTATTGTATATACTGTTGTCATCAGTAGAGCCGCGGCCCCATGTAATAAAATTACCATCTCTTTGTATTTACATCATGTCATATTATATAAATATTGTGTAGTAATTCTGCATTTTTAATTTACACATCAGTATGTACATTTACACATTTGTAAACAAAGAAAAAAAACAACATAACAAGACTTATCATAGAGCAACAACTGGAGAAGCACTGTAAATTGTTAATGTTACCTCACAACCTCACAAGCGGCACATCTTCTCGTTTGCCTGCCTGCAGTCTCAGTCAACAGTCTTTAAAATAATCAGGTTTTCATTCTGCCCATGTTTTAATTACTCGACTGTTATTCAGTTTCGATTTCAGAGCTGCAGATACTGAATCACTTATCTACTGTATATATAAATATCTTATATTTCAGTCAAAGTCTACTCAGCTGGTACTCATTAGAATCACATCGAAGAGACGACTCTAATGAGGACCAGCTGGATATGGGTTTTGGATATGGCTATTTATGTAAAGACTACCAAAATTACAAGTTTAACAATTTTCTTAAATTAACATTTTCATGAATTGTGCATCTATCTAAATCGATAACTTTTAAAGATGACAATAACATTACGATGTAATTCATCCGAGTTAAATACTAAACACAAAGGTCCGTCCATTAATGCGACTACTGTAGACAGAAAAGGGCTTGTGTTTGTAAGTCTAACCCTGCCATTCATAGACGAGTTTGTCACATTTACCAACAGAGTAGATCCACATCAGACAGCTCCTTTAGGAACTATCTGATCCGGGTCTGTCCTGTTTGCACATGGAATAGAAATTATCTGGTTCTAAAATTTCTGTTTTAGCCAAACATTTCCTTCTGTGTGTGTAGTTGTTAAAACAAAAAGTCAATACATACTTATGTAGTGATTATTCATGGAGGAAATGGATCTAATTTCTCACATCTAATTTGAAATTAGTAATTTTATATTTTACAATTATTCTACACAAAACATAGCACTATTTTCACAGCCGTTGACTGGGACCCGCCAGGCATAGTGAACAGTAGAACATGTCCTACGCGGCCTTCATTTATTGAACATACGAGTGATTAAAAGCAGATGGTTGCTTAATGCAGGGCAAATGTAATACAGAAAGCTCCTATATGAGCTTTTTGTATTACTGTTGATCTGCATTAAGCTACCACCTGCCTTACAGACCCATAATTAGATCTAATTTTGATGGTCGCTTAAGATAGGTTTTACTTCTAGCGATTAAACTACATTTATAATGTCCACTGTGAAGCCACGGCGATTGAAAATCGTCAAAGAACGTGGTCTAATGAGGTCACGATAGTTTAAGTAATAAATAGCACAAATACTTTGATGACGTCAACAAGCATTGTCCGTCTCTCGTCTCCACGGTGTAACACAAGTATAACTGACAGCACATTTTACACGCATAAAACACGCGAGACGATTTTTGTGGTGTCACCGACACCCACATCCTTCCACCACCATTTCCTGATATTGCTTCAGAATAATTCTGTCAAATTCGTCCAAGTATAGCATGGAGATTGACTCTAAAGAGGTGGGAACACAACAGGCGGTGGGAGCAGCCCTTTCGTCCACAGAGTTCACTAATGTTTGCACTATAGCATGATTAGTTGTATTTAGATTATTTCCTAGTGGGAATGGGCACGTGCCATTGCAATAATAGGCATCGTACCCGTGTGGTGCCACGATCCAATCGTTCCAACCAACGTCATTGAAATCAACATATAATGGCTGTCTGCGACACAAGTCCTTCTTTCCTTTCCTCTTCTTCCCCGGAGGGTTCTTCTTTTTCTTGTCTTTTCGTCTCTTCTTCTTTTGACGACACTTTCGTCCTTTACTGCCTTTCTCACACTTTTTACGTTTTCGCTTTCGCTTTGTTTTTGAACTAGTATCTCTTTTAGTTCTTGACGCATTGCCGTCATCTGTATATGTCACTAACAGTGGTCTTTGCACACCCCATTTAGTTTCGTCTAATTCCGCCGCTCTCCGTAAACGCACGTGCTTCAACGGAGATGAGGACGGATTTTGTCTACTTGAAACTAAGCGCACTTGTAATCCGTAATTCAAACGCGGTCTGTTTTTCCATTTCAAGACCGCTGGATGAACGTCTAAAGTTACCCATGATGAATTTTGCACTATCACATTTTGAACATCAATTAGTCTGGCTATAACATCCGAGTGTTTTCTGACTGGCTTCATAATTTCAAATACTTGAAGTTTGTGTTGTATCACTTTGGTGCTGTTCGGCTCGTGTGTGTTGTTCCTCTCTATGTACACACGCAGCTCGGCGTCCGTCAGCTGCTCGATTTGAGGTATGTGAGAAACGTTGAACCACAGACGTGCACAGGTGTCTTCGTGACAGTCGTTGCCGTGACTGACGTCATCTGTAAAAGATAAATAAAAACCGTTAGTAAATAACAGTAGTTTTCATATAGATAACATTGTTTTCATATATATCATACACGTATATGCACGTAACATGTACAGAGTAAAACCTCTCTAAACCGGACAGACAATTTAATATAACATTCGGTTTTGGAGACAGATGGCTGCTTAATGCAGGGTGAAAGTAATGAAAAACTCATCTAGGAGTTTTCTGCATGACTTTCAACCTGCATTAAGCAGCCACTTTAGAGGAGCTTTCTGCGTGACTTTCACCTTGCATTCTCTACTAGAATTCCGGTTTAGAGGGTTTTTACTGTACACGAAAGACAGTGCTCGGGAGTTTAAACACCACTCTGTTCTGGTGCCAATAAAGCAATAATCAAATAAAAAATCTATAAAACGGTGACAGGCGTTCTGGTTCTATATTTTAAACGCTTAGATCGGTGATATAAATTGTCAGTAATTATTTTCACTCTGATGCTAGATTATGGTATAAGGTGCAGTGCGGATTTATATTCGAAAAAATGTTTTATCGGTTAAGACAAAAGCAAGAATCCTTTTGATTTACAATGGTACCATATATATACGTCTGTAGTATTAATTTTGATGATCAAACGATTTACTCTATAGACCTTCTTATGTCTAGCTGCTATAGGCGTATTTAACCAATAAATTCCCAAGATCCCATACATGGGACGTAGACAAACAGTGCAGATCGAGATCATTATGGAACTGTCTTAAAGGGTTAATTCATTGCACATTTAAAATAATCTCTACTGATGGTTACATGGCGAATGCAGAGAATTATTCTTTCATTGCTCATATCCAAAGTCAAGCTATGCGTGATGTGTATCCAGGCTCTGCCTTCTTCACTCTTAACCACAACCACAGTACCATCTCTCTACAGCGACCATTGAAATCATTCCCTATTTCTGGATTTTTAAGACAGGTGGTAGCTTAATGCAGGACAAAAGCTATGCAGAAAGCTCGTCTAGGAGCTTTTTCTGTATATATTTCGCCCTGCATTAAGCAAGCACCTGCCGTTATCAACCACCATATTCATTCATGTTCTATGGTTGCTATAGGCCGGTTCTACTGTAGTTATATTATTTTTTTAGTCATTCAATGATTCAGGAGTGTTTACTTTTCGAATTATCTCCAAACAGTATTGTGTTCTTAACCTTGAAAGGCCGTTAACATGGTTGTTGAATGTTGACATTTTCGACAAAATAAGATAGAAACCAAAGCTGTGTGATTATAGCTGATTTCAATGACATTAAGAAAACTTTTATCATCAGGCAAACAAAATTTGAGGTTTTAATACGTCTGTATTTTATATGGAAGAATACGTGGTCTAACTTTTATATTCAAGTGTATAACACTGATCGTCCGTGGTATTTGAAAATGGTTGGGATCCAGATGGCATACCAAGTAACTCTCATCATGAGCTAAGCTGTTTGACACTCGGTCGGTAGCTGTTCAAAAGCTTTAAAAAAAATCGGTCGTAAGAAAAATATATTCCAAATCAAAATTTTAGCAGACATCAGTTTTTACGGTGCGATATGGGTTAAATTAGAGGGCGTACATCAGCTTTAGAGAATTGGTTAGTCGGTTACTCATGGTCTCTTATTCTTCACTCAAAATCCCATACATGAAGGAGCCCTCCGATCAGGCTCTGTACTGTTGGCTATGCAGATCAATGCCAAAAGCTGTTACCGACATCTCAATACATGTAGTTACAATTTGTCTTATGACAGTACTATAGGTTATCAATTTGAAATTTTAACGAAATAGAATCCCATAAAATGGTTAGATCATGTTTGATGTTGACTACTTTGAGCTCCACTCCAACTCCCATATCAACCTATGCTTTTCACAATGTAACCCTGCCCTTCTTTGAATTTGAAATTTCCGCAGTCCAGGGCGAAACATACAGCAAAATCGACATATACAATGTTACCACGCGTGTTTAACATGTTAAATATCAGTTAAAAAATTAAAGGAAAGAATGCACACGTGTTTTATTTATGGACAACAGACAAGCTGGTGGCGCCACAGAAATTGACAAAGCCTGTGTTTACCAACAGTCGTTTTTGAAAGCACACACTTCAGAGCATGCAGTTATGTAGGACTCAAAAATGAAGTAAAATATGACTTAACGTTAGGTACAGTCAAACTTCTGCAAACGAACCTCGAATGGGTGTCAAATTGTTGGTTTTATAAATAGTTAGGAGCTTAACGCAGGATGAAAGTACCGGTAATACATAAACATGTGACATTGTACAAGTACACGTAGTAGAAGGGTGAACATTAAAATACAAAAATGATAACATGTAAAACCATCGAACACCGTGCTCTCTTGTTTAAATTTTATCCCAGCTCTTGATATTCTCAACCTTATTGATATCTTTCTCTGCAAATGGCTTGTATCCAGATCTGACGCCGAATAAGTTACTCGACGTCGGACCATAATCCAAGTCATCCTTCACTTGTGTAATTAGTTCATGTTAACTTAGGCTTAGATATAAAGCAGATGTAGAGAGGTCTACTGTAGAATGTCTACTAACCTTTGTGGAAAAAGCTTCGTATAGTGTTGGCGGGGAGTGCGCCCTTCCCCCGGGAGAATACAGAGGGAATATCGGAGTCGTCGTTGGACTGCTGTCGGTAAAGGTCTATCATGTATTGCGGTATAACGATATCCCGGCTTGGTCGGGGCCGTCGGGAGAGACCGAAGAGCTTGAGTAGACTTGATTCTAGTGCCGCAATGGCTTTGTTTTTCTGGTCGTCGGTGAGAGGAGGTGGCTGGGAGAATTGTGAGTGGACAGGATGAACGAACTCCGACAGTATAACGCTGAGCACCAATAAAGAACTGTAGGTCCCAGTCATGATGAAGATGCCTGAAAATATATAAAAACGTAACATGTAACTAATACAGAGTAGTAGGTAAGGGTGCCTTGTATTTTCGACAAAACGCTATCTTGTCGGTTAACTCAAACTTGTTAAACTCATATTGCAAAAAGAAATGTCACCAGCAATGAACACTTTTTTTTATCGCCCCTCATTCAACAGGACAACAATGAAAATATAAAGTAAGTTAACGGTACGATAAAGTGATATAAATCAGCGCAGGTAACATTTGTCACAAAAAAATATTCAACTCGTAATAGATTATTTCATTTGTTACATATGTCGCAACATAGGTAACGCCCACTTAAATGAACCACGTGACATTCCCAATTAGGTCTCGTATATCAAACTAGCGTGCTATAATCTTAATCATTATGCAGGCAGTGAGTTTGTTTTTATTAAAATCTGAGGATAGAATGCTCAATTTTGATTCGTTTTTATTGTTTCCCATGTAATCCGCCCAAGGCAGTGCCGGCTACTAACTTAAATATTTTCTAATACCAATAAAAACGTCGAAGAATACTCGCCCCCTGGTGTAGCCCCTGGGGTGTCAGTGAATATTTTTGATATTCTGATGATTTAATTTTGCATACATTGGAGTGAAACACTAGTGATAGGTCAATATTGATATGACAAGTTGGTTGTATAAGTGTCAAAGATTTTTGTATGTGGTATATGTCACGTGCAGAATGAATAGCACTGTAAATATTGTTATAACTGTGACTTGATACTGGTATACACACTGTGTAACAAACAAGTACATGACCGTCATGTTAGTCCAGTCTTCTAATACAATTACACTCTTTACTTCATGAATATGCATGTAAGAAATAATGACATCATGAATATTAATTACATAAACTTTTATAATTGCATGTGATATTGTTTGGTCTTGCTGTATTATTTCATAAGCAAACAGAGTAGACTCTCGCCAGGCTGCTCATACAGGGGCCGTCTGATCTGGGTATACTCTATTTACAAAGACGTATGTATGAAGTAAATGCTCAAACTATGCATGTATGGCAGTAATACTATATGAAATGTCGGTAATTGAGTTCACATATTTCAATGTGACATCTAAATAGTGAACACTTTTGAGAGATATTGCGTTTGAATTTATGTTGTAATATTTCACAAAAAATAAACTAAAACAAGAAAAATGGAATAATTATAATAATAATAATAATCACTGCTGTGGAGTGCACTGGTTGCACAATCCACTTGTAAATAGTGCAGATCCTGATGAGACAGCTCCTGCAGGAGCTGTCTCATCTGGGTCTTCACTATTTACATGTAAGTATATTGACGTGAATAGCAAGCGAAGGGTTAATAGTAAGACTAAGAGATTTAAAAGCGATGAACAACAAACCCACCATTTGTAGTATTTTCCCGTTTCCTCCTTCGAATTAAATGTCCATACTCCATAAAATTCAAATCAATGAGACAAATGCCTAAATAATTAACTTATTGTACTGACAATGTCGATCGATTTAAGCTTCACATACACTCTATCTTTGATTCAAACACGTAATAATGACCCCCAACAGGTTTGCCTGGTCCCTTTATACTTGTTAGGGGTCACACTTTTCTCAAGGTGTCAAACACACGGCACAGACCTTAATGACCTACTCAACCTATTAAAGGTGACCAATAACTTCAATAAACAGTTCACTTGAGTCAATTATCGATTTCCATTGATCAGGTAATGATTGAAATTGTCCAGTGACAGATGGAAGAGAAAACTAAGTGATTGCGCTCACGAATGAGTCAATCTGGCCGATGGACGAGATTACAGATATCACCATTTGTTTTAAAATATCTTAACCCTTTGAACACTAACACTTGCGCTGCTACGCATTGTGGTCTGCAAGATGTCTCGTCTCTTGCAAGTTTCTTTAGTTTATTTGTGTCCAGTTTGATTTAAAAATTCTTTATCAGAGTGTCGAACAGTTTTTATCCTGAACAAGCAACTACTTATCCGGCGTCTAATCTGGACCATAACTGTATATAAATGTCTGTACACGCTGCCAATAAGTGTGTAAAGAGCTAAAATCTGTTAAGCTCGTTTGAAGGGTTTTTGACTTCATGCTACATTAAACGTCGACAAACAATTTCACTGTCGTAAGTAAATAGATTAGTAGTCCCACGCCTTTGGTTTGATCATCGAGATTCTTGATGACTCGATTGACGTTTAAATATTTGAGGTTCATAAGGTTTAAATATAGAATCCCTGGTATAATTGTTACATCATATTAAACCCTTTTCCTGTTGAATATTCATGTAGGAAATATTTATTCGCTGTTTTTTTTATAATGGCATATCGAGGGCTTGGTGCAAAACTATTCTAACTCCTTCACAAGGAGTTAGAATAGTTTTGCACCAAGCCCTCGATATGTATACAGGATATTTTTGTATTGATAGAAACGGGAGATTTATATCTATTTTCATTCCTAAAGCAAATAGAGCAGACCAAGATCAGACGGCTCCTATGGAAGACGTCTGATCTGGATCAACTCTGTTTGTAAAGGTGAGGAAAGGCGTAAATATGAAGGAAATGGTTATTAGACTAAAATACAGTTATGGATTTCAGAAGAGTCATAGTTCCCTTTTAAAAGTTTTACCGTATAAAAATAAATATTCATGAAGTGATTAATTGATGCAAGAATTTCAATAGGGAAACGGTTAAGTAGAGAAATGAAGGGGATACATTGAACTACTTTAAATTCATTAATTCACGTATGTTTTTATATTTCTGTGTTTTGTAATCAGGATAAAAAAAAACCCACAAGAGTTTAGCTGATTACAATATCCAACGCAAAGTTTCACAACGAATATACTTTAAAAAAAACAACAACAACTAATAAAGTATGGCAAACAACTACAGCATTTCAGTCTCGTATTTGGTATCTGGTACAGTAAAACCTCTCTAAACCGGAATTCTAGCAGAGAAGAATGTAGATACTTTTAGGCAGGTGGCTGCTTAATGCAGAGTGAAAGTCATACAGAAAGCTCCTCTAGGAGCTTTCTGCATGACTTTCACCCTGCATTAAGACGCCACCTGTCTCCAAGACCTATATTTATACTTAATTTAACGTCCGCTTTAGAGGGGTTTTACTGTATATGGTAAACTTTAACTTAGGAGGTACAAACATTGCATTGTGCTACATAATATATATTTAAGATGTACATATACATGATATAAGATGCTACATTCTCCAGATATGTTCATCTGTTCACTCGATGACCTATATATAAAATCGAATTTAACCATTTGAAAGCGGAGTTGACATTCAATTGCTATCAACGTAGACCCAGATAAGAGGACTCACAGAGGAGACCTCTGATCAGGGTCTGCACATGCTGGTGATTTTTGGCCAGGAACGTAAGAGAAGAGACCATGTCACTGTGGTCGTAGGTATGTGATATGATTTACACATATATTTTGTTATCTATCCTTATCTTAATGCAATTACTGCAGTCGTGAGAAATTCTCGTTAACCCTGTGTTCCGAACAACTCTCACATATTTTGGTCCATATTTGAAACATTTCAGTCAATATCGAAGACAGACTGACTGTCGTTGGATCAGCAATAGCAAGAGATAATCTCGTTAATCCGGGGGATAATCCGCTTCCCAGCACCACCCTGTCGGGGTGGACTGATAATGGCAGCAACTTTCCCCTATCACACAGTGAAGTAAAAGATGACAAAAAAAAGATTGCATTCAAACTCTTAGAGAACAATAAAATTGTGATAAAATTTTCAAACAGTTTGGACCTAGAAACTTGGTATTTGATATTTAATTCGTTTGGTTAAGGATATACATACTGTACGACGAATATTGAGCTGGGCCAAACGTTGCAAGGACTATAACATTCGGGGAGACGGGGAGGGGGGGAGGGGTTAATATATATATTTAATGCATTGGAATGATAATCTACCCATTGATGATGAAAAGAGACAGATGTATGACATGTCAGTAATAACTCGGCACATTTTTTATGCGCTATGAAAGTATTTGTCGTTATCGCATTTGTTTTAAATTCACGTTTCGTGACTAATTTCAAAAGAAAGAGTAAACAGAATGCCAAAAAATGTAAAATTCACGGTGATATGCCAAGTTGCTCTGTGCTGGATTGAATTAAAATTCTGTCCAAATATCAGTGCCTTGGTGCGTAGCTCTTTTGGCGCCAAATAACAAAAGCGTCTGCTTTAAGTTTCAGAGCGGCCTTTCCTTAAATTTCTTATCTTAAACGTATGTGTTGTGTCAACCAGTTTGGACCCTGATGTGACACTGAGTAACTCGTCGTCTCATCTGGATCCAAACTGTTTGCAAAGGTAATCACAGATTTGCCTATTGCAACAGTTATTTGACCCTAGCGTGTTCGAGATTTGCACGCTTAAAAAGTCTGTAGTTTTTATCATTTATGGTTTTACTCCTACATGTATTATAAAAGCATCATATACAGTTTCAACCAGTTTGCATCCTGCTGAGGATGTGGATCGAAACCGTTTAACTCTGTCGGTGCCAAATTTCTTATTGTCGTCTGCAACCCAAGTTTGTTACAACATTTCGGTTGAATGGAAATTGAGATAAATAAATGAAAAATTCAATGGAATAAATCGCAGACAGGTGAAGTCCCTGACCAGACCCTGTCGAAATACCTGTGTCTGATCTGGTACTGCACTGTTTGTCATGATGCATTTTGGCGAAAAGGGCGACGGAAGAACTAAATGCTAGTCAAGTGACGATTAGCTCTGTAAAAGTCAGAGGCTGTTAAACTCGCCTCTCATATTATATTTTCGTTAACAATCTGCTAAATTTAAACGCAAACATTTATTAGATTATACAATATAGACATACTGGCATGCCAGGACCCTTTCTTCTTCGAACATTTAATAGTTCCTATGGTAACGAGTTAAATATAGTCTTGTCGGGATCTTTTTTCAGAAATTACGATGAAACAACAGACATTTGTTTTAATAAGAACGGTCTGTTTTGCATTAGTCGTATTTTGAAATTTCAACGTGACGGGGTGTTTTAAATACCCTTTTTATGTTCATTATCCCTTACAGTGCGGGGAACGAGTCACTAATGTCCTTTGCAAACAGTGTAGACCCAGATGAAAGGGCTCCTAGAGGTTCCTCTTGGAACTTTCCCATGCATTGAGATTATCATCCGTCATAAACACCAATAGTGATACATATTGGAGTGTTCGGGTTTGCGAGCTTTACTGTAGTTTTAATAATACATGTACGCAAATATCTAAGCATCATTTATATTGTAATCATGTTTTGACTTTGTTTGGCTTGGATTAAAACAAAACACCTGTTCATATTTTATTTCAGTATAATAATACGTTTTCAAACAAACAACGACTCCATGATCAAGCCCAAATGTTAATGTTTCGCAGTTTCCGTACAAATACAAGCCTTAGTCAAAGACCCGCTGATTATTGCAATCAAACACACTTTCCGCCGACCAGTTGGGACAGCGGTCACACCACCGTCGGCAGCAGGGGCCAGCGAAAGTACCCAAGCCGGGTAGCAGTTGGTCCTAATAATAACTCCATATAGCCGACACAATTGGGGTAAAGCATTTTTAAGGTGACAAATGTGATTCGGTCGAAGCTTTGATGTAAATGTTAATTAACCCTTTCGCTGCCAATGCCGGATCTGTGATTACCTATGCAAACAGTTTGGATCCAGATGAGACGCCGAGTAACTCGGCGTCTCATCAGGATCCAAACTGTTTGTTACTGTTACTATGTTTTTGAAACAAAAATGAAGAAAATCAAAAGAATGAAAATTTGTACCAGACGACAAAGTTAGCAGACGATAGAGTTTGGCAGCGAAAGGGTTAACTCTGTCGTTCATATAAACGGTGGGTTTTCCCACGTCTTTGCAAACGGAGAAGATCCAGATCAGACAGACATGATTTTGCAGTTTTTACCGGGACCAAAACTTGTATTGTTCACGTGCCTTTAAAGATATAAAGCTAATTTCATACTAACATCGTTTCTCACACAAATATGCATGGAGTAAAGCAGACATATGTATTTCAATTGTTATAAATATTCACTGCCTCTGTTCTTCATTCCGCTGCAACTAATTTTTATTACATTAAAGTGAGTCATTATACATTCATAAAGATGTGCATATATCATTGATATTTCTTTGGATCATTTGAAAATTGAACCTGTCAATTATATAGTGTTAGTTTATCGTAGAGGGATTAACCCATCATCTCAAGAATATTCATGTAAAATAATTGCATCGTAATTATATATTTTTTTCTAATTGTATGTGAAATCAGATCTTTTGGTCATGGCAAAACTTGGAACAGTCTGATTTTGGCCTACTTTTGCAAACACGTCAAAAAGTGTCTATTAGGTAAAGAATATTTTTATTGTAATAATTACACGTTTGTTGTATTTTTTTCCTCATGTCACATGTTGTATATATATATATGTGCTGAGTGATTCAATAAACTGTAAACCTGGTGTCATGTTTTAAATGTCATTCTTTAAACAAACATCGAACTGATTGTCAAAGTTTGATTCTCTTTCAGTCATTTCAAATAAAAGTTTGACGTATATCTTTAATTTTTGTTTGGTCAACAGCACGTGGCAAACTTCACTCATCGCACTTGTACGGTTCGTGCCTGCCACGTGCTGTGTTTGACACTGCCACCCGGGGCTTTACACTCCCATGACATGTTTATAACACCTCGACAAAGTACGTACATGTACAATGTATACATGTATAATAATCGATAAACCGATATAGTTAAATCTTCACTGAATATTCATGTCAGAAATAATGACTGATTGAAAATTAATTAGCTGATATTTTTAACATCAATACGAACACCATGAAAAGATGACAATTCTAAAATCTGAATAGAATCTGAATTATTCCACCAGCAAGCAGAGCAGATTCTGGTATGGGTCAACCCTATTTGCAAATGTAATTAAAGGCGTATCAATGACACGGTTGCAATCAACTCATTCCACCCAGGTCGGGGCATTTGGAAGTGAGAAGCCTTCCATCTGACTTGCTGTAGGTCGGTGGCAGCTTAATGCAGGATGAAAGTCACGAAGAAAGCTCCTCTAGGAGCTTTCTGCATGACTTTCACGCTGCATTAAGCAGCCACCTGCCTAAAAAGACATCAAATCTTCATTACCAAACTTTCAAAGTACATGTACATGTATCGAGTTTTTACAGCATACTATTCAATACGAAATGTTTTGACTTGCGAGACGACTTTGGATGACGAACAGTGCAGACCCTGATCAGAGGGCTCCTCTAAGAGCCTCCTCTAAGAGCCCTATGACCCGGGTCTACAATTTTCACAAATACCAGTACGCCAGTTTCCTGCATTCAAAGGGTTAAGGATGGTGAGCCAAGCCGAGATGAGATCAAATGAAATTAAACATTTCACAAAAATCCCTCGAAAGGTTCAACACAGATAAGTCGACCATTTCCGAAGCTCTGTTTCCTGGGGAATAATAAATGGTTGTAGATTCGATAAGACAGTCACCATTAAAAGAATATTAGCTTATCAGAAACATTCAAAATTGGCGATAGAGCTGATTAATGTAAAGCCCCTCTAATACCCGGATGGTGCAGATTGTCGACTGATACGTGTATCTCTACATTGTCATTCCTTTCCTCAGTGCACTGAAATGGATCGCAACATGTAAAATGCATACCCAGGACATTGCACATAGTGTAAGCCAAGCTCAGCATTGTAAATGTGGTGTGTCTGATCAGCATCTACACAATTTGACACACTCTTGAACATGCAGTACTTAACCCTTTTATCCGTAAATACGCCTTTCTACACTTTTGCAAACAGAGTAGACCTTGATCAGACGGCTCCTATTGGAGCCGTCTGATCTGGGTCTACTCTGTTTGCATATGACATAGATATGATTCTATAGTTTCTGCCGTGACCAAAAATTCCTTAGTCCATGTGCTTTTATAATGATTAATCTAATTAATATTCATGATATCGTTTTTTCTTACATGGATATTCATGGCGGGAAGGGTTATTTTTTATCCACACTGATAAACAGTGTACAGTGTATATCCTAATTAGCAACCACATCACCGAGGCATTATTTAAAAATAAATTGTTTGCAAACAAGAATCTGAGAGTCGTTTCAAATGTCATTTTAACCCTTTCACCGCCGCAGTCGCATAAATGCACCACGAGAAATAGTGCAGTCCCAGATCAGACGCCGCCTTTTCAAGGCGGCGTCTGATCAGGGACTTCACTATTTGTCTCAATCTCTATTTCTATATACGTGCTTTATTCCTTTGAAATTTGCATGTATTTATCTCATTTCCTTATTTTACTGAATGATTTAACAAACTTGGATTGCAGACGACAATTAGAAATTTGGCACCGAAAGGGTTCAAAATGATGACATCACAAATATTGCTTAGATTAATCTTTGAAATGGCAAATGGACACATGGAAGTTTGCCAAAGCAGAAACTATAGAATCAGATTTATGTTATTCCATAAGTAAACAGAGCAGACCCTGATCAGACGGCTCCTATACAATCCGTCTGATCTGGGTCTAATCTGTTTGCAAAGGAGTAGAAATGCGTAATCAGGAAGGAAAGGATTATTCATGTTTATATCACGAAACAAAAGGGAGGTCTTATTTTTATAAGATAATCCGTGACAGCACATTAGCAATGTTCCATAGGGTAAATGCAATAAATGTGTCAATATAAAACCAGTTTCTTGATCTTACTATCTGTCTGTCTAACTCTAATAGCAATTAAATATGCAAAAACAAAGTGCATATCTGCAATCACTGCGGCGAGGGCGATAAGGTACGAACCGTATCGTGTACGAAAACCGCGTAATTGCACTCGGCCTGACGCTCTACTTCTGTACCCGTAACATGACGTAATTGATAATCATAAAGCCAATTAAATTATGACGAAGTATAAGTGCTATATTAACTAGTATGTAGAAGCAGTCCTTTACCACTTTCCGTCATACAAATGCTTTGCACGCCTTTGCAAACTGAGTAGACATCCGTGTCTGACTAAGGTCTGCTCTGTTTGCTTATGGAATGACATCTACAGTTTCTGCCATGGTCAAACTATCCTGTGCTTATATTTTGCCATTATAAAAAATGAGAAAATTAACCAAATCCCTCATATTGAGGCCTTTTGACACCCATGTAAAGGTCACTTTTTGAAACCATTGTGACAAATAGAGCATTTGCTCATATGGAGCAAAGCTCTATTTATCACAGTGGTTTCTAACGTACAAACTTCTAAAAAAAATCCCCTTTTCTAGTAAATGTTCCTTTTCGTTAGACCTGTTCAAAGCGGTAGGGTCTAAAAATAGCCTATGAGGTAATGGGTTAATATGCACGATTATTTCTTATACGAACGTTCATGCAGTAAAGAGTAAGCCAACCTGATTGCAGAATACTTACATATCATGTTATCTAAGTCTCTGCTGGCTATTTATGAAAATATATTAATGAGCATTTTTTGTTTGAAAATTGAAACAGTTATTCATAATATTCATAATTGTGTAGCACGTTTTGCGACAAGCCTTCGTTAGAACAGATCGCATTGCATCCCGGCGCCACCCTCTTGGGCATAAAACTTTGACCGCATACATACAAAAATAGACTCTATCAAACTATGAAAACTATACAGATTCAGATACTACGTAGGACTGTTCTCACGCTTTTTGCATAATTATGCCACCAGAGAAATAAAGCACTTTCGACTTGACTTGAAGTCTTGCGTAGGACTCGGCAAGCTACAGGGACGTCAATTTGTTATGTTTGTATGTTAATTTAGACACAGCACACCTGTGGAGAGAACACAGGTGTTTATTTCAGATGTCAATTTTGGACGACGTCATGTCAATCACGCCAGTCGTAACTTGCTAAATCCACGCACTGCCCTGTGTGCTAAAACCGTATTGTCGCGTTATAGATTGACGATCTTGCATTTTTATATGAACCAGTGGAATTTGTTCAAACCATGAGAACAAATTAATCTGAATTGACACATGCACTGTCATTTTTTTGCACGCACGCACATTGCAGAGCTAACGGAGATTTGTAGCAGATAGCAGGTGAAATTATAGCATAAAATTGTCGTACCTATTGTGATAAAAATAATAATTGCTATTTATTTCACATTTCACATTGTTTATTTGACATAAAATGCCTGGTGGGATAACCTAAGTGCAGTAAACTTCGTGGACTGTGAACAAATCATCCAAAGATAATCATTTCTTCGATATTCTACTTTAACGTTACGACAACAGCTTGAAACCAGATGGTTAATAACACTTTCCATAGTCTACAGAAAATTCTATACATGTATATAGACTTATTTAACCCTTTTCTCCATGTATATTCATTTTAACAAATAATGACACCATGCATATTTACATTAATTTTAAAATGTCGCTTGGGCACAAGAATTTTGACCATAATAGAAGCTGTGGAATCATGTCTACAATGTATATTATTTCATAAATAATTTTGCATACAGAGCAGACCCTGATCAGACGGTTCCTACAGGGTCTACCCTGTTTCCAAAGGTGCAGAAAGGCGTATTTATCGAGAAAAGGGTTAAAACAAATCCAGCGTCTGAGTTTAGCGAATCTATAGACAGCATTTATAGAAAACAGGAAGCTGTACCGCCATGACAGTTTGCGGAGTGCCTACCCATTATTCTCCGTACCTACCAAACAATCACGGTTGCCTCTCTTTGAAGTTAAATGGCAATCGGAAAAACTGAAAGCTCATTGCTTGTGCTTATCTCTACTATCGTGTACAGGTGCTTAGACTTTTCAGAGGAAAAAAAGATGCTGCCCAAGGCATTCGTGTGCAAAAATATACCGAAACAGACTACAACAAAACCTGTACTAAGCGGTCATCAAAATCTAATTATGGGTCTGTATGGCAGGTGGTAGCTTAATGCAGGTCAAATTAATACAGAAACTCCTATAAGAGATTTCTGCATTACGTTTGCATGCACTGCATTAAGCAACCACCTGCTTTTAAGACTCATATATTAACCCATTACATCATAGGCTATTTCTAGATCCAACCACCTTGAATAAATTTACCCAAAAAGGAGCATTAACTAGAGAAAAGGACAATTTTAGATTTTGTAGTTTGAAACCATTGTGGTAAATAGAGCATTTGCTCCTATAGGATCAATTGCTCTATTTATCACAATGGTTTCAACAGGTGACTTTTGTAGAGGCGTCAAAAGGCGTCAATATGGGGGAATGGGTTAAATAAATGAATGGCCGCGTAGGACAGGTTCTACTGTAGAACGTGAAACAGTCTGGCTCCAGATCAGAGTTAGCATGTTTTACATATATCAGGAATATTAATGCAGGAAACAATGACATCATCGATACAGATCAAATAATTGTTTGGCCATGGCAAAAACTGTTGAATAAGATTTACATTGCTGTCTTCAGCAAAGAGAACAGACTGATCAGACTACTCCTACAGCAGCCATCTGATATGTGTCTACTCTGTTTGCAAATGCGTGAAACAGACGTATAAATGGAGTAAAGGGTTCACAAAGTAAAATGGGGTGGGGTCATATAAGCAACTACAGTAGACGATATTTTAAAGCAGCAAACAATTTCAGATAGTCGGGGGGAAAATATTGTAGATGTTTTAAACATAGAACTGTAATGTAGATGTCTGCCTCGTATCTCAAAATCGTGACGACCATGTCGAAAGTTGCCCACAGTGAAAAGAAACAGGTTGCTCCGTCATAAACGCGTGTTTGACGTGAAGGGTAGAGAAAAACACATATCTACTAGATTCCAGAAACCACTCTGAATGAAAAGCTTTTAATGGCTGTATACAGTAAAACCACTATAAACCGGACTCCAAGCAGAGAATAATTTAGATACCTTTAGGCAGAGGAGCTTTCTGCATGATTTTCACCCTGCATTAACCCATTCCCCCATATTGACGACTTTTGACGGCTCTGTAAAAGTCACTTTGTGAAACCATTGTGATAAATAGAGCATTTGCTCATATAGGAGCAAATGCTCTATTTATCACAATGGTTTCAAACTACAACATTCTAAAATTTTCCTTTTCTCTAGTTAATGTTCCTTTTCGGTAGATTTATTCAAAGAGGTTGTTTCTAAAAATAGCCTATGGGGTAATGGGTTAAGCTGCCACCTGTCTCCAAGGCCGATACCTATGCAACATTTAACATTCGGTTTAGAGGGGTTTTACTGTTTCGCAGATTTTTCTGTGCCCCAACCATTTAACGCCTTATTTCATAAATACTCTTTTCTACGCCTTTGCAAACAGATAAGACTCAGATCAGTCGGCTCCTGTAGGAGCCGTCAGACCAGGGTCTGCTCTGTTTGCTTATGACATATATTTCTACAGTGTTTGAGCTATTATAACAATCAATGTAATAAATATTCATGATGTCATTATTTCTTACATGAATATTCATGGAGTAATGGGTTAAATAAAAACATTCCAATCATACGTCCGCGTGTTTGCATGAAGCAGGACAGAGCGTGCGTGATCTTTCAACCAATATATTACTCCGTATAGTACAGCGATAAGTTTTTATTTGATTTACAACAGGCAGCCAACAACGAACTATTTTAATACGCTCTCGATTTCATTTTATCAAAACTCAGTCTGAGCTAGCTCTTTCGCTGCCATTGCCACATCTGGGATTATCTATGAAAACAGTTCGAATCCAGATGAGTGCCGAGTAACTCTGCGTCGTATTAGGATGTAAACTGTTTGTTACTAAGATTATGTTTTTTGAAAGAAAATGGGAAAATGTTAAACAGTGAAATTTGCAACAGATGATAATTTTGCAGACGATGTTTCGTCGCAGCGAGAGAGTTAAATCAAGTATTAGCATTTCAACACGATAGTAAACCTGTCACAAAACGATATAGAAGTACAGTAAAATCGCGATAACTTGAACTCTAAAACAAGTATTATTACTGGACTTTAAGACAGGTGACAGTTTAATGCAGGGTGAAGTCATACAGAAAGCCCATAGAGGAGCTCTCTGCATGACTTTCAACCTGCACTAAGCAGCCACCTGCAGAAAAAGTTATAATTTTTCTTTACTAAAATTCAAGTTAACGAGATTTAACTGTATCCATGCACGAGCGCACAATTAGCCTACATAGGAAAGAGCGTGAGCTATAAAGAGAGAAATGTTAGAGATTAACAGACATGGGAGGAAATAATAGTAGGAGAGAGAGATAGAATGACAGAGAAAGAACATGTGAGAGACAGAGAGAAACATAGACAGAGAGAGAGAGAGAAAAGGAGACAGACAGACAGATACATAGAGAGTTAGAGAGAAAGAAAGAGGGATGAGAGAATGCAGGTGAATGTAGAAAAGGGACAGAGGAGAACCCAGATCAGAAGTCCAATAATCAGGTTCTGTATAACAGTCCTTAAACTTTAATTGAGCATGTGGCGGACTTGGGTATGGTCACCAAAAATATAGACATGAGCGGATCAAAAACAGGAGCCCGGGCATTAGCTTTTAGCATGCGAAGCGGATTTTTGTCGAAAATCAGCTTCCGAAATAACCTTCTTCAATTGTTTCAAAGACAAAATCAGAATATGAAAAATATTCTAAAGTTAGGAGACCTCTTACTCATCTGGATCCAAACAATAAACGAAGATACTTGTGGATTGCCTAAGCATGATGAAGGCTAGAAGAGAAAAACCCTATCATTGTGGGGGAAAAGCGGCATTCAATAAATTCAGCCGTCTTTCATGACATGATAAATGTAAAAGCGACTCCCATTCCGCCAGAAGTGGAATGAAAAACAGTGGTTTGTTTATGTATTTTCTTTCTCTGTGTTTAGTTCTCCTGGTTGATTAGTACGGTAAGCCCCCTCTAAACCGGACAGTCAGTTTTGTATAAATATCGGTATTGGAAACAGGTGGTAGCTTAATGCAGGGTGAAAGTCATGCAGAAAGCTCCTCTAGGAGCTTTCTGCATGACTTTCACTCTGCATTAAGCAGCCACCTGCCTAAAAGTATCCGAATTCTTCTCCACTAGAAATCCGGTTAAGACAGGGTTTGCTGTGTCCGTGTTTGTATATTTAGACATGGGTGCGCGCATAAGCCAATCTCGTTAACCGTTTACCTGATACAGGCACCTTTTAACGCCTTTACAATCAGTGTAGACCTAGATCAGACAGCTCCTATACAAGCCGTATAATCAGGGTCTGCTGTTTGCTCAAGGAATTATATAGACCAGATTCTACTGTTTCTGTCATGACCAAAATTCATGTATTAATATACCTTTATAAAAAAAATAGCTAATAAATATTCATGATGGGATTATTTCTCACCTGAATATTCATCAAGTGAAGGGTTAATTACCGACAAATTCGCGTACATCAACGAACCATTTAGTGAGTAACGCTTTATAAACAGTGCAAGACTCTCGCTAATACCTATGGCGTATACACTATCAGGTAGCTTCTAAAGATCTTTTGCTACCCCCTATCCCGTTAAACGCGACCCGGTTCGCATTTACAAACAGCTTGGCTCCAGATGAGACGCCGAGTAACTCGGCGTCTCATCAGGATCCAAGCAGTTTGACACTCGATCAGTGGTACTTCAATGACTTATACGCATCGAAACTAGTCATATTTTCAAAAGATTCCAATTTTAGAAGGGTACGGATTAATGGATGAATTGATACAAGATACTCTGTGCAGCCAGTTTGGATTAGCATGAGATGCCGAGTGTCCTCGACAGGTTCCAAACTGTTCAGCACACAGGCTGCATCTTTGAAATGAAATGGAACAAAGTTGTACTGTGAGACATGAAGCTAAAGACCTTTGTTGACAGACGGAAGTTACTTAGCGGTGATAGGGATAATGGGAACGCATATCACTTAATCCCGTATCATCATAAGGCAGAACGAAGTATCATTATCCCCCAGAGATGAACCGCTAGCTCTCAGACAACAACGCGTGCTTTTATGAGTGATCTAACCTTTTACATGATAGAGGCGCCTTTTCACGTATTTGCAAACAGAGTAGACCCAGATCCGACTACTCCCGTAGGAGCCGTCTGATCAGAGACCATTCTGTTTGCTTACGGGTTATATATAGATCTGCCCAAACCAACACGCATATGTTCATACACAAGTACAGTATAACCTCTCTAATGCGACCACTTAATGGATAAACATGGCTATATTTATAAGCAGGTGGTTGCTTAATGCAGCAGTTTTCTGCTTTACCTTTGTCCTGCATTAAGCTACCACCTGCATCTAGCACCCAGAATTATCTCTTTTAGGTGGTCGCATTAGCGGGGGTTACTGTACCATTATAATAAAATTCAGCTAATAAAATATGCATGATGTATGTACATGTATTTCTTACATGAATTTTCGCGGAGTAAAGGATGGAGAGAGAAAATAAGACCGATCTACAGGAGATTTCCCTAAGTTGAATAAGCAATATAATTGGTATATGCCTTAATTTATTATAGTAATAGTTACGTCTCTGAACTGATCAACGAATACTCATTTATGTTGTCCTCGGCTACATAAATTGTTGATTTTCCCACTACTTATCGTTGTCTTAGTAACCCTTTTTCATGAATATTAATTTAAGAATACCAATTAGCTGGAGATTTAACATGGCAAATAAATACAGGAATCGTTGGCCATGCAAGAAACTGTAGAGATATATTTATGTTAATTTATAAGCAGAGTAGACTATACAGGTACCGTCTGACACGGGTCTACTCTGTTTGCAAATGCGTTAAAAGGCATATTTATGGAGCAAAAAAGGTTAAGGACCTTTTAATACGGTGATACAATTGAAGTGTTCATTTGCCTCGATTTACAACGCATCGTTGCCCCCGTATGCAAGACTAGATGTAAAGGCAAACGACTAAAGGGACAGACTCGTAATAAGATGTACTAGGGCAAGGGACCAGCTCTTAATTATATTTTTCTATCAGCTGACCCAGTAAGCCGCGTAAATTGTAAAGAAAATAGCTCAAGTAACGCTCATTTACACAGTCTAAACCTTACCTTCCCTAATTTATCTTACATACTTAAATAGCCATACTTAAATACTTATAACTAATACACTTCCCGTGGTTCGTAATTGTTGAATAATGACGGGTCCACAATGCATCTGATAAGATCCGTAGCGACAGAAAAGCTGGTTGACAGGGCGTCACAGAAAGAATTTGAACATTTACTCTATATGTTATCATTGTACAACTCGGCTGAAAGCAAACACAACGAGAGAAACTTCAGCAAAGGACATTGTCATGTCAAACAGATACCGGGCCCCCAAACGAGGTCCCGTAGACTACTCGATTGAAATTAAGGTTAGGTATAAACCACGGCCATTGCTGTCTGTGTGTCATGTAGAAAGCCTTTGTTCAAAACAACAGTATATCATGAATGAAACCCCTAAAATGTGTGTAAACTCCAACATGTCTAATTTGTATGCCTTTGCAAAATCACAATGCATGAATGTACCGATAATATTGTTTCACAGCAATGATAAAATATTTGAGTAAGATATTTTTAACTGATAAATGTTAAGTACAAAATTTCCTTGCCATTCACAAATCTGATTGAACCCTTTCCCTGATGATTATTTATATAAAAATACAACAGAACCTGTCTTAAGCGACCATTCATTTATTGAACATAAGTCTTAAAACAGGTGGTTGCTTAATGCAAGGCAAAAGTAATTGCAGAAAGCTCCTATAGGATATGGGATATGCTATACTGGAACGCAATAATTTCGATTGCAACTTTTCTTTCAAACACTTTCAGTTCCATTTGAGTTCATGTTAAAAACCACATTGGACCAAAGGCGTTTAGTAACGTATAAAAGTATTTAGAAATTCTATAGGTGGGGTATCAGGTTTTTGGCCACGTGTGGTGCATTGGGTGTAGAGTATCGTATGTACACCTTGTATTACACGTCTCCTGTATGCCGTCTTCACTTGAAGCGTAATTATTGAATATGTCTAAACGGACGCGAGGACCTTTCTACCTTGTTAACTCTCTCTCCCCATACAAACAACTTTTCACGTATTTGCAACAGAGTAGACCAAGATAAAAGGCTCAGGACTGTAGGAGCCGTTTGACTAGGCTCTGCTGTTTGCTTATTTAATATATAGATCTGATTAAGAAGTTTTTGCCGTTCTGTGTTCAATTGCAATTAAAACAAATAGCTAATAGTCATGATTTCTTGCATGAGTATTCATGGAGTAGAGGGTTAACTTGTCTTCCACAAACGCTTCCATTGCTTTATGTCTGTGACAGAATAAAATAAATTGTATGTATTTTTTATTTGTAGAAATGGAAAGGGTTGTCTTACGAGTGTGACAAATCACTCACATATGAAGAGAGACCTGGCCTTAGATGTAGAATGAAATCTCTCTAAAGCGACCACCAAAAATAGCTCTAGTTTTGGACCGGAGAGACAGGTGACAGCTTAATACAGGACAAATGGTATGCAGAAGTTTTCTGCTTTACTTTCGGCCTGCATTAAGCATCCACATGCTTTTAAAGATACATGTACATATGTTTATTCATAAAGTGGTCGCCTTAAAAGGACTTTACATACAGAAAGCTGAGAAAAAATAAGAGAACAAATTTGAGACATTGAGAGAGGGAGGTAAAGACTACGGATAACGAAAGAAATAACATAAATAAACAAATACATCCAAACCGTGATAGACGTTTCGTGTTATCAATAGACAAAAGTCACATGATACAAGTGCGTTCAATAATAGTTTATCACTGGAAAGCGTGGATAAACATTTATATACATGTATGTACATTTATATTGACAAATGAAGATATATTGATCACGACACTTTAGTACAAACCGATATTAACTTGCCATTCATCCAGCAAACTTAGACAAACCATGAATACGCTACCAAGTTACCAACTATCATCTCAATTAAAAATGTCATCTATTAATATACTGCAATTAACTCTCAATATATTCTATAAATATCACTGGTCTAAAACAAAGGGGGTGTTGAACATCCAAGTGCAAAATGTAAACCCGAAGTTGACAAACACAGTAAAAGTACAGAAAAGATTACAATATTGTTGCAGTTGTGATTCTAACGCCGTTTTAGACACTGTTTTTATTTACAATGCCTTCAGCTTTTACTAACATATAAATGGAACAGAACCTTAGATCAGTTGTGTACCGATTTACCAAACTATCTTACATCTTAGCCTTACCCTATCAAAACATCCTTTTCAGATTTACTAAATGGTACAAGTAAACTGCACTGGTACAAATTAAAACCAAACTAGTTCTACCCACGACAGTCCAGTTTCAATTTGGTGACCTTTGTTAATTTCTGAAGAGTTCGTACACAAACGTGGGATCATTAAGAGACTATAAATGATGACAAGTTCGGGGCGATAATGATAGTGGCGAAAGCAGGTGTTCCAATGAACCACAAGGTATGATAAATGGACAAAATATACTTATTGTCTGGTAATGAGCTGGCGCTCAGTTTTCAATTTCCTTAGATTTTTCGTTTATAAAAGCCTAACGCATAGAGGGAGGCTGTTTCATTTTCTGCGCGCCTAAACCTTTTCTATCATCAGACTATGGATGATTAATGTAAAATATATGTCATAGTCATATTTCAAAAAAATTATCAATTTTTCCTTTTTTGATATTATCCCCCAACTCTTGAAAAGGCTTTAGTACGAATTGTCAGGTCTACAATGACACATGCCCGTATACCCTGGTTAACCTCGGGGGTAGAACGATACGTGTATAAAGTTTGGAAGCTCATCATATGCGTCTGGTCAAGTCCCAAGTCGTTAAATACAAAGGCAAAAGAATTGCACTTGACAAAGTGAAACAAACAATGAAACTTTACTACAGATGTCATTCATGAATAGAAGTCGGCATGTTTAGAAGAAATTAATCATTTACTCCATAGATGCCCTCTTTAACGCCTTTGTAAACAGAGTAGACTCAGATTAGACAGTTCCTGTACGAGCTGTCTGGTCAGTGTTTGCTCTGTATTATTATGGAGTTAAATAAATCTCATTCTACAGTTTATGCGTATGCCAAAAATCATACTCTTCATATACCATTATAAAAATCAGCTAATAAATATTCATAATGTCATTATTTCTTACATGAATATTCATTAAGTAAGGGGTAAAATCCTGAATTAGGCTTCCTTTGGTAACCGTTACAGAGAAGTTTTACTGGAAAGTAAAACCCCTTTAAACCCGAATTCTAGTAAAGAATAAAAAAAATACATGTACTTTTATGCAAGTGGCTACTTAATGCAGGGTGAAAGTCACGCAGAAAGCTCCTAGAGGAGCTTTCTGCATGACTTTCATCCTGCATTAAGCTGTCACCTGTCTCCAAGACCGATATTTATATTAAATTGAAGGTCCGGTTTAGAGGGGCTTTACAGTACTACATATGAGCGTATGCGACTTAATTTCTTTGTCAATGTAAATTTGCTGGCCGGTAGAATGATAAATTGAAGTTGTAATCTTATAATCTACCGTCTACTACTCTTCAAAGTCGCTCTTATGCTCAAGTGGCTTTTTGAATCATAATATTTTATTGTAATTTTATTGAAAATTTATCTTAATGATTTAAGTCGTATTTGCTAGCTCGCTATTACGGGGGTTGATAAAGAAAGGATTTTGTCTGTTGTGAAAACTCCATTCTGTGTAGCAGTATCATATGTCGAGATGGGCCAATAATCGTTTCATGTAAAATGCATGTTTTAGTGAAAAATAATTGAAACTCTACACGGTGTTTTCTTTTCAAACTTGCTATTAGAACGCGAGGGCTGGTGCTCCCGGTTTAACATAATTACAACTAAGGGTAGTTTTATTGGTTTGGGACAGGATTTCACCCCTTATTTGTTTGTTATTTTATCGCCTGCTTCAATATGGTGTCTGTTGAAGTCTTGAAATCTTTCACAAATTCAGTATTTAAGTTCTGAAATAATGATTAAGGAATAGAAAACATGCGAATATTTGCTACTGACGCACACTTTCTGAAATTTCCAAATTTAGAAGGAGTGCAAAGATGTCAGATTGATAGTAATTGGGTATAGGGTCAATATAAGGGTCCCTAAACAGGGTGGTGTGTGGGTAAGGGAGAGTGGAGTAAACTGTTTATTTTCAACAATCCCCTAAATTTGAGACGTTTTAATTGACTCGTGTGAATTCAACCAGACAGTGAAGGTATTTCAAAAATGAAAGACACGGGTCTCTACTATAGATAAAAAGGGAATTTGTTTAACCGGAAACGACTTTTTCAATGTGCCTAATGAAAAGAATGGAGTGAAAATGTGTGAATTTTCTGCTGTAGCTAAATTTTGTGTCCTTTTTTTAACTTCGATTTTCAATCAGACACTAGATTTAATTTCGATTTTCAATCAGACACTCGTTTCTTAAATGCAATCGGATGTAAGTAAAAAATACATCATATCTGAGAGTGACCAAATATTTTTTTTCGGCTGGATATAGGTGAACCTTATAGAAACCAAGGCTGGTCTTACAATTGAAAGATTGAACTGCCTTGGACATGCCAGATCTGATCTGGAAAATCGTCTTGATATGTCTTATAGGAATTATGGAATGAATGAATGAATGGATGATTGTGAATGAATGAATGAATACCTTTCAGCTTTATTACATTACGAATCATAACAATCTGAAAAGCTTGCCGAAAACGGATTTTAATAAAAACCTGCCCAAAGTATACCAAGTCGCTGATATTACATATAAATGTGTTGAACCAAATATTTAACCAGCAGTTCTCGTTACATTATCCCTCGTTATTTGTGACAGACCCAAATTATCCAAATATGGTCGTACAATGAACGTTTAGGACCCGGAGCTTTCTGATGTTATCTGCACTGACATGTTTTGTGTTTATTCACTTGCCCAATGCTGTAAAACGGCCAGCTCTATATCTCTCGCCCCAAGGGCGTTATATGAATGTCGAACTGAGAAGGAAAAGGAGAAAATTATAGTTTAAACAAAAATATCACTTCATCAATTCTTGGCATAGAAATTTGTTCAAACTTTTTAAAAAAATAAATGATTGGAATACCAACACAGTTTCGATGCGGATTAATCACTTGGTTGCTCTGTACTTCATTTGGATCAAAACTACAGCAAACCCCATCTGAATCAACAATCTTATGAATAACCACAGAGGTCTTTATAATCAAGTTATTGCCTAATACACGAGGAGAGTAATATAGATAGCTCATACAGGAGCTTTCTGTATAATGTTGGCCCTGCATTAAGCTACCACGTGCCTTTAAGTTTCATAATGAGACCTCATTTTGTTGATCGCTTTAACGGGTTTATACAGCATTTTCAAATGTTCTCAATAATTCGTCAATGCCACACTAAAGATTAACAAAACATGTGGCTAGGGGGACTTTATTTGTCACACTTTATTACAGTAGTTAAGAAAAGAAACGGGGGTAAAGCTGTTCACCTAGAAAAATTAACCAAAGAGCAGCGAAATGGTCAGAGTTCGAATGGTCATTGGGCGAGTGAGTCACGAGTTCGCCCCCAAGACAAATTAATCTGATTTATATTTCTTAAAATCCAATACAAATTATCTATGGAAATTATCTATAATCTGCTTAATCTTTATTCATTTGTACACCTATGCGTTAATTCATTCATTTACATATTTTCATCGCATCGTTATATATTACATAAGTTTTCATTAATAAACTAATGCTTTTGACAAATTCATTAATTCGTTCATTCATTCACATTCATCCATTCATTCTGAATAATTTCTCCTAAATTGGTCTGATATTGCGGTAACGACATAAAACGACCTATTTATTCACGTGGGCTAACATCTGTTCACACGGAATATATTTTCATAATAATCTGTTATATAGCGTTATACGACATGACGGTAGCCATGGGCGAATTCGAGATATCTATTGCATTGCAAACAGTTTGGAACCCGATGAGACGCCGGGTAGGTCAACGTAGTATCAGTTTCCAAACTGTGCGATGCCAACGTTTGTGTTATTTACGAGAAATGCATCCATAGTCACCCATTATGATTAAAGCGGACAATAAAATGTAGCAGACGTCAATTTTCCCAGCATGCAAAAGGTTTTACATCTATCGTATTTATATAGTTTACGACACTATAGCCTGAAGTAAGAATGCTGCGTGAACGAATCTCCTTACCAACAGGTACGAGCGCGCGTTCTCCTAACAAACTAAAAGTTTCGTCTGCTGTTGATCGCCTAGATCATACAGTATACCCCCACTAAAGCGACACTCTAATAGAAGTGTAATTCTAGGTCTTAAAGGTAAGTGGTAGTTTAAAACAGGACCAAAGTTATACAGAAAGCGCGTGCAGCAACTTTCTGCACAAGTTCCAACAGACGGTATTCTATAATTATAGTTTCGTTTTACCATTTCTTTTTCAAAACCGAGTGCCAAGCGAGTTTGTCATTTTTTTCGCAAAGTTATCTCAAAATCATCAATTGAGTTGTAAAGATTTGGATTATTTGAGAGGTGACTAAGGAAAAACAGGAGTGTTTATAAATACATTTTCTCTTTAGTTCCCAGCTATTGTCACCCGCAAACTTCCTTTTTCAGTTTTGAATTTTCGTTTCAAAATACATAATCACAGTGACAATTTCTCATTGTCTCCGTTGGATTCAAACTTTGCAAAAAGTAATCACAGATTCGCAACTGGTATAGTAGCAAATGTATGTATTTTCTGCCAGTGCTCTACCTTTAGACCTACTTCCTATTAACAATGTCGTTAAGTTAAAAATTCATGGTCTAATTTGTAAATCACAATTCAAATGCGTATATTTGACGGTCAGACGATGTGTGTCTAATCTGGATCCAATCTGGTTCGTGCACATTGTGTAAGGGCTATACCTTGTTATCCCATTGGACAGAAACAGTAAAAACCAATATAAACCGTAATTGTGGTAAAGAAACAGTCAAGTATTTTAGGCAGGTAGCTACTTAATTCAGGATGAAAGTCATGTAGAAAGCTCATTTGGGAGCTTTCTGCATGACCTTCACCTTGCATTAAACTGCCACCTTACTTACAGATCGACATTTATACTAACTTGAGCGTTCGGATTAACCCTTTACCCAATAGCCTGTTTCTAGTTTTGAAGACATATGACCACTTAAAGCAGGTTGAAAGTAAAGCAGAATGCGCCTTAAGGCGCATTCTGCTTTACTTTCAGCCTGCTTTAAGCTACCACCTACTAGGATATAGAAAATATTTATTATGCAATATGTTCATGACTGTATGAATTTGAACTATTTTCTTCAGCGGAGGAATAAATCAAACACGCTAAAAGCCGCTTCTATCAGGTAAAGGGTTAAAGAGGGTTTTCTGTACACGTTTATATCACATGTTCATTCACTCAAAGCGAAATAAACGTACACGTAATTTATTGCCTAAAATGCTTTTGTTACATTTTTACATTTCAATTTTTAATTTTATAATAAAGAGGGTGAACACCTGACAGAGTACTATAACTGTCTTAACCCTTTACTCCATGAATATTCATGTAAGGCATAATGGCATCAGAAATATCAATTATATTAATAGCTATAATAGCACATGGACGCGTTAAATCTGGACCATGTCAGAAACTTAAGAAACATCTATATTATATCACACCGCATCATGGATCATGGGTGGGTGGGGGGGGGGTTACTGTATATGAAGTAAAATGTTAATCCTTAGATTCTCTGTATCAGTGAAACCATTACTATTTATTAGTTAACAGTTTGGATCCAAATGAGACGCCCGTAACTGAACGTTTACATTGAACTGTTTGAATGTTTCGTTTTTATTCATACCGAACTATGTTTGCGATTGTGGACTGAAGCAGACGACAGTTGGTTGGGGTTTTTTTGCAGACGGGATTTTAATTAGCATGTTAATAGTTAACGTTTATTGCACATTGTAAACGTTTGGCCCCTTAATATTCGAACTCTGCATAAATAGAACAAATGTCTTCTATGCAAGAGAGAAAGTGAATGGATATTTGAAAACAGATCTGATCCAGATCGAAACAGATCCTTTCGCAATTTGGTCACCAAAATAAGCGAGTGATAACTACAGTTTCTGCAAATTTACAGACGACATTCTCGAAGCAGATACGACGTTTAACAAACTGAAGACAATTCAAACTACAACCAATTTAGACGCCTACGCCTTCAGTTTTATCATTAGGGGTTTTCATAGAAGTACATTGTATATACATGTACGGTATTTCGTATAGAAGACGATTTTTAAACACAGAGCCAGGGCTTTAGTTTCGTACTCATTTGTCAAATCTCAGCCAAATCCTGTCTTGATGCTACTCATTATAATACTCTCTTTAGACGATTCTAATGAGTATCAGCAATATAGGATCTGGCGGAGAAATATGAATAATGTTGTTACAAAGACGTCCTAAATACCCCTCTTATCTACATCTCAGCAGACGACAAAATAGGATAGACAGCTGGGATGTTACAATAAGTAAGAAAGTGTCGACATGCATTTATGAACATTCATATTACTTTTATTTTGATGCATCACTGTCGTCTGCTTTTAAACATTGCCGTTTGCTTAATAAATTATGAGCATTATCCAAATCCTTGTGTACCCCTTCTCTGTATATACATGTACATTAAACAGTAAGTAATACAGATTCAAGTATGAGCTTCTAGTATTCTACCATATCAACGTGTATGGATCCTCCTCTTGTTTCGATGGCTAAAGGTAGATTTACCCTTACTGTGTGGGACACGAGTCACTAATGTCCTTTACAAACAATGTAGACCAAGATGAGAGGGTCTGCACTGTTTGTCATGTAACACTTTTGTTTAGAAATATCCCTAAATATTCACCATAAGATTGACCTGTTTGAGTTTTGGAATAGTTCATTTTAAAATTCAGCA
The DNA here is from genome assembly GCA_963576725.1 of Azorinus chamasolen. Taxonomy (NCBI): domain Eukaryota; kingdom Metazoa; phylum Mollusca; class Bivalvia; order Cardiida; family Solecurtidae; genus Azorinus; species Azorinus chamasolen. The sequence goes on from OY755235.1 coordinate 49,763,060, forward strand.
TTGTAAGGGTTAACATTGAAGTCACATACCGTGTTAATACCATCATATTTTAACGGTTAATGAAAATTGATTGTTACCGTACAAACATAGGAGATACATCTTAACATTTAGTGCGCAGAGCAGGTTGTCCTCTTCCAACAATTGTCGTCTGCTTCGATTTTCGAAGTACATATTTGTGAAGTGTTTTTTTTTTAAAGAAATATGTCCATGGTATCAAACAAGCGTTAGATCATACTGAGACGCCGAGTTATCTAACTTCTCATCTGGATCCAAACTGTTTAAAAATGTGACCACAAATCCGCCAACAGCGCGGTAAATGTTAATTCATTTGAATATGACTTTTAATACTGCAGGTGTTATTTGCTAGCAACGTTAAACACTTAAATAGGGGACATTTAGTGTACAAACGTAGGAAATTATGTACTAGGCTTAGTTTCGTACTTTAATCACATCGTGGGAAACCCTATTTTTTCTACGCTCACTTTGTATACATGTGAACGTAAATCTACTTTGATAGATTTGAGATAGATCTGTTTCGTTAGAATATCATTAATTAATGTTTCTTATGGACGCCATTATTTATTCAAAGCTGTTGTCTGATATAAGCACCAGACTGGTCCTTACCATAGGGGGAAAAAAGTCGAACCTGTCCTCAATGGCAAATACTTTCGAGATAAATGTTTTTTTGAATCAGTCATACGATTCTTAATTTGACGGCTATAATAACTATGAAAGCTATGCTACACTGTGCAGTGTTTGAACTCGGTAAAATACGAATTGACAGAAATGATATTTAGTCTGAGCTGGTCGAGTGGCGTGTATTGCGCTATATGTCCAGATGTGTAGGCACGAGGAGTATCTATTAAGTCAAAATAAGATGTTCTGTATTCCTCCGCCAAACCCTACCGAGGGGAGCAGGGTAGGGTTTGGTTGAAACATACGAAAATTGGATGGATCAGTGCGTACCTTATCTTCAGGTATGTGGCACATGTTTGAAATGCAGTAAACCATCTCTATAACGGCCACTTAATTGTTTTAATTAGTTGGTATTTAGGGCAGGTGGCTGCTTAAAGCAATGCTAAAGTAAAACAGAAAGCTCCTATAGGAGCGTTCTGTTTTACTTTCACCTTGCTTTAAGCAACCACCTGCCTTTAGCATAACATTTTGGATGTAATTTAGTGGCCGTTATAGAGGGGTTTTACTGTGGTTCGAAAAGTATTATGAAATACTGTAGAACGTGTCTTCAGTGGCCTTCAAAAAGAAATCTAATTACGAGTCTGTAATACAGGTGGTAGCTGATGCAGGTCAAAAGAAATGTAGAGCGTTCCTACACGAGCTTTCTACATTAACTTTGTACTGCATTAAGCAACCACTTGCTTTTTAAGACTCCTGTGTTCAACAAATGAATGATCGCTTGAGACAGGTCCTACTATACACATTTGGCCGGAATATTCCGTTGTGTGTATGCATTTAAACTTCACGCAGGACAAAAGTTATATAGAATTCCCCCATATGATCTTAGGCATAACTTTCAGCCACAAACTTTTAAAGGTACCCACGTGTATCCATTAAGTGGTCGCTTTAGAGAGGTTCTGTTGTATGTATTTTCCTGAGGTCCTGGCAGACAGACGGCAATTATCTAAGAACTATCACAGAACAGAGGATGAACTTTATTAGCTGTAGACTGATGGGGAATGGCAGAGATACAAGTTAGATTGCTTGCTTCAATGTTCGCACGCAAGTGGAAACGAGTCGTGCCATAACCCTTTATTCCATGCATATTCATGTTAGAAATAATGGCATCATGAAATATTAATTAGTTTAATTTTTTATAAGCACACGTGCACACAGGAATGTTTGACCATAGCAGAAACTGTAGAAACACACATATATATTATATCATAAACAAACAGAGTAGACCCTGATCAGACAACTGGATCTGCTCTTTTTGCAAAGGCGTATTTATGGAATAAAAGGATAAGCAAATTACACTCGATCCTTTGATTCGCATTTGCAAACAGCTTGGATCCAGATGAGAGATGATTATTTTCACCGTGATAAGGATTAAACCTTCCATCCATAAAAACGCATATTCAGGCATTTGCAAACAGAGTAGACCCAGATCAGACGGCCCCTGTAGGGTCTGCTCTGTTTTGCTTATGATGTAATATACATGTAGATATGATTCTAGAGTTTCAAGTTGCGATAAAATACCCTGTGTTCATATGCCATTGCAAAAAAAATAAAATTAAATAATGTATATTCATGATGTTATTAGTTTTACATGAATATAGTGAGTGTTATCCCTTTCCCTCATATAAACGTGTTTTCAAGCATTTGCAAACAGAGAAGACCCAGATCAGACGGCTCCTCTAGGAGCCGTCTGATCAGGGTCTGCTCTGTTTGCTAATAGAATTTGATAGATCTGTTTCTTTAGTTTCTAAAATGGCTACAACGCTGCACCTTCAACATATTATATCTACTTTGTCTAGGAATATTCAGTAGGTATTGAAATTTGGAATAAATATAGAACAGGGAAAGGGTCAACTTCTAGATGTACATAGTACACTATACGTATAAATATTGACATGTACGGATTGGTGAGTGGAAATAGCACTATATGATTAACCCCTCCAGTGCTAAATGTTCAAAGTGGAATATCCTATCATTCGTTAATAGCAGAGTCCATTCTGTATGAAGGGTTATATTTGCTAGAGGACTTTGTATGACAAACAGAGTAGATTGTAATTAGAGTCTTTGTCAAGGAGTCTTTCGATCTGGGTCTGCACTGTTTGCAAATACCAGTCAACTCACGTCTCGATGGTATAACGACCGACTTAGCTTTGATCTGATTAAAAGGTCGTATACTTTGAAAATGCCATCAGCTAATAATATCGGAATGTATTTTATCATGTATTTCTATCTGAAAAAAAATAAGTTGGATAAAACAGGGTTCATTCGATGATTTGATTAGTGTACTTTGCTGAGCAACTTGGATTGAACTGGTATTGAAACACCATCATGTTTTAACCCTCACACCAGCTGAGTATAAATAATGTCTCCTTGCATCTAGATCTGGTACGAGTTTGACTGCCTCACACTGGATCAAACTTTTGAGAAACTATTGAACGAGTAACAAACAGCTTGGATCCTGGTGAGACACCGAGTTACTCATTATGCCGAGTTACTCATTATGTCGAGTTACTCGGCGTCTCATCTGGATCCAAGCCGTTTGCAAATGCGAGTAATGTCGCGGACAGTAAGATGAGGGTTAAGCAGAAAATGCTAAATTTCATCTACAAATTGCAAGTTAAGACAGTAATTGAGAGAATTTCAAAGTGATTGTGGGTGACACTTGATTCGTTTAGCAGCAAATCATTGCTTTCTGCTTGAGATTATATTATAATGACATCTCATTTATCTTGTCACAAATGAATTGATTTCATAAATTGATTAGTGAAAAGATTTTCTCAACAAAACATGTAAAACTTAAATACAGTAAACCGTCTCCAAAGCGACCGCATATAAAGGGCCTAATATCCGACAGGTGGTAGCTTAATGCAGGGCGAAAGGTATGTAGAAAGTTCATCTATGAACTTCCTGCATTACTTTCGTTCTGCATTAAGCATTCACATGTTTTAAGGACACCACTGCCATTTATTAGGTGGTTGGTTTAGAGATGTTCTATTGTATATTCCAATATTTAGCCGTTCTGATGACACTGCATCATTGGAGCTATGCTGACAGTGTAGACACAGAGACGCGGCGGCATATCATTAGACCCTATGTGGTGTGGCACTCTTCATGAATATCAATATTCTTAAAAACTCTTAGACAGTGTAGACCCTGATCAGTTTTGACGACTGGTATGGAGATACACTGTTAGCAAGGCTCCGTAGTACTTTCCCTACAATACTTACAAGACTATCTGATGGCTGTCCCGTGTCCTACGGGTGGGTCTGTGCAGCTCATGATGTGTCCTAACCCATGGGTCGGGAAAGGTGAAGATTATCGTCCAACATTGAAAGACGGTCACACGTAAAAATCCACAAGAGCAGTGCGCGATTTCAATCTAGATCTCACTTTTTCTAAGTTATCCAGTTAACACTGTATAGTGTACGACTCCTTCCTTAAAGCTGGACGTCTCACAATTATTTTTACAAATTTTCAACACGATATGTGGTTGCTCTTTTCTTCCTTTTTGAAACCAAAACACACTATTTTGTTAACTATTTTTCAATCAATCCACGTAAACAAAGGCTTATGAATCCCTCCACTTTTCAACCGAATGTTAACAAGGTAAGTACACACTACGCTATAAAGTATCCCACTTGTAGGTCCGTCCTTCGCTTAAGATCGTATAATAGTATTGCGAAAATAAATACTTTTCTTAAATCTCCCTTCAAGCGTAAATAAACTCCATCAATATGAAAATGTAAACTTTTAAACAGTAAGGTGTTTTCGCGGATGAAATATATTGGAAATAATGTGAACTGAGAACTTTCAATTAGCAAGCGAGGTTTAACAGGTTGAAATGCCTATCTGAACAGGACTTTTCGGCATCTACTATCAGTGGATATCACAACACTAATGTAGTATATGAGTCGAGCGTTTGGTAGGGTTGGCAAAATCACGGGCCGTGATTGGTCGTAGGGCGGGCCCTCGCTGTGGCCAGCCTTATACACTTGTTATACCTGTATATATTGAGAGGACTATAATTTGCCCATTTGTGATATACCTGTAACCTTTTGAAAGCGGGACAAGCATAAACTGTCATTTGCAAACAGGGTAGACCCAGATCAGAGGGCTCCCAGAGGAGCACTCTGATCAGGGTCTACACTGTTTGTCATTCAATATCCTCTAGCAAGGTTAAGACTTTCATGCTGAGTGGACTCTATAGTAACACACTGATGGGCTAGTCCACTCTGATAAAGCAGCATTGAAAGGGTGAACCCTTTCGCTGCCAAACTCTGTCGTTTGCTAACTTTATCGTCTGCTACAAATTTTCATTCTTTTCATTTTCTTCATTTTTGTTTCAAAAACATAGTAACAGTAACAAACAGTTTGGATCCTTATGAGACGCCGAGTTACTCGGCGTCTCATCTGGATCCAAACTGTTTGCATAGGTAATCACAAATCCGGCAATGGCAGCGAAAGGGTTAACCTTTGGCATGGTGAGTAATTACCGCCAATAAAAACGGTCGTCTGCAACATATTCTGAAGGTAGACATTCTCACTTGATTAAAAAAACAACAATAACATGATCAGGGTGTCAAACGGTTTGGATCCAGATTAGACGCCGAGTTACTGGGCGTCTCATCTTGATCCAAACTGTTTATATAGGTTATCACATATTTTTCGCTGGCTTACAAAGGGTTAATATCTGACTAACATTCATTAGGAGTGGGATTTTGACTTTTATCAATGAAATGTTATCGGTATAGACTTAGAGAGAAAGATTAATCCTCAGCGCCCTGAACACCGAATGTAAGTCTACAAGCAATGTCGTCTGCTACAAATTTGAAGGAAAAAATGTGCTTCTTTTCAAAAAACGTGGCCAGGGTGTCAGAATGTCTCACCTGGGTGAACTGTTCACTAAGAATACCGTGACCTGGCTGATGATATACTTGCAATGCCACATTTTCTTCAGCTAGTTAGTCATCTGTTTTAACCCTTTAACTAATGAATATTTATGTCAGAGATGAATTACTTTATAAATATTAACCCTTTTCTTCAGATAAACACCTTTTCACATTTCCTGTAGGAAGCGTCTGGCCAAGGTCTGCTCTGTTTGCTTGTGGAATAATACAGTTCAGATTCTATATAGCTTTTACAAATACTAAAAAATCTTGTGTACATTGGTCATTATAAAAAAAAACCCAGCTAATAAATATTCATAATGTAATTATTTCTGCCATGACTATGCAACAGGGAAATGGTTAATTAGCTATATTTTACTCATGGTAAATGAACAGAATGAATTTTGATAATGGCAGAAACTGAAGGCCCAGATCTTTATTAATCCATCAGCAATCAAAACAGACCCTGGTCAGGCGGTTCCTATAAGAGTCATCTGATCTGGGTCTAAACTGTTTGCAACGGCGTTAATATGTGTTTCTATCAGACAAAGAGTACACTTTTAGATCTAATATGTAAATAGGAGAATGACTTCAATCATTGTGAGTAGTCTTCCCAAATTTCTTCTTGTACATAGTGTTTATCCCCTTACTTGCAGTGACGCCTTCTGATCCCTTTGCTAACAGAGCAGACCCAGATCAGGGTGTGCTGTTTTTTGCTTATGGAAATGAACAGCTCTGATTCTACAGAGTGCTCCGGCCAAAGAACTCTGGCCAAAGAACGCTGTGTTCATACGCCATTATAAACAATCAGTTACATGTAATAATGTTTTGTATTGTGTCATTACAGTAGAACCTATTTAAGCGGTCATTTATTACTGAACACAGTATTCTTAAAAACAGGTGGTTGCTTAATGCAGGGCAAAAGTAATACAGAAAGCATCTATAGGAATTAGCTTTCTGTATTAGGCTACCACGTGCCTTACAGACCCGTAATTAGAACTCTTTATGATGGTCGCGTAAGACAGGTTTACCCGTGTTACATGGATGTTTAACAAACCAAAAGTGGAACTTCAAACGGTATGTGGGTCCGGACAAGATACCGGGTAGCCCAGTCCTGAAGTGTTCAACTGATGAAGAAAATGAAGATGACAACGTTGAAGCGATTGACAGCGCACTGCAGGACCTATCCAAAACGACCATTTAATGGAAACACAACATCGGGGATATTTTTAACAGCAGTTGACTGCTTTATGAGTAGGTGAATGTTTAAAGCAGAACTTTCTGTATTGCTTTTTGCCTTGCATTAAACAACCACCTGCTCCTACATGTATATTAAATCAGTAAGTCGCCGCTTCAAACCGATTTTACTGTATTTACCCTTTACTCCGTATAGAAGATGTGTCTTTGCAGGATCACACGGGGACTCCTGTGAAAGCTGTTGGCCAGTCTGTTCTATATCGTAAACACAAATCATCTAATTAATATCCATGACGTCACTACTTCTTCAATGAATATGCATAGGGTACATGACCAAGAGTAAGCACATCGAGATGCTTGATTTCTAAGAACGTGCAATCTTATAACATAAATTATTCACCACTAACACGGTTCTTTTAGCGAATTTAACACGTTTCCCCTGTTAAAGTCACCTTTTGAAACCACTGTGATAAATAGAGCATTTTTACTCCGTAGGAGCAGATACTCCATTTATCACAATGGTTTCAAAACTGCAACATTCTAAAATTTCCTTTTCTCTAGTAAATGCTCCTTTTCGGTAGATTTATTCGAAGAGGTTGGATCTAAAAATAGCGTATAGAGGAATGGGTTAAAAAGGGTAAATGCTGTTTGTTTAGGACTTTTCTTTTATTAGCGTTTACCATGTTACGGACGAATCCCTGATTGCTTTTGCAAACCGTGTGGAGCTAGATGCGACACCGAGTATAGTAAAACCTCTCTATAACGGCCACTAAACATATCTATAACGGCCAATATAACGGCCACTAAAATCTCTATAACGGCCACTAAACCTCTCTATAACGGCCACTAAATTGTGTTAGTGTATTAGTTAGTTGGTATTTAGGGCAGGTGGCTGCTTAAAGCAAGGTGAAAGTAAAACAGAATGCTCCTATAGGAGCATTCTGTTTTACTTTCACCTTGCTTTAAGCAGCCACCTGCCTTTAACACAAACTAGTTTATGTAATTTAGTGGCCGTTATAGAGAGATTTTACTGTAGTTAGATCTCTCATTAGAGATACTCTGACTTGGTGTTTTGTAAAACATGGATCGGTGTCTGTTTCGAAATCCAAATTAGGAGATATTTTCTATCGATGAAAAGTTGGTCAGCACCATAACGATGAAAAATTCGGAAAACTATCCAAACCGACACAACATAATACTGTCCATGGTATGCCGAAGGTTTGCTGTATGTGAAGGCCGCTTATCCACCAAATATAATACAGTAAAATCTCGATAATCTGAACGTTTAGTTAAGCCTTATAACGAACTTTTAAGGCAGGTGATTGCTTAATGCAGGATGAAAGTCAAGCAAAAAGTAAAGTACATATTGAGACTTGGAAATTTCGCATGTGTTCGTGCACCTGTACCTGCGGTAAATGGTACATGTAGGGGTACTAGTGGAATGTTATCTGCAGACAAGACTATAGAAATGTAGCATGTGTCCTTGCACCTGTACCTGCTGTAAATGCTACTAAGACTATTCCCCTTTGTGTTATCTGCAGGAAAGACACGTGCTTGTAATTGCGTTGAATGGTACTAGACTCTATACAGTAGAACCTGTCCTAAACGACCAATTATTTATTGAACATAGAAATCTTATAAAGCAGGCGGTTGCTTAATGTAGAGCAAACGTAATGTAGCAGCCTTCTGCATTACTTTTTACCTGCATTGAGCTGCCAACTGCGTTACATATACTTCTTTTTTATGGCCGTTTAAGACAGGTTTTACTGTATTCAAACTTGGAGCATACATATACAGTAAACCCCCTATAAACCAGGCGTTAAATTCAGTATAAATATCGGTCTTGGAGACAGGTGGCAGCTTAATGCAGGGTGAAAGTCTTGCAGAAATCTCCTCTAGGAGCCTTCTGCATGACTTTCGCCCTGCACTAAGCAGCCACCTGCCTAGCCGTATCTAAATACTTCTTTACTAGAATTCCGGTTTAATGGGAGTTTACTGCATTTCCCTGTGCGTTATGCACGGTCTTGAAAAGACTAGCAGCATTACCTATAATTGAAATTACGGTCTATATTTGGACAAGGCTAACTGACTGAGTTAATTTGCAAACAAGGCTAAGAGCTACGCCTGTACTTGTACCTGTGGTCAATAGTACTGGTATATGTAACACCAGGCACCGATAGTAGTTAATGGATGACTGGTCATTTGCGTTTCCTGCAGGAACCGTCTGATCAGGGTCTACCCTGCTTCCTTATGGAATGATATAGATATGATTCTACAGTTCCTGTCATGTGTCAGCCAATAAAAGATAATCTATTTAACACCTATGATGTCATTATTAAAATTTTCTTACATGAATATTCATGGACTAAAGGGTTCACCCCACACTCCGTCCTCAAGCCCAATGTGCCCTTTTTTGGCAGTTTATTATCTCACATGAATGCCATTTTATGGGTTTGTGTAGCTGATACAAATATGGTGATTAAATGTATACTGTGAAACGTCTTCAGAAATGTTTAAAAGATACAAACTATCAGCTAGGAAGGTTATGCTAGTTAACACATTACTCCACATAACGCCTTTGTAAGCAGAGTAGACCCAATCAGATTGCTCCTAAACCCTTTCCCTGTTCTATGTTTATTCCAAATTTCAATATCTACTGAAGATTCATGGACAAAATATTTATAATGAAACATGGAATGTGGAATATTGTAGCCATTTTAGAAAGTAAAGAAACAGATCTTTCAAATTCTACAAGCAAACAGGGCAGATCCTGGTCAGACGGCTCCTGTAGGAGCCGTCTGATCATGGTCTACTCTGTTTGCAAATGCATGAAAAGGAAGGGAAGGGTTAAGGGGCATAATTATATGTTTATATAGATCTGATTCTAGTTTCTTCCATGGCCAAACCTTCTCTTGTTTGTATGCCATTATAAATATTCAGCTGAGTAATGTGCATACATACAGTAGAACATGACTTAACCCTTCGCTTGCTATTCACGTCAATATACCTACCTGTAAATAGTGAAGACCCACAGGAGCTGTCTCATCAGGGTATGCACTATTTACAAGTTGATTAAGCAACCAATGCACTCCACAGCAGTGATTGCACAGCGGTATACTTGTACGCAGTGAAGATATATGTAATTATACAACAGGGCATGGGTAAAAGAAGGAGACATGTATTTTAAAATTCAGCAAGCGAAGGGTTAAACCTTTCCCTTATATAAATGTGTATTCACGCATCTGCAAACAGAGTAGACCCAAATCTACAGGAGCCGTCTGATCAGGGTCTGCTCTGTTTGCTTATGGAATTTGATATGTCTGTTATACTTTCTAAAATGGCTACAATCCTCCACCTTCCGTATTTCATTATAACTATTTTGGCAATGGGTATTCATTAGGTATTAAAAATTGTAATAAACTTAGAACAGGGAAAGGGTTAAGCTACCATCAAAAAAGAGATCTAATTATGGGTCTGTAAAGCAGGTGGTAGCTTAATACAGGTCCTGTAGGAGATTTCTCCATTTCTTTTGCCCTGCATTAAACAACCACATGTTTTTTTTAAGAATATCGTGTTCATAAATGAATGGCCGCTTAGGTAATGTCTACAGTACATTATGTTTGCATGAATACTTATAGAGTACATGGTTAACCATTCGCTTGCTATTCGCGTCAATATACCTACCTGTAAATAGTGAAGACCCAGATGAGACAGCTCCTGCAGGAGCTGTCTCATCAGGGTCTGCACTATTTACAAATTGATTGTGCAACCAGTGCACTCCACAGCAGTGATTGCACAGCGAAACACTTGTAGACAGCGAATATATATGTAATTATACAACAGGGCATGAGTAAAGAAGGAGAAATGTATTTTAAAATTCAGCAAGAGAAGGGTTAAAAGAAACATTTAAAGAAACAACAATACGTTCTTGACTGTAAGACCTACACTTTTGGATAAAGTTCAGCTTGTGTTACATCTATTCCTATATCATGCTAAGTGATTTATTGACAAATATCCGACCTAGCAAGCACACAATTCAGCCTTGTCCGGGACTGAAAAGTGGTGCACGTGTTCGAATAGCTTTAATGTGTATTCTAATGGATTTCTATGGTCGTTTTGAGTCAAACCAATTATTCCTTGGATTCTCTCCTTTCTGATTAGCTTCCTTGTCAGACAGGTTGAATGAGACTTCCCACCTACTAATCATCTCTAGGTGAAAGACGGTGTTATTCGGGAGCGAATTATCCCTTCTCATGCTAAAAACTAAAGTTTGCTAAAACTCTGACCTGTTACAATTTTACACCCATCCGAATCGATGAAGCTTTAAAGAAATGTTTGGCCGAGAGTCAAACAGGTTGGATCCTGATGAGACGCCGAGTTACTCGGCGTCTCATCTGGTTCCAAACTGTTTGCAAATGCCGGTCACGGCAGGCTTAGCATGCTTAGTGTTAACGTGACAGAAATGGAACGTCGAATCAATGACCATGCTGTTTCATATTGTGACCGTCCAACGGCAATGGGCATCACACATTTGCCCGAGGGTCAGGGGACACGGGGATATAACGCCCACTATTATTGTCCAGGTGTGTTCACTGTTCAGTAATGCACAGGTGTTTGCACCGTACAAGTGCACATGACAAGATAGTTTTGTGAGAATCTTAAATGGGACGTCGAAGGAATTACCGCTTCGTTGAGTAAAGTGTCACCTGCTCATATCATTGTTTAACATATGTCTAAACTATATGACTATGTGATAATGTAAGTGCATATGAGATGCCTAGATTAATGTAATAACATCAGTAAACATTCGATATACAGTGGAATCCCTGTATAACGGCCACTTAATGAACTAACATGGATGTATTAAAATGCAAATGGCTGCTTAATGCAGAACGAAAGTAATGAAGACAGCTCCAGTGGGAGCTTTCTGCATAACTGTCGCCCTGAATTAAGCTACCACCTGTGTTAACCCCCCCCCTTCCCAAGTTTTTAAGAAGTCATTATAGGAAGGATTTATCGTACATGTTTTGTCATTTTATTACTACACACGTGCTGAGAGCGTCTTAACATGCTAATTCACTTATTCATTCTTAATATTTCCAGTGCTTTATATTCAAAGTGGAATTGCTCATCAATATTTAAACCTTTCCTTGTTTAATATTTATTCAAGGTCTCTTAACATAATGACTATTCATGGACAGCATAAAATAAAGGAACACGGAAAAGTACTATTGTTCACTGATGTGGAAACTACATTATCAGATGGTTCCTACAGGATCCGTTTGACCCAAGTCTACTCTGCTTGCAAACGTGTTAAAAGGTATTTATATGACGGAATGTTACAATTGAGATATGGGAGGATTTTTGAATGACAATGCGCCATCTGATCTGGGTCTACACTGTTTATAAATTCCGATGCAGTAGCTTCCCATGCTCAACGGGTTAATTGAAGATAGCGAAACATTAAATTTTAACCCTTTACCTGTTCTATATTCCTATAATTGTTTAATAATGTAATTTTTTCAAGGGAAATGTTTGCTTTGACAAATTCTGTAGTATCAGATCTATATTATGTCAAAAGCAAAAGGAGCAGACTCAGCAGACCCTGATTAGACGGCTGGCTCCTATATATAGGAGCCGTCTTATCTGGGTATACTCTGTTTGCAAATGTGTGAAAATGCGTTTATATGAGGGAAAGGTTTACACAGATCATTGATCATTTAAGATTTCTCTTCTTACACTACTGATAAACTTGATAATATATTTTCCTTACACACGTTTCCTCATATGGTCATATTGTAACCAGACATTCATATATATTGTATGAGGATTAAATGCCCGACCTATCTTTTTCCCTAATGAACATTAATGAATTGATCACTTCATTCACTTATTCATTCATTCATGTATTGATTCATTCACTTATTTGCTCATCCACCTATTTTTGATAATGTTCATTATAAATAGTACAATGGATTATCGCTAATGCGACCACGTGATATTTTAACATACATGTATGTGTCTGATAAAAGCAGGTGATTGATCAATGCAGTACAATCGTAATGCAGAAAACTCCTACGGGAATTTTCTACAAAATGTTTTGCATTAAGCTACTATCTGTTTTAAAAATCCACAAATATCATTCATTTTGAGTGGTCATATTAGCGATACGTTACTGTATTCTCAAGAAAGCCAGAGCATAACGTTTACTCTTAGTGACTGGACACGTTTACGCTTCTTTTTTTAACCCTTTCACCGCCGCAGTCGCATAAATGCACCACGACAAATAGTGCAGTCCCAGATCAGACGCCGCCTTTTCAAGACGGCGTCTGATCAGGGACTTCACTATTTGTCTCAATCTCTATTTCTATATATGTGCTTTATTCCTTTGAAATTTGCATTTATTTATCTCATTTCCTTATTTTACTGAATGATTTAACAAACTTGGATTGCAGACGACAATTAGAAATTTGGCGCCGAAAGGGTGAACCATTTACCTCACAGGAACGCCTTTTCATGCTTTTGCAAACAGAGTAGATCATGGTCAAAATGTCTTGTTCATATGCAACTACAAAAATTCAGTTAATAAATATTCATAAAGTCATTTTCTTATATGAATATTCATTAGGTAAGGTGTTAACGTTCATATAGGTACATAGTGCATATCCATTCTTTAAGGAGCCAGACTTGTATATGGAGCCAACAAAGTGTTAAGTAACATATTGCTTCACAAATATTGTCAACTAAATGTGTATATATTACCGAAAAGACGTGTAAGGGTACCCCATTTATCTCAAGTCACGTGTCACTTGACAAGCCCATTCTTCATTAAGTCATCAAACATTAATAAGACGAAATTACAGTCCACAAGGAGGATCCATCATTGATATGATTCAAGCTTTCAAGAGTTACATAACTTGTCCGTCTAAATCAATTGTAAGGGATCCCACTTCTGACACCGAGAACCCGTAGGGGACAGTCCGGACGTGCGCTGACATGGCGCCTGTCAACGCTTAACTAGCATGGACTCGTGCCGTCTTTCACCGATGCTAGATTGACCAATAACATATTCTACTACATGTTCTACCTTTACATAATTCATATTCAATATTGTAAAAAAATCATTACATTTTTTAATATTTGTTAGCTGATATTTAATTGCATATGCACACAAGATATTTCACCATGGTAGACACTTTGGAAATCCGATGTCTACAGTAGAACCTGTCTTAAGCGGTCATTCATTTATTAATCGTAGGAGTGCTAAAAGCAGGTGGTTGCTTAATGCTTGTCAAAAGTAATACAGAAAGCTAATACTTTTGACCTGCATTACACTACCGCCTGTTGTACATACCTACAATTAAATCTCTTTTTGATGACCGCTTTAGACATATTCGACTGTATTATGTCATGAGTACACAGAACAGGTTCTGGTCAGACGGCTCCTACAGGGTCTACACTGATTGCAACGATTGAAAAGACGCCTCTATCGGGTAAAGGGTTGAAGAAACTCATAGATTCGACTCATAATTGGCAGTAATTAAGCATTCGACCTGGCTCCAAATTATTCTTAGACAGTCAGTTCGAACAACACATGAAACCATCCTGCCAATTATTTCATGTGAGCTGTCATTTCTTGTTATAACTGGTACCTGTTTCGTTTTCTACCTGTATTTACGGTAATGGTTTACATTATCATGACACTTGATTGGACTATTCCGACTGAGAAATATACAGTAAAACCCCTCTAAACCGAATTTTTTATGAAGCAGAATTTAGGTGATATTAGGAAGGTGGCAGTTTAATGCAGGATGAAAGTATTGCAGAAAGCTTATTTGGGAGCTTTCTGCATTGACTTTCACCCTACGTTAATCTGTCACCTATCTTAAAGAATGATATTAATGCCGTTTTGAACCGGTTTAGAGAGGTTTTATAATAAAACCAACAAATCATTAACTCTTTACTTCACGAATAGTCCATGGGAAATAAAGTCATGAATAGTATTAAGCTGTCACCTGTCTCCAAGACCGATATTTATACTAAATTTAATGTCCGGTTAAGAGAGGTTTTACTGTATATCTAATTCAACAATTTCTGCAATAGGTAAAACTCCCTTGTTTATGATGCCATTATAAAATCAAAATAGCTAATGAATATTTATTATGTCATTATTCATCAGGTACAGGAGTAAAGTCTCTGGTTTGACCAAAACTTTCAATATTTGCAGCAGTAGAGGATAAAGTGCTATACATTCTGTAGAGTGGCAATGGGTTTTGGTCAAACGATGTGTTCAACATTCGATAGTTTCTTTAAAGAGTGCTCCAATCGGAAACCCACGGCTAATTCCGACAAGCCGATTAGATTTCGAAACTACAGTAAAATCTCTATAAACCGGAAACTTAGTATACATATCAGTCTTGGACACAGTTGGAAGCTTAATGCTGGATATGTCATACAGAAAGCACCTCTATGAGCTTTCTGCATGACTTTCACCCTCCTGCATTAAGCAGCCACCTGCCTAAAAGTATATAAATTCGTCTCTACTAGAATTCCAGTTCAGAGGGGTTTTACTATATCTGGATTATCTAACATTTAACATCTTAACATTTGTTCGAATAAGAATACGCCAATAGAAAGACCCAGCAAACACAAATAACTGCACCATGTCCACCGTCGAGTGGGTGGGGCGTTCATATAGTTTTAATGGTGGATGTCAACATACAACCGAAACAACTGTGACTAACGACATCGCGGAGGGGTTATGATTTGTGTCTCTCTCAAGGTCTGCTTATTCTATGATAGCATCAGCCACAGCCGAGTTGTCAAACTGCCATTCATAGCGGAATCTCTCTTGAAGTCCCATATTATTATGGCGAACATTCGGGTCCTAAAATGGTTCTACCAGGTCTAACCATTCAGGTCAGGCTAGGTTATACTCCACAGCCAGGTGTATGACCAGGCCAGACCTGGTTATCCCACACATACAACCAGTTCTGACTTTATGACCCGCTTGTAGACTACGAGTTATCCGGTACAACCAGAGTTCATATGATCTGACCAGGGCAGACCTGATTATCCCGCACATACATCCAGATCTGACCTCCCTCGTGGCTTTATGACAGTGTACTCTACGAGCTATCTTCACGCGGTCTGACCAGGTCAGACCATTGGTCTAACCTTGACATACCGCTGTGGTACAACCTGATCTGACCTTGTCCGGCTTGGACAGACCTCTGCTTATATATATAACGGTCCTTCAACTGCGTACTGAATGGTAAAAACGTACAACCTGGTCAGGTCTGCTTCTAACTGTGGTGCCGCCTGATTAGACCATGGTTGACCTGAAATGATGAGGTGTACAGTAGAACATGCCTTAACTCATTCTCTCCTAGACTATTTTTAGACCCAACCTCTTTGAATAAGTCTACCGAAAAGGAGCATTAACTACAGAAAAGGAAAATTTTAGAATTTTGTAGTGTGAACCATTGTGATAAATAGAGCATTTGCTCCTATAGGAGCAAATGCTCTATTTATCACAATGGTTTCACAATGTGAATTTTATAGAGGCGCAAAATGCGTCACCAGGGGGTAATGTGTTAAGCGGCCATCAGAAAGAAGTCTAAATCAGGATTTCTAAGACAGGTGGTAGCTTAATACAGGACAATAGTGATACAGAAAGCTCCTGTATATTTGGTTATATACTTTAGGACCACGATGTACGCTGCACTTTCTGGTCCGTGTCCACCCACGCCTGTGCAACTTGCTCAATATCTGTCAGCCATTTAAGGTTACTGGGTGTCGGTTTTGTTAAGTCAAACCTATCGCTGGTGTGTTAGATGACAATGATGTGGCAAGAGGGGCATTTTTGTAATTATTAATACGACTATTAATACTTTGAATGCGGGAAATGAGTGATTTTGCATTTGCAAACCGTGTAGATACAGATCAGAGTGTTCCTATATGTGCTCTCTGACCAAGGCCTGCACTGTTTGTCATTATAAAATCATCTCGCATATTACACTATTTTAAACTGAATGGACTATATTATTAAACGTTGATGGACCTTTCCACTTTCGGGATTCAGCATTTAAAGAGTTAAGTACAGTGAAACCCCGCTAATGCGACCACTTAATAAACAGCCACTGATGTCGTTTAAAGCAGGTGGTTGCTTAATGCAGGACGAAAGTTATGCAGAAAGCTCCTATAGGAGCTTTCTGCATAACTTTCGTCCTGCATTAAGCTACCACCTGCCTCTGCCACCCAGAATTATACCCCTTTTTGGTGGTCGTATTAGCGGGGTTTTACTGTATTAGCTCGGATTCAGATACATATACGCCCAATATCTAGGTTCTACTTTCTGTCCAGTTTATTGTATACACAGTAGATCCTGTCTTAACTCGTTTCCACCTACTGACGCCTTTTGACACATCCGTAAAAGTCACTTTCTGAAATCATTGTGATAAATAGAGCATTTGCTCCACAGGAGCAAACGCTCTATTTATCACGATGAATTCAAAATTACACAATGCTAAATGTTCCTTTTCTCTAGTAAATGCTCCTTTTCCGTAGATTTAATTAAAGAAGTTGTGTCTATAATAGTCCAGGAGGGAATGAGTTAAGCGATTGTTTATTGATTCAACAAATGAGTTTTTAAAAGATAGGTGATTACTTAACACAGGACCAGAAAAGAAGAAAAATGAAAGGAGACAAAGAGAGAGATAGTTATGGTAATATTCGAAATAACCACATGCTAATGATGGCGATACATATAAGAAATAAGACATACTACCTGAAGCATTCCACGTTGTCCTAGACAATGAGACCAACTCAAACAAACCTGTCACTGATTGTTTTAGATTATTTTGCCATGCATAAAACTGCCACCCGTGTTAAAGAAACAGAAGCATAATTCTTTTTAATGGTCGGTTAAAACAGGTTTTACTGTACTGCTCCCTCTAATGACGGCGTCTACAGGAGTTGTCTGATCTGTGTCTACTGTGTTTGCAAATGCGTGAAAGGGCGTTTATATGAAATGTTTATATGAGGCGTTATATGAGGCAAAGGGTTAACATTCATTTACAAAATGACCATCTGTATTCTATATGACCTCACATATATTGTGCAACCTGAGCAAATTCCGTATTGGTGCATTGGGTTTGCACCATTTGAGGAAGACAAAAAACTTCATAAGAATTTGTTTAGAAATAAGGTGGTCAGTTTAAAAGTGTAAAACCTTTTACTACCCTTTTAGGTTGATATGTCTCCTTAAAGTGATAGCCCCTTCTAAAACGCGTTTTAAAATGCTTACAATTACATAAATCATTGATTTGTTTATATGCTTAAAATAGCTGAAGAAGACAAGCCTTTCACGTGAAGACCCCAATGTTATTCGCCAATTAGCACGTATTCGGGTTGCGTTCCAGTTTCATAACTATTGGAAATAGGTCGGTAATATTTTGTTGCTCAACAACAACAATGATAAGTATTAACCCAAACGGGTTATTTTGTATGAGAGGGATATCTTTCGATATATGTTCAAATTGACAACCTTAATAAGAATAACTGAACATAACCAACATCATTTTTTATGAATATTGAACATGTGCGTTCATTATATACAGTAAACCCCTCTAATACGACCACAAAAATGGGCATACTTCTGGGTGTCAGAGGCAGGTGGTAGCTTAATGCAGGACGAAATTTACGCAGAAAGCTCCTATAGGACCTTTTTGCATATCTTTTGTCCTGCATTAAGCATTCACCTCCTTATAAAGGGAGAAATGTTTATTCATTAAGTGGTCGCATTATGTGGGTTCTATTGTACTATTATAGAGACTATAACTTTAACCCTCACAACACTGAGTTTACTACCTGTTGTAAAGGATATTAGTGACCCGTGTCCTGTAAGGGTTAACTAAGGGTTAACGGAAGGCGACTCACAACACAATGGGCGAATCTGCGAGTTCCGTTGCAAACAGTTTGGTTCCATATGAGACACGGAGAAACTGTATCATGGGAACCAAACGTGCCCTAATTATTCGTCCTCAAATACTTTCGCCTTTAGTTTTATTAATGCTGAGTCCAATTAGATATGTCTTTGTTCTTTGAATGACAAAAAGAACGCATATACATGTATCTTATTTTTTGTGTAGTTTAGAATTAATTACGAATACATATAGAACAGGTAAAGGGATAAGTAAATTCAGAAAGATACCGGTGCGCCGGGATTGTTTAGTCATAGAATAATAAACGCGTCGAATCAGCTCCCAAATAAAAATATTGAGAAGGACATTGTGAATGGATTCAAGAATGCCATCGAAATTTTTTTTGAAGATTTATATGGGATTTCAATGACTCGGTCGATTAACCCCTAGGCCACACTCTTGTTGTGTGGCTACAGGTATAACAGGTACTGTTTTTGGGTTTGGCAATACAAATTGCCAGTACCTGTAATAAGATTTTCGAAGTGGAGTTGATACATTTCGAAGCAATCTTAATTAGTCATAGGCTCATGTTAAATTTAATGTACATTGTAATTAATTTTTCACTAGAAAAACATATTTAAAGAGGAAGTCCCTACAATGATCGCATATTTTCAATAATATCATAAAACTTGATATTTGTTACGCTCTGTCATTATTATGAAGGTTCCCAATTTGAACTTATATCGAAAAATGCCCCTGTGATACAAATAAACCGATTTCATCAATGCTGATAATTTTTGTTCTACAACACAATATTATCGGCCTTTTCCGTTAAATTCTTCCGCGTTTTACCGATGATCACCCGATCCCTCCACTGTTTACGTAATAGCTTTCTCGGAAGTGGTCGGAGAATCGCGAATAGGGCAATCAGTTACGAAACTAAAACCCAACCCGAATAAAACTGAAACATCGGGGAGTAAAACCGGGATCGGCGATATCAAACACATGAATGTTTTGTCATTATAAACGGTAATTTGATGGGGCTTTTTGCGATATACTACTTTTCAGCATATAAACAAATCAGTATATTTTAAGTGTTTATGAAACACCTCAAATGTAGGGACATCCCCTTACTAATAATTAGGGTTCGTTTGGTTCCCATGATACAGTATAAGTAAGGTACCAAAAGGGTACCAACATAGGAAAAGAAGCATTTCGCATTTAGCATTTCGCATTTCAAAAAAGGTACCAAAATAAGAAAAGAAGCATGTCACATTTAGCATGTCGCCTTTCGCAATTAGCATGGAACACAGGCCTTCTATAAGCTACCAGAGAGGACTGTTATCAAATGAGACCTACATGCACTGTCTGAATTGGGTTTATTCAGCTTCATCAAAGACATCTCAATCGAGTAAAGGATTAAAAGGCTACACATCAATAATTTAACGTTGGAATGCTGTAATATCGTTTACTTCCATTTTGATTTCAAGTTGTCGTTTTTATCTCTTGTGTGAAGAAAGGTCGGTATCAGAGACTATACCTTTTGTAACCATGTCATTAGCAAACAGAGCAGACCCAGATCAGACGGCTCCTACAGGAGCCGTCTGATCTGGGTCTACTCTGTTTGCAAATGCGTGATGTTCAGGCGTCTGGTCTCGATCGATCCTATATGAGCGTTCTGTTTTACTTTCACCTTGCTTTAAGCGGCCACCTGCCCTAAATTCCAAATAATGAACACAATTTAGTGGCCTTTATAGAGAGGTTTTACTGTACTCGGTTTGCAAAAGACGTTTATATGAAGGAAAATGTTAACCATTGTTATGACAGCGTGTTCCTGTTGATCTGTTGATCTATTTGCTTATGAAGTGCAGTAAAACCTCTCTATAACGGCCACTAAATTTCATCAAGTATTTTATGTCATATGCAGGTGGCTGCTTAAAGCAAGGTGAAAGTAAAACAGAACGCTCCTATAGGAGCGTTCTGTTTTACTTTCACCTTGCTTTAAGCAGCCACCTGTCCTAAATACCAACTAATTAACATAATTTAGTGGCCGTTATAGAGAGGTTTTACTGTACTATAGATCGCATACTTTACAATTTCTGACAAGGTCTAGATTCTTTACTTCATTGGACAAAGTTCACGAGACTGTAGAATGGATGATGATGACACTGCATGCTGATGCGTTGTATATGGACGTCATTATCCTCTATTAACCTTGAGCACGCTGCGTAAAGTGTCGTCTGCTGAAAACATTGCCCAATTCATTTGTGAAAAGCAACATGCATTCTCTATGAATAATATTACAGACAGAATGTCAGTCAGGTTGGTTTTCACAATAAGACGTCGGCGTCTCATCTGGAAACAAACTGTTAAGGAAAGGTTGTCACAATGCGCCGCCAACAGGGTCACAATAGAAACAGTTTGAAATATTCGATTGAACTTAACTACATTAGTTAAGGTTATTGACGATAATGGCTAATTTATGTAACAACTTGACCTGTTAACCCTTTACTTCACGAATGTTCATGTAAGAAATACAGTAACTCTCCGACAGTCCGGACACTGAAACAAGTATCATTATCCATCTGTAAGACAGGAGACAGCTTAATGCAAGATGAACACCATGCAGAAAACTCCCAGGTCAGCTTCTGCACGATATTCACCCTGTATTAAACAGTCATCTGCATTAACCCTTCGCTTGCTATTCACGTCAATATACCTACCTGTTAATAGTGAAGACCCAGATGAGACAGCTCCTGCAGGAGCTGTCTCATCAGGAGCTGCACTATTTACAAATTGATTGTGTAACCAGTGCACCCACAGCAGTGATTGCACAGAGAATTAATTGTAGACAGTGAAAATATATGTAATTATACAACAGGGCATGGGTAAAGAAGAAGAAATGTATTTTAAATTCAGCAAGAGAAGGGTTAAAAGGCAAACATTCTTCATTACTATAATTTCGAAGCATCGAGGTTTTATTGTAATTAATGTATGAATAAAAATTAACTTATATATGAAAGTTGCATAAAACTAGGGAACCATTTTAGACGAGCGACAAAAACTAACGCATCAGATATATATTATTCCATAAGCAAAGAGAGTAGATCCTGTAAAGACAACTCATATTGGAGCTGTCTGATCTGGTTCTACTCTGTTTGCCAATGCGTGGGAATGCGTCTCTATCAGGTAAAGAGTTAACTCTTTCGTTGCTATAGACGACTATGTGATAACATTAGCAAACAGTTTAGATCCGGATGAGACGCCGAATAACTCGGCATCTCGTATTGGTCGAATCTGTTGGATATTTTCATTACATGTTTTACAAGAGGGAAGCAACAACGTCAATGCAGAAAAATGGAGCAAACGACGCAGTTGGCAGACAGTACGTAGCATCACACTACATGTAGTTAACTTTTGCCATGGTCAGAGCGACCAGACATGCTGATGCACACAGTTTGGTTCCAAATCAGCTTTTAACAGTTTATACTAAGGCCACGTATTCCCATGTGCATGTGCCATTTAAAACAAGATATCTAATTACCTTCCATGATGTCACCATTCCTTAGTCCTTACATGGATATTCATGAAGTAAAGGGTGTACCCAATGTCCCCTGTCATGTATTAACCCCTTTAACCTCTTTAACCCCTTCCCTCATATTGACGACTCTGCAAAAGTAACTTTTTGAAACCATTGTGATAAATAGAGCATTTGCTCCTATAGGTGCAAATGCTTTATTTATCACAATGGTTTCAAACTACAAAATTCTAAAAATTTCCTTTTTTCTATAATTGATGCTCCTTTTCGGTAGATTAATTCAAAGAGGTTGTATCTAAAAATAGCCTATGGGGTAATGGGTTAACTGATGGCGACACATTTTGACTCCTTTGAAAACAGAGTGGACTCTGATCAGACAGCACAATATAGATTTCATTTACAGTTTCTGCCATGGCCAAATATCCTGTGTTTATATACAATTATGACAATTCAGCTAATAATGATTCGTAAATATTCTTGACGTCAATATTTCTTACATTCATCCGGTTAAGGGTCGGAGACAATAAGAGATAGGTGTGAGCGGTCTATATAGCGGTCTATACACTGAAGAGTAACCCATCTTTAACCCTCTCCCTGTTCTATGTTTATTCTAAATTTCAATACCTACTAAATGTTCATTGATAAAAAAGTTATAATGAAATATAGAAGGTAGAACAGTTTAGCCATTTTAGAAAGTAAAACAACAGATCTTTCAAATAAATTCATTAGCAAACAGAGCTACCCTATCCTATAGGAGCCGTCTGATCTGGGTCTACTATGTTTGCAAATGCGTGAAAACACGTTTATATGAAGGAAAGAGTTTTAACCATACTTTACACTTTACTCCAAAGAGAGGCCGCTTGACCGTTACCTTCATACATACGCCTTTACCCATGGGAGCCATCTAATCAGGTTCTACTCTGTTTGGTTATGACGTTATAATAGATCTGACTTTATTAATTCTACCAATACCAAAAACATCCCTGGTACATATGTCATTATAAAAATCAGCTAATAAAGAGTCATGATGTCATTATTTCTTTGCATGAATATTCAACTAGGTTTGGATTAACGCCTTTACAGTGTAGTATGATCTGTTTGCTTATGAAATTATACAAATCTGAATCTACAGGGATTTTTAGGGCTAAAACGTTTCCTTTTTATATGCCATTATAAATATTAAGCAAATTGATATGATTCATTTAAACATTATCTTATCTCTGATATCAATATGCACAAGGTAAATTGGTAATCAATATTAATGTGAGAAATTATGGTTTTTAATACTGTTGATTATGTCATGACACATGGTTACCGGAATTTCTTGGCAATGGCAGATTGTAGAATCTATATTGTTTGAATTTATTTCATAAGCAAACAGAGTATACACTGGTAAGACAGCTGGCATAGAAGCTGGTCTTGGTCTATTCTATTTTCAAATGCGTTGATATGCATCTCAATAATTATTAAGAAAAAGGTTCAACGCATGACTGCTTTTTTCATTTTGAAAAGATTGTCTGATTGTTTCCTAATCATCTAAGATATCATTGATAAATACTGAAGCATGTTCAAACACATGTACGCACACATGTACACACACGTACACACGTACAACAGCTGCCGAACGTTGGTCAGGCAAATATGTAAACCATTTTTATCAGAATGTATATATACATGTATAAAGTTAAATCTCCTTCAGAAAGTTTGTCGACCAGCTATGATCCTTTAGGGACGTCAAGTTCTGACTCGGTACCTGATAAAGACGCTTCCAACGCCTTTTCAAACACGGTATGCCCAGATCAGACGGATCCTGCAGGAGCCCTGTTTGCTTATGAATTAACAATTTAGCATTGATCTGATTCTACGACTTCTGTCGTGGTAAAATACTTTCATATACTAATTTAAAAAATCAGGTAATAAATATACATGGTGTCATTATTGTTACATGGATATTCATGAGATTTAGGGTAATTTAAGCTGTTTGCAACATTATCACAAAGAGTGAAGAATATTACTCCATGGCTATGATTGCCCAAAATAATAACATCATGAATATTAATCAACTGAATGTTGATAACGGCACTATGAACAAGGGACCTTTGACCTTTTACCATGACAGAAACTGTAGAATCAGATCTACATGTATATCATTTCATAAGCAAACAGAGTATACTCAGATCAGACGGCTCCAATAGGAGCCGTCTGATCTGAGTCTGCTCTGTGTGCAATTGTGTAAAAATGCGTATTTATGGAGTAAAGGGTTGATAATGTAATGATCCTGCTAAAAAAAGGACCCACGCGACTATCTTTGAAGCTCTCTGATAGAGCTTGCCTTGCAAGGTCATTTTAACTTACACCGTTTATAATCCGACGTGCTTGATAAGAATTAAGTCGAGCTTCTGAACTATAAAGCCTAAACGTTGTCAAAAATGAACACGGGTTGAAGGTCTATACAAGTTTTTATCTGTACCTGATAATACGATTCCCACTTGTGAGTATTTAGCATGCAATTGTGAACCGCGAAATACCCTTGACGCGGCGTTAACTCTATTAACACTAAGTAACTTTCATCTGAAAAAAATGTTGTCTGCTTTAATTCTAAAAACTAAACTCATTTTTTTTGCAACTTTCTGTTTAAAAAACAGTACTTGGAGACCATCAATCTGGAACTTGACTAAACACCGTGTTTCTCGTATCTGGATCAAAACTGTTTAGTAAGGGTGGACACAAATTGGTCTATAGTGTTTAACCCTTGAAGTGTAGGTCCAAGTCACTTGTGCCATTTGTAAACAGTGCAGACCCAGATCAGATATCTAACAGAGGTGCTTTCTGATCAGGTTCAGCACTGTTTGCAATTCAAGACGTTAACATTATCAAAACCGATCTTTCAGGCAGCTGACAGCTGGATGCAGGTTGAAAGTCGTACAGAAAGCTCCTTGTTCAGTATTCATGTAAGAAATAATGACAGCATGCATATTTAATTTGCTGATTTCTTCTAATGTAAAAGTTTCAAGGGAAGGTTTTGCTTTGACAATAACCGTAGAATCAGATCTATATCATGTCAAAAGCAAACCTATAGGAGCCGTCTGATCTGGGTCTACTCTGTTTGCAAATGCGTGAAAAGGCGTTTATATGAGGAAAATGTTTTTTAAAAAAAGCAAACGACACATGACGCAGACGACAATATTCGGCAATGCCAATGCTAACACCTATCGACAGGAACAGTGAACCAAAAAAATACAGGGCAAAATGAAAACCGTAACTCTATCATTCTTTCTTCATCTGACATTGTCGCCTGCTGAAAATGTTTCGTCTTCTGATTTTCTTCGTCTACTTTCATATCGTCATTATTTTTTATGAAAACATGAGCCGAAAAGTTTCGGTCCTAATCAGACCCTGACTAATACGGCGTCTCGCCAGGATCGAAACTTTGAAATATGGTTTAGAGTTTAGAGTTCATAAACTAACAGATAAAACTGTGGATATAAATGGCTTGAACACCTGGGTTTACTGTCGGACTTTCATCCCTATATAACAAAGCTTTCTTCCCACCAAGACCTAGGCTGATCAAACAGGATTTGATGACCAAAATCACTACCGTATTTTACAAACATACCGAACGCGTTTGAAGTAAACGCACAATAATAGAACAGTTGTATCGCTACGGTTTTACATTACATCAATACGATTTTCAGTCTATATTATTCGGAGTTTAATTTGTTATAACTTGGTATTGTACACATATGATTTTCCAGTCTATTTCTTACAATTTTCAAACAACTGGTCTTTACAGCATTTGGTGGCGTTTTTGGAGTAGTATACACTCGACTAGTTGTCATTTTAAGTTGTATTTATGTTGCATTTTACTGGAATATTTTACGACATACAACAACACAATGTCATTGCATATTAGTTAAAAGGTTATTTACATATGTTTAGTTACAGAAAATAGGTTTTGCACACACGAAAATGCATGATCGACTGTGCCCATCACCATGAGTGTCACATTTTACTTTGTAAATACATTAGTTGCTGCAGTTGTCCAACATTCATCAAGGAACGTGTCCTCCCCCACAAAACATGGTTATGAATAAGTAATGTTTATATGCAATATTATTTGCACTGTACAGTAAATCATATGTAGGTATCACGTGACTTAAAAATACATGAATTGTATAAATACATGTAAATATAGATACGCGCATACATTTACCATTTTCTTCGCCTTTTCACGTATTTGCAAACAGAGTAGACCCAGATCAGACAATATCTAAAATGGTTACAATGTTCTACCTTCTATATTTCATTATATCTATTTTGTCCATGCACATTCAGAAGGTATTGAACTTTGGAATAGATATAGAACAGGGAAGGGGTTAAAACAGTATTTTTCCATTGTATTGTGACAAAAGATACTCCTTTGGACTAAGGCATAATTAGCATCACTATGCCAACTTGCCTAGAACCCACGTGACTTTACTGTTAGTTATTTTATTGATCAGGACCTGTGCTTTGCTTTTATAAAACTTGAAATCTTTAAAGTTTGAAGTTTTTGTTTAAAGTATCGACATCACTTATGTGAGATGCTCGTAAATTTCATGTTTTTGCAAATCATTAACCCATTACCTCATAGGCTATTTTAGATACAACCTCTTTGAATAAATCTACCGAAAAGGAGAATTAACTAGAGAAAAGGAAACTTTAGAATTTTGTAGTTTGAAACCATTGTGATAAATAGAGCATTTGCTCCTATAGGAACAAATGCTCTATTTATCACAATGGTTTCACAAAGTGACTTTTACAGAGTCGTCAAAAGTCGTCAATATCAGGGAAAGGGTTAAACAATTGTGTCATCGTATACAACATACAACGTAGATGTCTTTATTTACTCCTTCCCTCATAAATATTCATGTAAAACATATTCATACCATGAATGATAATATAATTATTTTTCATAATTGACCATGGCAGACACTGTAGAATTATATCGATGTTATTCCGTAATCAAACAGAGCAGACCCTGATCAGACTGCTCCTACAGGAGATGTCTGAATTGGGACCGCTGTTTGCAAAAGGGGCCAAGAAATCGTATGTATGTGGGGAAAGGGTTAATTAAACCAGCAAACCAGTCAATGGACATTTAACAAACCGGTACGGTATTTGTTTGTTGTCCCTGCCAGGTGTTTTCTGCTGTTATCATCGGCTATCTTTACTTGACTGTCATTAAAACCAGTAAAGTGTACACTAAAGTCAACAATAAACCATCGCAAAATCGAACTCGCCCGGCCTGGACATATTGTTAGCCTTCAGTAAGCCTTAGGCGAATATATTAGGACCTTTGAAATCAGTTTTTATCCAACTCAAACAAGGAATAACTCAGCATGCAAACATGGTCCAGTCTGTTTGATAAGGAACTTGATGTTTTGGAGAGGAAGGTGATACGGTTTGTATTTAAAACTGAAACAGGGGACAGTTTGAAGGAATGATATTCTGCTAAGAATGCTAATGGTTCGACAGGGTCATAAACCACACGGTCTGTAAATTTGGACAAATAACATGCTGGTCAAACAGTTGTGAAGTGGTGAAAGCATATGATCTGCCGCTGTTTACGACCATGGTGATTGCTACCTGTAGATGGGAGAATGTGATAATGTATAGCCCCGAGTGAGAGGACATTCGGACGATGGTCTATGTCACATGGGACAGTTCGGATTGTATGACAAAAAATAGAAAATGGTTACTGTTGTTGATCTTAAAATGTCAACATGAGAAAAACACACCCAGTGCCGCTTATTTAACAGTGTCTTGGTTAAAAGTATAAAAATAAGCCCTGTCCAGTTAGTAATCAAGATGAAAAGTCAAAGCTGACCATGCCTAAAGGGGAATACCAAGCGACGTGCGATACAGTAAAGCCCCTCTAAACCGGGCTTCTAGTAGAGATACTTCAGATACTTTTAGACAGGTGGTTGCTTAAGCTGCCATCTGTCTTAAAGACCAACACTATTATTAAGTTTAACGCCCGGTTCCAGTGGTAGGACGTTAGACTTGGGATCGGAGGGTCCCCGGTTCCAATCCTGCCATCGGGCTATCAGATTTTTTCTGAGCAAATAATGCATTCCACGTTTGCTCCTCTCCACCCAGATGTATAAATGGGTACCTGTGAGGGAAATAAACCAATGCGCCATGGCTGCCTTGGGCGCCGAATGTTAATGGCCGACTTATAACCCAGTGATCGGGGGGTAAATTGTGTAGTCGGGAGAATATGTATATAGTTCCAGACTATAAACCTCACATTTACCTTTTTAGAGGGTTTTACTGTATTCCTATGAAGTTACCGGTATCCCTACATGGGTGTTCACATGGGTGTTTGGACTCAAATGAGCCCACAACTCTTCAGGAGTCAACCTGGTTGGCAAACTTGACACATCACTTACATTTTAGAAAAGAAACTGATGCAGCATCCACTCTGGAACATATTAACTCTGTATAACGAGGGACTTATCTTGGTCCAAACTACAAACTCTGTCCATAATAGTAATCATCTTCTTTACATACGGTTATATCACACTAAAACAAACTCTGGTATCAATGTTGGTGTTTACGACAGATGGCAACTTAATACAGGGTTAACGTCACGCGGAAAGTTCTCAGATGGGAGCTTCCTGTATGGCTTCCGCTTTGCAATCATCAGCCCACTGCCTAAAAGATCTTAAAATCTTCTTTAATAAACGTCCAGATTAGAGGAGTGGTGGTTTAGTGTGTATATATATGTGGATTGGGTGGGGTACCTTACATAAAATCAACATAGATTGCAAATGTCTAGCAGAACGAACCAAAATATAACCAGTTTTGCAAAACACGATGTGAAAGTAGTATGAGCTTTTCACTTCTTCGGAAACATGAAAACCATCTGCCTGTAGCTGATCGACCCACCGGATATATTAATATCATAAACAGACCTTCTTTTAATTAAATATTTCTACATTATTGGCGAATTCGTGATAACCTTACAGGTTTTGCAAACCGTTTGGATTAACGGAGGGGACACGGATTAACCCATAACCTCGTGAATACAGTAAAACCCCTCTAAACCGGACGTTAAATTTAGTACAAATACATGTATCGGTACTGGAGATAGTTGGCAGCTTAATGCAGGGTGAAATTCATGCAGAAAGCTCCTCTTGGAGCTTTCTGCATAATTTTCACCCTGCATTAAGCAGCCACCTGTCTAAACGTATCTAAAATTTTCTCTACTAGAATTCTGGTTTAGATGGGTTTAACTGTATTTAGTAAGAACTAATGACTGCTTGGATATTAATTAGCTGAACTAATTAACCATGGCAGACACTGTAGAATTATATCTATATTACAGGACAGACCCAGATTAGACGGGGCTGTTTGCAAAGGCGTAGAATGACGTATTTTGGAGTAAATGGTTACAGTACTAGCTGCGGCTAGGCTGGTACTGTAAACCATCTATGTAGCGACCTCTTGATGAAAAAGCATGAAGTTTGCGTAATGTTTTCTCGAGCGATGCGTTAATTAATATAGATATCAGGTGCATTTAAAGACATGTGACTGCTCAGCGCAGAACGAAAGTAACACAGGGAGCTGTCTATATATAGGGAATAGTACACGAATTGACGATATGAAGGGTTATACCACGAATGTGATACATGTACAGCCCTTCATATCGTCACTTCGTGTAATATTCCATTTTATTATATACCTGTTTTAATAAATAACAGAAAACAGAAAACATTGTCCATTCATGAATGGCGCATTGATTTTCAAATACGGATCTTGCATTGCACGCTCGTGCATACGGAACATTTATCTGAGAGGTTGTATTGCATGATCGAATACAATCACATTTTACTGCAGAAACTGACAGGTATATAATAAAACTTATTATCTGCATTAAGCTACATGTGCCTTTAGGATCAAGAATTTGACGCCGTTGGAATCGCCGTTGTAACTATAGTTTTTTTCTCCTGCTTGCAAACACCTATTACATGTATTTGCTTGCAAATGTCCGTTAGCCCCTTTCTCGTATCCTGCTTACGTATGCCCCATTGTCCGCTTTCTTTTGCTTGCAATGTCCATTGGCATTCTACAAATACTTGCAATCCTCGAGTGTCTCCTTTCTCCTGCTATCAAATATCTAATGGTCCACTTCCCTGCTCAAAAATATCAGATTGTCCCCCCTTTCATCGGTTTGTCCGATTGTCCCATTTCTCTTGTTTGCAATGTCCGATACCTCCCATTTTCTTATAGAAAAATGTCAACTAGATCTACACACGGTCTCTTATTTGCAAATGTCAGAGTGTTTCGTTTCTTCTCACTTTCTTCCGTTTGTCCGTTCCTCTTCTGACTCCTTTATGCTTGCAATATCCGATTGTCGTTTCCTTACTTCAAATGTTTGATACAAGTACCTCATTTCCATTGCCTGCAAATGTCCTCATGTTTCCCATTCCTTGTTAACTAATGTCCAATTGCCCCTTTTTACTGCTTTCAAATATATAATACCCCTTTCTTCTCATTAAAAAGAGTCTGGGCTCATTTCTCTGAGAACAAATGTTCGATTGCCCTCTTTTCTCTGGGTACTGATTTCTGATTACCCTTTCACCTGCTTTCAAATATCCGATTGCATTCTTCCTCTTATTACAAATTACAGATTGCCCTGTTTCCCTGAGAACAAATGGTCGATTGCCCCTTTTCTCTGCTTACTGATTTCCGATTGACCTGTTCACATTTTTGCAAATACTTAATTGCCCCCTTTTTCTCCTATTGCAAACTTCGAAAAAAAAACCCACACAGTTTCACTGGCTATTCCCGCCCCTATACCCGATGATATCGAGACACGATGGAATGTCTTTAAAATGGCCACTCAGTGAATAAACCATTAATAAACATGGGCATGGCTGCTCGGGGCAAAACGAAATGCATTCAGAAATGTCCTAATTCTCCTTCTCCATTACTCTTGCCCTGTATTAAGCTATTAGTTGTCTTATAGAGCAATATTATTCTATTGAATGACCAATTTGCTGAGCGCAATGAAATGACCCGGATTCGCCTTTGCTTCGGTGTCTGGAGTTTTAGCCTCACTCTCTTCAGACCACCTGTTATGTTTACAGAATATAAATTTACATTTTACCTTCGCCTCTGCTTTGTTTTTCTCAGCCTTTGATTTTTCACCTGCGGGCTAGGTAGAAATAGCAGACTTTGTAAACAGCTCAATGACAATAAGAGCTGCCAGGTGTTTCGGAGGATCTCTTTAGACACCCGGATATAGAACAGAACCCCAATCAAACCGGTTCCCAGACGAACTTGAGTAAACATTGTAAGAGCTGTCAGGTGCCCGTAGGGGAGGTTACTCTGGATGATAGGAAATTGTTAACATTGTCACGTGCCCTAGGGTGCGTCTTGATGTAACGGTAAATGTTTTATGTCTGGAAACCATTAAACTTTGACGTTTGTATGATATCACAATGAAAACCATGCCCCCGATTGCACTTTATCCTATGTCGGTACTTTTATCAGACGATTTCAATCTATGAAAATGGAATTACATATCTTGATAAGCCGATTTTAATACACAGAGATCAAAACGAAAATGTGTATTGTAATTGTAAACAAAATATTCGACAACTAAGTTTAATCATGTTATCTGGATTGTTTTGATAGTATATTGGTTAACTATATATTTTCTACGGCTGTACTTTTTATACATACTAACCCTTTCAACGCCGAACTTTCAAATGCAAACTAGTCAAGCGTACCTTGAATATTCAGGATGTTTTTGAAAAAGCATGACAAACAGTGCAGACCTTGATGAGAGGGCTCCTCTATGAGTCACCTCATATTAGTCTACACTTTTCCCGTTTTGAAAGGGTTAACACTTACATCTGTATACATTTTGGATGCTTATAAATTATACGTTTGGTTTGACTCTTTTGATTAATACAGTAAAACCTCTCTATAACGACCACTAAATCACATCAAATATTTTGTGTTAAAGGCAGGTGGCTGCTTAAAGCAAGGTGAAAGTAAAACAGAACGCTCCTATAGGAGCGTTCTGTTTTACTTTCACCTTGCTTTAAGCGGCCACCTGTCCGAAATACCAAATAATCAATATAATTTAGTGGTCGTTATAGAGAGGTTTTACTGTAATTACGTGACAGAGAAAAACGAGTTTCCTTCAAAATGTTCGTATTACCAACATTCTTAAGCTTTTCGTCATAAACATTAGAATTATGTAAGAACTCGCCAATTCGAACACTCGGATAAGTATCATTCTGGTGCCAGTTTAATACAGGATGAAAGTCACGCAGAAAGTTCCTCTTGGAGCTTTCTGTATGACATTTATCCTGCATTAAGCAGACACCTGTCAAAACGTTCCCAATTCTTCTTAAAGTGAGCATTGGCAAGGTGTTTCTATATATGTGTTTTCTCCTCCATTGACATATATGACTGCATGGTCATCCATCAAAATATTGTTTTAACCCTTACCCTGCAGAAATAAATCATGTATGCTCAAACTCTGATATGAAGCAAGATTTTCCTACTTGCGGTTCGAGAAAAACTACTAACCGAGTATCAAACATCTTGGATCCAGATGAGACGCCGAGTTACTCGGCGTCTCATCTGGATCCAAGATGTTTGCGAATGAAGTCAAATCGCGAACGACAGGATAAGTGTTAAAATCACAATTTAACATTTCAGTTACGTTCGGTAAATGTCAAACCACTGTTACAGTATTAATATTGCATACGTAATTAATTATAAATTTACTTATCACGGTCTTAAGAATTGCAAAAAGCAGAAATGTCGTTTTTATTGAGATGCTTCATCCATGTGCGTAAATTAAAGTTTTCTTTTTCCGAAATTATACATTTAAGTTGCAGCTATTACTGTTTTTGGTACAATATGAATTCGACTTTAAATGACACTTTTCTGAAATTGTGTGATTTTAACATTCACATTGTTTTCTGTGATATGCTCTTTTATAAACACAGGAGGCATACGCACGATGGGTATTTAAAACCCCTTTAACCCATTCCCTCATTGGCTATTTCTAGATACAACCTCTTTGAATAAAAATACCGAAAAGGAGCATTAACTAGAGAAAAGGATTTTTTTAGAATTTTGTAGTTTGAAACCATTGTGATAAATAGAGCATTTGCTCCTATAGGAGCAAATGCGCTATTTATCAAAATGGTTTCACAAAGAGACATATATGAGGGATCTAGTTTTGACACCAAAAGAGCTAACCCTTACAATGATGAACTTTCAAATGGACTATTCCAAAATTCAAACAGGTCAAGCTATGACATTAGTGACACGTCTCCCGCACTGCAAGAGTAAATGACTATGGACGACCTTAAAAGCAAGAGGCTTTCTTAATTCAAAACTAAAATAGTTCTGTGCCTGACCTTCGTCCTGCATTAAGCTATCACATGACTTTAAACTAGGTACTTTTTAAAAAAAAATAAAATAAAATAAAAAATAGACAGCTTCTGTGTGTAAGTTTTAGAGAGGATTTACTTTTGTTCATTTGACATAGATGACACACTGGTGAGGATAGTGTCAATGACTACTTAAATTATGCAAGGAGTGGAATATAAAGAAAAAGTGACGGGGGAGGATAGCAGGAGAAACAGAGAGTGGGGACCAACAGGTTTACAATACAGAGGCACGCAGAAATAGAAGTATAACAAGTAATGATAACACAGAAGTCGGCCATCAGACTACACGGCTTTCGCGATGTCCATGTCAACGACCGCCATTTGGAAAATTCCTAGACAAGAAATAATTTCTACACACGTCAAACAAGATTTCCGTAAATTTTTATTAAACTAAAAGCATTTTTTATATTTAGCGCTATTTTCGCGGTTTCCATGACAGCGGTGGCTATTTTGAAAATTCCAATCTTAACAGGCAAATAACATTTGTTTAAAATTTCATTCAATTCCGAGCACTTTAGAAATTTTCGTTATTTTTATTTAAATTTTCGCTGTGGCAATGGTGGCCATTTGGAAACTCTAAGACCTGGTGGTACCTCTTGAGATGGGGATCCACTTTCCTGTGAAAAGTTTGGTAAAGTCTGGATCCCCAGTCTGGGAAAATGGTCGGACAAATTCACGACGGGACTACTACTACTACTAATAATAATAATAAGAAGAAGAAGAATAAAAACGGTGGAAAAAACAAAAAGTTGCCAAACTGTGTTTGGGCGACTCAAATGGCATCAGAGACTGAAACAAACACAATTCATAGACAGCGAATTGGACCAAGATATGAAAACAATGAGCAAGGTAGACGCGGTTGAAACTAAGGCAAATTGACAGACGTATTGGGGTAAAATACATTTATCTACGATTTGCCATCAGCCATTCACTATCAATGCTGGCAGTTTTTCATTTTCATGTTTAGGTTTATTTGAAAAATCAGCCTTAATCCATTACCTCTTAGGCTATTTTAGATACAACCCATTTGAATAAATCAACCGAAAAGGAGCATTAACTAGAGAAAAGGAACATTTTAGAATTTTGTTGTTGAAATCATTGTGATAAATAGAGCATTTGCTCTTATAGGAGCAAATGCTCTATTTATCACAATGGTTTCACAAAGTGACTTTTACAGAGTCGTCAAAAGTCGTCAATATGAGGGAATGGGTTAATATCTAAATGCATTTTACTGTTTACTCCGAAAAAACGCTTTAAAAGAGTACATGTAGGACCATTATCAGACGGCTCATACAGGAAGAGTCTGATCTGGAACTACTCTCCTTGCAAAGGCGTATAAAGGTGTATTTATAAAATAAATGGTGGAAATGTCCCTGACAGCTACATTTAGGTATAGTCAGCATACAAATCGATATAAACCTCGTCTGTGGGTATTTTAAGATGTGTGATCACTCCGTCGTTCAGCCCAACAAGTATCTAATGAGAAAACGGCCAAAGTACATCTTTCGAATGAGTTTTCAATTATTCATAAAATTTCGCAATTAACATCATTTGTGCACGCGATGTAACAACTAGAGAGAATGTTACACAATGTGTCTCATTCACAACTTTTAAATGATTCTCTTTCGAAATACAGCAGAACCTGTCCTAAGCGACCATTCATTTATTGAACACAGGAGACATGAAAAGCAGGTGGTTGCTTAATGCAGGGCAAAAGTAATACAGCAAGCTCCTATAGGGGATTTCAGCATTAATGTTGACCTGCATTAAGCTACCACTTGCCTTACAGACTCATGATTAGACCTCGTTTTGATGGCCGCTTAAGACTGGTTCTACTGTATAGTAAAATCTCTTCAAAGCAAATACAGTAAAACCCCTCCAAACCGGACGTAAATTTTAGTATAAATATTGGTCTTGGAGACAGGTGGCAGCTTAATGCAGAGTGAAAGTCATTCAAAAAGCTCCTAGAGGAGCTTCTGAATGACTTTCACCCTGCATTAAGCAGCCACCTGCATAAAAGTATCTAAATTCTTCTGTACTAGAATTCCGGTTTAGAGAGGTTTTACTGTACGTAGTGAAATAAAATGAACATCTTTGTAAGCAGATGACTGCTTGATTTAGAACAAAAAATAGCACAAAAATGCTCCATTGAGTGCTTGAATCATTAAACCTTTCCCTGTTGAATATCCAAAAGAGAAATATGTACACAGTCAAACAAACAGAACAGACCCTGATCAGACGGCTTCTACAGGAGCCTTCTCACCTAGCTCTTCTCTGTCTGCAAAGGCATGAAAAACATTTATATGAAGGAAAGGGTTAAGCATCCATATGTGTTATATACATGTACATGTATCTATTATACCTATTTTTGGTTGTAGCTTTGGAGTGGTTTGACGATTGATACTGGAGTTACGTTCAACACTTATGTAGATTGACAATACGAACCCGTTTGGTAGCTGCGAACTTTTCCATTACAGTAAAACCCATTTAAATTTAGTATAAATATCGTCTTAAAGAGACAGGTGGAAGCTTAATGCAGGGTGGACGTTATACAGAAAGCTCCTCTAGGGGCTTTCTGCATGAATTTCACCCTGCATTAAGCAGTCACCTGTCTAAAAGTATCTTAATTCTTCTCTACTATAATTCCGGTTTAGATGGGTTTAAATGAACGAGTAGCAGAATGAATAGGAGACAAAACACAGGAAAGAAGAACAAAGAACCGATATGTAACAAAACGTATCGTATACGTGTTACAGTGAACAACCAAACCAGGACTCGAAGTTTAGTGTACTTCATTCAATCCAATCCAGGGTTGGGGCTTACAATTCGTGAGAGTAACATGTCTCATGTTGGTAAGATAGAAGTTCATTCCCTGTTCTAGTCTATTGAGAGCAACATGTTCTCATGTTAGAGCGGGACCTTGATCCATATTCTCTGGTTGTGAGTGGTCTTTCCGGGTTGTGGGTGGTCTTTCCGACCAACTTTGGATTGTGAGGAGGCTTTATCGTTTTCAGATATTGCCATCGTTTGCACTGAACTCCTATGGTTACTGTAGGGTGTTCGTTCACTTGGGTTACTATATGCACCATTCCGTAATTATACTTTCTCTGTTTTGTATTATATGACTCGAGTGGTATTTGGGTTGGTTTACCTGGCCGCCCATTGTCAATTATTTTGGGTGGAGAGGGATTCTAGTTAGTTGGGCGTATAAATCGTTTTCTCATAGGAATCCCCTTGACTTGTTCTTGCGGGTGTGGTGTCCGCAGGGTTACCCTATCCAATGCCAAGGGAGTTATGTTATCTAACAGAGCATTCCCAATATTGGTATCTCGGGTATCTTGTTCGCATTGCAACCCGGCCATAACTTGCGTCAGGGATTCCATTTAAGTTAACCTGAGTTCCCCATTTGGCTTATCGGGGAACTGGATTATTTCATTCACCCATTTCCTCCTCCTAATTAAAGAAAGGAGGAAGTAAAACTGGGGATTTACTGTGGTTCGCCTCGTTCCGTCAGGGGGCGAATGTCTATCGCCCATGCGCATGCGTCAACCGGAGGCTCAGGGGAATAAACACAGATTTTAATATACAATCATGCCGTTCCTTCCGGTTAGTGATTTCGTATTTATTGTATATCTATTGGGCATCTTTCACTAACCGGATGGACAATCGTGCGGTTCCTCCCGGTAAGTGATTTCATATATATATATCGTTTATCTTTTGTATATCTTTCATTGACCGGATAGACAATCATGTGGTTCCTTCCGGCTTGCGATTTCATATTTGTTGTATATCTATTGGGCATCTTTCATTAACCGGATGGACAATCATGTGGTTCCTTCCGGCTTGTGATTTCATATTTGTTGTATATCTATTGGGCATCTTTCATTAACCGGATGGACAATCATGTGGTTCCTTCCGGCTTGTGATTTCATATTTGTTGTATATCTATTGTATATCTTTAATTGCCTGGATAGATAATCATGCGGTTTGTTCCAGTTAGTGAATTCATCCATGTGAAGCGCTTTTGAATGCACATATCCTGTGTGAAAAGAGCACTATATAAATGTGGTATAATAATAATAATACTAATAATAATGATATTGCTTGAGTCTGAGATCATTCTAAAGCATCTGATTGATACTTGAGAATAACCTCAGACTCACACGTTTTATAACATTGGATCCAGCACCAGCACTAAAAGGTGTAGCATAGGAGTATAGCATAGACTCTCGAGGACGGATAACAGTACTGAAAATGCAGATGAAAGCCAGACAGTGTAGATCCTAATCAGATACCGTGTCGTAGACCTGGTGGCAAAGTTTACTGAGATATAAGGTACCTTTTCTCATGCAGCAGCTGTAATACTGGTACGAGTACGGCATACCATTCAACTGTTGCACCGTTTATCGCCATAAAAATACGGGGTTTAAGTTTCACACCGCATTCGCCAAAAACTCGACGAAACAGAGCTGAGAAGATGGTTGAAACAGAAACACATGAAAGAGTTACAAACGCTATAATTTTATTGGTGTTGTCTGGAAATGCCATTCGTTGACGAGGGCAGAAACAGTTCCACAGGAAAAACCTGTGTTGATTCATGGTCTTCGGCGATCAGTTTATTGCTGGTTCCCGTGATAACAGCCGAGATATTCCGCCTGTATCTGCCAGTGCTGGGAATATACTGTAACCTCCTCTAAAGCGATCACTGATTGAATAAACATTGTCTTTAAAAACAGGTGGTTGCTTAATCCGGGACGAAAGTTATAAATAATGCTCCTGTGGGAGCTTTCTGCAAATATTTGTCCTGCATTAAGCTATCAGCTACCCCGAAAGTCCAGAATTATACCTCTTTTTGGTGATCGTTTCAGAGGGGCTTTACTGTATTATGCCCTGCCCTGCTGTAAACTAAAGTACAAAAGACTGCTGAAAATGAACATTAAAGTTTTTATGTTGTTGTTATAATTGTTGTTCTAGTTCTTGTTACTTTTTTTGCACCCCGATCTCAACAGTTCGACATTTTAATCACAAAGTGTGATTATTTGACAGTTCTGTCAAAAGCATTTGCCAAGTTTTATTCAATGAGTGCCATTTGGTTTACAAGCATACTAGTATACATATCTCACAAATTGCATAACGCTGATCAGACTGCGAGTTAGAAACGACTTAACCCATTCCCTCATAGCCTATTTTTAGATCCAATTACTTTGAATGAATCTACCCAAAAGGAGCATTTACTAGAGAAAAGTAAAAAGAGTTTTGTAGTTTGAAACCATTATGAGAAATAGAGCATTTGCTCCTATAGGAGCAAATGCTCTATTTATCACAATGGTTTCAGCAGGTTATTTTTACAGAGGTGTGGAAAGGCGTATTTATGGAGGAAAGGGTTAAATACAATTTTTAGCAATTTAATTGTTCTTAGCTACAATAATTGAAAACATATTGCCAGTCAAATGGAATGGTTTACCCGTTAGTCCATGAATATTCATGTAAGAAATAATGACATTGTGAATATTCATTGGATGAAATTTAGTAATGCCATATAGACACAGGACAAGCTTGGCCATGGTAAAATCTTTAGAATCAGATCTATATCATCCCATAAGCAAACAGAGCAGACCCAGATCCAGAGGGCTCCTAAAGTTCTACTCTGTTTGCAAAGACGTAAACATGGATGTATATAACATAATTTGATCCATGAACCCTTTACTTCATATATTATATGAAGTAAAGGGTCCATGGATCAAATTAAGATTGAAAATATGAAAATTCATATCCAGGTTCTCGTTCATATGTATCTTTATAAACAGGTACTGTATATGCGCATTATATAATACTGACACAAGCAAGATGTTATAAAAAACCTGCACTTATTTGAAATGGATGGACTAAACTTCGACAAAGAAATCATAACATTGTCAGCCTGTTTCTGTTGTTGGATTGAGGACCATTTCGACAAATGGACACACAGAATAAAAATATTGACTGATTGCTTACCAACCAAAGTGCACAATTTTGTACGATAGCCCTCTAGAATACTTATCATGTCTTGTAAATTTCTAACCATTGAAAATATTCATTAGTTCAATTATTGCATTAAAAATTTGAACTGAGAAAATGAAAATTATTGTCATGACAAACAGTAGAGAATCAGATCTATAATACATGTATATCAGCAAACAGAGCAGACCCTTGTCAGACAGTTCAGAAAAGTTTGCAAACTTGTAAACTGTGATATTATCAGATACTGGGGGTAACTTAGTTTGCTTTCCACTAAGTTGAATGTCTGTGACGCCTATATTACTAAAGCGTACAATAAAACCTCTCTAAACCGGACGTTCAATTTTGTATAAATATCGGCCTTGGAGACAGGTGGCAGCTTAATGCAGGATGAAAGTCATGCAGAAAGCTCATCTAAAAGCTTTCTGCATGACTTTCACCCTGCATTAAGCAGCCACCTGCCCAAAAGCATCTTAATTCTTCTCTACTAGAATTCCGGTATTTTGAAACTAACCCTTTTCTTATCCTGTTTTCACTTACAATTTACTAAATAATACAGTACTACCAATCCAAGAAGTATGTATAATACATGAGCTTTCTGCATTACCTTTGTCCTATAGGCATTAAGCAACCACCTGTTTTTACAGACACACATGCTAGTAGATTATGTGATAACATTAGCGAGACATTACTGTACATACAGTCGAACTTCGGTATCTCGAACTTCAAGGGACCATACAAATTAGTTCGAGATAACAGAGGTTCGAGTCATCCGATTTATAATCTGACCAATATCTCAAGTTCACAGATTAATGCAGGTCTAAAGTAATGCTGAAAGCTCCTACAGGAGCTTTCAGCATTACTTTAGACCTGCATTAAGCTGTCACATGTGTTTCTAGAGATGTGTAGTGATACATTTAGAGCAAATATGTATTGTAAATTTTGGAAGGACCAAACTTTTAGTTCGATTTTTTCCGAAGTTCGAGTTATCTGAGTTCGAGATATCGAAGTTCAACTGTACATTGAAGTTTCAAAATGTGCTAATAATGTGTAAAGGAACCAGTTAATAACTGCTAACCTTTCATGTTAATGATGCTGACGACATAAGCAATATTAGTATTATAACCATATAGATCTAAATGCAAGAAACGAGCAAACGG
This sequence comes from Azorinus chamasolen, assembly GCA_963576725.1. Classification (NCBI taxonomy): domain Eukaryota; kingdom Metazoa; phylum Mollusca; class Bivalvia; order Cardiida; family Solecurtidae; genus Azorinus; species Azorinus chamasolen. The sequence goes on from OY755235.1 coordinate 49,803,923, forward strand.
TGCAAACTAAAGATACCTCTTAGATGAGCCACTGATAAGGGTCTACACTGCTTGTTTTCAAAATCCCCTTTCAAATTATACCCTTTTCATGCTAATGGATTCAGTCATGTTAAACAATGATGGATCATTCCACTTTAAAATTCAGCATTGGACTTTTTAAACATTATTAGTAATGATAACCACGATTGACAGACGACACTTCCTTACACTATTACCCCCCCCCCCCCTTTCATAAATATTCATGTAAAGAAAATGATGACATCATGAATATTTATTAGCTGACCAGTATAAAGTTATATGGACACAGAATGGTTTAGCTCTGGCAGAAGCTGTACAATCACATCTATATAATTCCATAAGCAAACAGAGTCGAACCTGAATGTCACTAGGGTCTACATTGTTCGCTAATGAATTAATATAACTATGATTCAACCTTTTCTGCAATTGTCAAAAAGTTATGCGTTAACCCTTTCCGCCATAAATACGCATTTCTACGCCTCTGTAAAAGTCACTTTTTGAAACTATTGTGATAAATAGAGCATTTGCTCCGTAGCTCGAATGGTTTCAGAACTGTTTTTCTTTTCTCTATTTAATGCTCCTTTTCGGTAGATCTATTCAAAGAGGTTGGATCTAAAAAAAATAGCCTATGCGGGAATGTGTTAATATGTCATCATAAAAAATCATGGAGGTCTAATCAGTATTCAATATTTCATTATGTCTGACATGAATATTTATTAGGGAAAGGGTTAAGAACTCCATGTTTATTCACTAAAGAGGTGATATGCGATAATGCAACTATTATATGCAACTGATGACGTGAACGTGCACTGGATAAAGGGGATAAGACGGTACTGGTTTACTCTTCAGGATTCTTACATGTGTGGAACCGTTTAGTTTCTCGTTACAAATAGTTTACGGGTAATTAAGTATCGTGGCAAGAAAAACTATCATACAAACACATGCATCGTATGAACTGACAGATATCTATATACATCAACGTGAGAGGTCTAGCCCTATCTGGTGTCCAAACACTAAAGAGCTCGTCAAGGGAAGTAACCGCGTCCACTGGATACTACACTTTTGCATCCCTGTTTCTTGCATAATTTCCACAAGCCGTAAGATTCGGCCAAAGTTTAACGTTTACTGTTACACGAAGTTGGATACCGTTTGATGAGTCAATGCCTTTACAACTCATTTAACACTTCAGCTCATGAATATTTAGTAAGAAATAAATGATCAAGAATACCGCTAACCTGAATGTGACATACAGTAAAGCCTCTCTATAACGACCACTAAATTACATCAAGTATTTTGTGCTAAAGGCAGGTGGATGCTTAAACCAAGGTGAAAGTAAAACAGAACGCTCCTATAGGAGCGTTCTGTTTTTCTTCCACCTTGCTTTAAGCAACCACCTGCCCAAAACACCAACTACTTAACACATTTGAGTGGTCGTTATAGAGAGGTTTTACTGTATTGTACTATGGTAGTAGTAGAATAATATCAACATCATTAAAAAATGTCATAAGCAGAGTAAACTTTACCAGACATGTATAGTTGTCATTTGATCTGAGTCTACTCTGTTTGCAAAACTGAAAAGCGTTCCAGTTAAATAATTTTTTACACCTTTTATCCGACCCAGACGTATTTGTATGCTTTGCAAAGCAGGAAGGAACTGTCTAATAACAATAGTTTTGCTTATGGGATACTATAGATCTGATTCAGTTTCTGCCATGGCCAAAGTTTCTCTTGTTCATACGCTATTACAAAAACCTGCTAATTAATATATACAAAGTAAGTATTTAAGTATTGATTGCATGGTTATACATCAGTTAACACATTCCCTCATATTGACGACCTTTGACGACTCTGTAAAAGTCACTTTGTGAAACCATTGTGATAAATAGAGCATTTGCTCCTATTGGAGCAAATGCTATATTTGTCACAATGGTTTCATACTACAAAATTCTAAAACTGTCCTTTTCTCTAATTAATGCTCCTTTTCGGCAGATTACTTCAAAGAGGTTATATCTAAAAATAGCCTATGGGGTAACGGGTTAAAGGGTAAAAGGATATGTAGATGGAGTAGGGTGTAGGGTGAATCCATGATTACGTTTGTAGACCATTTTGATCCATATTGGACACCGAGTCACTTTGACACTCTGATCGTGTACAAGAAAAAATCAGTTTTGAAAACTAAAGTAGACGACACTTTCTACTGGTGAAAGTTTGCTCAGCAAGCTAAAGGTTAATAGATAATGACTTCCAAACAGTAAAACCTCGCTGAACCGGGCGTTAAATTTATTATAAATATCGGTGTGGGAGACAGGTTGCAGCTTAATGCAAGGTGAACGTCATGCATAAAGCGCCTCTAGCTTCTGTATGACTTTCACACTGTATTAAGCAACCACCTGCCTAAACGTATCTTTATTCTTCTCTACTAGAAGTCCGGTTTAGACGGGTTTTAATGTGGATAAAATTAAAGCCGCACACCATTCACTCCGTGAGGCGACACTTTGCGTTCTATTCTTTACAATGACTGGGGACAATAGTAGGAGCATTTAACACTTTACTTAATGAATATTTATGAAAGAAGTATTGACATCATGGATATTTATTACCTGATGTCAATATTTATTTACTATTTCTTATATTACAATGCCATATGAATACGGGAGGATTTGGCCATGACAGAAGCTGTAGATTCATTTAGTCATATCTATATAATTCCATAAATCAAACAGATTAGATCCTGAACAGAGGACTATTGTACGAGCCGTCTGATCTTGGTCTACTTTGTTTCTAAGAGAGTCAAAATGCGACTATTTTAACCCTTTACTCCATTAATACGCCCTTTGTACACCGCTGCAAACAGAGTAGACCCAGATCAGACAGTTCCTACAGGAGCCGACTGATCAGGGTCTGCTCTGTTTGCTTATGATATACTATAGAACTGATTCAACAGCTTCAGGGATGATACAACTTATTTTGTTCACAATATCATAACAAAAACTGAGTTAATTAATATTCATGATGTCATTATTTCGTACATGAATATTCATGGAGTAAAGGGTTTAAGTAAAGGTTCAGGTACTTGGTAGTATTATACTGGGCGAATGGTAATTCTGATAGTAATCCTTTACCGGATATTCATATGCAAAATAACTGTATGCTTTTCAATAAACTGTTTTTATAATGACATTACGGACAAGGGAATTTGTAACCATACCAGAAGATGTAGAATCAGATGAACTATTTCATACAATAAGAGCAGACCCTGGGTCTACTCTGTATTCTGTATTACTTTCATCCTGCATTATAAAACGCATGTTTTTATCGATATCGATGTTTAATAACCCGTTCCTTCATATAAACGCCTTTTCACACATCTGCAGACAGAGAAGACCCAGATCAGACCTAGGAGCCGTCTGATCAGGGTCTGCTCTGTTTGCTAATGGAATTTGATAGATCTGTTTCTTTACTTTCTCAAATAGCTACTATGTTCCACCTTCCATATTTCATGATGAAACCACATGTTTTTAATGATATCATTTTATATTTATTAAATAAGTGGTCGGTATATAGAGGTTCTGTGGTAGTTGCCACCGTGCATTAAAACCCCTCTAGACCGGCGACCACAAAAAGAGGTCTAAATCTGGGTGTTAAGGGCAGGTGATGGCCTAATTACTTTCGTCATACATCAAGTAACCACGTGCTGTTATAGATACGCGTGTTTATTTATTATACGGTCGCTGTAGGCAGATTCAACTGGAGACAGTTTCTTTCCTTGTTACTCTGATTTCTAATTCCTAAAACTATAGCACTGACAGTAGACGAAACATCTGGAATTCGAGCGACATTCTCCACCTATTATCTGTCACGTTCCCGATCATGTTACCCGATCTGACAAGAAAAACGCTAGTACCATTAGTAATGCCACTAATCTTACTGTTGGTAAAATATGAGTTAGTTTTAACCTTATCAGTCTTGGTGACGAATTTGTGTCTACATTTGTCAAACAGTTTGGATTCAGATGAGACGCCGAGTAACGTTGCGTCTCCTCAGGATCCAAACTGTGTGACACTCTGATCACCTTTCTGCAAAGGCATTGATCTAATATCTATTGAAAAATGGTGTTTGTACATGTGAACGATTCCCAGAACTGAAAGGGTTAAAATCAGTTTAGAGTTGGTCCATACGTTTTAAAGACTTCATCGGGCGAGCAGAAAGGTGAAGTATGCAAATGAGAATATACATATATAGAAGAAGCACATCCTGTCCTTAATGTTACACAGCCACTTGCTATGTAATACAACTCTTTGTGACTGTAAGTAATCCGTAACCCCTTGACTCATGAATATTCATGTAAGAAATAATGGCATAATTGAATATTGACCAGCTGCTATTTATAAAAGTATAATGGATTTGGGAATTTTAGACACTAGCAGTAACTATAGAATCAGATCTCTGCAGCGGTAGGCGTGGCTACCTATGCACGGACTGACCAATGCAACAGTAGGACACTACAACCGTCTTATCTAGGTCTGCTCTGTTTGCAAATGCATGAAAATGCGTGTCTATCAGGTAAAGTGACTTGTTTGGGACGCATGAACCGGTAGATATATTAACCCTTTCCTTCATATAAACGTGTTTTAACGCATTTGCAAACAGAGTAGACACAGATCAGACAGCTCCTATAGGATCATGTGATTAGGGTGTGCTCCGTTTGCTAGTGGAATAGGAAATATCAGATTCTGTTTCTTTACTATCTAAAATGGCTATAGTTTCCACCTTCCATATTTCATTATCACTATTCTGTACATTTATATTCACCTGTATTAAAATTTGGAATAAATATAGAACAGGGAAAGGGTTAAGAGCAAAACTTTTATTTTCAAAATCAATTTTGACCATTGCAGAACAGAAAGGATACATTTCCAAATGTAACAGACGATACGGCAAAAGCAGACGTAACTTTCGACAAATTCAGGGTTTTTGCGTTGATCTCCGTCCAACGTAGCATCTGGTGGTACAGGGTGCCAGAGAGCGCATGAGGCAGACTCGGAAAGCACGCGGGTCGCACGCCAACAAGTAAATTAATTTGACAGTTATTTGTGGCTGATTGATTCTGCAGACTTTTCACGTTACTGAGAAATAATAAATGTTTCTTCCCACCTGTCCACCGGAATGTAGTTCTCTATGCGTTACTTTATTGAAATAAACAGGGACCCAAAAAGCAGTCCCGCGGAGGATAACACCTGAATTAACCCAAAACCGTACTGTTTTATGGACGCTTGCAGCCATTCACGTGATTTGACGTTATATGCAAAAACATTACAAAGCAAGAAAACCTGTTGAAAATATTCACTTTATTATTAACCATTATTGCGCTAAATGCGACCTGACTCACAATTGTAACTACCTTGGAACCAGATAAGACACCGAGTAACTCGGCATCTCCTCGGCATCAAGGATGTTTGACATTCAGTCAATAGCTTCTCAAAGCTTCATTGGACCGGAAGTTGTTAACATTGCATTAGATCCATATTTGAGTAGATGCTATTTTTATCACGGCGGGGTAAGTGAACTAACTCTTTGCACGCTAAGTAATTTTTCGTCTGCAACAATTGTCGTCTGCTTCAATTCTTAAAATAACTTTTCTTCAATATCTTTGCAAAAATATGATCAAGATGACAAACAGCTTGGATCCTGATGAGACGCCGCATTATGCGGCGTCTCATCTGGATCCAAACTGTTTGCATAGGTAATCACAGTTTCGCCGCTAGCGTGCAAATAGTTAAACCTGGACTCACAGCTGATTTAATTGTCAGTCAAGGACGTGCACACTCAATCACAGATGTTTATTGCAATTTTTCAATTGAATAGGCAATATTTTTCACAGTCGATAAGAGGTATAAACGGAAAATATCGCAAACATGCAAATGTTTGTACTATAACTTTGCTATGTTTACTTCAGAGGACTGTTTTGATGAGATATCAATCGCATTTTATGAAACAGAATGGTTACATACATCTGGTGAATCTTGGGTGTTTATCAGTTCTCGATGACGATGTAATAAAGTGAAGCCTTTCGCTACATTTGACATCTGTGCAACAAAACACCCCAATACTACAGTATTAATTTGCACCTAGAAGCGTGCGGTGTTTCCGTACCCTGTCTCTTCGCCAAGTAACTGTAACCAACAACATTGGTCACCTACTTGTTCTTTTCAAAGAATAGCTCGCTTCTATTTCTTTTCAAAAACCAACGACCACTGCTTTCTTAAAAACACTTTCGCTCAGGAGTAGATCCTGCATTTATCGGTCTCTTGTCTGGTTCAAAACTCTTCGTTAAAGCGATAGATAATTCGCTCAAGCGTTAATACGATAAAATCTCTCTAAAGCAAATTTTTTCATACATAAACACATGTGTTATAAGTGCAGGTGGTTGCTTAATGCAGGATGAAAGTAATGCAGAAAGCTCCAGGAGCTTTCTGCATAACTTTCATCCTGCATTAAGCTACAACCTGCCTTTAAGACTAATAAACATACATTGTTTTAGTGGTCGTTTTAGAGGGTTTTTACTGTATACAGTTTATCGGTTTTGGAGTGTTACCACCTTCACAATATAGCTAGGTACCCACTATTCAATGTTAAGAATTCTGGATTATGTAAAAGAGCTACCCTAATTTTCCTAAGTTTTCAGACAGCCACACTTCGGCAAATAATGCAGACCCAGACCAAACGGTCGTTGAAAGTGCCGTGGGATCAATGTCTGCATGGTTTGCTACTGTGTCAGTCTAATTTAATGTTATCAAAATGGCGCAAAATGGAGTTATTCAGCTAAACAAATCTTTCGGGAGAGGAGATTGGATATCCAAATACTTCGGGTAGATAGAGTAGCTCGTGATTCTCACAGATGTTCCATCACAACCCTGAAGGCTGGATAGTCAACTTATTCTTTGTTCTATGCTTCTTCCATTTTGATAAAAGCTGGGAACTAAACCACTCATGTTTAATGAACCCGTTTACCCCATGAATATTCACGAAACTCTCATGCCTGTATGCATATTAAATAGCTGATTTTTTTTTATCATAGCATTATGAACCAATGCATTTTACCATGGCATAAGCTGTATAATCACGTCCTTATTATTTCATAGTCAAAAAGAGCAGACCCTGATCAGATGACTTCTACAGAAGCCGTCTGACTCGGGTATACTCTGTTTGCATAGGCATTCAAACTCGTGACAATGAGAGGATTGTTGGGTTTGGATTAGGAGTATGCTTTACTGGTGTCCTCTTGGAGAAGAAGATCAGATGATCAAACACGTTCTCCTTGCAAACCTCGGGCCAAGAAGAGGAATTATGGTTACAGATACTTCAGGAGGGGGAAACACAATAGTCACCAGATACTGCAGGTATGACCACCATATACTAAAAGAGTGGGAACAATATGGTCACCAGATTCTACTGGAGCAGGGACACTATGGGCGTCAGATATTCCAGGAGGGGAAAACTATAGTAACAAAATACTGCATATGTGAGATCACTACGGTCACCAGATACTCCTGGTAGAGGAGCATTATGTTCACAGATACTGCAGGAAGAGGAACACTACGGTCCCCAGATATCCCAGGAGGGGTACAATGTGGCCACCAAATACTCCAGGTGGAGGGGCACAACGGTCACCAGATATTGCAAGAAGGGCAACACTAATGTCACCAGATTCTCCAGGAGTGGGGACACTGTAGTTACCAGATGCTCCAGGAGGGAGGACACTACGGTCATCAGAAAATCACTTAAGGGGAACATTATGGTCAACAGATACTCCACTTGATCAGAAACCTCTGGAGGTCATTGTAGAGGACGTCACATACGAAATACACAATGTAATAGTATGTACATAAGAGGCACCGCTTGAACGGACTTTTAACAGAAAAATAGAAGATCTGAAGGGAATTAAACAACGAACAACAATGTATAGGCGATACTGAGAGCTTTATTTCTACGATTCATAACTAACTACAGCTCCAAACTAAAAAGTAAGCTCGCACATACATGATAAGAGATAGCTCATTTTGCGCATTTAGGAAACATAAATCATAATCCTTGCGCATGTGATAAACATAAATCATAAACATTGTCCAGGCATATACCAAATGCATTATACAATACACAGCAACATAATAGTACTTAATATAAACAATATGAATGGATGAATGATTGATTGAATGATTGAATATATCGTCAACGATCCCGGATCAGATCCTGATCCAGTTAACAGAATAAAGGAGTGGGTGGGAGGGAAATCTAAATCAAGAACATCTTGCGCATTGCGTTGAGCATAACAGACTGTCAGGAACTCCCAGTATCCCGCGACGGTCAGTGGCCAGAGGTCAGAGGTTGCATGGTCTGGTGAACACGAGTCACGCTGGTTGCTCGCATTTAAATACAATTAAGAAACTTAATTCCACTTAAATTTAATCCTGCCGTTGGGCATACTATAAACAGCGTGTAATAAGAATAAAAATAATCTTGAAAGTGAATAGAAGAATAAAACTTTAGAGATAGTAAACCATTTACAATATTTGGATTATACTGAAGGATACTACACCTGTTTTGTCCAACCCTTTGAAGGGACTTGCATGAACATTCATCAGATAAAGGATTAAAATACCCTCTTGGCATTTACTCAAGAAGCGACCACATTTCTTGGCCGAAAGTACTGCATTAAAATAAAATAGCTTTACCATTTTTCTAGCAAAACATAAAATTATTATACATTCACTTGTCCTTACTTTAATGTTTTATTAGTTCGACTACTCATATAGAAACTCGTGAGTGACATTAACCCTTACAATGCTGAATTTTCAAATGGACCATTCCAAAAGTAAAACAGATCAAGCTTATGGTGACTATTTAGGGATTTTTCTAAAGAAAAGTGTAACATGAAAAAGGACCCTCTCAGCTGGTTCTACACTGTTTGCAAAGGACATTAGTGACTCGTTCCCCGCATTTTAAGCGTTAAAATTCATTTCGCAGCAATGTATTCTTCAATCATACGTCTTTTGACGCCTCTGCGAATAGAGTAGACCTAGACCAGAATGTTGCTGTAGGAGCCGTCTGATTAGGTTCTGCTCTGTTTGTTTGTGATATACTGTGGATACGGTTATACAGCTTCTTCCGTGGCTAGACATTAATGTTTTCATATTTCATTATAAAAATTCAACTAATAAATATTCATGACGTCATTATTTCCTACATTAATATTCATGACGTAAAAGTTTCAATGATCATAAAGAAGTGTCTAGCTTGTGTCTACTACACTGTACAAACGCAGAGTTTCATTTAGATACCAATATGATGAAACGCAGATATACCTATCATTAAACGGCTCGGAGATCGTCGGTTAACCGTGCAGGAAACTCTAGAAATGTTTCCTGGCACTTGCTCAAACCATACCGAACCAGCGCACGTTCCGAAGTGCTATAATTCATCGGCTAACCCCTCTACGTTTATTTAAAGCCAAGCCATAAAACGCATGCATCACAAATGACTTCGGATGAAAAATGCCTTTCTTAATACGAACGCTTCTTAGTAAATGCGATTAAACTGCAACAAAATGCGCATTACCTCCAAGGAAATAACAGGAGGCACTTCCCCGACCACTTAGAAACAGATGATGGTTTTTAACAAGACGTGTGCTAATCAACAGGTGCGCTGTGAAATCCCATGATTCCTTGTAAAATATGGCCGCTTAATTAGAAAGTATTTATAATTATAAGTGAAAATCTCGATTACGCGGGTATTTTACGGCACAGTCAGTATGGTTTTATACGTATGAGCTTGTGTAAACCATTTCTACGTGGAATCTCAGCTGTTGTGCCGAGGTACAAACCGTGTAACAACTTGATCGAGGGCTGTAAGTACTGCTAATTTGTTAAACGACTGTTAGAGTTCCTTATCACTTCATTATGACATTGTTATCGCAACTGCAATTTGGCTGTGGTTTTGCGATACAGTGTTACGCGATGGTAACAGGGGTCTAGAGTTCCTTTGTGTCAAAAGATATACAATCCAAGAATTGTTTGTATATTGGCGCGTAAACATGACTGCCGTCACAGGAGAAGGATTCTTAGACATTACTGAAAGTTACAAACAATATAGACCATGACTAGCTGTGTAGTACACCGTAGTGGAAAAACTGCCACCGTAGAGAAAAAACCAAACAATGTAGACCGTGACTATAGCTGTGTAGAAGGGGGAAACTGCATTCGTAGGAAAACAAACAAACAATGTAGACCGTGCTAGCTGTATAGTAGTGGAAATCTGCATCCGTAGAGAAAAAAACCGGCTTAGAATTTGATGTCTGATTCTGGATCTGAACGGCAATTGGCAGCTTAATGCAGGATGGAAGTTATGAAGAAATCTCTTTACAGGAGTTATCTGCATTACTTTCGTCCTGCATTAAGCAATCACTTGCTTTTAAGACAAATGTCCATTCATTAAGTGGTCGCTTTAGAGATGTTCTGCAGTATATCTGTTCTTCATTAACCCTTTCCCTCATTTTCACTCATTTGCAAACAGAGTAGACCCAGATCAGGGTCTTCTATGTTTTCTTCTGGTATAATATAGATATGATTCTACAGTTTCAAAAAGGTCATCCGCACCTATTGTCCATAATTGGTCTAGAGTGCCTTCAGAAAGCACTCTGGTTAGGGTTTACATTGAATGCTTCATAAATATTCTCCATCAGCATAAACATGTACATAAAACACCTCCAAATGCACAGTTTGGCAAGTATAAATAGGTGCGTATGACTTTTTGGATAGTCATCGTAAACAGTTTGTATTCAAATAAGAGGACGAAAAACCTGGGCTTTCTTCACGATCCATACCGCATGTGGAGAGGATCGTACTTTTAAAAACATGCCAAATACATATGATTATTTTGAGAAGTTACACAGGTGACATGTTTGTAGACAAAAATGACTTGGTGTTCAAAGACTTAGCAAATAAACCTGTAAACGAACAAAGGTGTTGTTTCTTAGTGCCAGGTGGTGAATCTTTGTTTCTAAGACTAATTGCAAATTACACCTTTAACACAGTCGAATTTGTTCACCGTACATGAGAGCTGATGCACATTACCTCTTCTCTTGCCGAGCACGTAATGACTGGCATTCGCGAACAGTTTGGATCCAGATGAGACGTCGAGTAACTCTGCATCTCATCAGGATCCACGCTGTTTGACACTCGGTCGATTGTTTTTCAAAAGTTGGAATAAATCGGAAGTCAGTGAAACGTTCAGCTAATCAGAGATTGAGAAGACATTATGTTTTAGCATAAGAAGTGTTAAGATTATAACATTCTGTTCAACATTATAAAACCAAACGGTTTCATCACAAAACATTTTCATTTCCAAACGAAGCACCTGGTGATACTTCTATATACATAAGTTTGGATGTTACCTGATATATTACAAGATATTCAATTAGCCTGTAAACTATAACACTTTTAAGTGACAAATTGAAACTTTTCTTGTGAACCTGTTCGAGTATTACACATTTGTGCCTTTGTACCGAATTATTCCGGAAAGCATAACACTATTCAAAGATGGCTGTATAATAAATCTGGAGTGGGTAATTATTTGCCTCTTGTACGCAGTAAGTACCAGCCCGGGGCAATGTCAGGAGAGGATCTCCCAGCGACAGATGATGGCCCTACTCAACATTACGGTACTTACTCAGTGCAGCAAACATTTTTCATTGGAAAACTCTGATTTGAGGTCTACATTGTTTGCCAATGTACCCTCACTATTGACAATTAGACTGGCTGAAAAATGGCAGAGATAGCACAGTGTTACAATAACATGTAGACCGTGTTGGGAACACTCATATACAAATGTTTTTCCATCCAATTTAACCACGATATATCCCATAGGGACGCCTTTTCAAGCCGTTGCAAACCAAACAGAGAAGATCTAGATCAGACGGCTCATATAATATCTGTTTATGAAATTATATTGATTTCATTCTACAGTTTCTGTCTTTGCCAAACATGCTGCACTCTTATAGAATTGTAAAAACAATCATCGCATTAATATTCACTGGGTAAATGATTAACCCTGTGCATATAGACTATGTTCCAATCACGGAGTTATTGACATAAAGCAGTTTTTCTCTCTGAAGTTCGAGTATATCATTTCTTAAAGTATTATTTCTCATTAGAGTCCACGTGTCAGACAGTTATTCTGTTCAAAGTACATTTGTAAATCTCAAATTAACACGTGCAGTCAGTTATAAACACTTTCTTACATCCATCATATGGGGATATGTGTTTTGATTAGAACAGCGGTTCATTAACCCTTTCACTAATGAACATTTATGTATGAATTGGGTACTTCATGGATATTCAGCAACTTGATGTTTATAATGTAAACATTTGAAGATAGTGTATTGCTTTGACAAAAACTGTAGGATTAGATCTACACATTTCCACAAGAAAAAAAAGACACTGATCAGGGGACTCCTACTGGAGCGAGCTGGCCTGGCTCTACTCTGTTTGCAAAGACGTGAAAAGTGTTATATACTACTTCATTAATATTCATGTAAGGATCCATGTATGTATAAATATTATTTAGCTTATTTATAACGGCGTACAAGAAAGAGCTGTAGAGTCTGATCTATATTATTTCGTAAGCAAACAGAGCAGACCGTGATCAGACTGCTCTTACAGGAGTTATCTGATCTTGGTCTATCCTATTTGTAAAGGCGTAAAAAGCGTATCTAAAGGGTTAACACTGTCCTTCATATAACCGCATTATCATGCATTTCCAAATCAGAAGGCTCCTGTAGAAGCCGTCTGATCAGGGTACGTTCTGTTTGTGTATGAAATGGTATATATATGATTCTTCAGTTTCTGTTATGGCTTAAATGTCACGTGTTCATGTGCCATAACAAACATTTACCAAATTATTATTCATGATGTCATTATTTTTTACACGAATATTCCCGGAGCCAAGGGTTAGAAGATAATTCTTATTTCACACTGTTACTCAGTAACTTACCAAGTTACTATTTGTTTCGCAAACGTATTATTTACGGGTTCTAGAACATTTATCCTTGGGCATAAAACAATAAATCATTCATATAGTGCAAGTCTGAGCGTACAAGTGGAAAGTGCACATGCGTCACCCTACTCCGTTTGATGCTTTGGCCTTTAACCCTCTCAAAGCTGAATTTTCAAACTGACAATTCCAAACTTCAAACAGGTCAAGCTTACCGTAAATATTCAAGCACTGTTTTTTTTAGAAAAGTGTAACATGACAAACAGTGCATAGCCTGGTGAAAGGGCTATTCTAGGTCTACACAGTTTTCAAAGGCTATTAGTGACTCGTTTACCACACTGAACACTAATAAGAAAATGTTGTCTTTGACTTTGACTTTACCTCCATAAGCGTTTCCCATTCGTTTTAAAAAATCTTTCAAATTGTCAACAAATCTGGATCCAGATGAGACACACATGCATTCGTTAGCTCATCTATCTGTGTCTATGTTATTTGCAAAATTCATCGCGAGCTCGCCCATGGAGAGGTTAAAGGTTAACGTCAAGTTTGAAGATCGTAGGTACATTTTTCATGCTGAAGAAAATCAATGTGCGCGTGAATCGCATGGATTTATGGAATATGTCTATTAGTTTTGGCATAGTATCCCATGAACGTGAGACGGGCATTGAAATATGTTCCGGAAACGAAATAGTTGGGACGAAATGAGCCGTCGCTTTCTCATAGTCATAGTAAGCAAATTCACCGGTTTGTTATTTCAACATCTGCATTGCTCGCTGGTTCTGTCACCTGAAAAAAGTTTATGACTGTTTTTAATCTTTAACCTGATGAATATTTATTATATATGTATTAACTGAAACTTTACAGTGGTATATGGAAAAGGTGTTTTATATTATATCGTAAACAAACGGAGCAGACCCTGATCAGACAGCTCCTACAAGAACCGACTGATCTGGGTCTACTCTATTTGCAAAGGTGCCAAAAAGGTCTCTATCAGGTAAAGGGTTAAAATACCATATATTGTAAACCCCCTCTAAACCGGAATTCTAATAGAGAAGACTTAAGATACATTTAGGCAAATGGCTGCTTTATGCATGGTGAAACTCATTCAGAAAGCTCCTAGAGGGGAACTTTCTACATGATTTTCACCATGCATTAAGCTGTCAGCTATCTCCAAGACGGATATTTATACTAAATTGACCGTCCGGTTTAGAGAGGTTTACTGTACTCCTAATCGTTATAGTGCTAGGCGCGACGCGAGTTACACGTGCAGAAAGCCTGGTCTCAGTGGTGACGCCGATACTCGGAGTCTCATCACGATCCAAGTTGTCTGACAGTAGGTCACTAGTTTTTCAAAGGCTTGGGTGAAGCTGATGTAAGTATGTACTGTACTGATGTACTGTATATAAACTTTTGAGGAGGCACATTTTACTACGGTAAAACTGTACAGGAAATGGCGCTGTAATATTTATAGCTTTACAAAACGAGAGTATCGCATGGGAAATATTTAGACCCCACCCTACCAATAAATATATATATATATAAATATCGCAATGGTTTCAAAAGGTGACTTTTACAGTGTGACTTTTACAGCGTCAAAAGACGTCAATATGAGAGAATGGGTTAAAGTTTACATGACAAGACAGAACGTTTACCAAAATCTCAACCCTCTTAGCCTTCGATTTTTATTCCATTTTGGCCATAATAATTAGTTCACCTTTCAGATAGATGTTACGCACGTTACGTACATGCGTAAGTGCGTATCGCTAGCTACGCCCCTTGCGAGGCTGGACGGGACGCCATAGACAATTTCAGAGGAACTGTTTTTGTTGTTACAGAAGATCAGCTCTAAAGCGAATAACATGGGATGTCTGTAAAATCGGGTACCTGCTTAACCCTTTCACCGCCGATGTCGCATAAATGCACCACGACAAATAGTGCAGTCCCAGATCAGACGCCGCCTTTTCAAGGCGGAGTCTGACCAGGGACTTCACTATTTGTCTCAATCTCTATTTCTATATATGTGCTTTATTCCTTTGAACTTTGCATTTATTTATCTCATTTCCTTATTTTACTGAATGATTTAACAAACTTGGATTGCAGACGACTATTAGAAATTTGGCACCGAAAGGGTTAACCCTTCACGAGTAAATACGCCTTTGCAAACAAAGAAGAAAGCCGTCTGATCAGGGTCTGCCATATTTGCTTATTGAAGAGTATAGATATGACATAAAGTTTCTGCCATGACCAAAACTTCCCGTGTTGATGTGGCAGTATGGTAATTAATCTAATTAATCTCTGAATGGAGCGCTCTCACCTAGTTCTGCACTGTTTGTCATGGTACACGTTTCTTTGACACATGTGTACATCCTTGAATATTCATGGTAAATTTCACCTGTTTGAACTTTTGAAATTATAGTCCATTTGGAAATTCGGCGTCAAAAGGGTTAAAGACAGACAATTTGACTAATTCTGTGTGATCGATTTAGAGAGGTGTTACTGCATAAGACCAGACGGACTGTTTTTGTTATTATTTCATCTCATCCATTCTCGTGCCAAAAGGTGAGTAGAAATGTTTTGAGCGGTGCATCATTCTCAATGTCGGTGGGCCCGCCAGTGATAACTCTGGGGAGAAATTTAGACATCATATATCACTTCCAAATCTTCAACGAGTGCAAGCGGGAACATGTGTTTTACTAATCGCTATTCCATAACTGTCGGCGAATTATTTTACCAACAGTTCTCTTTATATCTTAGACGATTTAAAAAACAAATTGCTTTTGTTTTGAGTTTTCCATGAACTTTTCAAAGATATAGAACAGAGTAAAATCTTTCAGTAGAATTTCATATTAATATACCTCCAAAATTTGAAAAACGTTTACACTTCAAATGGTGTTGTGTAAATCCAATGGAACAATAGCTAAATACATTCATACTTTGGTGCCGTATACAGCCAGTTGCGTGATACATATTTAACTAAATACATTTATACTATGGTGTCGTACAATGTCAGCTGTGTGATACCTATATAACTAAATACATTTATACTATGGTCTCGTGCAAAACCAATGGCATTATACCTATATAGCCGAATACATCTATACAAATGTACTATGATCGTGCAAAACCAATGGTGTTGTACCTATATAGCCGAATACATCTATACTATGATGTCGTGTAAAACCAATGGCGTTATACCTATATAGCCGAATACATCTATACAAATGTACTATGATATCGTGCAAAACCAATGGTGTTGTACCTATATAGCCGAATACATCTATACTATGATGTCGTGGAAAACCAATGGCGTTGTACCTATATAGCCGTATACATCTATACTATGATGTCGTGCAAAACCAATGGCGTTATACCTATATAGCCGAATACATCTATACAAATGTACTATGCTATCGTGCAAAACCAATGGTGTTGTACCTATATAGCCGAATACATCTATACTATGATGTCGTGCAAAACCAATGGCGTTGTACCTATATAGCCGAATACATCTATACTATGATGTGCCAAACCAATGGTGTTGTACCTATATAGCCGAGTACATCTATACTATGATATCGTGCAAAACCAATGGAGTTATACCTATATAGCCGAATACATCTATACTATGATGTCGTACAAACCCAATGGCGTTGTAACTATATAGCCGAATACATCTATACTATGATGTGCAAAACCAATGGTGTTGTACCTATATAGCCGAATACGTTTGTACATTTATACTAATATCATGCAAAATCAATGGCGTATACCTATAATAGCCAAATGCGTTTATAATATGTGTCGTACAAAACCAATTGCGTTTTACTTATAATACAAACTACATTTACTCTACGGTGTATAACTAAATACTGTCAGCTAGTGTCATCCAAATCCAATGGCGTTATACCAATATAACCGTATACCATATTAAATGTACTGTGGTGTCTTGCAAAACCAATGGCGTTTAATAAGTATGCCCAAATACAAATGCACATCTACAAAAAGGAGTTTTGCAAAAACAAAAAGCAAAAACCAATGGCGTTTAATCAATATAACTTAAAATAAAGTTATATCTATACTAAGGGGTCTTGCAACACTAATGGCGTTTAATCAGTGTAACCAAATACAAATGTACATCTACATTTGTATACTAAAGGGTCTTGCAACACTAATGGTGTTTAATCATTATGACCAAATACAAAGTTACATCTATACTAAGGGGTCTTGCAACACTAATGGCGTTTAATCATTGTAACCAAATACAAATGTACATATACATTTGTATACTAAAGGGTCTTGCAACACTAATGGTGTTTAATCATTATGACCAAATACAAATTTACATCTATACTAAAGGGTCTTGCAACACGAATGGCGTTTAATCATTGTAACCAAATACAAATGTACATCTATACTAAAGGGTCTTGCAACACTAATGGTGTTTAATCATTATGACCAAATACAGAGTTACATCTATACTAAGGGGTTATACACCTATTTAATTATACACATTTATACATGTACTATGGTGTTGTGCAAGCTCAATGTTGTTATACCTATATAACTAGACACATTTATACATGTACTATGGTGCTGTGCAAGCTCAATGTTGTTATACCTAAATAACTAGACACATTTATACATGTACTATGGTGTTGTGCAAGCTCAATGTTGTTATACCTATATAACTAGACACATTTATACATGTACTATGGTGTTGTGCAAGCTCAATGACGTTATACCTATATAACTAGACACATTTATACATGTACTATGGTGTTGTGCAAGCTAAATTACGTTAAAACCTATATAACCGAATATATCTATACTATGATGTCGTGCAAAACTAATACCATTATACATGTACCTATATAACCAGTGCAGAACTATTCACGTAATATATATTTAAAGGAACATATTACTGCGAACGTTAAACCTGTTGAACCGAATAAACATGTACAACAGTGTCATGCAAAACACATTTTTCAAACCACGTTGTTCGAGACCAGTGTCCATGTCTATTAACCCCATTACTCCTGCAGTCCCATAAAATGGGATACAGTAAAAACCGGTCTTACATGTAGGTGGCAGCTTAATGCAGGGTGAACGTCATGCAGAAAGCTCCTTTGGGAGCTTTCTGCATGACTTTCAACCTGCATTAAGCTGTCACCTGTCTACAAGACTGATATTTGTACAAAATTGAAATTCCGGTTTAGAGGGATAGAACACATGCCTAAAACACCTATTTTGTTCTTGAATAAATTTCCGATTTATATGGGTTCTTTTGTATCAGAAGGAACGTCGGGCATCGAACCCGCATTCCGTTTCGAAAACCAACGCATATAATGTAAAGTGGGACAAACCCAAAAGCTTTCCTGTTGTGCTAAATAACTCAAAATTTCAATTCACAGTCAAAGTGAAAATACAGACAAAACGTGTCTTTTTTCAAAGTATCATTTTTCCTAAGGGAGTCCCCAGACAATTCCAACAACATTTGTTTGAGCCGGATCCAAGGACTGTCTGAAATTGAAATTATTTAGCAGAACGAATCACTTCCAACATATGCACTGAAAATTGCATTGGCGTTACACCACATTCACAGGTGTGGATTCACTTTTGCCCTGTCGGGGCTGCCACTCGCAGGTTTGTTTACAACGCTCCATGACACAGGGTACAAGTTTTGTATGACTGCGCGTATGCTGAATGACGTATGCGTGTAGATACAGTAAAACCTCTCTATAGCGGCCACTAAATTGTGTTAATTAGTTGGTATTTTGGGAAGGTGGTTGCTTAAAGTAAGGTGAAAGTTAAACAGAACGCTCCTATAGGAGCGTTCTGTTTTACTTTCACCTTGCTTTAAGCATCCACCTGCCTTTAACACAAAATACTTGATGTAATTAGTGGTCGTTATAGAGAGGTTTTACTGTAGATTGAATTCAGATCAGACGTGAAGTGAATTAAGCCTGACTAGAACCCAGACCATATATGGAAACATGACAATATAAAGAAAGTTGTGCTTTCCTCCATGAACACGTATGTAAGAAATAATGACGCCATGAATATTGTTGGCTAGATATTTTTTATAATGGCATATGCACCCAGGACATTTGGTCTCGGACAGAAATTGTAGAATCACATATATATTATACCATAAGCAAACAGAGTAAACCTTGATCAGATGACTCATATAGAAGCCGTCTGATCTGGAACTACTCTGTTTGTAAATGCATAGAAAGGCATATTTATGGAGTACAGGGTTAAGAATTATACAAGACGACATATTCAGTTTGAACTCGTTTATATGAAGGAAAGGGGGTTAACTCACATATCTATTATGTAAACTCGCCCAGTTTAAAACCCAACCATTTTTTCATGTCAGAGAGTTCCTGCAATAGAAATATGTCCGTAAATATTTATTTTGAATTTCGCTACCAGTAGATTATTCAATGATATATTTTTTATCTGGACTTTGGAAGGAACACATTGCATTGTAAAAAGAACTGTAGATTCTAGATAGTCACTCAATTAAAGTATCTAAACCACATAGAAATGACAGAACGATTACCTTTGACTAAGATGTTGTTCAAAAACTCTTATGAAAGGAACTGGGCGCATCCCTTTGTTTGAACGCAAAGTTGTAAAAACTGAGTTTTGGGGGGAAGGGGGGTGGGCGAAACATAAAGTACTTATCAAACCTTGTACTATAAATAGAATGTCTAATTGTACAACGTCAAGGGTATTCTAAAAATTGAAAAACCACCAGACCATGTGAGAAGACATTTTTTCTTCCTTCTTCACGTTTTCCCATCTCTCTGAAAACGTTTCAGCAGATACCTGGATTACTTTCAGGCCAGGCAGGTAGCATGTACATTTTTATAATAGTTAAAATAAAGACCTTACTTCAGATATTTTAAAAAAATTACTTTGACATTGTACATTTTAAAAGGGATTTCCTATAAAAGTAACTTGAAATTTTGCAATAATTGCTTCTTCTACTCCTCGTTCACTTATTCCTTTCAAACATTATACACAAATGTAATCGCATAGAAGACAAAATATGCAGACTGACCGAGGCTCCAACTCATTGCAGTATATTTAACCAGCATTTAAGTAACAAAAAGACACAACCATAAAGTATATTGAATGCCATAGTAGATTTGCCAATTGTTTAAGTCATTTCCATTGCACGCCTCTCTGCTAGTATAATAACAAGCAACCCTTCATAGATCTAGTTCCCTGTAATAAAAGAGTCTCCAAACATTGAATTTAATATGACAAAGATTGAATACCATTATTATTTTGTACAGTATGTCAATATTTGAATGCCGCTGAATGTCTTTTTTTTTAAAGATATTTCTTGTTATGGACTGTCTTTGAGTATACCGGTACAGTAGAGCCTCTCTAAAGCGACTTTTTCATGAATAAATACAGACGGCTTTAATAACGGGTGGTTGCTCAATGCAGAACGAAATTAATGCAGAAAGCCTTTGTGGACCCAGAATTGGATATGTTTTGGATGTGGCTCTAGAGAGGTTTTACTGCATTTGTCGGCAGCTGTTAGGTCTGGAAGAATGTCCTATTGGCGAGGCTGTGACTTTCTTTCTGGGAATGGCACGTATTTTATCACATGAAAGACAGTATCGTATAAACAGAGCTTGTGAAGTATTGGCAGCACGGGTTTTCCAGACAGACGTTGCTGGCAAAGGTTGGATAACAGGTGGCTGTTACAGGGCTTGGCCTAACAGAAACTTACATTAACCCCTCTTCCTTAACCCTTTACCTGTTAGATATGCCGCTTCACCCATTTGCAAACAGAGTAGGTCCAGATCAAATGACTCCCGTGGGACCCGTATGATCTTGGTCTGCTCGGGTGGCTTATGGAGTTTTATAGATCGGATTCTACCAATTTCTGCCAAAGCCAAATATTTCTATGAAATTTTAGCTAATAAATATTCATGATGTCATTATTTTAACATAAATATTCATGAGGTAAGTATTTGCAAAACTACTACTACTACTGCAATTACTACTACTACTACTACTACTACTACTACTACTACTACTATTATTATTATTATTATGACTACTATCACCACCACTACTACTACTACTACCATAACGACAACGACCACCTCCATCTTCACCACCAACACCGCCGCCGTAGTGAACTGCACTAACGCTAAAAGCCTGAACTGAAGACAAACATCAATATAAGTTGCAAACAGTCTTAATTCAGACCAACATTTGAATAATTTGGCGTCCGAGCATACCCAGACCGTTTGTGTATGTCTATATACCACGAGTGGCGTTTAACCATTTGAATCCTCTGGCAAATGCAAGGGACTCTACGGATTAAATGACAAGCCATTCCATTTTGAATATTCAGCATTCAAATGAGTAAGGATACAGTAAATCCCCTTTAAACCGGCACCTCAGTTGTATAGAGAAACATTTAGATACTTTTAGGCAGGTTGCTGCTTACTGAAGTGTGAAAGTCATACAGACGCTCATAGATGAGCTTTCTGCATGACCTTCACCCTGCATTAAGCTGCCAACTGTCTCCAAGACCGATATTTTTACTACATTTAACGTCTTGTTTAGAGGATTTTACTGTACATCTAAAGCCGCAGTACAGTCGGTACTTAACATCGTTTCAGTCTATTTCAAACTTTACTTTTCTGGCACTTGAGCCTTCGGTAGCCTACTTCATGTTGTTTATAAACAATAGCATTTTAGCATATAATCAAAAGTAATTACTGTTTTCTATACTCCGATGAACTTGCACCTGCACGAGGGCGGATAATGTCTACGAAAGTGCCTAATAGGCCTCGAAATAGCTTAGGTATGAAAAAAGGTCGGCGTTAAGTTCTTTCTTTAACATTTAATGCTCTCAACAAGCGTTGTTTGCACGTATTGTCGTCTACTCCAATTAGAGCGTTACGTATACGTTTTTTTATGACAAACGTATCAATCGGTTCTGATTCTGATGAGTCGTGAACTCGACATGAAATCCGGACTTTGTTACTTTTGCACAGGCGATGACTTATTTAACACTTTAACCCATAAATACGTCTTTCTATGCCTTCGCAAACAGAGTAGACCCAGATCAGACGGCTCCTGTATCAAGGTCTGCTCTGTTTGCTTATGATATAATATTAATATGATTCTACACTTTATACCATGGCCACAATTTCCCGTGTACATTTGATAGTGTAATGAATAAAACCTAATTAATATTCATGATGTCATTATTTTCTGACATGAATATTCATGGAGGAAAAGATTGAAGCAATACTGAATTTAATGGTTATCCTGTTAAACGTGACATTGCTTGCTTTTACAACAGCTTGAACCCGGTTAGGACGTCGAGCAGCTCGGTGTCTTATCTGACTGTTTGACACTAAGTCAATAGTTTCTCAAAAGCTTCGTCGAATCGGAAAGTAAATAATGAAACAAACAGGAGTTTAAACCAACAGCCTATTGATGGTTATAGATTGTCTGAGTTCGATAACGAGGTGGAAAAAGCAACTGTGAAAGAGCGTTAACAACTGTGAGAAACATAAATGAAAGCAAACATAAATAACAAAAAGCGAGAATTGTCCTTGCAAGTCTTTGCACATATAGTATCTGTCGCACGTTTGGAAACAAGAAGAACCTTCTACAATTAATATATTGCCCATTTCTCGTATAAATAACCAGGTTGTATCCAAGTTAACCTTTTCCCTCATATATAAACGCATTTTCATGCATGCACCAAAAACAACATGTGTACATGTATGCTATTATAAATATACAACTAGTAAATAGTCATGATGTAATATTTCTTATATAAATATTCAAACAGACAGAGTTGATATAAGGAGTTCGAATATTATTTATACGGCACAGGTGTAATGTAACACGCAAATCACGTAATCAAGTCGAAATTGCCTGGGTTTTTTAAAAAAAATTATTGTGTTATGTGATAAAAATACTATTACATGAGTCTCCATTTACTATGTTTTTACCAAACTTGTTGACTAAAATAAATATGACACGAGGCTAGGTAAAAATCAATACGTTTACTAATATCCTGTACATAATCATATTGAAGAGATACCGAACTATTCATAATCTTCTCTGGATATATAACTTATAACCAGTACAAAATTAGACGGAGGGCATTTGAAATTTGATGAACATTCTACAAAACAAATACAAGTCTGAACAATGATATGCTTCGCTTATGAAACGAATAAAGCAAAAAGTAAGCAATGCGCCTTTTAAATGAGTGTAAGCTAACCACCTGTCCGAATCATTTACACGAAATTCATTTATCTATTGTTCGCGACGTCTTGCTGTTATAGTGTTTTTCACAGATGGTTTCCGTCATCTAGTGCATTTTTACTATAAATTGTTGATAGACTATCAATCGTATTGGATTGTATCCTTGTTTACACACCAGATAGATAATAAATCACCTATAGTTTTGTATATAAACGCCTTAAAGCATTAAAAAGTGAAACTTTCTTCGCGATAGAAAACATGCTGACACCGCCTGTCAGACCCACGCACCGTACCATTTGATGAAAGTGACAAATCATATACACGAGATGGCACTCTATTTTACAAGATGTCCGTAGGTTTTCGAGGTTCAACGTGAAACGGTGAAAAGTGACGAGAGCACGGCATCTATGGTATATTTAATAAGTCTCAAGTACACGTTGTATAAAGGTGTATTTACGGAGGAAAGCGTTAACATGATAGTCTCTACATGCAACGCGTTTTAAAATTCTTGAATATTACATAAATCATTTGTTTATATGGTGAAAAGAAGTATATCGCAAGAAAATCAATCGAATAAACGCCGAGGAAGACGCAATTTCCACGTGTTAGATATCGAAGATCAGATGATATTCGCCAATGTATTAATATTTATTCTGGTTTCGTTTTAGTTTCGTAACTGTTCGACATAGGCCGATTCTATTTTGTTGTACACAAACATTATAAGTATCGACGAAAACGGGTTATCTGTATCAAAGCGACATTTTTCTATATAAGTTTCATAATAATGATAGAACCTAACAGTTACCAAGTTTGTTTTCTGTATAACTCTCGTCCTTCAATAAGCTATTGCATGGCTTTAAGACCTATAACTCGGCCTGTTTAGGTGGTCGCTTTAGAGAGGTTTGACTGTATCGGCTGAGAAAAGGTTAGTCACAGACTTGGTATCTTGAATGCCTTGATATGACACTACCTGTCTATACTTTGTAGCTTTTAAAATAATTGAGAACATAATACATGTATATACATGTAAAGGAAATGTTGCGAGTAGTCATTTTGTACAAACAGATATCAAACGGGTCTTGGGAAATGATATTAAGCGAGTCTCTGGCAAGACAAGTTTGATATCCGTTTTTTCAAAATGACTACGAGCATCATATTCTGTATAAATATTCATATCAATGATGGAAAGTGTTGGTTTTCTCATCAATATCATTATGTACATGAAAATAATGTCCTTGTTGTTAAGAAAATCCCTTTTTGCAAAAATGTGTTACATTGATCAAATAAGATCGTTTAACAGTTTAACAGTTTATTTTTCACTCAGAACATGGTTTGACATGTTATAAGAGGTTAAACATATATATCAGGAAATGCTAGTTTGGCAGGCTATATAGCAATTGGCGCAGTTGCATAGGTGAGAAACATATGCATCTACGCTCCCACATACATACAGACACATACCACACACAGACACAAACACGCACACACAGACACAAATACGCACACACATACACTATATATAAATGATCTAGCCAGGAGGGGTCCTAAATTTCTTTAAAATTGATCCTAGCAGACAAGAAGTTTTCTTCAATCTATTAACAGTTTCGTCATTAAAGATTACTGAAAATATTTGTGTATTTGCTGTTCTCTTTTTTATAAGGGGGGGGGGGGTGCTAACCGTTTTCAGTCATCGTCAAAACTTGGGCATTTGAACAGAAAATGGAACTCATCTCCTATATCGCTATTGCACAGTGTACCTGAGATGTCGGTCTATTCCATTCCTTCGGCCGGTTTCAATTGGCAATTTATTGTTACACATTCTATGATTGATAAACTGTCTTAAATGGAAATCAGGGAGTTCTATAAGGTAGTTTTCAAACTTATGCTCAGTTTTGAATAGTCTTTAATTCAAACATTTCGACAATGTATTTAGTTCTTGTAGCCATTTCTGTTTGTATTGCTCTTCTAATACATGTTCTACTTGTTTTCCGGTTCTGTATGCACTTCTGGTGTTTTGGGTCCGGTTATTTGTTACGGATCGATACATGTTATATACTCTGTACAATGACACCTGAACCGTCGACTCTAACTTCATGAAATGTTTATTCCTTCAACTTTTGAATCAGGGTCTGGTGTAATGAAACTTTTTGTCTGAGTCTGAGTTCATTCTCAATTATCTGGTTGAGTTTCATTCAAAAGTTGACCAATCAGATGCTCGAGAATGAAATCAGGACCCAAGGTTATAAAACTTTTTGCTTGAGTCTGAGATCATTCCCAAGCATCTGATTGATCAGATTCTGAGCTTGCTCAGAATCTGACCAATCAGATACTTGAGAATGATCTCAGACTGAGACTCAGAAGCTTTGTAACCTTGGACCCAGACTCAAACTAAGAAGTTTTATAATAACGGAGAAAGCATGCATTCATTATCGATGGCTTCGGTCATCGCCTACAAGAGAAACATATAAACGACATCTAAGCAGTCACATTGCATCAGTCACACCACGATGTCTTAATTGAATGCTGTTTCACTTTGTTATGCTCTTTTGAACGCAAAAACACACGAAGCAATTACCCAATTTTCGTCAAAACGAGTCCCAGGGGGAAAAATCTGAGGGATGAAGAAATTAATTTTCTACACATCAATCATCATTAACATCTCTTATTGAAACTTTGATGCTATAATTCAGTTGCACTGTTTGACCCTTCCGTGTGGTATTTCCAGCCTATTTGTACTAAATGTCACACGTAGACTTTGTCATTTGTAAGTCATTACAATATACTACAGTAGAATCCCTCTAAAGCAACCAATTGATAAATATATATTGTCGGATTTTAAACCACGTGGTTGCTTTCTGCAAATACTTTCGTCTTGTGTTACGCAAACACCTGCAGCTACGACCTAGTATAACCCATAACCTCATAGACTATTTTAGACCCAACCTCTGCAAATAAATATACCGAAAAAGAACATTTTCTATCCAAAAGGTACATTTTAAAATTGTGTAGTTTTGAAACCATTGTGATAAATACAGCCTTTGCTCCATAGGAGCAAAATTAATGCTCTATTTATCACAATGGTTTCAAAAAGTGACTGTTACTAAGGCGTCAAATGGCGTCAATATAAGACAATGGGTTAAGACCTCTGTTTGTGGTCGCATTAGATGGGGTTACTGTACACTTAATGAGGTTTATGCTGACACCATGAATGTTGGAAACGAGTGCATTGTCATTTGCAACAGTATTGGTCCAGATCAGAGGGCTCCTAGAGGGGTCTGGTGATCAGGTACAGCCCCTTCCTACTACATGTACTCTACCAATAAACATTGATGGAACATTCTACACTGGCATTGCAGTACTGGAAGGACGAAAAGCACGATGTAAACTACGGCGGAAGATACGTGCTTTACTTTGCTTTTCTTTCAAGTGTGTGACTGGGTGAAGCTTTAATGGAAGATAATTTTGCATAACTATGCATAGGTGGGTGAAAATGAGGGAAAAAATGTTGCAAAACCATGCGCACTGTACATAAAAATACATTAAACAAACTTTTGCATTCCTAAGTGTAGGTGGATAATACAAAAATGGAATTAAATTAATTGCAAAACCTTGTATGTTTTAGCGAGATATGTATGAAAAAACATTTGCAAAACGATGTTTAGGCAGGTGAAACATAATATGGAGAAAAATATAAATGTAGTAAACCAGAGCAACCAGTTAATTAAGATTAGTTTAAACCATTGCCTCTATAACGGCCACCAAATTGTGTTAATTAGTTGGTATTTAGGGCAGGTGGCAGCTTAAAGCAAGGTGAAAGTGAAACAGAATACTCCTATAGGAGCGTTCTGTTTTACTTTCACCTTGCTTTAAGCAGTCACATGCGTTTAACACAAAATACTTGATGTAATTTAGTGGCCGTTATAGAGAGCTTTTACTGTACAAGAATCCACGACGTATGCTGCGCAAATTTCCACAAAGTTTGCGTTTCAAACTGACTTCAGAATCCGAATGTATGTACCGTAACACTTATTTAACACTGAACAGCACGGTTAGTAAATGGTTGTTTCTGTCGGAAAAAAAATTAGAAAAATGGATTGCTACGGAAACCAACAGAACAGCGTTTGCCATTGGCCGGAATCTGTCGTAAGATTCAAATTTACATACCGAAAATAATCATTCGATGTATATGTAGGCCTACAACCAGTGTCAGCCATTGTGCAGACAGACAGACAGACAGACATATATTTTATTTATGTCTCACTTCTATACATGATAAAATATACACACGTGAGTAAGTAAAATGTATAGAACCACTCAAATATGAGTTATGAGAGACAGTGCAAACATTAAAATATAACAATTAACTACAAACATAAAACCATGCAACTTGGCGCACGGTTAAAAGCGTATGCTTATAAAATACTTTAAACAATTAACTTTCATCAGCATGTTATTTAAAACGTTTTAAAATATACATGCTAATTGTATACATCATCACAGCATTATTTATACAATTGCTGTCGTCTATACATTAAAATATCGTGGCAGGTGTGCATGTGATAACAACCTAATTCATATCCAAAGCGTTGTTCCGAGATAGAATCGGAGTCATTCAGAACTTGGCCGAAGATGTCCGCTGATTTCCGTACAAAATCCCCGTTTGGAAAAAAGGAGGCATCTTTTAAAGAATTTACCAGTATTCGGATAGCGGTAATATTTAGCTGAACAAATATATCCTGTCGGTAAATGGGCTGTAAGCATTATTTTCAATGTATGTATACGTGTACAGCTTCTGGTGCTGATTGATTAATACGAAAAATGCGCATAACACATCAAAGTCCTCACATTCGACACGCTTCAAAAGTGCTTAAAATACATGAATAAAAAACTCATTTGTTTGTATGCTGAAAAGCAGTATATCGCAAGAAAACCAATTGAATAAACACCGAAGAAGACATAATTTTCATTCGTTTGATATGTTATTCGGCAATCTATTAGTATTAATTCGGCTCGCGTTTTAGTTTCGTTAACTGTTCAACCAAGGTCGATAATATTTTGTTGTAGAACACAAATTATAAGTATCGATGAAAACGGGTTTTTTTGCATCACATGGGCATTTTTCGATATATGTTCAAATGGACAATCTCATAATAATGATATTATTTTTTATGACATTATTGAAAATATGCGTTCATTGCAGGCGCTTCCTCTTTAAGTTTTATAATGGCCAATGTACATGGGCATTTTTGGCCATTTCAGGAAATGTACAGACAGCTCTCTATATGTTTTCCTATAGGAAAAGCCTGACGTGGGTCTGTTCTGTTTGCAAATGGTATGAAAATGCGTTCATGTGAGGGAAAGGGTTGCATACTATTAATGAAATGAGTTCTTGTCACTATATACGAGTGGGTAAAACACAAATTTAATAGATATAGCAAAACCATGGTGGTGTTGTAAGTAGAACATGTTTAAACCATAACAAACATAAGGCTTATGTGGATGCAACATAAATTAGTCAAACTAGGGGAAGGCAATGTGTAGATGGGTATAACAACGGTATGTGTATGGGTAACAGATACATTGGTCCATCTACAATAGAACCTCTCTAAAGCGACCACTTAATCAATAAACGAATAAACAGAGGTGACTTTAAAAACTGGCGAGTGCTTAATGGGAGCTTTCTGTATAAAGTTCACCATGTATTAAGCTACCTCCTACCTATAAGAATCATAAGTAGACTTGGTTTTGGTGGTGGTTTTACTGTATTGGAAAGTAGTGTGTAGATGGATAGACCAAAACAGAAAGTTATACGAGTATGTGGATAACAAATACATTGATTCAACTATTACGAAATTACAAGTGTGTGATTGGAAAGAGAATCAAAATACTGCAAAATAACCTTATGTTTGATGGTTAGATTTAAATGAAACACTCTATCACAAACTATGATTTTATAGCTAAAACATAGGAGGAACAAACTATTGCAAAATGTGTGCAGTCATGTGGATAAAACAATACAACTAATCATTGCAGGGCTGTGTATATGTGGATGAACACAAACAGATACAGCTAGTGCATAACTATACATATATGGGTAAAACAATACACCTAACGTTTCCGGATATGTTTAGTTGGGTAAACACAAATAGATACAGCCACCGCATAAGTATGTACATATGGGTAAAAGATACAATTATTGCAGAGATATGTACAGGTGGATAAACGATACAGCTATCACATAACTATGCATATATGAGTAAAACAAAATAACTATTGCAGGTATGTGTATCGGTGGATAAACGATAACGTGTTGCATATATATGCATATATGAAATAAAATAATACAGTTAACTATTGAAGGCATGTGTATCGGTGGGTAAACGATACATCTATTGCATAACTCTGCAAATATGAGTACAATAATACAGGTAACAGTTGAAGGTACCGGTATGTGTATCGGTGGATAAACGATAACGTGTTGCATATCTATGCATATATGAGTTAAAATAATACAATTAACTATTAAAGGTATGTGTATCGGTGGGTAAACGATACATCTATTCCATAACTCTGCAAATATGAGTAAAATAATAAGGTAACAATTGAAAGTATCGGTATGTGTATCGGTTGGCAAACACAAACAGATACAGCTATTGCATAGCTCTGTATATATGAGTAAAATAATACAACTAACTATTGAAGGTTTGTGTATCGTAGGGCAAACACAAACAGATACAGCTATTGCATAACACTACATATATGAGTGAAACAATGCAACTATCCACTGCAGGGCTATGTATAAGTGGATGAACACAAACAAAAACAGCTGTTGCATAACAATATATACATAGTTTAAAAACGATTAACATTACTATTGCAGGGCTATGAATAGTTTGGTAAACACACACTGATACAGTTATTGCAGAACTATACATATATGGGTAGGTAAAACAATTAAAAATACCAACTTACTATTGCAGTGCTATGTATAGGTGGGTAATAGTTACATCTTTTTCATAAAGTTCTATGCAATGTACTTAAATGAAATTCAAACCATAGATGAAAATGTTTTTAATTATTGAAAACGTTTGTAGAGATGAATGAAACAGAAATGAATGAAACAGAAAAAGGAAAGAAACCATTACAAATTAGAACTGAAACAAACATGAAACAAACATTTTACAAAACTATTAATAGATGGGCATAACATGACTTAATGCAACTTTCAAGTTTGTAAATGGTGTATACAATGATTGTGTTCGTTTGACTCAAAATGTTTTGGTAAATCAAAGTAATGGCTGAAAATTCAGCACACTATTTAATCCTTCGCTTGCTATTCACGTCAATATATCTACCTGTAAATAGTGAAGACCCAGATGAGACAGCTCCTGCAGGAGCTGTCTCATCAGGGTCTACACTATTTACAAGTTGATTGTGCAACCAGTGCACTCCACAGCAGTGATTGCACAGCGAAATACTTGTACACAGTGAAGATATATGTAATTATACAACAGGGCATGGGTAAATAAGGAGAAATGCATTTAAAATTCAGCAAGAGAAGGGTTAAAGCTTACATTTAATCCTCTGAGTAAACCTGATTACCCCCAATGAAGTATGATTGATCAGAAGCAAACCAGCTGGGTGTGATTTTCTCTCAATCAATTATTATGGCCTTATTAACTTAGCAGATGTGAAAAATGGTGGTATGTAAATTCTTTTCAATGCTTATGTTCAAATAACATCTGTTCATAACACATCTGTTCCCAAAGTGATGCTTACTAACAACATTCTATCAATTTCTGATGATGGACTTTTACTAGTATAGTACTTCTGAAAAGCACAGAGTGTCGGTTCACTCTCAAGAATCTAATTGGTCATTATGTGAACAAATTCATATCTAACCAGTCTGATGATTGAGAATGTGGACCCAGACCAAAGCAAAGGGTTGCATAATGTCTGGCCTTCGGCGTTTCAGAGACAGTTTCATTTTTAAATCTTGCCCAAATATATACATAATTATATCTCTTACACGTGCTTCTTTTAACCCTTTGCCTTTGCCCATTCTATGTTATTTCAAATTTCAATACCTACTGAATGTTCATGGGCAAAATAGTTTTGATGTAATATGAAAGGTGGAACATTGTAGCCATTTTATAAAGTAAAGAAACAGATCTAGCAAATTCCATTAACAAACCGAGCAGACCCTGATCAGATGGTTCCTACGAGAGCCGCCTTATCTGAGTCTACTCTGTTTGCAAATGCATGAAAAGGCGTTAATTTGAAGGAAGGGTTAGCCCTGTACCTAATTCATGTAAGAAGTGATAACTTCATGAATATAAATTAGATGGATTTTTGTAATGACATATAAATACAAAATAGATTGGCCAAGACAAACTGTAAAATCAGATTTACATTACATATGTATTCCATAAGCAAACCGGACAGATCCTGATCAGACAGCTCCTGTAGATCAAACTGATGTGGATCTTTCTGTTTACAAATACGTAATAATGTATCTCAATCAGGTACAGGGAAAATGGCAGCTGCTTCTCAGAAGATATGGATTTGATTTTTCCCAAAGTACGCATCAGTACAACAGGAGGCAAGATCAAAGTTTGCCATCGGGCTGATACTTCAATCAAAAGTATTGAGGAGGGAATACTACTGTCACTCTTCCATAAGTTACTGCTAACGAGGATCCTAAATGTATACAGACAAAACAGGTGGCTGCTCACCGGTGTAGGTCATGTACGTTTACCGTTTTCCTCATATAGACGACTTTTGTCATATTAGACCAGAGTAGACCCAGATCAGATAGCTCCTAACGGAGCTGCCTGATCAGGGTCTGCCCCGTGTGCTTATTGAATAATATACATCTGATTTTGAAGTTTCTGTCGCATAGTTGCTTCTTAGTTTGTACACGAGTACGCATGCACTCACGAGTCCTTAAATTACTATTCATAGAGGAAATGGTTAAGCATATTCGTACTTCTGATTAAATACTTTTAATCCTCTCTATAACGGCCACTAAATTGTGTTAATTAGTTGGTATTTAGGGCAGGTGGCTGCTTAAAGCAAGGTGAAAGTAAACCAGAACGCTCCTATAGGAGCGTTCTGTTTTACTTTCACATTGCTTTAAGCAGCCACCTGCCTTTTACACAAAATACCTGATGTAATTTATTGGCCGTTTTACTGTATAGTGAAAGCGTTAGTAGTGATGTGAGCTTCAAATAGTTATTGCAAATTAAGATGATAAATCCAACCACAGGTTGCCGTATCAATCTGATTTGATAATGTACACATGTATTGATGATGTCCGTTCCAAGTAGTGAATTGGACATGTCCGGCCCATATAATGTATTTGACCTGTCCGGCCCAATGTACTGTATTGCACCTGTCCGATCCCCAGTAGTGTACTGGACCGGTCAGACCCGGTCCGGTCTCCAATATTGTATTGAAGCTGTCTGGCCATAAATACTGCATTCGGCCTTTCCGATCTCGAATAGTGTATTGGGCATGTCCGCTCCCCAATATTGTATTTAATCTATCCAAACACCACTATTGTAAAATAAAATAATAAAAATATGGTATTGAATCTGTCGAACCCCCAATATTGTATTGGACCTGTCCGACCCTCAATATTCTATTGGACCTGTCCGACCCTCAATATTCTATTGAACCTGTCCGACCCTCAATATTATATTGAACTTGTCCGACCCTCAATATTCTATTGAACCTGTCCGACCCTCAATATTCTATTGAACCTGTCCGACCCTCAATATTCTATTGGACCTGTCCGACCCTCCATATTCTATTGGACCTGTCCGACCCTCGATATTCTATTGGACCTGTCCGACCCTCAATATTCTATTGGGCTTGTCCGACCCTCAATATTCTATTGGGCCTGTCCGACCCTCAATATTCTATTGGACCTGTCCGACCCTCGATATTCTATTGGACCTGTCCGACCCTCAATATTCTATTGGGCTTGTCCGACCCTCAATATTCTATTGGGCCTGTCCGACCCTCAATATTCTATTGGGCCTGTCCGACCCTCAATATTCTATTGGGCCTGTCCGACCCTCAATATTCTATTGGACCTGTCCGACCCTCAATATTCTATTGGACCTGTCCGACCCTCAATATTCTATTGAACCTGTCCGACCCTCAATATTCTATTGAACCTGTCTGACCCTCAATATTCTATTGGGCCTGTCCGACCCTCAATATCGTACCGGACCTGTCCGACCCTCAAACTCTATATTCGACAATATTGAAAATCCGTTTAATCCTTTCCCTGTTTAATATTCATGTAAGAAATAATGACACCATGAACATTTATTGGCTGATTTTCTATACACACGAATTTTGTTTTGCTATTGGTAGAAACCTATAGTCTATTATAATTTCATAAGCAATCAGCGCAGACCTGATCACATGACTCCTACGGGAACCGTCTGATCTGGGTCTACTCTGTTTGCAAATGCGTGAAAAGATGTTTATATAAAGGAAATGGTTTAATTTATCATTTGTACATATGTTGACACTATTTCATTCACTGTTTACAGTAACTTGACGATAAAACCCGTAAGAGAAATAAGAATTAAAAATGGGAATTACTGCGATGCGAACACAGAAAGCTAGATAGTGGATAGGTGACATGACGCATGGGGAGGGGTGTATAGAAATATACGATCACTTCTTATTTTCAGCGTAATCCTTAACAAACTATAATCAATGGTAAAACTGGAACACTTATTTGTGTTACATACTTATGCCTGAGATTACAGCAAAACCCCTCTAATGCGACCAGCAAAAAGGCGCATAATCCACAATGGCAGAGGCAGGTGGTAGCTTAATGTAAGACGAGAATTATGCAGAAAGCTCCTATAGGAGCTTTCTGCATAACGTTCGTCCTGCAGTAAGCAACCACCTGCTTATAAGGACATATATGTTTATTCACTAAGTGGTCGCATTATAGGGATTCTTCTGTATACGAGTTTAATCTGTTCCTAAAGGTTATCGTATCAAACTGATTTTAAGTTCAATTAGATTTTACTTTTTTTTATTTAAATCAACGGTTGGTCAAGGTGACAGTAACATATTTAATTTCGGTTTCAATTCTAAGCATGGAGTGTGAATAGTTTCTGAATTAACCTCTTCTTAATACTTTCTTTAACCGCCATGGCTCTTCCGGATGGGACTTTTATTTCTGGATTGAGCGTTGTCTTGTAAAGTAGATCTTACTTTTGAATAACAACTTGTAAGTCCACAGCATTTGCATATTGCATTATGATTAAAACGACCAATACAATTCGTCTCTTTATTGCCAAACATCGAAATAAAAATCACCAAAGGACACATTTTCGTGTAAGCTAAGACGCGAAATGGATTTTAAAATGCTTCGAATATCGTTTTGGCATGTTTGCTGTATGTATTTTGACGCATGACATCAAATATTTGCTATGTATTAACATAAGCACAGGTGATACCGTAGGCTACACATCCTGGTTTGAGGAAAGAATGTTAAAACATGGCTCATCTTTAAACAAAACACGAGAAATCAATTTGGAATGTATGTATAGCATTTTAAGGTATGGGGCTACCAACTTAAGATTGGCTGGTAATGTTTTATAATTGATTAAGGATGTATTACCACGCCATTTACATGCTTTTGTATAAATTTGTTAACGTATTTAAAATGACCGCAATATCATCTGCACTCATCATAAGCTAACCTTTACGCCTCACAGTCCTTTGATGTTTCCTTCAATAAGTACAAAGTTATTTGGTTAGGATTACCGCCTTGTTTAAACGATTTGTCAAAGCTGTCACTTACATTGAAATGGTGAAACCTTTCTCCTAACACCTGTCCGCTTCGGTCTGTCCTAGTCACAAGGCAGAAGTATATACGTCACGGTGTTAGAAGGCAATACAAACTCTCTTCATGTAATCGATTGTCTTCTTCATTACAGAAAAAACCTCTAAACCGGACGTTCAATTTAATAGTACAGATATCAGTCATGTAGACAGGTGGCAGCTTAAAGTCGAGTGAAAGTCATGCAGAAAGTTCCTCTAGGTCCCTCTGTCATTTGCATTAAGCAGCCACCCGCCTAAAAGTATCTAAATTCTTCTCTTTAGAATTCCGGTTTTTGAGATGATGTATTGTATCTGCAAAGAGTGATTGAATCGATTGCATTGGCTTATGATGCTTTAAAAAGTATATGTTAGGCTAGTCTTATTCTAAAACAGTTTATACACAGACCAGAAATTGTCTTACGGTTTATACACTGACCAGAAGTAGTCTTACATACAGTTTGTACACTGACCAGAAGTAGTCTTACAGTTTATACACTGACCAGAAGTAGTCTTACGGTTTATACACTGACTAGAAGTAGTCTTACGGTTTATACACTGACCAGAAGTAGTCTTACAGTTTGTACACTGACCAGAAGTAGTCTTACATACAGTTTGTACACTGACCAGAAGTAGTCTTACAGTTTATACACTGACCAGAAGTAGTCTTACGGTTTATACACTGACCAGAAATTGTCTTACGGTTTATACACTGACCAGAAGTAGTCTTACGGTTTATACACTGACCAGAGGTAGTCTTAAAGTTTATACACTGACCAGAAGTATTCTTACGGTTTATACACTGACCAGAGGTAGTCTTACAGTTTGTACACTGACCAGAAGTATTCTTACGGTTTATACACTGACCAGAGGTAGTCTTAAAGTTTATAAACTGACCAGAAGTAGTCTTACGGTTTATACACTGACCAGAAGTATTCTTACGGTTTATACACTGACCAGAGGTAGTCTTACAGTTTGTACACTGACCAGAAGTATTCTTACGGTTTATACACTGACCAGAGGTAGTCTTAAAGTTTATACACTGACCAGAAGTAGTCTTACGGTTTATACACTGACCAGAAGTAGTCTTACGGTTTATACACCGACCAGAAGTAGTCTTACAGTTTGTACACTGACCAGAAGTAGTCTTACAGTTTATACACTGACCAGAAGTAGTCTTACATACAGTTTGTACACTGACCAGAAGTAGTCTTACAATTTGTACACTGACCAGAAGTAGTCTTACAGTTACACTGACCAGAAGTAGTCTTACAATTTATACACTGACCAGAAGTAGTCTTACAGTTTATACACTGACCAGAAGTAGTCTTACAGTTTGTACACTGACCAGAAGTAGTCTTACATACAGTTTGTACACTGACCAGAAGTAGTCTTACATTCAGTTTGTACACTGACCAGAAGTAGTCTTACATACAGTTTATACACTGACCAGAGGTAGTCTTACAGTTTATACACTGACCAGAAGTAGTCTTACAATTTATACACTGACCAGAAGTAGTCTTACGGTTTATACACTGATCAGAAGTAGTCTTACAGTTTGTACACTGACCAGAAGTAGTCTTACAGTTTATACACTGACCAGAAGTAGTCTTACAGTTTAAACACTGACCAGAAGTAGTCTTGCAATTTGTACACTGACCAGAAGTAGTCTTACATACAGTTTGTACACTGACCAGAAGTAGTCTTACAGTTTATACACTGACCAGAAGTAGTCTTACAGTTTATACACTGACCAGAAGTAGTCTTACAGTTTGTACACTGACCAGAAGTAGTCTTACAGTTTGTACACTGATCAGAAGTAGTCTTACAGTTTATACACTGACCAGAGGTAGTCTTACAGTTTGTACACTGACCAGAAGTAGTCTTACAATTTATACACTGACCAGAAGTATTCTTACAGTTTATACACTGACCAGAAGTAGTCTTACGGTTTATACACTGATCAGAAGTAGTCTTACAGTTTGTACACTGACCAGAAGTAGTCTTACAGTTTATACACTGACCAGAAGTAGTCTTACAGTTTATACAATGACCAGAAGTAGTCTTACATACAGT
The DNA here is from genome assembly GCA_963576725.1 of Azorinus chamasolen. NCBI lineage: Eukaryota > Metazoa > Mollusca > Bivalvia > Cardiida > Solecurtidae > Azorinus > Azorinus chamasolen. The sequence continues at coordinate 49,841,186 of OY755235.1, forward strand.
TTGTACACTGACCAGAAGTAGTCTTACAATTTGTACACTGACCAGAAGTAGTCTTACAGTTTGTACACTGACCAGAAGTAGTCTTACATACAGTTTGTACACTGACCAGAAGTAGTCTTACAGTTTGTACACTGACCAGAAGTAGTCTTACAATTTGTATGATTATAAATAAACCCTTTACCAAAATTAAAATTGTTGTAGGATAAGGGATAAATAATCGACCACTTTTTAGTGCGGTACCTGTCTGGTACAGCTTGAACAGTGAATGAAATTTAACCCAAACTGTGCGGGATACGAGTCAATAATGTCCTTTGCAAATAGTGTAGAGTAGACCCTGATGAGAGAGCCCATAGAAGAGTCTTCTCATCAGAGTCTGCACTGTTTGTTATCTTACACTTTTAGAAAAATCCCTAAATATTCACCGTAAGCTTGACCTGTTTGAATTTTGGAATAGTCCATTTGAAAAGTCAGCGTTGTAAGAGTTAAAATCTTGTTAAGAATGCTTGTTAAGAATGTAGCGGCTTTCGAACTGAGTGTTAGTGACGAGTACTTTCAAGATGATTTATTTGTCAAAGCACTGGGTTATATTTAAATAGTTTGATATGTCATTAGTTTCATCTGCCTACGAAAATGTTTACGTACTTTATGAGGACTGTGTCGGTGGAACCTGTCACAGAATGGTTATCGCTCTGGTGTGATATGGGCTGCAATGCGTTACGTGTTCTCCTGTCTAACCCTTCACTCCATAATGTAAGAAATAATGATTTTATAGATATACATGTATATTAATAAGTCAATTATTTATAACAACATATGTACACATGATTGTTTGTCCATGCCAGAAGCCGTAGAATCAGATATATATCAGAGCCGTCTTATCAAGATCTACGCCTTTTAACGCCTTGCAAACAGAGGACATCCAGACCAGAGAGCTCCTGTCAGATCCCGTTCTGTATATACATTGTAGAATGATATAGATCGATGGCCAAATATCCCGGATTCATTTGTCATTATACTACACAGTGTATTTCATGGAATTATTCATGTATTATTAATTCACGTGATTCATTTAACATTTACTCTATACAAACAGAATAGACACAGACCCTACATGTAATTTAGGTCACGTTTCTTAGATTCGGCTCTACATGTATATAATTTGACAAAGCTATGTATTCACATGTTTTATATAAACAATATGTTCATTTTGGATGGAGTCCGCCGTGGATATTCAACAACCATGCTTAGTCTCTCGAATACGTTCTGACTTAAAAACCTATATAGTAACCATATTTTACCATTTACCTCATGAATATTTATGTAAGAAAAATGACATGAATATTTATTAGCTGATTTTTGAACAGGAGAATGTTTGGTATTGGCAGAAACTTAGATCTATATAATTCCACAAGGAAACAGAGCAGACCCTGGTCAGACGACTCCTACAGGAACCATCTGATCTTGGTGTACTCTGTTTGCAAATGCATGAAAAACCCTTCAAGTTAAGTTGATTATTAAATACAGTAAAATTCCACTAATGCCACCTATAGGAGCTTTCTGAATTACATTTACTTTGTATTTAGCTACCACTTGCTTATTAGCACCACTATGTTCATTAAATGAATGGCCGCTTAGGAGAGGCTCTACTGTAACAGCACCATTAACCTTAATTAGATGAATTATGTGATTGGCATCGTTTGAACACAGAAAGGGTTTGTCATAGCAGAAACTGTAGAATGGTATTTATACTGTTTCATAAGTAAACAGGATACACCAATATTAGACGGCTCATACAGCAGCCGTCTGAATCGGATCTATTGTGTTTTGCAAATACATGAAAAGGCGTATCTATGAAGTAAAGGGTTAATCGACTCAAGCTATTTATAGTAACATAGCGAGATGTCAATTTACTCACGGGTCAAGACATATCAAATGTTTCATTCACAGATTCAAACTTGGGCAATCCCTGCGGCGAGACCCCTGGTACATCGGAATTTTATCGCGGAATTCCATCAAATCTGTAAACACCACCTCCACAACCCGATACATTAGACCAGGGCCTTTTTATAATAGCCAACAATAAGTAAGGAACAAAACAGGGATATAATATTACATTGCGCAGTAGATGTCATAATATAGTAAAACCCACCTAAACCGGACTTCTAGTAGAGAGGAATTTAGAGACTTTTAGGCAGGTAGCTGCTTATTGCAGGATGAAAGTCATGCAGAAAGCTCCCAAAGGAGCTTTCTGCATGACTTTCACCTTGCATTAAGCTGCCACCTATCTCCAAAACCGATATCTATACTAGATTGAACGTTCGGTTTAAAGGGTGTTTTACTGTATAAAATAAGTAGGAAGTGTTGGTTTAGTACAGTATTGAAGGAATCAAGAACTCTGATAAGATGTGCTATCGGGAGTTGCTTTTGTCCGTGAAATAAAACGCAATAAATCGTATCTTGAAATACATTTCGATTGACAATCCCATCTTGTAAACAAATCATTAAAACTCCCAGTCTGTGTGGTCTTGGATCTGTTACGCTTGTAGGTCTTACTACGGAAGCATTCATGAATGACTTGTAGGAGTATATAGAATCTATTTTTAAGTGGAATGCAGTGTCTCCTGATTCAACAGATTGGCGTTTATTAAATGTACAGTATTGCACGACACCTTGAGTACACCTTGACACCTAGATATGAATATGGTAGCATGTCAATTAACAGGTATCCTGTTATGTATTGAGTCGGACCGTTAGTCAATTGTGGTCAAAAGTTTAAAGTTTTGCGTATTGATAAGATGCCGCTCCATGTAAAATGCATAACAGTCATGCCATTGGCATACTGTTTCATCTGATCACCAAACTACATTGTACGTACCTGCACTCACATCTCTATGCGCAGTGACTCCTGTTTTAAACGATCATTTACTGATTAAACATTTGACTCTAAGAAGCAGGTGACATCATGCATATGTGTTAGCTGAATTCTTATAATGTAAAATGTTCATTTCATGTTTTTATTTTGCTCTGACAAAAACTACAGGATCATATCTATATAATGCCATAAGTAAACAGAACAGGCCCTGATTAGGCGGTTCCTACAGGAGCCGTCTGATCTGGGTCTACTCTGTTTGCAAACGCGTGAAGAATCGTTTGTATGAAGGAAAGAGTTAAATACCCATGAATAGACATACAATGTATCTCACCTGTTAGCGTTTTACTTGAAATTAACCCTTTCGGCGCCAAATTTCAAATTGTCGTCTGCAATCCAAGTTTGTTAAATCATTCAGTAAAATAAGGAAATGAGATAAATAAATGCAAACTTCAAAGGAATAAAGCACATATATAGAAATAGAGATTGAGACAAATAGTGAAGTCCCTGATCAGACGCCGCCTTGAAAAGGCGGCGTCTGATCTGGGACTGCACTATTTGTCGTGGTGCATTTATGCGACTGCGGCGGTGAAAGGGTTAACTCGTTTTATGCATGTGCAAAGTTGCAAACAAAGTAGATCAAGATCCGACAGTTCCCGTAGGAGCTGTCCATAAAGACAGTATTTATTTTTACATGAGTATTCGTCAGAATGAAGCATCATTTCCAGTCACTATATATAAATCTGGGAGCAGCACATAAATGACTAAATAGGGAAAATTTACAATGACTAAATATGGCAAACTTACGATAAATAAATGTTGTAGTGTATTGCATTGTTACATAGGAAATACTATACCCACAGATGACTAAATGAAGAACACTTATAAACGACTTTATGTTATCAAAATGCAAAGCACAATCATGACACTATGTGTACGGTGCGTGTGGGGGCGCGAGGGTGCGGGACGGTGACGAGGGAATGAGGGGGCGAGTGGGGGCTGGGCGAGACCAACATTATCGCAGTTACATGTATATATTTACATTCGCCCTGCAACGTCCTTATATAACCTTATTCTAAAAAGAAAGTTGCATTTTCCAATGAACGTTCATTTCAATACCGGATCCGTTGAAATATAAGAAATACAATGGAATATAAATATAAGAAATGAATGACGTGCTCCCAGTGTTCATGAGGTTATGCAATGCATAGCTTAACGAGCAAAGATTCACGTGAAGCCCTTCGGGCTTCACTAACTTTGCTCGTAAAGCTATGCGTTGCATAACCTCATGAACACCGGAAGCACGTCATTCATTTCTTAAATGGAGACGGAAAAAGATATAGTCTTGCCTGACTGTGATACCATGCCGTAGACAAATGGAATGATACCACATCCAGCCACATTATAAACTGACAGTTAGTAGCACGAGCTTTATAATACCAAGCTTTAGCAAGAGAGCTACTGCTTACAATTTTAACGACTTTGGTATGCTGCGGCCGGGGATCGAACACAATCCGACACTCTACCTACTGAGCTAACACACTGATGTACATTAGAACACAATGAAACAAGATAAAAGGATGGAAATAATAACAATTTTTTAATGTTATCTCGTATCCCTTTACCCAATGAATGTCCATGTAATTAAAATGACAACATCAATTTCTATTCGTTATTTTTTAAAAAGGTATATAAACACAGGATATTTTGGTCATGGCCGAAACTGTATATTCAAATCTATAAAATTCTATAAGTAAACAGAGCTGACCCTGATCAGAGATATGTTTGGCCCAAATACGTTTTTTTTCTTTCGTATATCGCTTTAACGGCTGATCGGTGAAATGAAGAATTTAAACTCCCATCAGAACTGTACTTCCCAGTTATTATTGGATGACACAGAAGGAACCCAGATCACTTTTACTGCCGGGGATATTCTGCTGCATCAAGTAGAGACCGGGGAGTCATCATACATCAAATTAATATGGCCGTAAGCCATTCTGCTGCATCAAGTAGAGACCGGGAGTCTTCATACGACATCAAATTAATATGACCGTGAGCCATTCTACTGCATCAAGTAGAGACCGGGGAGTCTTCATACGACATCAAATTAATATGACCGTGAGCCATTATACTGCATCAAGTAGAGACCGGGGAGTCATCATACGATATCAAATTAATAGGACCGTGGGCCATTCTGCTGCATCAAGTAGAGACCGGGGAGTCATCATACGACATCAAATTAATATGACCGTGAGCCATTCTGCTGCATCAAGTAGAGATCGGGGAGTCATCATACGATATCAAATTAAAATGGCCGTGGACCATTCTGCTGTATCAAGTAGAGAAAGGGGAGTCATCATACGACATCAAAATTAACCCTTTCGGTGCCATACTCTGTCGTCTGCTAACTTTGTCGTCTGCTACAAATTTCATTCTTTTGATTTTCTTCATTTTTGTTTCAAAAACATAGTAACAATAACAAACAGTTTTGATCCTGATGAGATGCCGAGTTACTCGGTGTCTCATCTGGATCCAAACTGTTTGCATAGGTTATCACAGATCCGGCATTGGCAGCGAAAGGGTTAATATGACCGTGAGCCATTCTGTTGTATCCAGTAGAGAACGGGGAGTCTTCATACGACATCAAATTAATATGACCGTGAGCCATTCTGCTGCATCAAGTAGAGACCGGGGAGTCATCTAATATGGCCGTGGACCATTCTGCTGCATCAAGTAGAGACCGGGGAGTCATCAAACTATATCAAATTAACATGATCATGAGCCATTCTGCTGCATCACGTAGAGACCGGGAAGTTATCATACGACATCAAATTAATATGACCGTGAACCCTTTTTACGGCATCAAGTAGAGACAGGGGAGTCATAACGCAACATCAAATTAATATGAACGGGGAACCATCCTATGTCATCAAGCAGAGGCTAGAGAGTCACCTTACGACACCAGATACCATGGTTATAAAACTTCTGAGTCTGAGTCTGAGATCATTCTCAAGCAAAAAAGGCCGTGGCATCCTGTGGCATCAAGTTGAGACCGGGGATTTATCCTGCGACATCAAGTAGTGACCGGGGAGTCATTCTACATCAAGTAGAGACCCAGGCGTCATTCTGCGGAATCAATAATTAGAGAGCAGACAGTTGCCCTACAGCATCAAGTAGCGAGCGGAAAGTTATCCCACGACACCAAGTAGAGATTAAGGAGGCATTCCACGGCATCAAGAAGAGACCAGAAAGTCATCGTACGGCATCAAGCGTGCGTGCGTGCGTTTGTGTGATCACTGATTCAGACACAACAGCCTGGTGCCGCATCCTTTTTTATGATAAGTGTTCTAGACCAGGTTCCATGCTTATAAAACTTTTAGTTGAGTCTGAGTTCGTTCTCAAGTTTCAAAAGCCTGAGAACTCAAATCTGACCAATCAAAAGCTTGAGAACGAACTCAGACTAAAAATCTCCGATCTTGAGTCTGATCATGGTTCAAGACCAGATGGCGCGTCTTTATGTGATCAGTGTTCTAAACAAGACGCGGCGTGCCTGTGTGTCCTGACTGTTCCATCCCAGACTCCACATATTACCTGATCAGAGTTCCAGGCCAAATGCCTAGTCCTTGTGATCAGGGATCTAAACAAGACCAGTCCGTTTATATTCACTGTTCCAGACCATTTGCTGCGTCCTTGTGTCTTTTTTAGGCCCGAGAAAGAAGCCGATCCCTGTGTGTAATCAGGGTTTACATTGTTTATTATTTCGAGTATCAACTAATATAAAGCGGTGTCAGATCCGTACTACTGTCGCAGTGACTGGATCTGCACAGTTTGCATAATCCATAATTTACGATTTCTATCAGCGCAGATCGATGGTATGTGTACGGCGGGCATGTGCCTACAATCCGTATAGGTGCATGCGCAGTCGGAATACAGACATGCTTGTCTTGTCCTCTAAGCTAGGATTACAGAAGAAGTACAGGAACACCTGGTCTTCGATAGAACACGATAAAACGATACATTCACCCCCTTCAAATCTCCGATTATTTTCCAATAAACCATATCTGCAAATGCTTGCTATAATTTACGACTTTCATAAAACGTATTCCCTGAAGAAAAATGTATTTGAAAGCTGAATATCAAAGGAAAGCGGCGATTGGGTACATAGTAAGTTTCTATGTTTGCCAGTGAAGCGTTTTCTCTCGTTAGCCCTTTCCCCTGTTCTACGTTTATTCCATTTTCAATACCTACTGAATATTCATGTACAAAATTGTTATAATAAAATATGGAAGGTGGAGCATTGTAGTCATTTTGGAAAGTAAAGAAACAGTTCTATCAAATTCCATTAGCAAATAGAGTAGACCCTGATCAGACGGCTCCTCTAGGAATCGTCTGATCTGGGTCTACTCTGTTTGCAGATGCGTGAAAACACGTTTATATGAGGGAAAGGTTTAACCGTTTAGCTAGTGAATATTCATGCAAGAAATATGACATCATGAACACTAAATTGCACAACTGGTACATGTACACGCGATTTTTCGACCAGAAAACTAAACAACCAATTTTCAATATGGTCCATAGATACTTCCATAAGCAAACCTAGCAGACCCTACAGGAACCGTCTGACGTTAAAAGGCGCCTCTATGGGTTAAAGGGTTAATAGATAATTCTCAAATAAGCTACATACTGTAAAACCTCTCTATAACGACCACTAAATTATATTAAGTATTTTGTGTTAAAGGCAGGTGGATGCTTAAAGCAAGGTGAAAGTAAAACAGAACGCTCCTATAGGAGCGTTCTGTTTTACTTTCACCTTGCTTTAAGCAACCACCTGCCCATAATACCAACTAATCAACACAATTTAGTGGTCGTTATAGAGAGGTTTTGCTGTACTGTAAAACTTCCCATAACCCTTTACTTCTTCAATATTCATGTAAGAAATGATGACATAATGAATACTTGTTAGCTGAATTTTGGTTACATGTATGTAATTTTTTCAAGTGCATTGTTTTCTTTGACAAAACTGTAGAATCAGATCTATATCATATCATAAACAATCATAGCAATCCTTTATCAGACCGCTCCTATAGGAACCGTCTGAGGTCTGGGTCTTCTCTGTTTGCAAAGGCGTGAAAAGGCGTTTATATGAAGGAAAGGGTTAAACAACCATCAAAATGAACCAATCTAATCATATGTGTTTTAGGTGTGTGGTAGCTTTATACAGATCTAATGAAAAACAGAAAGCTCCTATAAGAGCTTCATGCACTACTGTTTGCCCAGTATTAATCAACCTGCTTTTTAAGCTTTTACTTTATGAATATCTGTGTACGTTGTAATGACTATGAATATTAATCAGCTAAATTTCTATGATAGTAAAGTAAAAGTAAAGTACCTAGTTATAGTCTACTTCAGTCCGAAGGACCGCTCAGCCGACTGTACATTTATTCTCCTGGTCATTGAGTCATTCGCCTACTTTATTGAGCACTGCTAACATATGGCGCAATCATGCAGCCGCAGTACCGGCTAGTGACCCTCACATGTACCCATTTTAACCCCTGGGTGGAGAAGAGGTGCGGGTGGGAGACACTGAAAAGCGTCTCTGAAATGTCCTGGAGGGACCGGGATTTAAAACCCGGCCCTCCGGATTGGTAGTCAAGCGCGTTACCACTAGACCACCGCACACCATGATAGCATTGTGAATTACAGAATTATTTTAACATGGTAGAAAGAGTAAAGGCCACGCATACAGCAGAACCCTCATTTAAGCGGCCATCAAAAAGAAGTCTAAGTATGGGTATGTAAGTTATGTAAGGTAGGTGGTAACTTAATGCAGGTCAAAATTAATACAGAACGCTCCTGTTGGAACTTTCGGCATTACTTGTGCCCTGCCTTAAGCGACCACCTACTTTATAAAGACTCTTATGTTAAATAAAATATTGGCTGTTTTGGACAAGTTCCACCATGCAATGAGGTATGGTATCTAGTTAGTTTTACTTTATATGGAAATATGAAGAACAAATTACTGCTGATTCTGATGGGTGATTAAATTGCAGACTCTGGCCAGACGTCTGGTCTGGTTCTACACTATAGTTCCAATGCAATAAGAAAAAGTTTCCCAATGGATTGCTCATTCATGTTGAAAAATATGATTTAATTTCAAAATATGTCTGAATCAGTTCACATTTTAATGTCAGTTTTATAAAAAGATTGGGGATTATTGATATATCTAATCGTACGAGTATCTGGTATGTATGATATACTTTTGAAATATGCGTAAACACATATAAACCTATCAAAAAGGCTTAACCTTACCCCCGCTGTACAAAAAAATAATGTTCACTCAAATTTGGATCGTTTTCTCTCTTTTGACTTCTTCCTATTCAATTAGGTTATTGCGCAACAGTTGACCGAATGTTAAACAGTTTGGATCCAGATGAGACGCCGAGTTACTCAGCGTCTCATCTAGATCCAAGCTAATCGCAAATGGGACTCAAGTCGCGCTAGGTTGGGGAAGTGTTCAATTGTGATAAAATAAATCTATACAACCTAGTGTAACTGTAAACTAAGTCTTACTAATCATTTGTTTTATTAAAATAGATAACTAAAAAGTATAACTATAAACTAAGTCTTACTAATCATTTGTTTTATTGCAATAGATAACTATGTTATGTACCAAAAACATATTCGTAGGCATCCAATGGTGCCCATGTATATGTGTCGAATCTCATACTCCCACTCCTATAGGAGCGTTCTGCATTACTTTTGCCCTGCATTAAGCAACCACCCGTTTGTAAGACCCCATATGTCCAATAAATGAATGGCCGCTTATGACCGGTTCTACCGTACAACCGAAAGATCATACTGTGTAGTTACTTCAGAAAGAGACTGGTATTTACCGCATGGCTCTGGTACTCTTGCCTTTGGTTTACGGGCAATTTACGACAAGTCAACAATCAGTTTAGTGTTGACCTATTGTGGTACGATGTTTGGCTTCGAGTCCATAAATTGGATTATGATGGTTTATATGTTTTTATCATGAAACACCTGGCAAACCACCTGGTAGGGTTGAACTGTAGGCTCAAATTTCTGTTTAAGTGAATTTGTACCTGCCTGTGCTTAAAACCTTTAGAATATAAAAAGGCCTTCTTTGGTACAACATTTCGTTGTAAAACGCCACAAATAGACTCCACGTTTCATACGCTTGTTTGAGAATACATGCGGTGTCGTAGCATTTAGCATCTCTTGAGTGGACACAACTGCTGGCGTCCAAACAAGCTCAAAGGCATTGTAAAGTATCCACGGACTGATTACCAGCACACTAACAGTTAAGTGAATGTAATGTAAAAGCAACCAACAAAAATAATTTACTTGAAATAAGGCGATTTAAACTGGCAAAACACACAAGGGACGTCAAGAGCCTTGTTATTCATTAGATCTTAGTTGTTTTTGCTTCTCAACAATGTTATTATTTAACCTTTCGCATGCTCCATGTAACTTAACTGGCATTTGAAATCAGTTTGGATACAGATGAGACCCCGAGTAACCCAGAGTCTAGTTTGGATCCAAGTTGATTGATACAAGGTCAATAGTTTCTCAAAGGATTGATCAAATCTGAAATTAGCGAAAACTTCTGTTAATCAGATATTTAGTTGACATTATTTTTCAACATGAGAAGGTTCAGAAACGGAAAGGATTAAAGAAGGAGAGTGAGTTTGCTTGAACCCTTCTCCTGTTGACAAGAAGTAAGGTCAGCTCAAAGTTTGATCTGCTTAATATTTTGCTGACTTCCGGATCATTCAAGGTTTTGAGAAACTACAGACAGGGTGTCAAACAGCTTGGATCCTGATGTGACGCCCAGTTACAAGACGTCTCATTTAAGTCCTGGTTGATTGCAAATAGGAGTGAGACAGCGATTTATAAGAGAATGGTTAAAGCTACTTGTCTTTTATTGTTCAATATGTAAGTGTTTGTGAAAAGGGTCACCTACTGATTAAAAAGTGTCAAGAGGCAGGTGTGCTGATGAAAGATAAATTCCCACTCGCTAGCTACGGTAACGAGTGTTCAAAAGTATGATGTCAAGTCATACATTTATAAAATGCCACTGAAACAATTAGTTTAAAACTGTCTTCGTTTGTATAAATAAATCTATTAACTCGCAATTTAAAGTCATTTAGCCACTGTTCATACAAAAGCAAATTCTACCCGATCAAAACTGAGGTTTGTGGTTGAGGCTGTGAGTCAGGTATGTGACATAAGTAGCAAGTTGTCTATGTGTCGGGCCGTGCCAAAAACCAGACGGAACAAGACATTGGGGTTGATATTGACATGATAATTCTTCCATAGATTAAACTTGTCAATGTGTGATACAACAATGTGAGTTTAGAATAACTATTTACCTGAAGAATATTCATGCAAGAAACGATGGCATCACCAATATTAATTTTATTGACTGAATTTTTATAATGGGCAAAACCCCGCTAATGCGACCACCTAAAAGAGGTATAATTCTGGGTGCTAGATGCAGGTGGTAGCTTAATGCAGTACAAAAGTATTGCAGAAAGCTCCTCTAGGAGCTTTCTGCATTACATTTGTCCTGCATTAAGCAACCACCTGCTTACAGAGACATCCATGCTTATTCATTAAGTGGTCTCATTACAGGGATTCTACACTGTATATGAACACATTAGTTTCTTTAACAATAGCATATACTTGAGAATGCCATCTATATAATTCTATATTCAAATAGAGCAGACGCTGATCAAACAACTCCCGATGGAACTGTCTGATCTGGATCAACTCTGTTCGTAAAAGCGCAATAAAGAACACATACCTGCCTTAGAAATATCTGCAAATATACATTAATCATTTTACTTCCAGATCTTATAAGAATGTCTCCATGGTCTACGAGCCTGAGTGAGCAAACCTGAGCATGATAGTAAACCTTAAACATTTACCTAATTGATATTTATATAAGAAATAATTACTTCATAGATATTTATTAGATTATTTGTTATTATAGCACATAGAAACATTACTATTTGGCTATGACCATGATGACAGAAACTGTAGAATCGTATCTATATTATATCATAAGCAAAGGGAGCAGACCCTGATCAGACGGCTCCTACGTGCTCAAATATGTTTTTTACGCCTTTGCAAACAGAGTAGACCCAGTACAGACGACTCCTATAGGGTCTGATCGGTGTCAGCTCTGTTTGCTTATGAAATCATTTTTGATGTAATTCTGAGTCTACAGTTTCTGCAAATACAGTTAATCCTCTCTATAACGACCACTAAATTACATCAAGTATTTTGTGATAAAGGCAGGTGGCTGCTAAAAGCAAGCTGAAAGTAAAACAGAACGCTCCTAGAGGAGCGTTCTGTTTTACTTTCACCTTGCTTTAAGCAACCATCTGCCCTAAAAACTAATTTACACAATTTAGTGGCAGTTATAGAGAGGTTTTACTGTTCTGAAAATTCCTGTGTTATTTCGCCATTATAAAACTTCAGATAATAGATATACACGGTGTTATGATATAAATTCTGAAAATATGAGATCCTTCGAAAGAAAAAACAGCAATGCGAAAAGAGAAAATTGCAGACTCGGTTATACTGAGTTTGTTCATGAGCATGGAGCAGTAATTAAAAGTGCAAAACTGCTCACGCCCCTAGCACCGACTTAAACGGTATTCAATTTTCAAAACTAAAAGCACTGAAATTGATGATCCGGAAGGACCAGAATGCACATGTTGATTATTTCTTAGATTGATATTCGTAGGTCAATGGTTAAATACATAACCAGGAACACTTTAACCCGGTTTATTTCCCTGTTTTCCATTATACTCGTCCAATTATGTATCATGTTGTTTTTCCGGTGTGACCTTTGGAACATAATCTGTGAAACAAACAGTCCATACACTGTTTAGAAGGCTCCTTTTCTCGGTCTACAGTAGAACTGTCTTAAGTGGTCATCAAAACGAGGTCTAATTATGGGTCTGAATAGGAGCTTTTTGCATTACTTTTGACCTGCATTAAGCAACCACTTGCTGTTTCAGACTTCTGTGTTCAAGATATGAATTGTTATACTGTACACTGTTTGCTTATGTCCACTAGGCACAAAAAGGTTAAGAAATGTATTGGTATGAAAGAGTGTCACAACAAATATGAATATTATAAACATTTTTGAGTAGGATTCTTTTGTATTTTAGTTCTTATCAAACAGATTTAATGATTTAACTCAATACCGGACTGATGACTATCGTGGGAGCAAAAATGTGAAACAAAACAAATCAGTGAGAATCGATTGATAAGATGTAGGACACTACTCCCAACAAAACTAATTTGTGCATGATAACATATCATCATAACAATATAATTACCGTCGACATATTGTCTTATGAATATTTATAGGCCGTAAAATGACGCTATCTGATTGGGCGATCTAACGGATCACTAGGTAGCGACCTCTGGTGTCACATGTATTCCGTACATGACGTATCGAGGTCATCCATCTGTGACAGGTGCTCACTATCAGAGGGGGCTTATCAACAGACCTTTTATCTCTTACAGTGCGGGACACGAGTCACAATGCCCTTTGCAAACAGTGCAGACCCAGATGATAGGGCTCATAGAGGAGCCCTCTCATCAGGGTCTGCACTGTATGTCATGTTACAATTTTCTTTAGAAAAATCCATGATATATACACCATAAGCTTGACCTGTTTGAATTTTGGAATAGTCCATTTGAAAATTCAGCGTTGTAAGGGTAAACATTTCTTGTGTTGAAAATGATAATGTCTTTTAAAACTCTGATCCGTTACAATTTTTACGTTATTCCGGGTTGTTCTAGCTTGTAAGAAACCATTGACCGAGTGTCAAACAGCTTGGATCCTGATGAGACACCGAGTTACTCGGCGTCTCATCTGGATCCAAGCTGTTTGCAAATGTCTACGAAGACACGCTTAGCATGAGAGGGTTAAATTCCATTGCCGTTAGATTAAGTTACAGTCTTACAAGAAAATCACGCAATTGAAATATTAACTCCCGATCGATTAGGCTTACGCGGGCCCTATTGCTTAAAACAATAAGTGAGCATTCTTGCAGGGTACAGAACAGCTTTGTTACAATGTTGCACCGAGGAAGGAAGATCTTGCCATGTACTGGCACTTTCATTTATTCAATTATCTTTTTGATGTATATATCTGAAGTATAAGACGAAGTAAGCAAATAACAACAAATACGGCAAACATAATGTTATTCTGTGGCTGAAGTATAAGATGAAGTGAGCTAAAACAATAGATACGGCAAACATAACGATTCTAAATGTCTTTCAGTAACATCACAGAAACCAGAATGTTTTATACGCATTGATATTTTACTAATAAATGGGATTAAGAACGGAAATAGAATACAGTAGAACCCCTCTAATGCGACCACTTAATGAATAAACTTGGGTGTCGTTAAAAGCAGGTGGTTGCTTAATGCAGGACAAAAGTAATGCAGTATTACCTTTTCCTGCATTAAGCTACCACCTGTCTCTACCACTCATAATTATACCTCTTTTAGGTGGGCGCATTAGAGGGGTTTCACTGTGTGTATATTTGTCATTTTAAGTTCTAAAGGAAAACCTTTCTTTTTAGTTTGTGTGTGTGTTTAATCCTTTACTATATTAGTTATTTATGTAAGAAATAATGACATCATGAATATTAGTAAGATATATTTTAACATGGAATATTAACATGGGAACTTTTTGTCGTGAAAGAAACTGTATATTAGGTCTATACTATTCCAGAAGCACACAGAGTAGATCCTCATCAAACGGCTCTGAAGGAGTTGTCTGATCTGAATCTGATGTTTACAAATGCGTTAAAAGGTGTAGTCGTGGAGTAAATAGTTAATTGTAATATCGATAGGCGAGTGTACAGCAGTACTCTATAAATACTGGTAACGTTGATGGGCGAGTGTACAACAGTACTCTATTAATATTGGTAATGTCGATAGGCGAGTGTACATCAGAACTCTATAATTACTGGTAATGTCGATAGGCGAGTGTACATCAGTACTCTATAAATATTGGTAACGTCGATAGGCGAGTGTACATCAGTGCTCTATAAATATTGGTAACGTCGGTAGGCGAGTGTACATCAGTACTCCATGAATATTGGTAACGTCGGTAGGCGAATGTACATCCGTACTCCATAAATATTGGTAACGTCGATAGGCGAGTGTACAGCAGTGCTCTATAAATATTGGTAACGTCGATAGGCGAGTGTACAGACGTGCTCTATAAATATTGGTAACGTTGATAGGCGAGTGTACAGAAGTGCTCTATAAATATTGGTACCGTCGATAGGCGAGTGTACAGACGTGCTCTATAAATATTGGTAACGTCGATAGGCGAGTGTACAGACGTGCTTTATAAATATTGGTAACGTCGATAGGCGAGTGTACAGCAGTACTCTATAAATACTGGTAACGTTGATAGGCGAGTTTACAGCAGTGCTCTATAAATACTAACGTCGATAGGCGAGTGTACAGCAGTACTCCATAAATATTGGTAATGTCGATAGGCGAGTGTACAGCAGTGCTCTATAAATAGTAACGTCGATAGGCGAGTGTACAGCAGTGCTTAATAAAGGTTGGTAACATCGAGAGGCGAACGTATAGACGACTGTGAATGTACGGACACCATCTTCGTTACTACCGTTGATTTTATTGAAAGGTCGTGGTGAATAATATAAATAGTTGAATTGGTTTTTCTTTTGGGAACAGCAGGGTCCACATGGACACTGCTCTTCTATTGGAAGATTTGCTTCTCTTTCTATTATTGTTGGTATTGTGGATGGTTATTGCCGGTTTCTCTAAAGATCCTACGACTGAAATAGACATTAGGTCTAATATATGACGATCGTAACTTCTAGAAGTTGTAATTAGAAGTTGTAATTAGAAGTTGTAACTAGAAGAGTAACTAGAAGTGTAACTAGAAGTTGTAACTAGAAGTGTAACTAGAAGTTGTAACTAGAAGTGTAACTAGAAGTGTAACTAGAAGTTGTAACTAGAAGTTGTAACTAGAAGTGTAACTAGAAGTTGTAACTAGAAGGTGTGACTAGAAGTTGTAATTAGAAGTTGTAACTAGAAGTTGTAATTAGAAGTGTAACTAGAAGTTGTAACTAGAAGTTGTAACTAGAAGTTGTAACTAGAAGTGTAACTAGAAGTTGTAACTAGAAGGTGTGACTAGAAGTTGTAATTAGAAGTTGTAACTAGAAGTGTAACTAGAAGTTGTAACTAGAAGGTGTAACTAGAAGTTGTAACTAGAAGTTGTAACTAGAAGTGTAACTAGAAGTTGTAACTAGAAGGTGTGACTAGAAGTTGTAACTAGAAGTTGTAACTAGAAGTTGTAATTAGAAGTTGTAACTAGAAGTGTAACTAGAAGTTGTAACTAGAAGGTGTAACTAGAAGTTGTAACTAGAAGTTGTAATTAGAAGTTGTAACTAGAAGTTGTAATTAGAAGTTGTAACTAGAAGTGTAACTAGAAGTTGTAACTAGAAGTTGTAACTAGAAGTTGTAATTAGAAGTTGTAATTAGAAGTTGTAACTAGAAGTTGTAATTAGAAGTTGTAACTAGAAGTTGTAATTAGAAGTTGTAACTAGAAGTTGTAATTAGAAGTTGTAACTAGAAGTGTAACTAGAAGTGTAACTAGAAGTTGTAACTAGAAGGTGTAACTAGAAGTTGTAACTAGAAGTTGTAATTAGAAGTTGTAACTAGAAGTTGTAATTAGAAGTTGTAACTAGAAGTGTAACTAGAAGTTGTAACTAGAAGTTGTAACTAGAAGTTGTAACTAGAAGTTGTAATTAGAAGTTGTAACTAGAAGTGTAACTAGAAGTTGTAACTAGAAGGTGTAACTAGAAGTTGTAACTAGAAGTTGTAACTAGAAGTGTAACTAGAAGTTGTAACTAGAAGGTGTGACTAGAAGTTGTAATTAGAAGTTGTAACTAGAAGTTGTAATTAGAAGTTGTAACTAGAAGTTGTAATTAGAAGTTGTAACTAGAAGTTGTAACCAGAAGTGTAACTAGAAGTTGCAATTAGAAGTTGTAATTAGAAGTTGTAACTAGAAGTTGTAATTAGAAGTTGTAACTAGAAGTTGTAATTAGAAGTTGTAACTAGAAGTTGTAACTAGAAGTTGTAACCAGAAGTGTAACTAGAAGTTGCAATTAGAAGTTGTAACTAGACACGTTTTTTAACTTTTTTATCAGTCTCTGCTCCGTTTGCTTATATATTACAGGTCTAATTATCTACTGTCATGGCAATAAACTTCCTTCAACACAAACGTTAGGTAAATGAATATCAATAACTGGTGTATGAATATTCATAAGATAAAGGGTTTATCCTTAATGCGCTATCCCCGACTTGACTTTCCTGTGAGTCCAGATCGCACCCGAGTCACTGGGCGTCTTATCAGGATCAACGTTGATAGACGCTTGGTCAACAAGTTATCACAATCTTGAACTAATCGGGAGGTGGTAAAAATAGAACCAGCTCAGAATTTGAGCAAACACGTCTACAGATGCGCACTCAAATACTAAAATCGTCATTTCTCCCTCAAACACTATACATTGTACCACTCCTTAGACTCGTCTCAAAGAGACGATTCTAAAGAGTGGTCACAGTATAGGGTTTGGTGGAGAAATAAAGGAGCTTTTCTTGAAAATGTTTAAATTTACGCATCTTATCTGGACCTCTGAGACAATACTTTAACAGAGGGGTAAGCGTTACGATGTACAAATGCTGTCTATTGTGCTCTCATGCACCCGTCGAACAAGACCTACATTCGCTTGGTTAACGGCATGCTCGATGGCATTAAACACCTGTGTACTATCTCTAAGCCTTTCATCACCCGCGGATTTATTATCCAATCAATTAATCGCAATAATCCCGCAATAATTCGAAGAGGACCAAGTCTTGCTGTTAGCAGACAGGTGATAGGTAATTACTTGCTGAAGTTATTGACGTGCAAAGTCGAACATAACATTAATATAAACAATAACGGGATTGTTTATAGTATCGCTCGATATGTTCAATAAAACGCAGGTATAGGAAATTGATATTACAAAAGATCAACTCAAGTTTTTATTGGGTAGATTCTAATTTCGATGAATACCACAAAGTAGACTGATAATGAGAAGAGTGGATTTACCGACAAGATACGAACAGGTGTTTTGCAGGCTGTAGGCATGCTTGTAATACCAGCTTGTTTGTAATCGGGAGAACACCAAAACTATAGAAGCATAGACAAGATGTGAATATACCAAACCCTATGTTGTGACCGCTCTTTAGAATCGTCTCTTCGAGACGATTCTTAGGAGTGGTCACAACATGGGGTTTGGTTGAGAAATGATAGCGTGAACTTAAGGGACGTATTCCAAATAGTTTAGTATATGGGATACGTGAACTTAAGGGACGTATTCCAAATAGTTTAGTATATGGGATACGCTTTATACATGATACTGATACCACTCTTCAATTGTGACTCTAAAGATCTGGTTTTACATGACACTGGTAGCACTGTTCAACGGTCACTCTAAGGTTCTGGTTTTATATGAAACTGACACCAGTCTCCAACGGCTACTGTAAAGTTCTGGGTTTATATGACATTAATACCACTTTTTACGGTCTCTCTAAAGTTCTGGGTCTATATGACACTGGTACCAGTCTTCAACGGTCTATCTGCACTCCTTGGTTTATATGACACTGGTACCATTCTTCAACAGTCACTCTAAAGTTCTAGGTTAATATGACACTGGTACCAGTCTTCAATGGTCGCTCTAAAGTTCTAGGTTAATATGACACTGGTACCAGTCTTCAATGGTCGCTCTAAAGTTCTAGGTTAATATGACACTGGTACCAGTCTTCAATGGTCGCTCTAAAGTTCTGGGTTTATATGACAGGCGGTGGCTTAATTCAGGATATCAACCCTTTCCCTGTTTAGTAATTATTCAAAATTTTCCACCAAATGAATTTCATGGACAAATCGATAAAATGGAACTTGGAGAAATGAATCTTTCCACTGGTGTGGAAACTACATAATCAAATCTATAAATTATCATTAGCAAACTGATCAGACCCTGATCAGACGGCTCCTATGGAAACCGTGTGACCTGGGTCTACGCTGTTTGCAAATGCGTGAAAAGGCGTTTATATGAAGGAAAGGTTTAACGCAGAAACTTCCGACAAAAGTTTGTTTGCACTATTCTCGTTGTGCATGAAGTAGCCACCTATGTTTAACCATTTCCTTCATACAAACGCCTTTAACACCTTTGTAAACAGAGAAGACCCAAATCGCACGGCTCCTGGTGGGGGCTGTCTGCTTATGCCATCATATAGCTATGATTCTATAGTTTTTGGCAAAGTAAAAGTATCATGTGTTCATGTACCTTCATTAAAATTCCGCTAATAAATATCCATTATGTCATTATTTCTTACATTAGCAACATAAGAGAGGGTCTCATTGTAGCTTTCTTGCAAGAGTATGCTTGCAATTTTGTTAAATGCCTCATTTAAAGTCTTTTGTGGAATATTATATTGATGTTATTAATTTGTTTTATTTCATTTGTAACATTTTAATAAAACATCGGAATTGTTGTGTGCGCTTCAATATACACTAAAATTCCCTTTTACAGTAAATACACTGCACATCGAGTCAATTCCTTGACATGTATTTATATAGATGTTATGATATGGTATGCTTGTATGTATATATATGTCTTGTGTGACTGTTCCAAGGCGGTACTTCCATCTTTCCCCTATTGTATGTTTGTTTTGTATTTGTGCGTGTCTTTATGTTTTTGATAGTTATGTACATTATCTGTGTTTTCTTGTGTTGCTGTTCGGGCGGCTGTTTGTTCTGTATGTGTATATATTTGTACTTTTACTAAAGATTTATGCTATGGTATGCTTGTGTTACTAAAGAGTTACTAAAGATGTCTTGTGTTACTAAAGAGTTATGCTATGGTATGCTTGTGTTACTAAAGAGTTACTAAAGATGTCTTGTGTTACTAAAGAGTTATGCTATGGTATGCCTGTATGTATATAGATGTCATGGGTTACTAAAGATTTATGATATGGTATGCTTGTATTCATATAGATGCCTCGTGTTACTAATGATTTATGATATGGTATGCTTGTATGTATATAGATGTCTTGTGTTACTAAATATTTATGATATGATATGCTTGTATTTATTTAGATGACTGGTGTTACTAAAGATGTGTGCTATAGTGCATATGTACTTATATAGATGTATTGTGTTACAAAGGACCTATGACATGGTGCGCATGTACTCATATACATATAGATGCCTCGTGTTACAAAAGATCTATGACATGGTGCGCATGTACTTATATAAATGCATTGTTTTACTAAGATGTGTGCCATGGTGCGCATGTCCTTATACAGATGTCTTGTGTTACTAAGATTTATGACACGGTGTGAATGTACTTATATGTTTTGTGTTACTACGTAAGACTTTACTTCATGAATATTTAGTAAGACATAATGACTGTGTCAATATTAATCAGGTGAATATAATGGCATTATGAACTATACCATATTTTACCATTGCAGAAACTGTAGAACAGCTCTATACAGTAGAACCCGTCATTCACTTATCGAACATAGGTATCTTATAAAGCAGGTGGTAATGCAGAACACTCACAGTTTGCTAGTATATTCATACGCAGTTACAACAATCGTGGGGACAGGTTTCCTTATTTCTTCCCCTGTCTCGCTTTCATTCTCGACTCGTCTGTATATTTATCTGATTACGAACGTATGTATACATGTACATGTATGTACATGTATGTAATAAAACAGAAAACAACTATTTTTGTCTTACATTAAAACATCTCACTCAAAAGAGCTCATATGACCTTCTAAATATGTTTTCATGCAAATAATGCAGAGCTTGATCAGAGGACTCCTCGAGGACCCTCGTCTGACCTAGGAGTCCACTGTATGACTGTGTCCAATTTTCAGGGACCATACATAAATGATTAATCGAACTTCTAAGACCCAAACGGTCTTACATTATCTCAATAGAACTCGCTGGCAATGTAGTGTAAGAGTTATAGCAGACAAATCTTGCAAACGAAATTTACTTTGTGTTGAAAGGGTTAAATTATACACGTATATTTTGCACCAGCATTCTTACTCTGCAGCAAACTAGATACCGGGTTTTTATATGATATTCACCTCCATGTCTTCAGTGAACAGTTAAACCTTCAAGTTGGTCATATGTCGTTACTAAGTTGTTTTGTTTTCTATTTAGTGGAATACGAGAGGCATTTCAGAAGTAATGCACCTGATGTAATATAATACAAAGCGCGCTTTCGATATGTTTCATTTATTTACGTGTCATTCCTTCAAAGTAATGGCCCATGCTTCATACATAAAGTTTAAAACGTTTAACTTTTTCACTGTCATAGTCGCCTAAATGCGCCACTGCAAATAGTGCAGTCCATGGTCAGACGCCGCCTTTCCACGGCTGCGTCTGACCTATGACTACACTCTTTGCTCCGACATTAAAACCCGTTTTCAGAGTTTTCCAAAGCATGAAATATATCAGCATCTATCCGTTCTTCATATTTGTATACTGTTAAATGTAAAAGAAGTTCCAAACTCCAATTTTGAATTTGGCAGTGAAATAGTTAATTATAATGTTCTTCACTCATAAAATAAGAAACAACAAAGAATTACATTTAAATGATAATATAATTTAGACATATTCTGAAGTTACATATCAATCATGAATATGCAATAAGAATATGTTCAAATAAGTCAATTGACAGCTGTCAAATATAATCAATATAATTAATATCATGGAAAATATGATAATGATAACATAACGTTGGCACATTATAAATAACCATTACAAAATATTCATCATGAGGCCAGCTAAACCATAGGCCAACACAACTCAATAAACAAAAGAGAAATAAAGCAAACCAAATAAAGGACTTTCATCTAATCTGCTTAGAAGTATTGACTTCAAACTGGCCATCGCCAACTTGCAAGCCAGAATCCATTCTTATGGAACAGCAGTGTGCTATAAGCAAAGGATGTACAATAAACTAAAGCAAATACGTAAGATGTGGACAAAAAAGGCAACAGCTACTAAAAGATGTACATCTAATCTAAATAGTAGCTTAAACCTCAAACTGGCCATTGCCAATTTGCAAGCTTACAATCCCCTCTAAGAAACTAAGTGTCTTAAACGAAGATAATAAAAACCTAGACAAAGTAAAGTCCACATATAAATTCAAGAAAACCAATTGAACTTTGAAACAAACAAGCTTCATCTCGAATGAGATATAATGTTGATAAAAAAATCTTTCAGACGCATAATGCCTTCAAAATTCAAATGTAAACTCCCATCTATAACACTGAAATATTCACGTTTAGGAATACCACATTTCAAGAAGGGTTTAAACGGACGGATAAAAACAACATTTCTGCTCTTACAGAGAGAAACTAAACGATTATTAATGTTCTTTACACGAATACCTGTTGTTTCAAAATCAATTGGCCTTGGAATAATAGCTGAAATCAAAATACTGCATTGAGATTTTGATTTCACAACAGAAATCAAATCATTATACAAGGCAACGATTTCCTCCAAGAGTGTACCACTAATGTCATAAGTTCCCACATATAGAATAAGGTAGTCTGAGGATAAGTCCTCACAACCTTGAAAAATCCGACTAGAAAGTTTTGAAATGTTATTACCAGGAAAGGCTAAAACTTTGGTATTCCAAATTCCAGTCACATGCTTTACCATAGAATCAGATACAATAGTACATTTACGCAGAGAAGCATAATTGACTTGTTCTGAAATAACACAAAATTACAACAATCTAAAAACTATTCAAAATAAAAATTACTTGACATGTTTTTTTAACAATCTGAAACTTATTAGACGAATCTAACGAAATATATATCTTATAAGCATCAGAATGCCAGTCCCAAAGTAACTGAATCTCATCGGCAGAAACATTATTTCAGGGCAAGAGTTGCAAATCCTCTACGAATGAATCTATACCAAACATGTCTAATAACTCTCTAAATTTCTTTTTAAAAAGAAAGTATGGAACCGGTCTACCATTAGGTAATAAAAATAAAGGACCAGTTGCTTTACTCTTGACAATACTAACCATCTTTGTATATGCTTTAACAGGACATAATTCGGAACCAGGTAAACGCAAAAGCGGAGTTTGCAAAACACGCTCTCCAAACTGTAATGTTTCAGTCCAATTTAAAGTTACTACCAACTTTGAATCTAAATCAGAAACATTAGATCTGAATAAATTTCTGTGCTTTTCTATATCTTTAAAAGTAGTAGGAACTAAATTAGACTTCCGAGCAAGCAAGAAAAAGGCAAACAAAATTAAGCACCAATACTTAAAAACTGTGCATACAACTGCAACGTTTTAGAAGAACAATGCAAAAAAACATAAATCGAAATACATGTATATACAAAACAGAAGAAAAGATTCCTATTGAATCCTCATTTTTCCCAAGATCCTTCTGATAAGGCTAACAAATGTGAAGACCTCAATTCAGATTTAATGGACCTCAACTGTACATCTGAAAGAAAGAATACGAATCACCAATTATTTACAAAAAAATAAAATCATGATCTCTGACTTCATCTGCAAGCAAATTCCAATAAGAAGTCAAATAAAAAACTCGGGTCTAGATTTAGGATCTGAATACCATCTAGATAAGCAATCCGAGACACGATGCTCAGTACTTGTCAAATGCACAGCCTTTAATCTCACACTGATTTGTGACAATTTGCCAATTGTTGCCTTAACTCTCTTTCTTAATTTAACGCATTTCCTTAAGTCACCTAAAGTTGGTTTGCAAAATAATGTAAATCCAATTTTAAACGCATACTAATTTCAGGTATTACTGTTGTCCTGCATTAAGCAACTACCTGTTTATAAAGACATCCATGATTATTCATTAAGTAGTCGCATTAGAGGGGTTCTATTGTAATTATTAAGTAAAGGATTAACACATTGTGGTATATCTATCTTTATGTCTTTAGATATATTATCATGCTATTATTAACCCTTATTCCGCTATCCGCGACATGACTCGCATTTGCAAACAGTTTGGATCCAGATGAGACGCCAGATAATACTGTTTCTCATCAGGATCAAAGCTGTTTGACACTCGGTCAATAGTTTCTCAAAAGCTTAATCGAATCAGACGTAGTCAAAATTGAACTGATCCAAATTTGAATAGACAATTATTTTTACAGCGGGGTAGGGGATAAGATAATGGAACACATACACTTTTTTCTCGTTATTAATGGTAAACATAAACAATAAAGTTTGGAAAGTAAATTAACAGTCTGTATTGCATATATCAATCAAAATTAATAAAGATAAATCGCTCGGCTTCTTTTAAGTGTTCTATGCGTGGGTGAGTCATAACTTATATTATATTTACCTCTTGTATACTAAGTGCGACCTGCGCGACCAGACTAGCACTTCCAACCAGTTTTGATCCAGATTCAACACCGGGTAACACGGCGTCCAATCAGAATCCACGCTATTTGACACTCGATCAATAGTTTCTCATTTTTTCAACGAATAGCAACTAAGTAAAAATTTGTTACAGCTCGGAGTTAAGCAAACATCATTTTTTTCATCAGGTGAAAGGTTAATGCATGGGTAACAGACTCCCAACAGACGCTCCCATTCCAAAGACTGGGTGGTCTGGTGTAAGTATGATGTGACTGGGTTTAACAAAATTGCCGTCTTTTAGCGATACAAAACAGCCTGGTGCTGACTGACATCAAAAGCACGTTTATGACAGTAAAATCTCTCTAAAGCGACCACTTTATTGAATCAGTATACATGTAGATGTTTCAATCCTTTAACCATGAATATTCATTTACGAAATAATTATATATCATAGATTTCAATTAGAATATCTATTGTAATATAACATGGACGCAGAAAAATTCAGCCATTGCAGAAACTGTAGAATCATATCTATATTATATTCTAAGCAAAGTGGTCAGACCTTGAACAAACGGCTCCTTTAAGAGTTATCTGGTCTGGGTCTACTCTGTTTGCAAAGGTGTAGAAAGGACTGGTGTATATATGGAGTAAACGGTTAACACGGATGGTTGCTTAATGCAGGACGAAAGTAACACAGAGAGTTCCCACAGGTGTCTGCATAACGGTCGCCGTGTATTCAGAATGCAGGAGGAAAGTAACACAGAGAGTTCCCACAGGTGTCTGCATAACGGTCGCCGTGTATTCAGAATGCAGGAGGAAAGTAACACAGAGAGTTCCCACAGGTGTCTGCATAACGGTCGCCGTGTATTCAGAATGCAGGACGAAAGTAACACAGAGAGTTCCCACAGGTGTCTGCATAACGTTCGCCGTGTATTCAGAATGCAGGACGAAAGTAACACAGAGAGTTCCCACAGGTGTCTGCATAACGTTCGCCGTGTATTCAGAATGCAGGACGAAAGTAACACAAAGAGTTCCCACAGGTGTCTGCATAACGGTCGCCGTGTATTCAGAATGCAGGACGAAAGTAACACAGAGAGTTCCCACAGGTGTCTGCATAACGGTCGCCGTGTATTCAGAATGCAGGACGAAAGTAACACAGAGAGTTCCCACAGGTGTCTGCATAACGGTCGCCGTGTATTCAGAATGCAGGAGGAAAGTAACACAGAGAGTTCCCACAGGTGTCTGCATAACGGTCGCCGTGTATTCAGCTACCACCTTCCTTTAACCCCTTACTCCATGAATATTCATGTAAGAAATAATGACATTATGAATATTAATTGGATTTTTATATTAGCACGTGGACATGTCAGAAACTGCAGAACCATATCTATATCATATTATAAGGAAACAGAGCAGATCCTAATCAGTCTACACTGTTTGCAAAGGCGCAGAGAGGCGTATGGAGTAACGGGTGTATAACCCATTTCCTCATACTGACGCCTTTTGACGCCTAAGTAAAAGTCACTTTCTGAAACCATTGTGATAAATAGAGCATTTGCTCCATAGGAGAAATGCTCTATTTATCACAATGGTTTCAAAAGTGCACAATTCTAAAATATTCCTTTCTTTAGTAAGTGCTTCAAAGAAGTTAGGTCTAAAAACAACCTATGCGGGAACGGGTCAAGCCTAGACTTAAACCTTTTTAGTGGTGATTGCTTTCAAGTGGGTTTACTATATTTTTTATTTCATTTTTAGAAGCATTCTTTAAAGTCAAATCAAACTAGAACTAGCACTAAAGGTGATGGAATACCCCCGCTCAGCTGCCTTGATCGCAAATCAAACAAAACCTTAACCAAAATTTTCTGATTTTAAAAGGGCCGTATTTTGTCAAAATACTTGACAGAATTATGTACTCTTGCCTACAGAATGAAGCTTGTGATGTTGAACACGTGTTTCAAAGCTTTATCTCAAAGGGTTATGAAAATAAATGGACTTTAAGAAAACCTTATACATAAATTCTAAGTAAAAAAGGGCCACAATTCTGTCAAAATGCTTGACAGGGTTATGTCCTCTTGCTTACAGATGAAGCTTGTGATGGTAGGAAAGTGTGTAAAGTTTCAAAGAATTATCTCAAAGGGTTCCGTAAATAAGTGGACTTTAACAAAAACCTTAACCAGGTTGTGCCATGGACATACAGACAGGCAGTTAAGATAAAAAAGGGTAATAATCCTGTCAAACTGCTTGACAGAGGTATGTACCCTTGCCTGCAGATGAAAAGTGTGATGGTAGACAAGCGTGTAAAGTTTCAAAGCTTTATCTCAAAGGGTTATGTAAATAAGTGGACTTAATCAGGTTGTGCCACGGACAGACCGACCGACAGACAAACAGACCAACCGACCGACCAACACACTGACTCATATATACCCTCTCTCAAACTTCGTTTGCGGTGGTATATTGATGAACAATTATGACAAATTATTTACTTTTTTAATGTGAAATATGCTAAGAAACAAAAAATGCATTGAAGTAAACGACAATGTTTTCAGATCAGATTACTTAAAGCTGAACCCTTTACATGATACATACGCCTTTTGATGTCTTTACATGAGAGTAATAGGCTTGGTCATTACCTACGCTCAAAGCCTTAATCCGGAGCATTATTATCCTCCTTCATATAATAATACATTTGTTCCAACGCCGTGGGAGTTTCATGATACCACCATTGGATCATGACTCGGATCTAAAGTGCTGATTTAAAGCCCAAGCAATGCTCCTGTGTTTGAACATTTGTTTCCAGAAAGCATTTCAATTCAGAAAGCTCATAAAAGTCAGTAGCAATGTCTGTGCTAACCAATGTTTGATAACATTTCGTGATTCTTTCTGTCATGCCACCATTATCAAGGAACACGATGGAAATAAGGAACCGTTTGTTTTTCCTTTTTCGTGTTATCCTTCGTATAAATGCACGTTTCATGATGTTTTGTTTTATTCTCCTTCTTGTTATTGTCATGTAATGTACAGTTTGCTTGTATAGATTCTCTACTGCATGCGATGACAATACCCCCTCCATTTATAGTTAACCCTTTCTTTCATATAAACGCTTTTTCACGCATTTACAAATAGAGCAGGCTCTGATATGGGTCTACTCTGTTTGCTAATGGAATTTGATCGTTCTGTGTCTTTACTTTCTAAAATAGCCATAATGTTCCACCTTCAATATTTCATTATACATATTTTGTCCACGAATATTCAGTCGGTATTGAAATTCGGAATAAATACATAACAGGGAAAGTGTTAAATACAAGCATTGAACTATCTTATTATCACAATGGGTGGAATTACGTGTGAATACTCTCTATGTAAAGTGTTAATCCGTAAACCTGATAGACACGCTCTTTGGCCCCTTTGGCATGTCTAATCTGGGTCGTCTCTGTTTGCAAAGGCATCACAAGGCGGTCTTTATAAGTAAAGGATCAAAATACACACAGTCACATTCAGGGTGCAGTAAACCCTCTAAACCGGACGTTCAATTTCCGTCTAGGAGACAGGTGGAAGCTTAATGCAGAGTGAAAGTCGTGCAGAAAGCTCCTCTAGGAGCTTTCTGCATGACTTTCTCTCTGCATTAAGCAGCCATCTGCCCCAAAGTATCTAAATTCTTCTCTACTAGAATTCCGGTTTAGAGGGGTTTTACTGTAGAACCAAAAGTATAATAGATGGAACAGAATAGACAAAGGACAAACAGCAATCAATCCGGTTAGCATCCAGCAGCTACGAGTCAATTAGTGATTTACTATTTGCTTCAAGATAAGACAGCGAAGTACCATGGGTCAAGTGATGTGAGTGCTTGTTCAAGCAGCTGAAGGCTGCATGTTTGACCTGGTCGGAATGGATCGTTGAACAACGTTATGCCTATCCAGCAGTCCAGGGAAAGGAATGTATGGGTGGCGAAAGTAAGGGAGATGGGCACCACTTTTCACAGCCCAGTGCTCCTACGACCATTAGACTACAGGAAACCTAATTTTTTACTTTTTAGATACAAAGTAAATGGTGTCATTGGGATCGACGCCTTGTTTACCTTGGATGTGTTATTTTTTCTGGCAATGGCAGAACAGTACATTCTTGTACATTGGAACCCCTCTAAACCGGAATTCTAGAAGAGTTTGTTTTGTTTGTGTTGATTAACGTCCGTTTCTGCTCCGTATGGGCTAATAGGACGCCCAGAGAGATGGAAGAGAATTCAGATAAACACGGGCGCGATGCCCTACTCTTATTATCGTCAGAGTTTCTCTGGTTCTTTTAGATGACTTCCACCCTGCATTAAACTGCCACCTGTCTACAGGACCGATATTTATATTAAATTGAACGCCCGGTTTAGAGGGGGTTTACTGTATTTACAATTTATGTAGAATGTATTTTCTATCAACACAAAGTTTCCCAGCAATCTACATGTTAACCCTTTGACTGTTGAATTTTCAATGTGGAGTAGTCCATCACTGTTTAAAGGTAGTTTTCATTTGGCATGAAAGGGTAAAATATACGAGAGGTTTTTGAATGATAAACTCCTCTATGAGCCCTCTGATCTGAGTCTACACTTTTGTCAAATGTTGGTGATGGTTTCCCACAATTAAAGGGTAAAAAGCAAAAGGGTTCAAGACAATGCCATGTGGTAATAAACCAATGAGTCAATCACTTAAACAACAGAACCCGTCTAAAGCAACCATCAAAAAGAGGTCTAATCATGGGTCTGTAAGGCAGGTGGTAGCTTCATACATGTCAAAAGTGATGCAAAAAGCTCCTATATGAGCTTTTTGCATTATTTTTGCCCTGTGTTAGCAACCACCTCCTTTTTAGATTGCTGTGTCCAATTAATACAAGGTCACTTAAGACAAGTTCTACTGTATATCATATATTTCCTATACTGTTTCCTTTGGCTTTATAAATCAATCAGAGAAAGTTCAACAAATGTATATTTTATTGAAAATGTGTATATATAAAACTGTGAACTTTCAAAATCTCAGTATTTTCTGAATAAACATAATCATGATAATCACAGGTCTAACATTCATTAGGAAGCATATCAATTCTAGCTCTACTTATTTATATAGGAGTTCCTCCACTGCATAGTCCACAACGTAATGTTTTGGCAAGATGGAAACCCTTAGTCTTGCTAATAAGTAATATCACCTTCTTATAAAGCATATTTTGACTGTTTACTAACACTGATTCTCCAAAAATATTTTACTGGAGTAAGTGTCATTCTCGAGCATCTGATTGGTCAGATTTTGAGCTTGAAAAGAAATGATAGAAAAGTGAATACTTGTATTGATAATTCACTTAGAAGACATTTCTAGTCCGAAAAATGATTTGTACAAGGGATGCGACTTAAAAACAAAAATGCTAAACATAAAATCTAAACAACCATATGATTTGTGGTATAACAACAGAAATCACACATCACAGTACACAGATATGGAGGACACGTGCACAACAACAACAACAACAACAACAAAGCCCCCCCCCCGAATTTTAGCCCTTTTAACTGAGTAAACTTTGCCTTTTCAAAGTGTTCCTAATAGATCCCTCTGATCTGGATCTGCACTGTTTGCCGTATTTTACAGGTTATGGGAATTTTATCCCTCCAGAATCGGCGTGTAACAGTCTAATGTCAAATCTGGAAGGGTCCATTTGAAAACTCAGCATTGTAAGGGCTAACGCCATTTTGATATTAACATTTTGTAAAATTGGTGCAAATTTGTGATCAACAAAAGACCCAACAGTTTAGATCAGAATAACTACGTGCCCCATACAGATTGGAACCTTTTGGTGCTGATTTAATGCTTAACCCTTAACCGTGTCAGAAATTAGATCATTATTAGCTATATTTTTATAATGGCATATGAACACAGGGAATTTAAGTACTGGCAGAAGCTGTAGAATCAGAACTATGTATATAATTTCATATGAAAACAGAGCAGACCTTTATCAAGCAGCTCCTACAGGAATCTAGATATGGGTCTTCTCTATTTGCAACGGGGTAAAAAAGAGTTTGCATCAGGTAAAACAGCCATCTAACTTACTTCTAGATTTCTTCCAAATTTCAATACCTACTGAATATTCATTGACAAAATAGTTATAATGAAATATGGAAAGCAGAACAGTGTGGCTATTTTAGAAACTAAAGAAATATATGTATCAAATTCCATTAGCAAACAGAGTAGACCCTGATCAGATGGCTCCTATAGGATGCAAGAAAAGGCGCTGATATGAAGGAAAGGTTTAATTTGAACATTGGGCAGTCAAAGAGTTAACCCTGTCCCTCATATAGAAACCTTTGCATGCCTTTGCAAACAGAGCATACCCAGATCAGACAGCTCCTACAGGGTCTACTCTGTTTGCCTATCAAATAATATAGATAAAAGTCTAGTGTTTCTGCCACTGTAAGATATTTGTTAGGTTATGATGACATTATAGATATTCAATATGTCTTACTAAATGCTTGGAAATGCCATAATAACTAATAATCATAAATACAATTATGTCTGGACAAGAAAAATACAGTACTGTATAAATACCTAAAATTACCCAAAATATGTGACCCGATAAACTATGGCCGATAGTGCAGACCCAGATCAAACTGCTCCTGAAAGTTATTTGATCAGGGCCTATACTCTCTGCTACTCCATTACTTTAATTTTAATACTATCAAAACAGTGCAGAATTTACATATTCAGTTTTATAAAATGGTGGAGCAGGAAGACTGAGCATCATAAACATTAGGGCAAACATGTTAGCCACTTTAACCCATTTCCCTGTTGAATATTCATGTGAGAAATAATAAAATCATGAATATTCATTAGCTGATATTTCATAATGGCATATATGTACACAGGATGTTTTGGTATTGACAGAAACTGTGGAGTCAGATCTAGTTTATTGCATAAGCATACACAGCAGACCCTGATCAGACACCTCTGACAGGAGCTGTCTGATATGGGTCTACTCTGTTTGCAAAGGTGTGAAATAGCATTTGTATAAGGGAAAGGGTTTAATGTGACAACAATGAAAGTTTGCAGAAGACATGCACACTCTGAGCATGTTGACCCATTCCCTCATATTGACACCTTTCGACACTTCTGTAAAAGTCACTTTTTGAAACCATTGTGATAAATAAAGCATTTGCTCCATAGGAGCAAATGCTTTATTTATCACAATGATTTCAAAATTACACAATTCATAAATTTTCCTTTCCTCTAGTAAATGCTTCTTTTCGGTTGATTTATTCAAAGAGGTTGGATCTAAATATAGCCTATGAGGCAATGGGTTAAAGGTAAAAAACAACGAAGTACTAGATAAAAACAAATAAATGCAGTCCATCTTCAGCAAATAAATGTACCAAACAAAATAGAATACAAACCAAATATCTACATCAGTGACCATAAAAACATTTTACAATCATAGAAGAAGAAATGACAAACGATTAACCCATTACCTGATGAATATTCATGCAGGAAGTAATGACATCATTGATGTTAATTAAGTACATGATAATGATTTAATAATGGCAAGGGAAGTTTTGACCATGGCAGAAACTATAGATTCAGATGTATAATCTGAGTCTATTCTGTTTACAAAGACGTCAGTAAGCATCCCTATCTGATAAAGGGTTATAAATTCCTTGTCAAACAGAAAGGGGTATGTCTCAGATTTTGGAGGGAGTTCAACTGTCAAAGTACTACAAACAAGGACAATAAAACTAATCTAGAAGAATAACAGTTATGTTGCAGAAAGATACAGCCGGTCATGCATATTATGTAGATTGGCGTCTACCAGTCTGTAAATGTGTAACATTGTCAGTAAACTATGTAGAATGCTGTCTACCAGTCTGTAAATGTGTTACATTGTCAGTACACTATGTAGAATGTTGCCTACCAGTCTGTCAATGTGTAACATTGTAAGTAATCTGTGTAGATTTCTGTCTACCAGACTGTCAATATGTAACATTGTCAGTAAACTGTGTGTAGAATGCTGTCTACCAGTCTGTCAATGTGTAACATTGTCAGTAAAATTTGTAGATTGTCGTCTACCAGTCTGTAAATATGTTATATTGTCAGTAAACTACATTGTATGTAGATTGTTGTCAACCAGTCTGTTAATGTGTAACATTGTCAGTAAACTGTGTTGAATGCTGTCTACCAGTCTGTAAATGTGTTACATTGTCAGTAAACTGTGTAGAATGCTGTCTACCAGTCTGTCAATGTGTAACATTGTCAGTAAACTGTGTAGAACGTTGTCTACCATTGTGTCAATGTGTAACAGTGTCAGTAAACTGTGTAGAATGCTGTCTACCAGTCTGTCAATGTGTAACATTGTCAGTAAACTGTGTAGAACGTTGTCAGGTAGAGGGGTAAAAAAAAGGAATGAATGTAATACAGCATAGTTATCCTCAGCACAATTAACATCAAACACTGTGCTAAAAAGTAGCTTACATTTACTCCATGATCCTATCTTCACATGCCTTTGCAAACAGGAGCTGTCTGATCAAAGTATGCTGTCTCTGCTTTTATGTTATAGATTTGGCTACTGTTTGTCATGGCGATTTTTTACTTCATTTTAAAGTTTTAATAAAAGAATCAAAATAATTAATATGTATAATGGGTCAAGTATGGCATGAATACTCATGAAGTAAAGGTTTTAATAGCAAAAATTGATGTGAAGCTTTTTATAATCTCACTATTCTTCTATAACTATTCTTCTATAACTACAGTAAAACCCCGCTAATGTGACCAGCTAAAAGAGGTATAATTCTGGTAGCTAGATGCAGGTGGTAGCTTAATGCAGGACAAAAGTAATACAGAAAGTCTAGGAGCTTTCTGCATTACTTTTGCCCTGCATTAAGCAACCACCTGCTTATAAAGACACCCATGTTTATTCATTAAGTGGTTGCATTAGAGGGGTTCTTCTATAACTATAACTAATTGTAACTATTTGTAATTGTAACATGCATGTACTAGTTGGTAAATCTCTATGAAACAACTCTGTACAGTCTAAAAATAATATTGCATTTCACAGAAGCATGTAAAATACTGATTTCTAATACAACTAGAACTGAATTTAATTATCTCTTTGCATGCTAGCCATGGATTCTCTCCTGCCATTTATGACCTATGCAAAAAGTTTGGATCAAAACCAGGCCCCATATAACCTGAGGTCTGGTCTGAGATCCAAACTGCTTGTCACTCAGGCTCATCTTATGCAAACAAAAAATCAGAAAGAAAATTAACTGTTCTGAAAATGTTTCAGAAAACCATTGCACTGGAGATGACAATTGAACAAACGACAAAATAACTTAGCATGCAAAGAGTTAATAACTTCATATCCACACACACCACTTGTCCCCACGTGTGACGTAGGCCAGTAGGAGAACAGAATTGGATTAACCCCTTACTCCATAAATATGCCTATGCATTTGCAAACAGAGTAGACCCAGATCAGATGACTCCTGTAGGATTCATCTGATCAGGGTCTTCCCTGTTTGCTTATGAAATAATACAGATATGATTCTACAGTTTCTGCCATAGCTGAAAATTCATGTATTCATGTGGAATTATAGAAATAATCTAATTAATATTAATGAATATTCATGGAGTAAAGAGTTAATATTCACAACAAAGTCTTGTCCCCCCACTAAAAATAATGTCAACTCCAATTTGCATCAGGCACAATTTTGACTACATACGATTTGATCAAGCTCAAGCTTTAGAGAAACTTTTGACAGAGTGTCAGACTCTTTGAATCCTAATGAGGCCTCTTGATCCAAGCTGTTTGCAAATGTGAGTTGGGTTGTGCCGGAGTCTAGGTCGTACATAGTAGGATAAGGACTTAAATGGTTCTTTAAAAATCAATATTAGGAAGTTCTACTTTGAGAATATTGATGTCAAAAGCGAACTAATCAGAGTGCTTCTAGGTTCAAATGCATGTAGTCATAATCTCCACCCATTTTTTATCAATACCTAAGATCGTACTTGAAATGCTCACACCCTCCACCCACTTACAGAATCACCAGTATCCTTTTCAGCAGGAGCCACACTTGTAACATAAAACTGCTGAATGATACTGACAGTGCAAAAATCCCCTCTGATATTGTGATTTTATCATTGGCAATCTTTGACCACAGCCGTCTATGCCCCTTCTATCTGCACCAAAGCATTCATGTCCCACTCATCAGCTCACCTTACAAAAATATATAAATTTACATGATTCCGGCCCCTGATAAAACAATACTCGATTATAGTACAGCAAAGAATAACACTGGAGCTACCAGTGAAAACACAGATGATTGTCTGATAAAATTCCCCATGTCTAAAGCCATTATCTCTAACCACGCTTAGTACCTCTCATCAGAAAGCATTGTCTGTTTTAAACCTTTTGATAAAAATTTGTCTGTTTCAATATATTCAAAGATTTTCTCTGCCATGCTTTGAATTAGATATAGACAGAGTGTCAAACAGTTTGGAACCTGATTAAATTGTGAGT
Source organism: Azorinus chamasolen (assembly GCA_963576725.1). Classification (NCBI taxonomy): domain Eukaryota; kingdom Metazoa; phylum Mollusca; class Bivalvia; order Cardiida; family Solecurtidae; genus Azorinus; species Azorinus chamasolen. The sequence goes on from OY755235.1 coordinate 49,876,111, forward strand.
TACTCAGTGTCTAATCTTGATACAAACTGCTTGCAAACGTACTCACAGAGGTCCAGATATGATGCTTAAATTGAAACATTTTCAAGAATAACTTTTTTATTTCTCCACCAAACCCTATGTTGTGACCACTTTTTAGAGTTTTCTCAAAGAGACGATTCTAAAGAGTGGTCATAATATAGGGTTTGGTGGGGGGAAATGACGGTTTTAGTACATGTACTATTGTAGGCATGTTTGTTGCTCTCTAATCACATTCATCCATGCTAATGGTAAAGCTATCTATATTGTTGGGGGATGGTCCACTGTTTTCTGTTACAGTGTGATGCATTTACATTTAATCCTTTTAATGCCATGAACTTTAAGAGATATCTTTTAAATAAAAAAGGTAACATGACAAACAGTGCAGACCCTGATGAGAGGGCTCCTCTAGGAGTTCTCTCATCTGGGTTTATACTGTTTGCAAAGGACATTAGTGACTCGTTTCTCGCATTGAAAAGATTAAATAGCTGAATACAATTAACTGTATGACAAACTTCTATAACATAGCCTACTCATTTTATAAATGTACCCAATAGGTATCATGATACAAAAGGTCATTAGTCTTATCATCATTCTAAAGCAAAAATGATATTTGCTTAATTTCTGTTGCATTTTTTACGTTCTTCCAATTCACCTAAGTTCTATGGAAACTATTGATCAAGTTTAAAACTTCAAGGATCCTGACATGATGTGAGTTACTCTAATCTGAATCCAAACTGTATGCAGATGCATGTCAGGTCATGGTTGACTGGATAAAGTTAACTTGTATTTCTTAGTAACACTGTCCAACTAAGTATTTCTAATGAATGCTATTTACATTCAGACGGTGTTTTTTGTAAGCATTCTGTCACTGATGTGACCTTTGTAAAATAATTTGAGAGCCCAACTGTGCAGACCCTGATCAGAGGGCCGTTCAGGAGCCCTCTGGTCTGGGCTTACATGGTTTGCATATGCCCTATAAAGAGAGATTAGACAGAAATGGGTTAAATAACATATACTTGTAGAGATTGTTATCTTCTTTTTACAGAATGATTTGATGAACGGTTTATATACAGATCCAATAGATTGATTCTAAAACTGCATATACAGATCCGTCTGGACTGTTACCACTACACGGTTTCTCATCTTGATTCAAACTTGTTCACAAAGATAAATATAAATTAAACCATAACATGCTTAACTCTTTCACTGCCAGTGTCGCATCTGTGAATACCTATGTGAACATTTTATCTCATCAGGATCTAAACTGTTTGATACTGTGACAATGTTTTTTGAAGCAAAAATGAAGAAAAATTCAAAACGAAAATTGTAGCAGACGACAAAATTTTAATGTTGCAGATGACAAAATTTGGCAGCGAAAGAGTTAAGGTTCAAGCAGTTGCTATTTCCAGCCGCAAAAAGGTTATTGTGAATCAGCAAATTGGCTGTTAATGTGTTTCTATGGGTGTTTTCATGGTTTGAGGGGGTCAGTTCAGATTACCAATTTCATATATCACATATACAGATTTGCGACCACATGAATAGATGGCTACGGTGATAGTATACTCGCCAGTGATCATCGGAACTTGCTAAAAACCACAGACATTGCAGCTATTCATGACCAATGATTGGGTTTAAATCATCTGATTAACTTCCAAGACATTACCCATGTTTCTCCTGTTGCTACCCTTTAGCCTGCTGCAGGTGGTCCCATGATTACCTTCGCAAACAGTTTGCATCCAGATGAGACACAGAAAGAAACTCAGTCTCTCATCAGGATATCAACTATGTGTCCCTCTCATCTTGTTTCAAAAAAATATAAACCATAAAACATTTTTTTAAAACTGACAACGAGAATAATTTATTTTCTACAGACAACTAAAATTTACTCTATAAATTTAATTGACAATACAGTAAAACCTCTCTACCATGGCCACTAAATTACATCAATTATTTTGTGTTAAAGGCAGGTGGCTGCTTAAAGCAATGTGAAAGTAAAACAGAACGCTCCTATAGGAGCGTTCTGTTTTACTTTCACCTTGCTTTACGCAGCCACCTGTCCTAGATACCAACTAATGAACACAATTTAGTGGCCGTTATAGAGAGGTTGTACTGTACTTATCTTCAGGGGGTTCTCTTTGAAATGATAACTGTGGAAGTAAACATGGGTCTTTAATATCAGATGGCTCTTTAAACATTTACCCAATTTATACACCTTTTTATGCCTTTGCAAAAGAGTAGACCCAGATTAGATGGCTCCTATAGGAGCCCTGCTCTGTTTGCTAATGGAATAATATATATCTGATATTATCTGATATTACAGTTTCTGTCATGGCAAAACATTCCTGTGTTCATATACCATTATAAAAAGTCATGTAATTAATATTCATGATGTCATTCTTTTACCTAAATATTCATGATGCAAAAGGTTAATGCAGACTTGAAGTGAAACAGAAAGTTCCTCTCTGCAATCAAACTTTTGACAGTGTCCATGTACAGTAATACCTCTCTAAACCAGACATTCAATTAAGTATAAATATCGGTGTTGGAGACAGGTGGCAGTTTAATGCAGGGTGAATGTCAGGTAGAAAGCTCCTCTAGGAGCTGTCTGTATGACATTCACCATGCATTAAGCAGCCACCTGCCTAAAAGGACCGAATTTCTTCTTTAAAATTCTGGTTTACAGGAGCTTTACAGTATTTTGTATTCTATCTCCTTACCTGAATCTAAATCCTAGTTAGCTCAAAAATTAATTTATTATCCTTCACTTCTTTGAATATTTAATCTTTGACAATAAATCATTTTATAATACAACAAATTCCCTACATTAACCCTTAGCCTGTCAAGTTGGACCTGACTGGCATTTGTATACAGTTTGCATCCAGATTAGACACCAAGTCTCATCAGGATCCAAGCTGTTTGTCATATGGTCAATAGTTTCTCAAACGTTTCAACCCTTTTCCTGTTCTATGCTTATCTCACATTTCAATACCTACAGAGTATTCATGGACAAAATAGTTATAAATGAAATATGGAAAGTGGAACATTATAGCCATTTTAGAAACTTAAGAACCATGTCTATCAAATTTTATTAGCAAACAGAACAGACCCTGATCCGACCCCTCTTATGGGAGCCCTCTGATTTGGGTCTTCTCTGTTTGCAAATGTGTGAAAATGGGTTTATATGAAAGAAAGTGTTACTGAATCTAAAGCAAGTAACTTAGTTTTAGCTGACATCTTTTTTCAGAAGTCTAATGGATAAAACTAGCAATAAGTAATGTGTTCACAAAAAGTGCTCAACAAGTTTTGAAAATCTACAAAGCAGCAATGTGTCATTTTGTACTATGCAACTGATACAGCATATCTGTTCCCACCGGGCCAATAATGAAGACATTATAGAGTATTTGTGGGATATTTCTAAAGCCCCATTTACAGTTATGATTTACTAGATACAAGTGAAAATGATACGGAGATTTTTGGGCCATCTAGATCTTATCACTCCAACACTAAAACATTTTACACCTTAAAAATGCAACAGACGTTTTGATGATAACCTTTTCGAACAGTCTAGATCCAGATGAGATTCTTAAATACATATTGTCTCATTAGGATCCAAAATATTGGACATTCAGGTTATACATTGATTGCAGAGACGGAGAACGTAAGTGTAAATGTTTTGGATAAAATCAACAAAAGTTGGAAGAACAAAACTTGCTCAGCAAGGTAAAGGTGAAGCTGAAACCGCAGAGCCGCACTAACTCACTGGTTAGTGGAAGACAGATAGATAAGTCTTGCAGTGGCTCCTTGTTTTGATGATGATATACCAGTGAATATGTAACGCTAGCAATTACGCAAATTTGATCTCCCTCATCAGCTCCAGATACTGTATTTTCCCTAATAAAAGACCCCACTCTTATAAATGCTCCCTTACCTCTATCGGGAAGCTAACAATGAATAACCCTTTGCTCCATGAATATTCATGTGAGAAATAATGACATTGTGAATATTAATTAGATTAATTTCTATAATGGAACATGGGTACAGAAAGTTTTGACCATTGTAGAAAATGGAGAATTATATCTTTAATATTTCATAAGCAAACAGAGTAGACCCTGATCAGATGGCTCCTATAGGAGCCATCTGATCTGGGTCTACTCTGTTTGCAAAGGTGTAGAAAGGTGTATCTATGGAGTAAAGGGATAAAACAATAAAAACTCAATATAACAAAATATAGTTTTGCAAAATACAGGTGGCAGGTTACTTCAGACTGAAACAATGCAGAAAGCTCCCCTAGGTGTATAATTCTGCATTGCTCTCATTCTGCATTAAGCAACCACCTGTATATAAAATGCAAGAAACTCCTTTTCAAAAATGATACAACCCAGGGGTGTTTATTGGAGGTAATACGATGTGTATCGTACAATATATGTCACAAAGGATGCAGAGAAGTGCATCAAGTGCAGACGCCTATGGTTTTTTTTGTACCTTAACCCTTTACCTGATGAATATTCATAGAAGAGATAATGACATCCTGAAATATCTAGTAGCTGAACTTTTATAATGGTATCATGAATTGAGGGTTGTGTGATAATGACAGAAAATGTAGATCAGATCTATCCAATTCCATAAGTAAATAGAGAAAACCCTGAACAGACAGGATCCTATGGGAGCGATCTGATCTTGGTCTACTCTATTTGCAAAGGTGTCAAAAAGGCCCTTCTGACAGGAAAGGGTTATGTTTAAGCCTTCTACACAAATGTTGTCTGAAAGTATGATTTTTCTTTATATCTTGCCCGAGAAATGGATAAGAGTGACAAACAATCAAGCGTGCCAGTGTAACTCGGCATCTCATTATATTCAGGATCCAAGCTGTTTGACTGTCTGACATTGGGTCAATAGATTCTAAAAAGCTTCATTGAATCAGAAGTAGTCCAAATTGCAACAGATCTGTTATTAGACATCTAGTGAAATGTGTGCAATACATAATCATACAATACAGTAAAAACCCTCTAAACCAGAATGTTAGCAGAGAAGAATTTAGATAAGTTATGCAGGTGACTGCTTAATTCAGGAGCTTTCTGCATGTCTTTCACCCAGCATTACGCTGCCACCTATCTCCAAGGCCAATATTTATACTAAATTTAACATCCGGTTTAGACGGTTTTACCCTACATGAAAAAATAAAGTACCATATATGGATGCCAACTATTGTCTGATACTGAAAATAATCAATATTTCAAAGGGTCATAACTCATTAAATATGCAAGACAGAGTAATGGTCCCTTAACAAATCTTAGCAGTTGTGATGGTGAATAAGTGTATGAAGTTTGATAGGGATGATCTTAAGGACTTTGAAACTGTGACAAAATGTCAAAGTTTTTTTCAAGACAATAAGGACAATGCCCACAACACCAAGGCTATGGTATTAGCTCATTTTTTTTCTTTGAAAACAGATAAGCTTAAACTTACACAATATCAAAAACTTACACAATATCACTTGTCTAAAAGATTCTGATTGAAAATATACAAGTATATGAAGAAGATGAAAATAATACTGATCATGAACTGGTCTTTCAATTTTGCATAATTTAATACTGTGAACCACATACATGTATTACAGTCATGTATTTAACTTTTTGCATGCTAAGTAATTTTGTCGTCTGTCAACTGTTGTCTGCTGCTTAACTGTCGTCTGCAACATTTTCAAAATTATAAATTTTTGTTCTGATTTTATTGTTGAGAATGAGTGCAAAACAGTTTGGATCTCAGATCAGATCAGGTCTCAAGTTTTGTGGGTCCTGATCTGGATCAAAACTGTTTGCATTCATCATAAATGGCAGGAGAATCTGCCGCTAACATGCAAAGAGTTAAATGTTTATACAGTATAACCTGTCTTAAGTGACCATCAAAAATATGTCTAATTATGGGTCTGTCAATAAGGCAGGTGGTTGTTTAATGCAGGTCAAAAGTTATCGTTTCTTTTGCCCCGTATTAACCCATTCCCTCATATTGACGACTTTTGACGACTCTGTAAAAGAAACCATTGTGATAAATAGAGCATTTGCTCCTATAGGAGCAAATGCTCTATTTGTCACAATGGTTTCAAACTACACAATTTTAAATTTTTCCTTTTCTCTAGTAAATGCTCCTTTTCAGTAGATTTATTCAAAAAGGTTGTATCTAAAAATAGGCTATGAGGTAATGATTTAATCAACCACCTGCTTTTAAGATTTCTGTGTCCAATCAGAATAAGGTCACTCAAGACAGGTTCTACTGTATCTTCTAACAAGAAGTTGAAAATCAGAATTTCAATAAAACTTACAGAGAATGCAATACAACTACAGTAAAACCTCTCTATAACGGTCACTAAATTGTGTTAATTAGTTGGTATTTTGGGCAGGTGGTTGCTTAAAGCAAGGTGAAAGTAAAACAGAACGCTCCTGTAGGAGCGTTCTGTTTTACTTTCACCTTGCTTTAAGCATCCACCTGCATTTAACACAAAATACTTGATGTAATTTAGTGGTCATTATAGAGAGGTTTTACTGTATTGTATTTTCTACTCCCCCACCAAACAGTACCCAATATATAAACTTACAATGATGTTATTATTCTAACCTGACCAGGCTTGTCTGATTCATTCACAAAATATACAATCTGTAGTGCCTGGTAATAAATATAATATAAAATGGCTAACTGGAAACTGATGATGATGTATGGAAACTGATGATGATGTAAAATCTCACAAGAAGAACAAACCTTTGATTGAATGTGATATAATGATGTGACATGATAAAACACTTTTGATTTTTGCTTTCTTCAAAATTTGATTGTGACTGGGTGAAAAACAATACGTTTCACAGTTAAAACATAAATTTCAGTCCAAAATATGAGAAAATATTTAAAACAAAATACCTTAATAAAAAAATATCTTACATCATTATTTTTGGAATAAATGAATAAAAATTAAAAAACAAATATAACTGGTACATTATATAAAAATAGAACTCAACAATACTGTTTATCACAAATAGCTGTTTGATTCATTAAATATACAGTAAACCCTCTCTATATTAGTCACTCAATGACTAAACACGGGTGCAAATAAAAGTAACTGCTGAAAATTCCTACAGGGACTTTCTATGTAACTATTGTCCTTCATCAATATACAATTTGTCTTAACCACTTACATGTACTCTATAGATACTCTTTTCGACAATAATATAGATCTGATTCTACAGTTTCTGCCAATTGGCTAAAAATTCTGTTTCCATATGTCATTATATATACAGTAAAACCTCTCTATAATGACCACTAAATTGTGTTAATTAGTTGGTATTTTGGGCAGGTGGTTGCTTAAAGCAAGGTGAAAGTAAAACAGAGCGCTCCAATAGGAGCGTTCTGTTTTACTTTCACCTTGCTTTAAGCATCCACCTGCCTTTAACACAAAATACTTGATGTAATTTAGTGGCCTCTATAGAGAGGTTTTACTGTATTCTGCTACTTAATATTTACTATGTAAAGACTTCTTGTATATACATGTATATTCATGAAGTGAAGGATTAAAACTGCAGATCTAGATATCTTTAGAATGACCATCGTATAGAGGATGTACAGTAATGTTTTACTTTAGTCGGAAATAATGCCCAAGAGCCGACACCAAAATACACAGAACAGTAGAACCTGTCTGAATCGGTCATTCATTTCTCGAAAAAAAGGAGTCTAAAAATCCAGATGGTTGCTTAATTCAGCGCAAAAGTAATGTAACAAGAGGGCCATGATGGCCCTTAATCGCTCACCTGTTCGTAACAGATTAATGATTTCAATGACAGATTGCATAATTTGAAAAATCTTGGTAGAAAACCATCAGATGATGCTACATACTAAATATAAAGAGTCTAGACCTTAAAGATTTTCCTATGAAAAACTGTTAAGCCCCAGGGCTGGGTCAATTTTGATCCAGGGTTCATAATTTGAAAATCTTGGTAGAGGACTATTAGATAATGCAACATACCAAATATCGAAGGTCTATGCCTTACAAGTTCAAAGAAGACTTTTAAAGATTTTTAAGAGAAGCTTTTAAAAACTTTCCTATAAAAAACTGATATGCCCCTGGGCGGGGAAGTTTTCAACCCAGGGGACATAATTTGAACAATCTTGGTAGAAAACTATTAGATAGCGCTACATACCAAATATTAAAGGTCTCTGCCTTACAGTTTTGGAGAAGAAGATTCTTAAAGCTTTTCATATGAAAAACTGATAAGCCCTGGGGCGGGGCCATTTTTGACCCAGGGGTAATAATTTGAATAATCTTGGTAAAAAACCATTAGATGATGCTACATACCAAATATCAAGGGCCTAGACTTTACAGTTCTGGAGGAGAAGATTTTTAAAGATTTTCCTATGAAAAACTGATAAGACCTTGGGCGGAGCCATTTTTGGTCCGGGGGTCATATTTTGATTAATCTTAGTAGAGGATGATTAAATAATGCTACATACCAAATATCAAAGGTCTATACCTTATAATTTTAGAGAAGAATATATTTAAAGATTTTCCTATGAAAAACTGATAAGCCCCGGGGCGGGCCATATTTGGCCCAGGGGTCATAATTTGAACAATCTTAGTAGAGGACCATTAGATCATGCTACATACGAAATATCAAAGGTCTATGCCTTACAGTTTCAGAGAAGATGATTTCTTCAAGATTTTCCTATGAAAAACTGATAAGCCCTTGGGTGGGGCCATTTTTGTCCTGGGGGTCATAATTTGAACAATCTTAGTAGAGGACCATTAGATGATGCTACATACCAAATGTCTATTCCTTACATTTTCAGAGTAGAAGATTTTTAAAGATTTTCCTATGAAAAACTGATAAGCCCCGGGGTGGGGCCATTTTGGCCCAGAGCTCATAATTTGAACAATCTTAGTAGAGGACCATTAAATGATGCTACATACCAAATATCAAAGGTCTAGGCCTTACATTTTCAGAAGAAGATTTTTAAAGATTTTCCTATGAAAAACTGATAAGCCCTGGGGCGGGGCCATTTTTGTCCTGGGGGACATAATATGAACAATCTTAGTAGAGGACCATTAGATGATGCTACATACCAAATACCAAAGGTCTATGCCTGACAGTTTCAGAGAAGAAGATTTTTAAAGATTTTCCTATGAAAAACTGATAAGCCCCGGGGCGGGGCGATTTTTGGCCCAGGGGTCATAATTTGAACAATCTTAGTAGACGACCATTAGATCATGCTACATACCAAATATCAAAGGTCTAGGCCTTACAGTTTCAGAGAAGAAGATTTTTAAAGACTTTCCTATGAAAAACTGATAAGCCCTTGGGCGGGGCCATTTTTGGCCCAGGGGTCATAATTTGAACAATCTTAGTAGAGGACCATTAGATGATGCTACATACCAAATACCAAAGGTCAATGCCTGACAGTTTCAGAGAAGAAGATTTTTAAAGATTTTCCTATGAAAAACTTATAAGCCCCGGGGCGGGGCCATTTTTGGCCCAGGGGTCATAATTTGAACAATCTTAGTAGAGGACCATTAGATCATGCTACATACGAAATATCAAAGGTCTATGCCTTACAGTTTCAGAGAAGAAGATTTTTAAAGATTTTCCTATGAAAAACTGATAAGCCCTGGGGCGGGGCCATTTTTGGCCCGGGGGACATAATTTGAACAAACTTTGTAGAGGACCATTACTTCATACTACATACCAAATATCGAAGCCCTTGGCTTTGTAGTTCCAGAGAAGAAGATGTTTAAGTAAATTGTTGACGCCCGCACGTACGCACGACGCACAACGCACAACGCACATACGCACGACGCACGACGCCGGACGCCGGACATAGGATCATCCCAATAGCTCACCTTGGCACTTTGTGCCAGGTGAGCTAAAAAGCGGAGGGCTTTTTACATTACTTTTGCTCTGCATTATGTTTTCACCTGCCTGACAGACCCATAATAATACCTCTTCTTGATGGCCACTTAAGGCAGGTTCTACTGTAGTTGGTTTGGGGAGAGTCAACCCTTTCCTCCATAAATACGCCTTTCTACGCTTCTGTAATAGTCACTGGTTGAAACCATTGTGATAAATAGAGCATTTGCTCCTATAGGAGCAAATGCTCTATTTATCACAATGGTTTCAAATTTAAAAAAAAAATCTAAAAATATCCTTTTCTTTAACTAATGATCCTTTTCGGTAGATTTATTCAAAGACGTTGGATCTAAAAATAGTCTATGAGGGAAAGGGTTAATGTCCAGGTTTCAGATGAAATAATCCTTGTAGTAAGTTTTGGTTAACCATTTCCATGGGCAATCTGAATTTCTCAATATTCACCTAAGATATCATTCTATTCTCCTGAAATCTTTATCAGTTTCTATGTTTTGTGACTAAGCTGTAGGTATGCACTTGGAATGCTGAAATCATATTAACATTTCATCCTTTACCTCATGAATAATTATAGCTCAAATTTTGTTTTATATACAGTAGAACCCCTCCAAACTGGACATTAAATCATATATATATACAATATATCAGTCTTGAAGACAGGTGGCAGCTTAACGCAGGGTGAAAGTCTCCTAGAGTAGCTTTCTACATGACTTCCATCCTGCATTCAGCAGCCACCTGCCTAAAAGTATCTAAATTCTTCTCTACTAGAATTCAGCTTTAGAGGGGTTTTACTTTAAAATGGCATAAAAACTCAGAAACAGTAGAATCAACAACTTGTAAAAGGTGTATCTATGAAGTAAGGGGTTAATCCTTTCCCTCATAGGCTATTTTTAGACCCAACCTCTTTGAATGAATCTACCCAAAAAGAGCATTTACTAGAGAAAAGTAAAATTTTAGAGTTTTGTAGTTTGAAACCATTGTGATAAATAGAGCATTTGTTCCTATAGGAGCAAATGCTCTATTTATCACAATGGTTTCAAGAAGTGGTTTTTACAGAGGCGCAGAAAGTCGTTTTTATGGAGGAAAGGGTTAAAAGGTGTATCTATGAAGTAAGGGGTTAAGTGTCTACTGTCCTTTTATTTTAATATGACAAGGCCTAGGGGATTGTTTCATTTCAGACATGTCTGATTTCAGAACTGATGAAGCTGTTGTATCTGCTCATCCATTGTTGTCTTTTTGCGAGGGTCGAAGAGGTCCCATATACGGATACTACCATCATCACTGCAGCTGACGATACGGTCTGATGTTACCTGAAACAAAAAAATAGTGTAAATTTACTGTATTTATCCTAATAATTCAAACACCCAATCTGGTCTTTCCAGCAGTTTGTACAGCCGAACAAGTCAATTTGGCACCATTTTCTTAACTTTTAATTAGACATAGTAACAATAGTGTAGACTCTGATCAGAACAAAATCCTTCAGAACAAAATCACTGATGTTTATCCTTTTTTGGTTGCCATGGCAACCAGAGTTTTGCACTGAATGCAATGTTTTGCACATCTTTGGTACAAAAATGTCCCTGCCAAGTCTAAATAATGATAAACGCAACTAGTTGTTTCAGAAGACACCAGATGAGGGTCACTGCAAAGTGAGTCATCAAAATAGCCTACCCATTGAGACCCAAACTTCAAAGGTCAAGGTCATGCCATGTTGTTATTTCAACCCTTTCCATGTTATAAGTTTATTCCAAATTTCAACACCTACCGAATATTCATGGACAAAATAGTTATAATGAAATATGGAAGATGGAACATTGGAGCCATTTTAGGAATAAATCTGTCAAATTCCATTCAAACAAAGCAGACCCCGACTGTAGAATCATATCTATATCATTTCATAAGCAAACAGAGCAGACCCTGATCAGATGGCTGATCTGGGTCTTCTCTGTTTGCAAATGCATAAAAATAGAGGTTTATATGAGGGAAAGGGTTAACTGGAAGCATTTGTCTTTAAGTTTCCATCTAAATAAATCTCTGTAACGGAGCGAATATCAGAAAACCAGGCTAGTACATGCATTGTAAATTTGTAACTGAATGACACATACCCTGAAAAAATTGTCACATTCACTATGTGGTCTTTCAATTTTACTGTGCTAAATTGTAATCTAAGTACATATGGCCGTTGGACTATTCATTAGTCATTGGCTTGTTATAGTATATCAAACTAGAAACATATCCAACTGACAGAAACCTGATCTGCTTGTCACATTTTTAACCTTAAACATACTAACAAAGTACAGTAAAACAAGTCTTAACCCTTTCCCCAATATAAGTGTCTCTTCACACATTCGCAAACAGAGTAGACCCAGGTCAGACAGCTCCTAGAGGAGCCATCTGATCAGGGTCTGCTCTGTTTGCTAATAGAATTTGATAGAACTGTTTCTTTGCTTTCTAAAATGTCTACAATGTTCCTACTTCCATATTTCTTTATATAAAACTATTTTGTTAATGAATATTCAGTAGGTATTGAAATTTGGAATAAACACATAACAGGGAAAGGTCTCTTCACATATGTGCAAACAGAGTAGACCCAGGCCAGACAGCTCCTATAGGGGATGTCTGATCAGGGTCTGTTCAGTTTATATGGTATAATAATGAGTCTGCATGAGTCAAAATGTCCCGTGTTCATATGCCATTATAAAAATAATCTAATTAATTTTCATGATGTCATTGTTTCTTACATGAATATGCAACAGGGAAAGGGTTAAGGGATCATTTATTGTTTGAATATAATACGAATGTCTTTAAAAGCTGGTTTAGACTAAATGCAGGGCAAAAAAAATGCAGAAAGCTCCAGTAGAAATTTGTTTCTTAAAAAGAAGATGGTTGCTTAATGCAGGGCAAAAGTAATGCAGAACGTTCCAATAGGAGCATTCTGCATTACTTTTGACCTGCATTAAGCTACCACCTGCCTAATAGAGACCCACAATTAGAATTCTTTTTGATGGCCACTTAAGACTGGTTCTACTGTTATCAAGTAAATAGTAACCTAATCTGTGTCATCAAGAGATGCTGACTTCAGGCAGCTTATCTGTATACTCTAACTACCTGTCACAAGTTCATCAATAAAGTGCTAGCAGTCTAAAGGTTTGACCATAATGACCCTCCATTAACCCATTCTAGTGATTTTTGTCTGTCACCTTGTTTTGAATTCTTAACCCATTCCCTGTTCTGTGTTTATTCCAAATTTCAATACCTACTATTGAATATTCATGGACAAAATAGTTATAATACAATATGGAAGGTGGAACATTGTAGCCATTTTAGAAAGTAAAGAAACAGATCTATCAAATTCTATTAGCAAACAGAGCAGACCCTGATCAGATGGCTCCTCTAGGAGTCATCTGATCCGGGTCTTCTCTGTTTGCAAATGCGTGAAAATGTGTTTATATGAAGGAAAGGGTCACTACAATATGAATATGTAGTTAACAGTGGAGATACAGATCTTTTATTTTCTTAACTCTTATTCTGCTATCCATGACTTGACTGGCATTTCAAAAAGGCTTTGATCCAGATCAGATGTTGAGTTTGACACTCAGTCAATAGATTCTCAAAAACTTGATCATATACAGTATATATGTTAATTCGCTTATATTTTATAATGATATAATTATGAATACATGACTGTTTTACCATGGCAGAAACTGTATATCATTTCATAAGTAAGCAGTAGACCTAGGTCAGATGGTTCGATCCTACATCAGATGGTTCCTACAGGAGCCGTCTGTTCTAGGTCTACCTGTTTGCAACGGCATTAACCCTTACAGTGTGGGACACGTGTAATTAATGTCCTTTGCAAACAGTGTAGACCCAGATTCTAGTAGCCCTCTCACCATGGTATGCACTGTTTGTCATGTTACACTTTTCTTTAGAAAATCCCTAAATATTCACCATAAGCTTGACCAGTATGAATTTTGGAAAAGTCCATTTGAAAATTCAGTGTTGTATGGTTTAAAAGGCAAATCTATTGAGTAAATGCTAACCCCTTCAACATTAAGTTATTTCTTCTGCAAAATTTGTTGTCTGCTACATCCCCCCCCCCCCCCCCCACACACACACACACACACACACACACGTAGACCCACGAAATGGCCTCCTGTGGTTTGTGAGTTAATTTACACAGGACTGTTACTCAGAATTAATCCTTACAATGCTGAATTTGCAACTGGACTATTCCAATTTCAAACAGGTCAAGCTTATGAAAGTGTAACATGACAAACAGCCCTCTCATCAAGGTATGCACTGTTCGTCTAAGGTCTACACTGTTTGCAAAGGATGTTAGTGACTCATGTCCTGCACTGCAAGGGTTAAGAGCGTCAAACCGTCCTTTATAAACAATTCCAAGAAACATAAAATACACTTGGCAAATTTACAAATCAGCTTTCAGAATCGAGTCATTCAATGATTCCAGTGATATATTACCATATGATGCAGGAAATGAGTATACTGTTACAGTAAAACCCCGCTAATGCGACCACCAAAAAGGGGCATAATTCTGGGTGACAGAGGCAGGTGGTAGCTTAATGCAGGACGAAAGTTATGCAGAAAGCTCCTATAGGAGCTTTCTGCATAACTTTCGTCCTGCATTAAGCAACCACCTGCTTTAAACGACGCCAGTGGCTGTTTATTAAGTGGTCGCATTAGCAGGGTTGTACTGTATTTGCAAACAGTCCAGACCCATGACATACTCATACAGGCACCCTCTGATCAGAATTAACAGTCGAGACACATGACATACTCATACAGGCACCCTCTGATCAGAATTAACAGTCAAGACATGACATACTCATACAGGCACCCTCTGATCAGAATTAACAGTCAAGACCCATGACATACTTGGCATACAGGCACCCTCTGATCAGAATTAACAGTCGAGACACATGACATACTCATACAGGCACCCTCTGATCAGAATTAACAGTCAAGACATGACATACTCATACAGGCACCCTCTGATCAGAATTAACAGTCGAGACCCATGACATACTCATACAGGCACCCTCTGATCAGAATTAACAGTCGAGACCCATGACATACTCATACAGGCACCCTCTGATCAGAATTAACAGTCAAGACATGACATACTCATACAGGCACCCTCTGATCAGAATTAACAGTCGAGACCCATGACATACTCATACAGGCACCCTCTGATCAGAATTAACAGTCGAGACACATGACATACTCATACAGGCACCCTCTGATCAGAATTAACAGTCAAGACATGACATACTCATACAGGCACCCTCTGATCAGAATTAACAGTCGAGACCCATGACATACTCATACAGGCACCCTCTGATCAGAATTAACAGTCGAGACACATGACATACTCATACAGGCACCCTCTGATCAGAATTAACAGTGCAGACCCATGACATACTCATACAGGCACCCTCTGATCAGAATTAACAGTCGAGACACATGACATACTCATACAGGCACCCTCTGATCAGAATTAACAGTGCAGACCCATGACATACTCATACAGGCACCCTCTGATCAGAATTAACAGTCGAGACCCATGACATACTCATACAGGCACCCTCTGATCAGAATTAACAGTCGAGACACATGACATACTCATACAGGCACCCTCTGATCAGAATTAACAGTCGAGACACATGACATACTCATACAGGCACCCTCTGATCAGAATTAACAGTGCAGACACATGACATACTCATACAGGCACCCTCTGATCAGAATTAACAGTGTTTGTCATTGAAACATCTCACAGATTTGCACCATTTCATACTGAATGAACTCTGGTATTAAATCATAATGGACTGTCCCACTTTGAAAATTCAGCATTCAAAGGGCTAAAAGCTTGTTTTTCAATTTATAAGATCCATAACATATCATTGTAACAAGACAGGTATTAGTTATTTGTGGTTAATCCTTTGACTGCATAGATTTTGACATGGAACTGCCCATCAGAACTAAACAAGAGAGTCTATTCAGTACAAAAGGTTATGATGCATGAGAAGACTCTAAAAGACAAGCACTGCAGACCCTGATCAGAAGGGTTCCTCTTGAAGGAGCCTTCTGATCTGGGTCTACACTGTTTGCACATGGCAGAGCACTGGTTTCCCACATTCGTAGGGTGATATTCTGTTGCTGTCATTTGCCATAATGATCCCTGACATACCAGTTACAGGATTCTTTGTGGGCTAACTTTAACTGTGGTCTGCAAACAAATGTAATGTCTTCTTTTATTCACACGTACAATCTTTTTCAAACACAATGGTAAGAGAGCCAATCAGTTTGGATCCAGACACGGCACCAGGTTACTGTGTGTTTCATATGGATCTGATTGTACAGGTCATCACAGATCCAGCACTAACAAGTAGAGAGCTAGATCTTATTGGCAGACCTGCTGTTACCTTGATCAGTCACATTTACAAACAGCTTGGATCCAGATAAGATGCCAATTAGCTCAGTGTTAAATCAGGATCCAGGCTACTTGACACCCAATCAACAGTTACTGTTTCTAAAAATCTTGATCAAATCGAAAGTAATCAAAATAGCACAGATCCAAATTTGAGCAGACATTATTTTTTCGCAGAGGGGTAACTTGGTAAGCGTTAACAAATGGGTAGTGATGAAAACAACATCTTTGTCTTGTTAGTATGTGTTCCTGTTGTATGCAATAACACAAACAACACTTCCACATCAACCTGCATATCAACTGCCGCAAATTGTCGATGACGGAAATGATGTCGCTGCCTGACCATGTTTGCCAAACTGGGATGAAAGCTGACGTAATGGTCCCAGGGCAATACACAAAGATTAACCCTATCCCTGTTCTATGTTTATTCCAAATTTCAATACCTCATGCAAGTTCATAAATTATACAAAATAGTCGTAATGATTATCGAACATAGAACATTTTGTAGCCATTTTAGAAACTACAGAAACAGATCTATAAAACTGCATTAACAAACAGAGCAGACCCTGATCAGATGGCTTCTATAGGAGCTGTCTGATCTGGATCTGCTCAGTGTGTCAATGCTTGAAAAAGCATTTATATGAAGGAAAGGGTTAACTCCTTGCACACTAAGTAACTATCATCTTCAAGTACTGTCGTTTGCTACAATACTCTAAGTTATTTTTTGTTTCTATTCCTCGACATACATACAGACCTAACCAGCATCTCATCTGGATCAAAACCGTTTGTTTAGGTCTTAATGAATTCTACTGTGGTGTGCACAGAATTAAAAAGCAAAACTGTGTTGTGTTCATGGAAGATGAGGTCTGTTAGACACTAAAAATGTGTGAGGAATCTGTAAGTCTTACCCCTCTCCCAGATAAATATTAATTTAACCCTTTCCCTGTTCAATATTCATATAAGAAAAATGACATCATGAATAGCTGAATTTTTTTTATGTAACATTTTGAAGGAAATGTTTTGGTTTAACAAAACAAAGTAGAATCGCACCTGTATCATAACACATTATCTCCTAGCGACGCATTTTTGCGCCACTATAAATTCACATTTTGAAACCATTGTGATAAATAGAGCATTTGCGCCTATGGAGTAAATGCTCTATTTTTCACAATGGTTTCAAGACTACACAATTCTAAAACTCCCTTTTTCTATAGATAGTGCTCCTTTTCGGTAGATTTATTCAAAGAGGTTGGGTCTAAAGAGACAATAAGTTAAGCAAACAGAGCAGACTCTGATCTATATAATTCTATAAGCAACAGAACTGTTGAGACCCTGATCAGACAGCTCCTGCTGGAGCCATCTGATCAAGTTAAATTCTGTTTGCAAAAGTACAAAAAAATTGTCTACATTAGGAAAAGAGTTAAACTCTTAGAGTGCAATGTTATCTGCAAATATTTTCTTCCTTTTCTTTTCAAATACAATGAGAGCCATACAATATTAATAAAATGTATATGTATCATGATACTGACTAGAAGCTGCCTCAATGAGTGTATATGTATCATGATACTAATGAGTATACTTGTATCATAATACTGATGAGAATCTGCCTCAATGAGCGTATATGTATCATGATACTGACTAGAAGCTGCCTCAATGAGTGTATATGTATCATGATACTGATGAGAAGCTGCCTCAATGAGTGTATATGTATCATGATACTGACGAGAAGCTGCCTCAATGAGTATATATTTATCATGATACTGACTAGAAGCTGCCTCAATGAGTGTATATGAATCATGATACTGATGAGAAGCTGCTTCAATGAGCGTATTTTTATGTATCATGAATACTGACTAGAAGCTGCCTCAAAGAGTGTATATGTATCATGATACTGACGAGAAGCTACCTCAATGAGTGTATATGTATCATGATACTGACGAGAAGTTGCCTCAATGAGTGTATATGTATCATGATACTGACGAGAAGTTGCCTCAATGAGTGTATCTGTATCATGATACTGATGAGAAGTTGCATCAATGAGTGTATCTGTATCATGATACGGACTAGAAGTTGACTCAATGAGTGTATATGTATCATGATACTGACTAGAAGTTGCCTCAATGAGTGTATATGTATCATGATACTGACGAGAAGTTGCCTCAATGAGTGTATATGTATCATGATACTGACTAGAAGTTGCCTCAATGAGTGTATATGTATCATGATACTGACTAGAAGCTGCCTCAATGAGTGTATATGTATCATGATACGGACTAGAAGCTGCCACAATGAGTGTATATGTATCATGATACTGACGAGAAGCTGCCTCAATGAGTGTATATGTATCATGATACTGATGAGAAGTTGCCTCAATGAGTGTATCTGTATCATGATACTGACTAGAAGCTGCCTCAATGAGTGTATATGTACATGTATCATGATACTGACGAGAAGCTGCCTCAATGAGTGTATATGTATCATGATACTGACTAGAAGTTGCCTCAATGAGTGTATATGTATCATGATACTGACGAGAAGTTGCCTCAATGAGTGTATATGTATCATGATACTGACTAAAAGCTGCCTCAATGAGTGTATATGTATCATGATACTGATGAGAAGTTGCCTCAATGAGTGTATCTGTATCATGATACTGACTAGAAGCTGCCTCAATGAGTGTATATGTATCATAATACTGACTAGAAGCTGCCTCAATGAGTGTATTATGTATCATGATACTGACTAGAAGCTGCCTCAATGAGTGTATATGTATCATGATACTGACAAGAAGCTGCCTCAATGAGTGTATATGTATCATGATACTGATGAGAAGTTGCCTCAATGAGTGTATCTGTATCATGATACTGACGAGAAGCTGCCTCAATGAGTGTATATGTACATGTATCATGATACTGACGAGAAGCTGCCTCAATGAGTGTACATGTATCATGATACTGACAAGAAGCTGCCTCAATGAATGTATATGTATCATGATACTGATGAGAAGTTGCCTCAATGAGTGTATCTGTATCATGATACTGACGAGAAGCTGCCTAAATGAGTGTATCTGTATCATGATACTGACGAGAAGCTGCCTCAATGAGTGTATTTTTATGTATAATGATACTGATGAGAAGTTGCCTTAATGAGTGTATATGTATCATGATACTGACAAGAAGCTGCCTAAATTAGCGTTTTATCTGGATCTAAACTGTTCAGACCTTTGAATGTTGAATATAGTACAGAACTTGCTGACAGTGGGCTCCTCTAGAGTTTTCTGATCAGTGGGTCTACACTATTTGCAGTGCCAGTGCACTCAATTTCCACATTCAATGGGTTATTCCTTAGAATATGGGAAACAAGTGGACTGACATGTACAAACCGTGTAGACTCGGATTACAGGGATCTTTGCGGAGCCCTCTGAGTAAGTTCTGTACTGCTGTCTTCAATATTCTGCATTCAAAAGACAATCAGATGGTTCCTATAGGAGTCATCTGATCTGGGTCTACCCTATTTGCAGAGGCATAGAAAGGCGTACATGTGGAGTAAATTGTTATAATACAATGACCTTACACTGGGGTCAATATGGTGATAAATGTGAACATGCAATCCATATATAATTTGAAATCTTATATCCTTAATAGGTGAAACACGATATGGACAGTCAGAAAGAAGCATAAAGAATGGAACAAAATCTACCAAGCAGATAGTATTTTGCCCACCCCCTGCACTGCCAGCCTTTGACGAATGGTGATTACAAAGTGGCAGAAACATAACAGAATTACTTACAAGTGCACTTTATCATGGAAATAATCACTTTATATGACAAAATACTATTGATAATAGCCTTGAGAATGTAACAAACATTGAAAGCATGATCCTTAGAATAGACTAAATACAAACACTTATCATAACTTCTATTTGAACAAGATAACCTGCTCTGTTTGTTTGTGATTTGATATAGATCGGATTCTACAGCTTGTGTCAAAGCATAAAAAATCCTTGAAAAATTTATATCATAAAAGTTCAGCTAAAAATATTCATGATGTCATTATTTCTTACATGAATATTCCACATGGAAATGGTTAAGAATATTAAATATCAATTTTGGTAATTTAAATTTTGATTAAAAATATTAACCCTTTCCTCCATAGGCTATTTTAGACCCAACCTCTTTCAATGAATCTACCCAAAAGGAGCATTTACTAGAGAAAAGTAAAATTTTAGAATTTTGTAGTTTGAAACCATTGTGATAAATAGAGCATTTGCTCCTAAAGGAGCAAATGCTCTATTTATCACAATGGTTTCAAGAAGTGGTTATTACAGAGGCGCAGAAAGGCGTATTTATGGAGGAAAGGGTTAATCATGTGATTTTACTGCCAATGCATAAAGTACAGGCCTGATCTGTAACATTTAAGAATTCACAGCAGAATCTCGGCGTGAGCTGTCTGATCTGTGTCTTAAAGTTAAACTCTCTTTGCCAAGGCATAAAAGGCCAAATTATGAATAAAGCATTAATTATAAGCAGCCACTAAAGAGAATTTTTACTGTGGTCCAGTTGTTGCAAGCTTAATTTTATAAATACAAGCTTTATTTCTGATATTGAAGTCCTATTTGCAAATTAACCCTTTACTCCATGAATATTCATGTAAGAAATGATGACATCATGAATATTAAATTGATAAATTATTTTAATAGCACATGGACACAGGTGTTTTTAATGGTAGAAACTATAGAAACATATTCATAATGTGTCAGAAGCAAACAGACCAGACCCTGATCCGGGTCTTCTCTGTTTGCAAAGGCATTAGCCAGGCATATTTATGGAGTAAAGGGTTAAATAAAGAAACCAAATGCTTTAAGACAGCAATTTTTGCAATCAATAATTACGAAGTTTCCTTTCCGATTTCCCCTTTTCATGCTATTGGCGTACATACCTGAGCATTTGCAAATAGTGTAGACCCATATGAGACAGCTCCCAGAGGAGCTGTCTCATATGGGTATGCACTATTGGGAGCTGTCTCATATGGGTCTGCACTATTGGGAGCTGTCTCATATGGGTCTGCACTATTGGGCGCTGTCTCATATGGGTATGCACTATTTGCCATGATAATATTCTATGGCTACGTTTTATTTACATGTAAAATGATTCACCTAAATAATATTCATTATAGTGACTGATTCATGTTTGAATATTCAGCACAGCAAACCCTGATTCTAAATGAGCCATCTCATCTGAGTCTACTATGCTTGCAAAGGTGTCAAAAGGCATCTGTATGAGGGAAAAGGTTAAGTCTGGCAGTTGATTTCTCTGAGAAAACAATAACAGAAGATGAATGGCCATTCCTGATTGGCTTAGGAATTTAGCTATGTATATTTCACACCTGTTCCTCTGTTTTCCGTATCAACTGTATGCAGTAAATCACAAGTTGATGTATGACCAAACTGTAAATCTTCACAGGGCTACACTAGTAACAGTGGACTTAGTCCAAGCCTTTGTCATACAGCAAAATCTGTCTTAAGCAACCATTTATTTATTGAACACAGAAGTCTTAAAAGTTTTTGCTTAATGTAGGACAAAAGTAATGCAGAAAGCTCCCAGAGGAGCTTTCTGCATTATTTTTGACCTACCACCAGCCTTACTTCCACCCAAAAACTTTAACCAGAAACTCAAAGTAAATCACATGCATAAGTTGGTCTAAATTCAATGCAGAGTTAAGGGCCTTGGCCTACCGGGTCATCTGATGACCCCTGTATATAAGTGTGAAGTTTGAATTTATCGGTGTATGCAAAAACAGCTATCTGTTAAAACATACGCATGCGCAAAAACGACGGCACAAACTATTGTGATATATGCCTTTAAGACAGGTTTTATTGTAGTTTTCACTGAATTAACAAGAGAGTCGTCACGGGTGACAAATGCCCCCAAAGTGTTTGACACCGAAATGCATTTTGGCGGAAAAACAATACAAATTTAATGCAGGTGTAACATGAAATTTTGATGCTGTTAAAAATGACACAGGAGTCAGTTCTTAACATTAGAAACAGAACCTTTGACGATTATGATAGCTAAGAAAAGAGCCAAGCGTCAAAACTTAGTTAAAAAGGACCCTAAGTCATTCTCAACGTTAAAAAGGACCCTGGGTTGATTGTCAACGTTTAAGGTATAGGAGATATGCTCTGGACAAGCTTTTTGTATCTGGTAAGATATAGGAGATATGCTCCGGAATGTAAAATTGAGGTCAAAGGTCAAGGTCAAGGTCAGTGATCTGAAAATGGTACACGACTCTCCGCCATCCCAAGATGAACTCACAAACCAAATTTGGAATCCGTAGCTGGTAAGGTATACGAGAAATGCTCCGGACAAGCTTTGTGTAAAATCTAGGTCAAAGGTCAAGGTCACAGTGACCTGAAAATGGTACGCGACACACCGCCATCCCAAGATAAACTCACACATTAAATTTGGAATCCGTAGCTGGTAAGGTATAGGAGATATTCTCTGGACAACCTTTTTTGTAAAATCGAGGTCGAAGGTCAAGGTCAAGGTGACCTGAAAATGGTACGCGACACTCCGCCATCTGAAGGTGATCTCACACACCAAATTTGGAATCCGTATATGGTAAGGTATAGGAGATATGCTCTGGACAAGCTTTTCGTAAAATCGGTCAAGGTCAAGGTTAAGGTCATAGTGACCTGGAAATGGTACATGACACTCCGCCATCCCAAGATGAACTCACACACCAAATTTGGAATCTGTAGCTGGTAAGGTAAAGGAGATATGCTCCGGACAAGCTTTTTGTAAAATCGGTCAAAGGTCATGGTCAAGGTCACAGTGATCTGAAAATAGTATGCGACACTCCTCCATCCCAAGATGAACTCACACACCAAATTTGGAATCCTTAGCTGGTAAGGAATAGGAGATATACTCCGGACAAGCTTTTGTAGCTGGTAAGGTATAAGCGGTTTTTAAAATCGAGGTCAAAGGTCAAGGTCAAGGTCACAGTGACCTGAAAATGGTACGCGACACTCCGCCATCCCAAGATGAACTCACACACCAAATTTGGAATCTGTAGCTGGTAAGGTAAAGGAGATATGCTCCGGACAAGCTTTTTGTAAAATCGGTCAAAGGTCATGGTCAAGGTCACAGTGATCTGAAAATGGTACGCGACACTCCTCCATCCCAAGATGAACTCACACACCAAATTTGGAATCCTTAGCTGGTAAGGTATAGGAGATATACTCCGGACAAGCTTTTTGTAGCTGGTAAGGCATAAGCTTTTTTTAAAATCGAGGTCAAAGGTCAAGGTCAAGGTCACAGTGACCTGGAAATGGTACGCGACACTCCGCCATCCCAAGATGAACTCACACACCAAATTTGGAATCTGTAGCTGGTAAGGTAAAGGAGATATGCTCCGGACAAGCTTTTTGTAAAATCAAGGTCAAAGGTCAAGGTCAAGGTCACAGTGACATGAAAATGGTACGCGACACTCCCCCATCCCAAGATGAACTCACACACCAAATTTGGTATCCGTAGCTGATGTGACAAAGGAAATATACTCCGGACAAAAGGTACACACACCCACACACACACACACACACCCACACACCCACCCACTCACACACCCACCCACACACGCACGGTCTCCGACATCCCAAGATGAACTCACACACCAAATTTGGAATCCTTAGCTGGTAAGGTATAGGAGATATACTCCGGACAAGCTTTTTGTAGCTGGTAAGGCATAAGCTTTTTTTAAAATCGAGGTCAAAGGTCAAGGTCAAGGTCACAGTGACCTGGAAATGGTACGCGACACTCCGCCATCCCAAGATGAACTCACACACCAAATTTGGAATCCGTAGCTGGTAAGGTATAGGAGATATTCTCTGGACAACCTTTTTTGTAAAATCGAGGTCGAAGGTCAAGGTCAAGGTCACAGTGACCTGAAAATGGTACGCGACACTCCGCCATCTGAAGGTGATCTCACACACCAAATTTGGAATCCGTATATGGTAAGGTATAGGAGATATGCTCTGGACAAGCTTTTTGTAAAATCGGTCAAGGTCAAGGTTAAGGTCATAGTGACCTGGAAATGGTACCTGACACTCCGCCATCCCAAGATGAACTCACACACCAAATTTGGAATCTGTAGCTGGTAAGGTAAAGGAGATATGCTCCGGACAAGCTTTTTGTAAAATCGGTCAAAGGTCATGGTCAAGGTCACAGTGATCTGAAAATAGTACGCGACACTCCTCCATCCCAAGATGAACTCACACACCAAATTTGGAATCCTTAGCTGGTAAGGAATAGGAGATATACTCCGGACAAGCTTTTGTAGCTGGTAAGGTATAAGCGGTTTTTAAAATCGAGGTCAAAGGTCAAGGTCAAGGTCACAGTGACCTGAAAATGGTACGCGACACTCCGCCATCCCAAGATGAACTCACACACCAAATTTGGAATCTGTAGCTGGTAAGGTAAAGGAGATATGCTCCGGACAAGCTTTTTGTAAAATCGGTCAAAGGTCATGGTCAAGGTCACAGTGATCTGAAATGGTACGCGACACTCCTCCATCCCAAGATGAACTCACACACCAAATTTGGAATCCTTAGCTGGTAAGGTATAGGAGATATACTCCGGACAAGCTTTTTGTAGCTGGTAAGGCATAAGCTTTTTTTAAAATCAAGGAGATATGCTCCGGACAAGCTTTTTGTAAAATCGGTCAAAGGTCAAGGTCAAGGTCACAGTGACCTGGAAATGGTACGCGACACTCCGCCATCCCAAGATGAACTCACACACCAAATTTGGAATCTGTAGCTGGTAAGGTAAAGGAGATATGCTCCGGACAAGCTTTTTGTAAAATCAAGGTCAAAGGTCAAGGTCAAGGTCACAGTGACATGAAAATGGTACGCGACACTCCCCCATCCCAAGATGAACTCACACACCAAATTTGGTATCCGTAGCTGATGTGACAAAGGAAATATACTCCGGACAAAAGGTACACACACCCACACACACACACACCCACCCATACACCCACCCACTCACACACCCACCCACACACCCACCCACACACGCACGGTCTCCGCCATCCCAAGATGAACTCACACATCAAATTTGGAATCTGAAGCTGGTAAGGTAAAGGAGATATGCTCCGGACAAGCTTTTTGTAAAATCGGTCAAAGGTCATGGTCAAGGTCACAGTGATCTGAAAATGGTACACGACACTCCTCCATCCCAAGATGAACTCACACACCAAATTTGGAATCCTTAGCTGGTAAGGTATAGGAGATATAGCTTTTTGTAGCTGGTAAGGCATAAGCTTTTTTTAAAATCGAGGTCAAAGGTCAAGGTCAAGGTCACAGTGACCTGGAAATGGTACGCGACACTCCGCCATCCCAAGATGAACTCACACACCAAATTTGGAATCTGTAGCTGGTAAGGTAAAGGAGATATGCTTCGGACAAGCTTTTTGTAAAATCAAGGTCAAAGGTCAAGGTCAAGGTCACAGTGACATGAAAATGGTACGCGACACTCCCCCATCCCAAGATGAACTCACACACCAAATTTGGTATCCGTAGCTGATGTTACAAAGGAAATATACTCCGGACAAAAGGTACACACACCCACACACACACACACACACACACCCACACACCCACCCACACACCCACGGTGCGATCACTATATGCCGCCAAAGCCTAGCTTTGGGGGCATAAAAACACCTATGAGCATGAACATAACTGGGATTCATAACCTTAACTCTATAACCCCATCTTTAACCCTTTACTCCATAAATACACCTTTCTACACCTTTGCAAACAGGGTAGACCCAGATCAGACAGCTCCTGTAGGAGCATCTTTGTTTGCTAATGACATAATATTGATATGATTCTACAGTTTCTACCATGACCCGAAATTTCTGTGTCCATGACTGTGCTCTTATAACATTTAATTAATATTCATGGCAATTATTTCTTACATGAGTATTCATTGAGTAAAGGGATATTAAAAGGCTGGATGATTAAAGCCATTGTTTTACTAACACTTTATTCAAGTTTAACGCCAAAATATAGTATGCCATTGTACAAATTAAGCTAATTAATATTCATAAAGTGAAGGTACCACCTGTAGTTTGAAAAACCTGTACATTTTGTATTTCAGACATAGACATTGTGATCCTATTCAACCCAAAACCTCTAGGCATCTTCCTCTGATGACACTAAGCATATGCCCTTAATATGAAACCAAACTAGAGTTTGTTTTTGAGAAAAACACATGTCTCCCCCGGTACCCCGCCTCCGCACCAATAAGAGGAATGAATTCACCCCCTGGCACCCTCTACCCTGGCACCCATAAGAGGAATAAATTCATATGTCAAAATAGTATAGGAGGAGGCCATAACTTCTGTCAAAATTGTTGCAGCCAAAATTCCAAACCACAGGACCATCCTCACATATAGCTG
Organism: Azorinus chamasolen; assembly: GCA_963576725.1. Lineage (NCBI taxonomy): Eukaryota > Metazoa > Mollusca > Bivalvia > Cardiida > Solecurtidae > Azorinus > Azorinus chamasolen. The sequence continues at coordinate 49,902,939 of OY755235.1, forward strand.
GTTCATATGTAAAAGTTTGAAGGAAATCCCTCTAATAGTGTAGGAAGAGTTAGCTGCACGAGAATTGCTATATATTCTATATAAGGAAAATAGTCTAGGAGGAGTTAGCTGCACAAGATTTTTTCGTCATAAGGAAAAACTACAAAGAGCCATAACTTCTGTCAAAATTGTTGCAGCCAAAATTCCAAACCACATGACCATCCTCACATATAGCTGGTTCATGTGTAAAAGTTTGAAGTAAATCCCTCAAATAGTGTAGGAGTTAGCTGCACAAGATTTTTTCGCTATATATTCTATATAAGGAAAAACTACAAAGGGCCATAACTTCTGTCAAAATTGTTGCAGCCAAAATTCCAAAACACATGACCATCCTCACATATAGCTGGTTCATATGTAAAAGTTTGAAGGAAATCCCTTTAATAGTGTAGGAGGAGTTAGCTGCACAATATCTTTTTTAACAGACAGACAGACGGATGGATGGGCAGACGGACAGACAGACAGAAAGCACAACATCAATATGTCTCCCTCCCCTAAAGGGGGGAGACATAAATATGAAGTACTGTTTGAGTTATCGTGTCACATCAAAAATGTTGACAAAAGTTGATGGCATTTTTAATGAATCAAGGGCAGATAACTCTAGACATAGCTATCTGATTTAACCCAAAAACTATTGGCGTCTTCCTCTGATGATACTAAGCATAATTATGCCCTTAATATGAAACCAATATGTGAAGTACTGTTTGAGTTATCGTGTCACATCAAAATTGTTGACTGACGGACGGACAGCAGACAAACAGAAAATGTGATTCCTATAGGGCTCATGCATTTTCAATGCAGGGTCCTAATAAGGGTACATACATAATTCGTGTTGAAACATTTAAACTTTCACACATTCAAACACTAAATATTTTCTTTGAATCATTCTTCCATCAGATGCATGGCCAATTAACCTACTGAGAGCTGAAATGGTCCATCATTTATTAATGGTAGAGACCATTAACCCTTTCCCTGTTCTGTGTTTATTCAAAATATCAATACCTTCTGAATATTCATAGACAAAAAGGTAATAATGAAATATGAAAGGTAAAAAGCATTGTAGCCATTTTAGAAAGTAAAGCAACAGATCCATCAAATCCCATTGAAAAACAAAGCAGACCCTGATCAGACAGCTCCTATAGGAGCTGTCTGATCTGGGTCTACTCAGTTTGAAAATGCTTGAAAACATGTTTATAAGAAGGAAAGGTAAAAATAGCTGAATGACAAAGCATGCCAATGCTGATCAGATGCCTTTATTAGGAGGGTCTATGCTATTTGCAAATGTCACTTATCCTGTGTCTCATATTCAACGGTGTTCTGGTAAAATCTGGTAAAACTGGGCCAATTATTCATTCAACCATTTACTTCATCACACCATTGTTAACAGAGTAGACCAAAATCAGAAGTTCCTGTAGGAGCTGTCTGATCAGGGTCTGCTCTGTTTACTTACCCCTGTGAAAAATGACCATTGTTGACCATGGTCGGCCATGTTTAACCATGGTAAACTATGGTCAGGCAACCATTATCAACCTTGGTCAACAATAGAAGCAAGGCTGACCTGGTTGATCATCCCTTGTGACCATGGTTAAAATTATACACCATGGTTGACCAAGGTCAGCAATGGTTTGAAGTTTGATGATTTTAAAACATTTTTTGAATGAACTGGGTGTGTCTCTGTCAGAACTTAAAAATTGGCCAGTGACCATGGTTGAATTTTTGGACCATGGTCAACCATGCATATTAACCATGGTTAGATGTGGTTATAACCGTGGTCAACCATGTTCATTAACCATGATCAGCCATGGTTTGTGTAGACCATAGGTTTTGGCAATGGTGTCTCAATTGTTGTGAATGTTAAGACTATGGTTGACCATGGGCAAAATGACCATGGTTGACCATGGTCAGCAATGGTCATTTTTGCAGAGGCATGGAATTATATAGATCTGATCCTGTGGTTTTTGGGTAAGCAAAATTTCCCTTGAAAAAATTACGTTATAAAGATAAGTTAATCAATACTCATGAGTATGTTCATTAGTCTCAGAAACAGTTAGAACATATCTTGGTAAAATGAAGAATTGAGACGTATATTAAAATGCATTTTTGTTAAATAGGGTTAACGTTGTGAACCCATATTATGCTGGGTCAGAGATCTTGAAGATCAGGATGAGATTCTTGCTAATCATTGATGAATTATTGCACAGACATAAGTATAAATTTAACCTCCAATGTATTGCCTAATACAGTAAAAACCATCTAAAACAGAATTCTAGCACAGAAGAATTTGGTATGTTTAGGCAGGTGGCTGCTTAATGCTTATGGGAGCTTTCTGCATGACTTTCACCCCACATGAAGCTGCCACTTGTCTCCAAAACCAATATTTACACCAAATTTAATGTCCAGTTTAGAGGGGTTTTGCTGTACAAATAAACATTATATTATAAACATCTTGGGTTTTTTATTAACACTTTATTTCAAACATCTTTGCAAACAGGCTTAGATCAGATAGATCCTGTAGGAGCTGTCTGATCAGGGTCTGCTCTGTTTGCTAATGTTTTACAGACATGAATCTCTACTACCATATTCATAATGACCAGAGTCTTGCATGACTATTCATGAATATTAATAAGGATAGAATAGCTTCTGATCTTTTGTTTTAACATCACACATTCCGTATAAAAGATAGAGCATGCTGAATTTTCAAAGTGGAATTCTCCAACATTGTCTAACAACACAGTCCATTCTGTATGAAAGGGTGGAATTTGCAAGAGGGTTTGAATGACAAACAGCAGTATAAACACTAATCAGAAGGCTCCTCTAGGAGTCCTCTCATCTGGGTCTTCACTTATTGCAGTACATGTACACATATTTCCCACATTCTGTAATACAATATCAACTATATCAGGATACAACCTGTTTTGATCTGACAAATATAAATAACACATCTAGTGAATGATAGGATTTCAAACAAGATCAAGGGGATAATTTAACTGAAGAAGTCATAGAACATTTATTGGATGAGCCTGCTCCAGGCCAGGAAGCCTTTGAGATGGGGACAATGCCTTATTGTTGGAACAGGTGGCTGACACATCAACACCCTGTTTAACCCTTAACTTCATAAATTCGTACACCTTTCTATCCCCTTGCAAACAAGGGCATGTTGTATTGCTATGCAAGACATGAGTCCCCCACCGGACTGAAAAAAACCCTCCACTCTCCCCACCCCACCCACCCATAGTGTGGTTGACCATGGTATATACATGACCACCTGAATGGTATTAGTACCTACTTTCATACATTGAATCAGTAAATAAAAAGTTATTGTCCCGACAAGAAAATATGAAAAAGGGGAGTAACTCCAAAAATATTGATGCTAGAGTTATTGCCCTTGTGCATGACACTACACCTCATCATGCTTGTTCCATATGAGAAGTTTCAAATCAATTGAACCAGTACATAAAGAGTTATTAACTGGACAAGAAAATATGAAAAGGTGAATAACTCCAAAAATATAGATGCTAGAGTTATGGCCCTTGTGCATGACACTACCCCTCATCATGCTTGTTCCATATGTGAAGTTTCAAATCAATTGAACCAGTAGATAAAGAGTTATTGTCCGGACAAAAAATATGAACAAGAGGGCCATGAGGCCCTGAAGTGCTCACTAGAGATAACCCCAGGGGCGGGGCCATTTTTGACCACAAGAAATCATGTGTACACCCTTGGTAGAGAACCACAAGGCAAAGCAATATGCCATTAATTAAAGGTCTATTCCTTATGGTTTCAGAGAAAAATAATATTTATATTTTTCCCATGAAAAACTGATAAGCCCTGAGGCAGGGCCAAGTTTCGACCAGTGGTCAGGGTCGTAAGTTAAACATTCTTGGCAGAGGACCACAAGCCACAGCTACATATTTGTAGAGGACCATTAGATCATGTTACATACCAAATATCAAAGGTCTAGTCCTTACAGTTTCAGTAGATTTTTAAAGATTTTCCAATGAAAAACTGATAAGCCCTTGGACGGGGCCATTTTTAGCCCAGTGGTCATAATTTGAACAATATTTGTAGAGGACCATTAGATCATGCTACATACTAAATATCAGAGGTCTAGGCCTTACAGTTTGAGAGAAGAAGATTTTTAAAGATTTTCCTATGAAAAACTGATAAGCCCTTGGGCGGGGCCATTTTTAGCCCAGTGGTCATAATTTGAACAACTTTAGTAGAGGACCATAAGATCATGCTACATACCAAATATCAAAGGTCTAGGCCTTACAGTTTCCGAGAAGAAGATTTTTAAAGATTTTCCTATGAAAAACTGATAAGCCCTTGGGCGGGGCCATTTTTGGCCCGGGGGTCATAATTTGAATAAAATTTGTAGAGGACCATAAGATCATGCTACATACCAAATATCAAAGGTCTAGGCCTTACAGTTTGAGAGAAGAAGATTTTTAAAGATTTTCCAATGAACAAGAGGGCCATGAGGCCCTGAAGTGCTCACCTGAGATAACCCAAGGGGCGGGGCCATTTTTGACCACAAGAAATCATGTGTATAACCTTGGTAGAGAACCACTAGGCAAAGCAGTATGCCATTAATTAAAGGTCTAAGCCTTATGGTTTCATAGAAAAATAATATTTTATATTTTACCCATGAAAAACTGATAAGCCCTGAGGCAGGGCCAAGTTTCGCCCAGTGGTCAGGGTCGTAAGTTAAACATTTTTGGCAGAGGACCACAAGCCACAGCTACATATTTGTAGAGGACCATTAGATCATATTACATACCAAATATCAATGGTCTAGGCCTTACAGTTTCAGTAGATTTTTAAAGATTTTCCAATGAAAAACTGATAAGCCCTGGGGCGGGGCCATTTTTGGCCCGGCGGTCATAATTTGAACAATATTTGTAGAGGACCATAAGATCATGCTACATACCAAATATCAAAGGTCTAGGCCTTACAGTTTGAGAGAAGAAGATTTCTAAAGATTTTCCTTTGAAAATCTAATAAGCCCATGGGCAGGGCCATTTTTGGCCCGGGGGTCATAATTCGAACAATGTTTGTAGAGGACCAATAGATCATGCTACATACCAAATATCAAAGGTCTAGGCCTTACAGTTTGAGAGAAGAAGATTTTTAAAGATTTTCCTATGAAAAACTGATAAGCCCTTGGGCGGGGCCATTTTTGGCCCGGGGGTCATAATTTGAACAACCTTTGTAGAGGACCATAAGATCATGCTACATACCAAATATCAAAGGTCTAGGCCTTACAGTTTGAGAGAAGAAGATTTTTAAAGATTTTCCTATGAAAAACTGATAAGCCCTTGGGCGGGGCCATTTTTGGCCCAGGGGTCATAATTTGAACAACCTTTGTAGAGGACCATTAGATCATGCTACATACCAAATATCAAAGGTCTAGGCCTTACAGTTTGAGAGAAGAAGATTTTTAAAGATTTTCCTATGAAAAACTGATAAGCCCTTGGGCGGGGCCATTTTTGGCCAGGGGGTCATAATTTGAACAACCTTTGTAGAGGACTATAAGATCATGCTACATACCAAATATCAAAGTTCTAGGCCGTACAGTTTCAGTGAAGAAGATTTTTAAAGATTATCCTATGAAAAACTGACAAGCCCTTGGGCGGGGCCATTTATTGGCCCGGGTGTCATAATTTGAACAATCTTTGTAGAGGACCATAAGATCATGCTACATACCAAATATCAAAGGTCTAGGCTTTACAGTTTCAGAGAAGAAGATTTTTAAAGATTTTCCAATATTACCATATATGGAAAAAAAGACCACGCCCTCTGGCGGCCATGTTTTTTGCCGGATCAAAATTCTTTTAACAACTTTTAAAGTCTATCAACTGAGAAACATTTTGGTGAAAACTATATTCAAATCGGACAAGTCATTCTGGAGAAGAAGATTTTTCTAGATATTGTGTACAGTTGCCATGGCAACAAGACCGATGGCCCCACCCACTATCTTTTAACAACTTTTGAAGCACCCACCCACAGTATGTATCTGACCAAGTTTGGTTACAATTGGGCAGTCGGTTTTAGAGAAGAAGTCGTTTGAAATTGTTGACGGACAGACAGACAGACGGACAGACGGACAGACGGACGCCGGACACAGGGGTATCACAATAGCTCACCTTGAGCACTTTGTGCTCTGGTGAGCTAAAAACTGATAAGCCCTTGGGCGGGGCCATTTTTGGCCCGGGGGTCATAATTTGAACAATCTTTGTAGAGGACCATAAGATCATGCTACATCCCAAATATCAATGGTCTAGGACATATGGTTTCAGAGAAGAAGATTTTTAAAGATTTTCATATATTACCATATATGGAAAAAATGACCACGCCCTCTGGCGGCCATGTTTTTTGCCGGATCAAAATTCCTTTAACAACTTTTAAAGTCTATCAACTGAGAAACATTTTGGTGAAAACTATATTCAAATCGGACAAGTCATTCTGGAGAAGAAGATTTTTCTAGATATTGCGTACAGTTGCCATGGCAACAAGACCGATGGCCCCGCCCACTATCTTTTAACAACTTTTGAAGCACACACCCACAGTATGTATCTGACCAAGTTTGGTTACAATTGGGCAGTCGGTTTCAGAGAAGAAGTCGTTTGAAATTGTTGACGGACAGACGGACAGACAGGCGGACGGAATCGAGCAAACCTATAGTCCCCCAACCGGTAACCGGTGGGGGACTAATAAAGTAGACCCAGAACAGATGGCTTCTATAGGAGCCATCTGATCAGGGTTTGCTTATCACATGACATAGATCTGATTCTACAGCTTTTGTAAGAGCAAAGAATTCCTGTAATGCTTTCCTTTATGTAAACGTATTTTCACGCATTTGCAAACAGAGTAGACCCAGATCAGATGGCTCCTATAGGAGCTGTCTGATCAGAGTCTTCTCTGTTTGCTGATGAAATTTGAAAGATATGTTTCTTTACTTTCTAAAATGGCTACAATGTTCCAACCAACAGTATGATTCCAGGACACCCTCAAAACTTTGTTTGCAGGGATATGCCCGGTAATAATTCAGTTTTACAAGGCAGTGGAGAGGAGAGATTGGGTGTTCGAAAACTTAGGGTATGCCTTCCTTTCGTAGGCAAAATTCATCACTGCTTTTCTTCAATGTGGATTATGATGAATTCTCTCCTTTTCTTGAAATTCATCCATATCCAAAATGTTTGTAAGGGGTATCCTAACTTCACCAGCAAAGTGGAACGAGTAAAGAAAAGCAGTGATATTCCCTTTTTCTGCAAAAAGCAGCCTGATAAACTCTAATTTGCTGCCATGATTTTCAGTCTGCAAATTTTTTTGTCAGCTACAAGTTTTCACTTTCTTCCCTTTTTGTTCCAGTGAAAGATTTAAGCCTTTACTCCATAAATATGTCTTTCTATGCCTTTGGAAACTGAGAAGACCCAGATAAGATGGCTCCTGCAAGAACTGTCTGATCAGCGTATGCTCCGTTTGATTATGATATAATATAGATATGATTCTACAGTTTCTGCCCTAGTCAAAATGTCCTGTATTCATGTGCCATTATAGCAATAAATCTAACTAGAATTGTTTTTGATACACCTTGCACCCGCGCACATAAAATTTTACATGTAAAAATTGAAAGTCCCATAACTCTGCAGAAAATTATCGAACCGGAACAGGAATATGATATGCACAACTAGACATGGTGCTAATCAATGCTATGATTTTTCATGAAAATGCAAACAAACGATTTGGAGAAACCATGTGGACAAAATTTTCCATGTAAAAAGTCCCATAACTCTGCAGAAAATCATCAAACCAGAACAGGAATAAGATATGTACATCTAAGCATGGTGATGATAAATCCTATGTAGTTACATGAAAATCAGACCAAAGATTTTGGAGAAACCATGCGGACAAATTAAAATCGGGCAGACAGACGGATGGACAGACGGACGCCACGCACAAAAACAAAATGTCTCCCCAGTATACTGGGGGAGACATCATTAATATTCATGATGTCATTATTTCTTACATGAATATTCATGGAGTAAAGGGTTAAACAGTTCAGATTCCAATGAAGTGAAGCACCAAAATACTGATCGTGCCTTGAAAAAGAAACAGAAGAAAACATCAACTTGGAACATTGAGGCAGACATCTACTTTTTATGAAGGTCATATGTTTATTGCTTAAGCATTTGAGAGCAGGAAATGAAATTACATTTTCAAACAATGTAGACCCTAATCAAAATGCTACCTAAGAGAAGCCATCTGATCAGATGTGTGCTGTTTGTCATTCAAAATCCTCAACAGGATTGATGGACTCTTAATTTAAACAAGGCTTTACCATTTCATTGTGAAAATTCAGCATTGAAAGGATTAAAGTATTTACATTTAACATCATTGTCAAACTGCCTTGGCTTGCATTCTCTGGAGCATTTTCAGTGCATTTTGCATGACCCAGCCAGGTATGCACCTGTGAAACTGTAAATCAAGACATTGTTTACGGCAGGTAGCTGGGGAATACAATAGATTTAATCGTCCACATATTTCACTGTGACAACAGCAACAATTTTTCATGTCCCAGCTACAGCCCCTTCGTGTGTAGAATTGATACTCACTTGTTAGATTTGTCACCAAGAAGTGATAATTTGTCTGTCATGGCCCGCCAGGTGTAACCTGGCTGTGACAAGCGGAGGCTGACAGCTTCTGTATCACTATTGCTGTTAACTGGGGTAATTCTGCACTGCCGCTTAATACAATCTCTCTGTACAGTGAAACCTCATTAAAGCAACCACTTTGTGATGACACATTAACATATATATGTGTGTGTGCTAGATACAGGTGATTAATGCAACAAGAAAGTGATGCAGAAAGCTCCTGTGGGAACTTTTAGCATTACTTATATCATGCATTAAGTTGACACTGAAACATTTTTTGACTGGAAACTTTTAAGAAGTATATCTGTATGTGATTAACCCTTTCACCGCCAAAGTCGCAAAAATGCACCATGACAAATAGTGCAGTCCAAGATCAGACGCCCCCTTTTTAAGGCGGCGTCTGATCAGGGACTTCACTTTTAGTCTCAAACTCTTATTGCTTTATTCCTTCGAAATTTGCATTTATTTATCTAGTTTCCTTATTTTACCGAATGATGTAACAAAATTGGTTTGCAGACGACAATTAGAAATTTGGCGCCGAAAGGGTTAAGTAAAATACCTAATTGTAGTCTACTTTCAGTCTGAATGCATGCGTATGACCGCTCAGCCGACTGCACATCTACTCCCCTGGTCATTGAGCCATTCACCTACATTATTGAGTACTGCTAGCATATGGCGTAATCATGCAGCTGCAGTACCAGCTAGTGACCCTTACAGGTACCCATTCTAACCCCTGGGTAGAGAGGAGGAAACCTCGTGCTGGTGGGAAATTTCCAGGAGGTACAAGGATTTGAACTCCAGACCTACGGATTGGTAGTCAAGCATGTTACCACTAGATTACTAGACCACCACACCACCATGAATTAACAAACTTTTCTGTTGAGAATTATAAAAGCTTAACTCTCTAAAATACTAACATAGTCAAAGGGACATAACTTATCTACAAAATGTCAATATCTTAATTACCCTAAGTATTCAGAGACCCAATCTCCCCTCTCAGTTTGTAAAGCTGCATAACCCTTTCCTTCACATAAACGCTTTTTGACACATTTGGAAACAGAGTAGACCCAAATCAGACGGCTCCTACAGGAGCCATTCTGATCAGGGTCTGCTCTGATTGCTTTTGACATGTTATAGATCTGATTCTACAGTTTTTGTTAAAGCAAAAAATTCCCTTGAAAAGTTTATATCATAAAATATGAGCCCCTACAGCAGCTGTCTGATCATGGTCAATTCTGTTTGCATATGAAGTTATAATATATCTGACTCTATAGTTTTTACCATACCAAACAATTCTGTGTACTTTCCATTATAAAATTTCAGCTAATAATATCAGAGAAAAGGTTTAACCCATTCCCTCATAGGCTATTTTTAGATCCAATAACTTTGAATAAATCTACTGATAAGGAGCATTAACCAGAGAAAAGGATTTTTTTTAGAATTTTGTAGTTTGAAACCATTGTGATAAATAGAGCATGTGCTCCTATAGGAGCAAATGCTCTATTTATCACAATGGTTTCAATAGGTGATTTTTATAGAGGCATATAAAGGCATCATTTATGGAGGAAAGGGTTTAAATGCAGCATCTTATCAGATTATTCCCCTTGAAATGAGCCTATAATAATTGCCACTTCCAATTTGACAATTTTTCACAGAGTTATATATAAATGTGCATACTCAAGTAACTAGAACTATCACTAAAGGTGATTGATACCCCCACCCACCACCTTGCCAAAAGATCCAATGACTTCAATTCAAAAGGCACTAGTTCAATAATCCTTTCATCCACAATTGTGTAAAGAAATTTTTTAAAGCCCAGTCAAGGATTGACTCACATCAAAATTATGTCACACACATCTTCACATCATTATAAATGAATATGCAAAATTTGAGGTTCAATGGTGAAGAAATCTAGAAGTAGTACTTGAGATTTTTAAGTTGAGAAGTTATGCTCTGGACAAAAAAATACTTAAAGGGGAATTAATCCAATTAATGAGCACAGATCTGTAACACAGCAGTAAACAGAATCAGACAGGTGCTACAGGAGCCCTCTGACCAGAGTCTGCTCTGTTTGCTTATGGAATAATTCAATTTTGATTCTGCCATGGCCAAAACATCTTGTGCTCATATACCATTATAAAAATTCAGCTTAAAATATTCATGATGGAATAATTTCTTGGAGTAAGGGGTTAAGTCTTCTACACAAGACTGCTTTGTCAAACAATGAATATCAACAATATATTTTGTATACACGTACATGTATAAGCCCTACTCTAAGGGATTTGTCGAATAAATTATTTTCAAAGGTCGGAAGAATGGTGTGAAATGTTAATTTCCTTTAACACCTTGAATACAGAAAACGAGTGCACTAGAGCTGACTGATCTAAGTCTATTCTGTTTGAAGAGACGTCAAAAGTAAAAGGTTTAAACAGCCTGGATCTTAACGAGAAACAGAGTTCTCAGAGTCTCATCTTAATCAAAGCTGTGAGCAAATTTCGTCACAATCACCCTTAGATTTGTAGCTACAATAGTTTTGCACTAATCCGACAATTAGCAGTAAGTAAAAATTACTGACAATTGAAACCTACTTTGATGAATGTGGTATTCATCCTTTCAGTGTTGAACATTCATGTAAGAAATAATGACATCATGAATATTTATTAGCTGAACTTTTCTAATGTAAACTTTTCAAGGAATAATTTTGCTCTGACAATAGCTGTAGAGTCAGATCTATATCCTGTCAAAAGCAAACAGAGCAGAACCTGATCAGACAATTCCTGTAGGAGCCATCTGATCTGGGTCTACTCTGTTTGCAAATGCATGAAAAGGTGTTTATATGAGGGAAAGGGTTAACTATTTAAATGTTGAATTTTCAAAGTGGAATGGTCCATCATTAATATATGATAAAGTCCATTCAGTATGAAAGGGTATAACTTGTGAAAGGATTCCAAATGACAAATAGTGCAAAAACCTGATCAGAAAGCTCCACTGGGAGCCCTGAGGCTGATCTAGGTCTACACTGTTTACAAAGGCAAATGCTTTTTGATTCCTACATTCAAAGTTTTTACTGAAAATAAATTACATCAAGACCACATCATTCTGACTGAGATATTCTATAAACTTAAGTCATACTGTTTAACCCTTACAATGTGGGAAACGGGTCACTAACGTCCTTTGCAAACAGTGTAGACCCAGATGAGAGGGCTCCTAGAGGAGCCCTCTCATCAGGGTATGCACTGTTTGTCATGTTACACTTTTCTTTAGACAAATCCCTAAATATTCACAGTAAGTTTGACCTGTTAGAATTTTGGAATAGACCATTTGAAAATTCAGCATTGTAAGGGTTAATTTATGATCTCTATTAATACAGTCTATTAATTTTGTCCAAATTTAAACTTATACACTCTCAACACTTACCCTGCTGTGAAAAAAAAGTCTACTCAAAAGTGTGACTACTTCTGATTCAATCAAGCTTGAGAAATTTTGGATCGAGTGTCAACAGTTTGGATCCTGATGAGACATTGAGTTTCACAACATCTGATCTGGATCCAAGCTGTGTTCAAATGCCAATGAGGTCACAAAAAGCAGGACAAGATTTGACCCTTAAAATTCGGGATATGCATGCACGGCTATTTACAAACACTGGAAAACCCAAATCAGAGTGCTCCTAGAGAAGCCCTCTAATCACGATCTGCACTATTTGTCATTCAAAATCAACTAGCAAATTTAAGCCTTTCATACTGAGTGGACTATACAGTTATGATGAACCATTCCACTTGGGAAAATTCAGGGTTGAAACTCACATGAAAGGGTTTATCTTATTTCGTTATACAGTAAAACCTCTCAATAACGGCCACTAAATTACATCAAGTATTTTGTGTTAAAGGCAGGTGGCTGCTTAAAGCAAGGTGTAAGTAAAACAGAACACTCCTATAGGAATGTTCTGTTTTACTTTCACCTTGCTTTAAGCAGCCACCTGCCCTAGATACCAACTAATCAACACAATTAAGTGGCCGTTATAGAAAGGTTTTACTGTAACAGCTTTTCACTAATGCCTTTGCAAACAGTTGCATACAGTGAAGACATGAGGTAACTCATCATTTTACATGGTTCCAATGTCTTTGACACACTGTGTCCTTGAAAAGACATGGAAAACAAAATTTATGGCATATTACACTTTCACTGGATAGAAATTACAGAGCACACTAAAAGTTGTTAACCCTTTCCCTGTTCTGTATTTAGGCCAAATTTCAATACCTACTGAATATTCATTAACAAAATAGTTATAAAGAAATATGGAAGGTGGAACATTGTAGACATTTTAAAAAGCAAAGAAACAGTTCTATCAAAGTTTATTAGCAAACAGAGAAGACCCTGATCAGACGGCTCCTAGAGGAGCCGTCTGATCTGGGTCTTCTCTGTTTGCAAATGCATGAAAACACGTTTGTATGAGGGAAAGGGTTAAATATATCATGCTCCCCTCAAAATATAGTGTGATATATGACACTTCACTGGGTTAACCCTTTGAATGCAGGAAACCTACTAATTGGCATTTATAAACTCTGTATACCCAGATCAAAGAGCTCATGAGGAGTCTTCTGATCAGGGTCTGCACTGATTGTCATTAAACATCCTCTGGAAAAATTATACTTTTCATACTGAATGGACTTGACCTTCATATGATGATGGACCATTCCACTTTATAAAAATTAACATTCAAATGCTTAAATTTCATATACTGCTCATACTGCGGCAAGAACAACCTGTCCTTTGATCTCGTCTAGGGTGTCAATAAATCTAAAACTGTTCACTTCCACAATGACAGGCATTGCAGGGGGTACCCAGTTTGTTACCTTTCATACCTAGTTTGGCACAAAATAGGACTGAGTGATTTTCCTTATTGTTTTCTGAGCCAACAGGTGGCCTGAAAATTGATCAAAATGTAACAAAACTGTAACTAAATATAGGACCTACCCCAAAATCCACCCCATGTGGTTCCAGGACATGCCAAAGAGGAAAAGACATAGGTTTGGTTTCGGTTTGGTTTTTATCGGGTTTTATGTCATTGTAATAGCACGACGTCCAGCTAATTACAGTTGGAGAGGTTCTTCTGTGCACGGAACAAATTGCGCTGTTTTGTGCACAGAACATCCATGTAGAACCATCGACCTACAGCAATCCAAATGGAGGGCTTCCTCACATGAAAAATCCAAATGCCCAGACCAGAATTCGAACCCACAGCAGTGAGGGGCTTAGCGATCTTGTCAGTCATGAAGGCCCCCAAAAGACATAGGAACCACTGCCCAGTGTTTGCACAATTATATTGCGTCATAAACGCTTTACTTGACAGTCTTCCCCATTTACCTATTTGCAAGCAGAGTCGACACAGAACAGACATCAGTGTAGCGGGTCTCATCAAGACATGTTGGTCTACTGTTTGCCATGGCATTAAATTTCCTTCATTTTTCTTTTTTTTGAATAACCCATTCCCTCATATTGACGCCTTTTCACGCCTCTGTATATCGTAAGTCACTCTTTGAAACCATTGTGATAAATAGAGCATTTGCTCCTATGGAGTAAATGCTCTATTTATCACAATGGTTTCAAAAAGTGATTTTTACAGAGGCTCTAAAATCATAATTATGAGCATTCATGTAAGTAAGAAATAGTGACATCATAAATATTTGTTTGCTGAATATTCATAATGACATGATGAACAAGAGAAAGTTTGACCATGGCAAACTGTAAAATCACATCTATAGTATTTCATAAGCAAACAGAGTAGACCCTGAACAGACAGCTCTAATTGGAGACATCTGGTCAGAGTCTGCTCTGTTTGCTTATGGAATTACAAAAGATCAGACCGTACAGTTTTTATCTGAGAAAAAAAATCCTTTGAAAATTTTACATCATAAAAAATTATGTTAATGAATATTCATGATGTGGTCAATTCATGCATAAATGTTCCTTAGGAAAGGGTTAACCCAGTACTCCATGAATATACATGCATAGATGTTCCTTAGGGAAAGGGGTTAACCCAGTACTCCATGAATATACATGCATAACTGTTCCTTAGGGAATGGGTTGACCCAGTACTCCATGAATATACATGCATAGATGTTCCTTAGGGAAAGGGTTAACCCAGTACTCCATGAATATACATGTAAGAATCTTAAATAATGACATCAATATCATAAATATCAATTAACTGACTGTATAATGACATAAAAGTGTAGAATCAGATCTATATTATTTCATTTGCAAACTGAGTAGACTCTGAACAAACAGCTTCTAAAGGTGCCATTTGATCTGGGTCTACTATTTTTGCAAAACCATCAAAATGCATATCATTAACCCTTGCAATGCTGAATTTTCAAATAGACAATCCCAAACTTTTTACTGTGAATATTCAGGGGTATTTTTTACAGTAAAGTGCAACATGACATACAGTGCAGACCCTGGTGAGAAGGCTCCTCTAAGAGCCCGATCTGGGTGTACAGTGTTTGCAAAGTACATTAGTGACTTGTTTCCCACACTAATAGGGTTAAACCACTATGGAGCATAATGCAATAAACAGATTGTTACTAGTCTGTTGAAAATGAAACTGTACATGTATTTCATATTCATTGCCTAGAATCATACCAACATCTATGTATTTACCCAACATGTACTCTGTAGCTACAGGAGCCATCTGATCTGGGTCTACTCAGTTTACAAATATGTATCTTTTGAGTAAAGGTCACTATCAACAAGCGACTTTTTTTCATTATTACAGAGTCAGACCTATCATAATTTCATAAACAAACACAGCAGACCCTGATCAGATGACTCTTATGAAGCAGTCTGATCTGGTTCTACTCTGTTTGGAAAGGTGTTAAAAGGTGTATCTATGGAGTAAAGGGTTAAATTACACATGCTATCTATGTCTCTGAATACAGTAAAACCTCTCTAAACCAGATGTTAAATCTAGTATCAATATCGGTCTTGGAGACAGGTGGCAGCTTAATGCAGGGTAAAAGTCATGCAGAAAGCTCCTCTAGGAGCTTTCTGCATGACTTTCATCCTGCATTAAGCAGCCACCTGCCTAAAAGTATCTAAATTCTTCTGTACTAGAATTCCAGTTTAGAGGGATTTACTGAATATTCAATGCAATACTGCTGAAAGACGAATGAGTTAGCTAACAGCTTCATTATTCATCAGATTACCGGATTATGTGCTTGAACTCTTTGCAAACTAGTGTTGAATACCTGATAACTTACGTACACAATTGGGAATTAAACGATACACTGGGTAACTCAATGTCTTATCAGAATCCAAACTGTTTCATACTCTGATAGAAATTTTGAATAGCTATGGGAGAAAAACTTAACTTTGAGAATTAAAGCCGGCATCAATGTTTAGCGGAGGATAATTTGGTATTGTACAAACAGTTAATGACCATAGTAAGTGGCATACATTCCGCCATATTATGGCAAATGATAGCCAGGATTGAGTTTTGGCATACCAATGACAAACATTATTAAGTCCACTGTATATCAGCACATGCCATGTTCGCGATCTGGGGCTCCTCTGGAGAAAATCAACTCTTTACCTGATGAATATTCTAGTAAGAATTATGACATCATGAATATTTAATAGACTATTGAGGCCAAAATGACTATCATGATAGAATTGCGATAGTCCAAATACTATCATGATACTAAAACTATTGCAATACTATTAAGATAGTTTTCTTCCCAAACATTTAAGAGAAGAGTAGCAAATCAAACTGACTAGATTATCACTTAGATCAGCCTTTTATCTCTTTTTGAGGACCATCATGGCCCTGATATTGCTCACCAGACATTCAGAGAAGATTTTCAGTTTTCACTATTATGAAGAAAACTACATATAGAAAACTGGCCACCCCTGGGGCAAAATTTATATAACTTTTGTAGAGGACCTGAAAATGATGCTATGTGCCAAATAAAATTATGAAAGCTGAGAACCTCCCAGTTTCAGAGGAGAAGATTTTCAAAGTTTTCACTATATGTTTCTATATAAAACTGGCCACCCCTGGGGCAGGGCCAATTTTGACCCCAGAGGCATAATATATATAACTTTTGTAGAGGACTTGAACATGATGCTATGTGCCAAAGATGAAAGCTGAGAACCCTGTAGATTCAGAGGAAAATATTTTTAAAGGTTCAAATTGTTGACAAAGGATGACGGATGACACATGCCAATGGACGACGGACATCAGGCGATCACAAAAGCTCAACTTGAGCACTTTGTGCTCTGATAAGCTAATAAAAAGTAAACTTATTGTCGATGTCAACCACAAAGTTACTTCCCTTTCTATGACACTGGAGATTTTCTGGAGCAACTCGCGACTGTCTACATTATATACATGTATGTGTCGGTAGTGACTCGGTCGACTAAAGCTAAGTTGGAGTTTATGGTCTTAGTGCAGTAATTTTTGGCCTATGATCGGCAATCAATGGTGTGTATTTCAAGGGTGGACATTTCCATGTGCATTGACCAATATTTGATTGAAATCGAGCAGAAAATAAAGTCGTAACAAGACGTTGAATGTAGTTGGTGTAAATTTTCTGCCATTTTGGATCATTTAGTTACATACCTTTACATAGTATTATACCATAAGTAAAATAAATTCAAAACTTTTTTTCTTCTGTCAAAGTATGATGTCAAAATGTATTTGAAGATGTTTATCAGTAGTATTTCTGAAATTCTCACGCACCTGGCTCCTGTGCCTAGGGTGGGCCAATTTTGACCCCTGGGATTTATTACTTTTGTAAAGGACCTACAGATGATGCTATGTGCCAAAGATGAAAGCTTGCCAAAGATGAAAGCTAAGAACCCTGAGCTAAGAACCCTGTAGATTCAGAGGAGAAGATTTTTAAAGGTTCAAATTGTTGAAGACTTGACGATGCACGATACACCACGCATGCCGATGGACATCAGGCGATCACAAAAGCTCACCCTGAGCACTTTGTGCCATTACAAGGATTCAGCTAGTCATTATTCATGATGGCATTATTTCTTACATGAATATTCATGAGGCAAACAGTTAGATAATGATGTTTCACAGCAAATGTCAAACGAGATAGGAACTTCTAATTTTGTTCTCCAAAATCTATTTTTCTACCTTGAGGTCCCGTATGGGTCCCTTGTGGCCTTGCAGAAGTCGAACACTGGTCATTGTTACAAGGTCCCATTCTTTTATACTCCAGTCCCTGAAAATAGACAAAAAAATTCACATTTGAATATTTGCAGATTTGCAGATTTATACTTTTTAAAACTGACAATCTCTAAACGTTCTTTCATATAAATGTGTTTTCACGCATTTGCAAACAGTTTCTTTACTTTCTAAAATGACTACTATTTTGTTCGTGAATATTCAGTAGATGTCGAAATTTGGAATAAACATAACAGGGAAAGAGTTCAGCTTAACAAGACATAATGAATTTACAATATATTTTTGAACTACTGGTAAGTACCATAATAGTGGTACCATACTTAATGCCATATTCTACCTAATAAATGCCCCAAACTCTGATAAACACCCCCTTCTGGGAGGAAACTAACAATCAATACAACAGCATTACTGAAACCCCATTTATAATAACCATTCAATAAAGAAATACAGGGTTTATATAATGCAGGTGGTAGCTTAATGCTAACTGAAAGCAATGCAGAAAGTTCCCCTGGGAGTTTCTGCATTGCTTTTATTATGCATTAAGCAACCAAATATTTAGAGTAAATAGCATACTATTGTAATTTGAGCAAAAATAAGGAACTAGTAAACAGTATATCAGGGTCCATGCTTATAAAGCTTTTTAGTTGAGTCTGATTTCGTTCTCAAGCTTTTGATTGGTCATATTTGAGTTCTCAACCTTTTGATTGGTCAGATATGAGCAAAAGGCTCAAATCTGACCAATCAAAAACTTGAGAACGAACTCAGACTCAACTAAAAGTTTTATAAGCATGGACCCAGAACTCTTCTTATGAAGGTCATATGACCAACAGCATATATAGTTCTAATTAATTCATGACAACTACTTCTTGCATTATCAACACTATTGCATATTCTACAATGCTACAATTTAGGTTAACTTTGTAGGAAATAGACTTTTATAATTTCTAACATTAAACCATAGCAACCTGAAATTACAGTCACTATGATTAAACACCTTTTCACGCATTTGCAAACAGAAAATATGTTTCTTTACTTTCTAAAATGGCTACAATGTTCCACCTTCCATATTTCATTATAACTATTTTGTCCATAAATATACAGTAGGTACTGATTTTTGTAATAAACAAAGAAAAGGGAAAGGGTAAAGAACTTATGATGTCTCAGTCATATGATTTTTCATAAAATGGGCCCCAGACTGTCTGCATATGAAGCATAAGCATTGCCATCATTAGATGCCAGTTACACAATACAGGTGCTCTGTCAATAGTGGCAGGCAAATAATCATATTAATGTCATCTGACAACTATTGTTAGGTTTGCAATTAAGCAAAATGTTATGTATGATAGTTTATATTGGAATTTGAATAATTCTCGCATCAGGAAGCATTCCTTCACTGAGTGGCAAGGGATGGTGATCAATAAGTCATTAAGCCACAGGTCTAATTAGTAGTGCTGTCTGTGCTGTCAGAACCTAACTGAAACTGACAGGCGATCTTCCAGTTTGTCTTTACTTATTTAATTGAACTTTACACAGTCACAACATAATAACCATATCATTCCTCAAAATATCTACTAATTTAATGATCCCTCTTTTTGCAGTCTAATCTGACCTATAGATTTTGTAAAGAAAAATAAAGTTGAATTTTAATATCTCAAACTTCAAGGGACCATACAAATTACTTCGAGATAAGAGATGTTTGAGTCATCTGTTCTCATGATCAGGTTCACAGCTTAATACAGGTCTACTTTCTACCTGTATTGAACTGTCACATGTGTTTCTAGATATGCATAGGTATACGTTTTAGAAAAATTCTATATTGTAAATTTTGGGAGGAAGTAACCTTTACTTCAAATTATACCAACAGTAAGTTCGAGTTCTTCGAGTTTGAGATATCAAAGTTCAACTGTACAAAGTTCTATGTACAAATTTATTTATTTGTGATGCACTCGCTGCCTGTGACCAAAGCAAACATCATAATAAACATGGAGAATCAACTTGTAAAATTTCTTTTGTTGTACCAATTTGAAGGTGTACTATTTTAAATAAATCTAAGTTGCAACATTTTTATTACCCTCTTACAAATTGTGGATAGGACAACGCATATGTCCACGAATTGACATCTTGTGAACAGTGTCCCAGAATAAAAAAACATGCACAATCATTCAACCTTGCATGCTCACTCCCAATGTTGCCCTAATTGTTCTAAAGGTCATATATGCATAATCATGTCAAATGTACAGTCACAAGAGACAGATCTTGAAAAAGAAAACAACTTCTGAACGTGATACAGAACAAAACTTATATTCTCATTTCCCATGATTGCATCCCATTGATTTTCAAAGTCAAAAGTCAAGGTCACAGGAGGCAGATCTTGACACTACATTTGTCAGAACACCATTAACCCATTCTCTCATATTGACACCTTTTGACACCTCTGTAAATGTCACTATAGCAAATGCTATATTTATCACAATAGTTTGAAAACTATATAATATTCTAAGATTTTCCTTTTTTCTAGTAAATACTCAATTTCAGTAGATTTATACAAAGAGGTAGGGTCTAAACATAGCCCCTATGATGGAATGCGCATGAAGATAGCCTATGATGGAATGCGTCTAAAGCTAGCCTATGACGGAATGGGTCTAAAAATAGTCTATGTTGGAATGGGTCTAAAAATAGCCTATGATGGAATGGGTCTAAAGATAGCCTATGAGGGAATGGATTAATGTCCTAAATGGCAACAATATTTTTCTAGAGGGATGATCCAGATAATGAAAGTTTGGAAATTACATAATACTGTATACATTGTAATGGCGAATCCAAAGTAATTTTCAAATGAAATGCAATAAAATTCAACCTGAATGAAGGTTAAACTTGACCTGTAGCTCATTCATATTTAATCACAAACAAGAGCTGTCACAGGACAGTGCGCAAAACCATTCTCAGTATTGTTGGTGTGAAAATGCTTGATAGTGGACTAAAATGGTGTCCAATGATACTTAAGTATTCGAAGTCTCAGTAGCATATCTATGTTGACGCTGACGCTGATGCCGACGCTGACGCCAACGCCGGGGCAAGTAGGAAAGCTCCACCATTCTTCGAATAGTTGAGCTAAAAATCAGCTAAAGATCTGCAAGAACTGTAGAAACAAAGTCTAAGGGCCATAACTCTGTTGAATATGAGTCAATAGAAAGAAAGCCAAACTTGACCTAATGATAAACAAACATTCTAATTCAATATCTGTAAACATTGCAAGCAAAATGTCTTATAAAATAACTTATAAATACTAACTTCATGAATTTTTCAAATTCCAAGGGTCACAATTCTCATGAAAATAAGTCCATCTAAATGAAGGTAAATCTGATCTGTAACTCATTGTTTTTCACTCATACGCAACATTTCAGCTCAATATCTGCAAGCACTGGATAAAAAGTCCAGAAAACTAAATAGTCCATGGGTCATAAATCTGTTGAAAATAGATAAACCAAAAGGAAAGTCAAACATTGTTATTTAATTACTCTGGCATATGCTATTTTTAGACCCAACATCTTTGAGTAAATCAATAAGGAGGAATGTAATAAACCTTTCCCTGTTCTATATTTATTCCAAATCTCAATACATACTGAATATTCATGGATAAAATGAACAAGAGCACCGCGAGCGGGTGCCAACGCTTGTCTGTCATCATTGTCAAGATGAACATGCATACCAAAAATGAAGGTTGTAAATGAAAAATTGAAGAAGTTATGGTCAATCTTTCGGACAACGACGACGACAATGACAACAATGACGACAACGACGCGGGCGCCAGAGTTACGACAACAGCTCGTGATTTCTTTGAAACAGACGAGCTAAAAAGGAAGGTGGAACATTTTAGCCATTTTATAAAGAGATCTATCAAATTCCATAAGCAAACAGAGCAGACCTTGATCCTTTAGGATCCATCTGATCTGGGTCTACTCTGTTTGCGAATGAGTGAAAAGGTGTTTATATGAAGGAAAGGGTTAATCATAATAAAACAAATTCTACTTAATATCTGCAAAGCACTATGGAAAAAAAAGTCTGGAAAACTAAATTATGATGAAAGGACATTTCCAACATCAAAGGGCCAAAACTCTTTTGAAAATGAGTAAACTGGAACAAAACTATACCTTGATATCTAACCCTTTAATACCGGTATCTAACCCTGTACAAAATTCAATCTCAGTAACTACAAGCACCATGGAAAAAAATATGACAAAAGGATGGAATGACATAATGCAATAATAGGAAATCAGCATAAAAACATTGTGAACATGATACAGAACAATCAAACCTTACACGCTTGTTCCTCATGATGCCAAATTTTCAAGTCATAGGTCACAGATCAAGATCAGGTGAGACAAAAACTTAAAAGATTAAATATTTACCTTTCAAAGGGACTCTACAGAAACTGTAGAATCATATCTATATACATTGTAATATCATAAGCAAACAGCAGACCCTGATAAGATGGCTCCTACAGGAGCCATCTGATCTGGGTCCACTCTGTTTGCAATGTCATAGAACAGATCTTTTATGGGTTAAAGTGTTTTCTAGCAGAACCCTCTCACAACCACCAGCTAATGGAATTCTATTCAACAACAGTATTCAAAGACTCCGCTGTAAACAGTGCTCTTCCTGGACCAGTTCTATTTACTGTAGAAGTGAATGACAAATATCATTTTTTATACAATAAACAGACCTAGGTGTGCCCTCTCACACAGAACCGTTTTTCATACATCAGACAAACCCTGGCAAGCAAAAACCTCTCATATCTATTATAATTGTGTCTGGATGGCGATGAAATGTGTGTAAAAAATGGGAATCTGAAAGCACTGAAAACAAATGTAAATACTAGTCTTACTGTGAAAAATATGTTTTCAAATGAAATTACTTTCAAAATAAATGCTAGGGATATGATCTTTGCAATGGTGAACAAGTTTTGGAAGTTTGCTGGCACAATCACAGAGAGATACTGATGGGATGGCCAAGGTTACAAATTTTCAACACCATTGAAGATGACAACGAAACTATAGCAATACCATAACTTACAGGAAAACCGATGCAAGCCAGGAGCTGAGTTAGCCTTAAATACTCCATGAATATTCTTGTGAGGAAATAATGACCTTAAGAATTAAATAAATTTTTATAATCATAGTGCACATGAACACTGGCTGATTTGCTATAGCAGAAAATGTACAATCAGATCTAAATTATTCAATTAGCAAACATAGCAGACTCTGATTAGAAGGTCCTACAGGAGCCATCTGATCCGGGTCTATTCTGTTTGCAAAGTTATTAAACAGAATATTTATGGAGAAAAGTTTTAAAAAGGGAGACCAACTATGACGATTTGTTAACAGAATAAAACAAACCCGAAAGCTTGGGACTACAACATATATTGAAGTATGCTATTTAGAGCCAAGCATTGCCGTCAGTAGATGTCAGTTAAACAGTACAGAAGCTCTGTCAACAGTGGCAGGCAAATAATCATGCTAATTTCACCTGACAACTATTGTTAGCTTTGTAATTAAGCAGAATGTTATGTATGATAGTTTAGCTTGGAATTTGAACAATTCTCGCACCAGGAAGCATTCCTGCATTGAGTGGCAAGCCATGGTGATCAATAAGTCATTAAGCCACAGGTCTAATTAGCAGAACCTGTCTGTGCTGTCGGAACCTAACTGAAACTGACAGGCGATCTTCCAGTTTGTCTATCTATACATCGTCATTACAACCAGTTTCATCTCAGAATATTGCCACTATTACTTTGCTAATTCATGCAGTTTCCCACTTCATAATTTTGCAATGAAGCTTTAACCCATTCCCTCATAGGCTATTTTTAGATCCAACCACTTTGAATAAATCTACCGAAAAGGAGCATTAACTAGAGAAAAGGAAAATTTTAGAATTTTGTAGTGTGAAACCATTGTGATAGATAGAGCATTTGCTCCTATGGGAGCAAATGCTCTATTTATCACAATGGTTTCAACAGGTGACTGTTGCAGAGGTGTCAAAAGGCATCAATATGAGGAAATGGGTTAACCTTTACCAGTCCTGATGAATATTCATGTAAGAATTATGACAGATCATGAATATTTATTAGCTGACGTATTACAATGGTATATGAACATAATTTTTTGACGATTATAATTTTTCGATCTTGTTAGAAATTGTAGAATAACGTCCATAAAAAAACAGGGCAGACCCTGATCTGACAGTTCATACAGGAGTCATTTGATCTGAGTTTACACAGTATTAACTCTTTCCTCCATAAATATGCCTCTGTACATGTAATAGTCACTTCTTGAAACCATTGTGATAAATAGAGCATTTGCTTCATAGGAGCAAATTTTTAATGCTCTATTTATCACAATGGTTTCAATACTACACAATTCCAACATTTTCCTCTTCTCTAGTGAATGCTCCTTTTCGGTAGATATGTTTAAAGAGATTGGGTCTAAAAATAGCATATGAGGGAATGGGTTAATAATAGCATAGTGAAGTTGATATAAGAACATTTAAACATACACACTGCATTAATTTTGTTCTATGATAATGATGTTATAGCTTGGACACCATCAGGAAATGTATGTAGTTATGTACATGCATAGTAGACCTGTAAAAAAGAGGTCTAATCATGGGTCTGTAAGGCAGGGGACATCTGATCTGGGTCTACTCTGTTTGCAAATGCATGAAAAGGCATTTATATGAAGGAAAGGCTTAAGTAACTGATATGTTTATATTACAGTATGTACATAACACCTGTATCCCAAATAATGGATACAAATCCTTTGAACTTAACTCTTCTCACAATAAGCACAACTTGCCTCATATTTGCAATCAGCTGGGACCCAGATGAGACGTCGAGCAACTCAGTATCTCATCAGGATTTAAGCTGTTTGACACTCAATCAAGTTTCTCAAAATCGAATCAGAAGTAATTCAAAATTGTACCAGATCCAGATTTGAGGAGACAGTGTTTTTGTGCAGTGGAGTAAGGGTGAATCTGTCAGGAAATAAAACAAGGAAGTTCACACCCTCTGAACCACCTGTAAAACTAGTCAAACATATCCCCTAAGTGTAGGGCTCCTATAAGGATGCTTCTTTCATGACACAAACCCAACAAAATTTACATTCCAAGTTCATTTTTTCAAATAGACTTCAATCTAATTGGCATACACTGCTGACCAAGAATAAGCGTATTTTGTAAACTCTCACTGGTTTCTCCGACTATTTACAATAATCGTCGCTTCATGACTCTATGATATATTAAGCGTTTAAAAAGAACACACACAAAGATCAGTTACGATATATAATAAATTTTATCAACTAATCAGTTACAATGGTTACCCCCAACAGTTTTTATGCCTGATAATCTTCAGATTAACACCTTATACAAGTGTTAGTACACTAATTTTACAACACAACTGCGGATTTACACTTGGCAAACTGAGACTCAATATCTTGAATTCCACTTAATTCCATTTCAATTAACCTTTTACTCCATGAATATTCATGAAAGAAATAATGATTTTGTGTGTATTAATTAGATGTATTTTTGCAATAGCATATAAATACAGGAATATTGATCCATGGGAGAAACTGTAGAATCAGATCTTATATACTTGTGATACCATAAGCAAACTGAACAGGCCTTGATCAGACGGCTCCAACAACAGCCGTCTGATCTGGGTCTACTCTATTTCCAAAGGCATTAACCCATTCTCTCATATTGGTGCCTTTTGGCACCTCTGTTAAAGTTATTTCTTGAAACCATTGTGATAAATAGAGCATTTGCTCCATAGGAGGTTGGATCTAAAACCACCTTAAGCACCAATGGGTTTAGGTGAGTTTAGTCTTGATGGACAGTTTGGACAAAATCTTAATCAATGCTTAATATAAAACATTGTAAACCTTTTACCAAAATGTGTTGTTGATGCTGATCAGTTTACTATTTTACTCTTTGTAAAATTTGTGGAGGTTTTAACGAGTACAATAAAACTACTCTGAATTTAGTACAAATATCGGTATTGGAGACACCAGGTGGCAGTTTAATGCAGGGTGAAAGTCATGCAGAAAGCTCCTCTAGGAGCTTTCTGCATGACTTTCATCATGCATTAAGCAGCGACCTGTCTAAAAGTATTTAAATTCTTCTTTATGAGAATTCCTGTTAGAGGGGTTTTACTGTACAATGTTCTTCCTTTGTAACATTGCTGCCAGGTGGCATGCTCTTGTAATTTTTTTCTAATAATTTATATTTCAATCTTAGCCCAAAGGCAGATTCTGTTAAAAAAGTTACCTAACCACCTGTACAGTAGAGTAGAGAAGCCATATTTGACCTAACATGTGGACAACAGAGAGAATCTTGCAAGACAGACTAAGTTCTTTTCTATATTTATGGTGAAACTTATATTTGTTGATGTGTGTCTTCATTTTCAATGTGTGTACCAGTAATTCAGAGAACATAATACCCAATACTATTTACAAAAACATTTTTTTTTACCATTGGAGGCATTTTGTCTACCATCACCACGCAAACCTTTCTGAGGTGGATTTTATCTGTCATGCAAAAATCAACCTAGGCTAAATTAGCAAAGAGAATAAAACCCTTTACTCCATAAATATGCCTTTCTACACCTTTGCCAACAGAGTAGACCCAGATCAGATGGCTCCTATAGGAGTCGTTTGATCAGGGTCTGCTCTGTTTGTTAATGATATAATATAGATATGGTATGATTCTACAGTTTCTACCATGGTCAAATATCCACATCCTATCATAATAAATAATCTAATTAATATTCATGATGTCAATTTTTCTTACATGAATATTCACGGGGTAAAGGGTTAAGTATTCAGACTCCCTACTGGTTTGCTAAACATAACCCTTTTCCTCATGAATATTTATATTAGAAATAATGACATCATGCATACTAATTAACCAAACACTTTAACAGCAATATTAACGAAATATGTTTTGACCACAGTACGAACTGTAGAATTAGATCTAGATCTATATCATTTCATAAACAGAGCAGACCCTGATCAGACGGCTCCTACTAGATTGTCTGATGTGAGACAACTCTGTTGCAACAGTGTGTAAAAGCCTTTCTATGAGGGACAGGGTTATAAATTTACAAATCAATTTGGCACCTCCTTGTTAACCGTAAATTAGCCTGACATAGTAGAAAATGGTGTATGAAGACCCTGACCAAACTGTTCCTTCCATAAGCAAACAGAGTAGACCCTGATCAAACGGCTCCTCCAGAAGCCTTCTAATTTGGGTCTACTCTGTTTGCAAAGGTGTAGAAAGGCGTATTTATGGAGTAAAGGGTAAAACATCTACTGTGAAAATGTCAGCAGATCAGAGATGGAGCAGACATTATTTTTGTAGCACAAGAAGGGTTTAACCCTTTCCTACATTAATACGCCTTTCTACGTCTCTGTAAAAATCACCTATTGAAACCATTGTGATAAATTGAGCATTTGCTCCTATAGGAGCAAATGCTCTTTTTATCACAATGGTTTCAAATTACAAAATTCTAAATATTTCCTTTTCTCTAGTTAATGCTCCTTATTGGTAGATGCATCCAAAGAGGTTGGATCTAAAAATAGCCTATTGAGGAAAGGGTTAAGGTCTGGCCTACACGACCACTTACCCTGCTGCTGTGTAAAATCTCCCTTCTTGGTACACTACTCTGTTCACAGCCTCAGTGTGGGCCTGTATGGCTGCCTCACACTCTCCGTTCAGCTTGTTCCAGAAGTGCACACGACCCTGAGCGTCCCCACTGACAATCAGACTGCCTTTCATCTGAAAAAAGAAAAGATATCTGGTGACCAAAACAACAAAATAATATATTCTGCCTTATACATGTATGTGCAGCGCCTAGATAAGGAATTCCAGCCCGTTGCTTAATACAAATACCTTTTCAAGCTTTTGCAAACAAAGTAGACCCAGGTCAGATGGGTCCTGCAGGAGCCATCTTATTAGGGTCTGCTCTATTTGCTTATATACATGTATATGTGATTCTACAGTTTCTGCCAATTGGCCAAAACTTTCTGTGTTCATATACCTTTAGAAACATGTATCTTTTTAATATTCATGATGTCATTATTTCTTACTTGAATATTCATGGAGTAAAGGGTTAGGTCACATTATTATGATTGCAAAATTGTCTTTAGGGCTCAAGAGGTCAGACTTTCTCTTTAATTCTTATAATATTTTGATTCAGAGTGAAGATTTTACAGTTAATATTTTTTTGGACTCAGACGGGATTATGACTTTTTCCTTTGGTCTAAATTGAAAACATTTGTTTGGCTCAGGTAAGAGCTTGTGAATTGTAAGTTTTACATGCATTTTGTCTTAAGTAGAAAATTGTGTATTGAATTTAGGAAGTGACTTATGACTTTAACTCTCTATTCCATAAATACGCCTTTCTACACCTTTGCAAACAGAGTAGACCAAGATCAGATGGCTCCCATAGGAGCCATCTGATCAGGGTCTGTTCTGTTTGCTTATTGAATAATATAAATCTGATTCTACAGTTTCTGCACAAACAAACTTCTCATGTGTTATGCCATTTTGAAAATTAATCTGATTTTAATACTCATGTCATCATTTTTTTCATGAATATTCATTGAGCAAAGGTTTAAATTTCTTTGAAGTCAGAAATTTACAAAATCAAATTGTCCATTTATATGACTATGATATAATGATTATAACTGTTACAAGTTTGTAAATTCAGATTGAAGCTTTACAATTTTATTTGGTTTAGGTTGCAGATGATTAGTTTGAAACTTTATTTTAATTAACCCTTAACATCTGAAACAGAGCAGACCCTGATCAAATGGCCCCTAATGGAAGTATCTGATCTGGATCTACTCTGTTTGCAAAAGCATGAAAAAACGTTTGCATGAGGAAAAGGGATAATTCAATTTGGCACTATTTTTATAACTTTATAAATTAGATTGAGTAGTAAATAGTGAAGACCCTCATTAAATTGCTCCTTCAGGAGATGATTAACTCCTCATATAAACAACTTTTCACACATTTGCTAATTAGAGTAGACCCAAACTAGCGTTTATTTGTTGATGTAAACAAACTATAAATAAAGATTATCTTATTTTGCCCCCTATATGACCTTTGACCTTGATGTGTGACCTTGACCTTAATAAGTCACCCCTAAAAATGTTCACCTCCATAAGTTGTACATGCATGCCAAGTTTGAAGTATGTACATTTGTATGTGCAACGGCAACAAAATTATCGTCAACGTTAAAGTTGGGGCCAAACCACCCAACAGACAGAGCAAAAGATATCCTCCCATCCCCTGTGATTTTTTTATTTTATTTTATTTTTTATTTTATTTTTTTTTTGGGGGGGGGGGGGGGGGGGGGGGGGAATAAAAACTCAGCTTTCATGTTGTCAATCTTACATGAATACTGAACAAGGAATTGGTTAATCAGCTGGGAGGTCTAAGCTATTTACCTAAGTTTGTCTGTCCAAATACTTAAGGCAATTTGGATAAAAATGAAGCTTCATTTGCAGAAATTGTAAGGATCATCATTCTGTCTATTTAAAACTTCCTATTCTTATTTGGCCCATATACAGGGGCTAGCGAAAGTTCAGGACTTTCTCTGACCTAGGCACACGTAGGTACGTAGATGTTAACTTGAAGCTTTGTTTGATTTAAGTAAATGACTATCAATTTAATACTATATAGATTAATATGGATCTGATAAGTAGCAGGTGTGAATTTGAAGATACTTTTAGTTGAAATAGTGGACTTTAAAAATGAAGCTTCACAGGTTTATTTAACTCAAACTGAGATGATTTAATCTGGCTCAAATTAACCCATTACCTCATAGGCTATTTTTAGATACAACCTCTTTGAATAAATCTACCGAAAAGGAGCATTAACTAGTGAAAATGAAAATTTTAGAATTTTATAGTTTGAAACCATTGTGATAAATAGAGCATTTGCTCCTATAGGAGCTCCTATATAAATAGAGCATTTATGACAATGGTTTCACAGCGTGACTTTTACAGAGTTGTTTAAAGTCATCAATATGAGGAAATGGGTTAAAGAGAGGTTTTACTGTATAATTCCATAAGCAAACGGCAGGATCTGATTTGATGGCTCCTATCCAGGTCCACCTTGTTTGTAAAGGTTTAAACCCTTTACTCTAAAAATATGCCTTCCTAAGCCTTTGCAAACAGAGTAGACTCAGATCAGACGGCTCCTATAGTGGCCGTCTGATCAGGGTCTGCTCTCTTAGCTTATGAAATAATATCAATATGATTCTACAGTTTCAGCAATGGCTAAAAACGTCTGAGTTCATGTGTCATAATAAAAACAAGGGCATGTTGTATTGCTATGCAAGACATGAGTCCCCCACCGGACTGAAAAAAACCTCCACTCTCCCCACCCCACCCACCCATGGTGTGGTTGACCATGGTATATACATGACCACCTGAATGGTATTAGTACCTACTTTCATACATTGAATCAGTAAATAAAAAGTTATTGTCCCGACAAGAAAATATGAAAAAGGGGAGTAACTCCAAAAATATTGATGCTAGAGTTATTGCCCTTGTGCGTGACACTACATCTCATCACGCTTGTTCCATATGAGAAGTTTCAAATCAATTGAACCAGTACATAAAGAGTTATTAACTGGACAAGAAAATATGAAAAGGGGAATAACTCCAACAATATAGATGCTAGAGTTATGGCCCTTGTGCATGACACTACCCCTCATCATGCGTGTTCCATATGTGAAGTTTCAAATCAATTGAACCAGTAGAGAAAGAGTTATTGTCCGGACAAAAAAATATGAAAAAGGGGAATAACTCCAAAAATATTGATGCTATAATTATGGCCCTTGTGCATGACACTACTCCAGATCATGCTTCTTCAATGTGTGAAGTTATAATGAATTTGGCCTAACTTTGTAGGAGATATTGCCCGGACACGAAGTGTGACAGACGGACTGACAAGAAAATATGAAAAAGGGGAATAACTCCAAAAATATTGATGCTAGAGTTATGGCCCTTGTGTATGACACTACCCCTCATCATGATTGTTCCATATGTGAAGTTTCAAATAAATTGAACCAGTAGATAAAGAGTTATTGTCCGGACAAAAAAATATGTAAAAGGGGAATAACTCCAAAAATATTGATGCTAGAGTTATGACCCTTGTGCATGACACTAGTCCTCATCATACTTCTTCAATGTGTGAAGTTATAATGAATTTGGCTTAACTTTGTAGGAGATATGGCCCGGACAAGAAGCGTGACAGACGGACGGACAGACAGACGGACGGACAGACGGACAGACGGACGGACAGACGGACAGACGGAATCGAGCAAACCTATAGTCCCCCAACCGGTAACCGGTGGGGGACTAATTAAACTAATTAATAATAAATATTCATGATGTCATTATTTATTTCATGAATATTCATGGAGTAAAGGGTCAAAAGTGTTTCTATCAGGTAAACGGATAAAACTTGATGTCAGTATTAAAATTTGAATTTGCTCAAATGAAAAGCTGTCAATACATTGGTTGCTCAGCAACTTATCTTTTTCATGAATGACCTTGATTTATTACCATATCACAACAATTTGCAGCTTGTCAATTAAATGTCCTGAAGTGCAAATATTTCTCTCACATGAATTCATTGAATGTTAAACATACATTTCATGCAAACCACTCTAAATGGTTTTGTTTATAAAGTGACAAATATATCTCTAAACTCTAATATTGCCATCCGCAAATATTGTCACCCGCTTTGATTCCCATCATAAATTTCCTCTAAAATACAGTCGGTGCAAAACAGTTTAGATGCTGGTGGGAGGCCAAGTTATTTAGGGTCTCATTTGGATCCCATCTGTTTCAATACAGTATCACAAACTCTCCTCTTGTATGCACAGAGTTAAAGGTACAACATTTCACATTATTTCTTTTTCTTAACACTTCAACATTTTCTGCATATTCCCCCTGTTCATTATGACAAAAAATCAAACTTCTCTCACTCTCACATCAACCTGTCAATAAATTTTCCACCTCTTTCACCTTCAAATTGTAAAACTTTTGCAAAATTTCAACATCTGTACAAATCAATTGATCTAAAAGTCTTTAATCCACCACATTTCACACGAAATAAGTACTACTATTTTAATAACAAAAATGTTTATGGCATTTTAATTGTCTTTAACCTTTAACCCCCTGTAAAAAAAAAAAAAAAAAAAAAAAAAAAGAGGAAAAAACAATGTCTGCTCAAATTTGGATCTGGAGCAATTTGGACTATTTCAAACTTAAACAAGCTTTTGTGGAAATATTGACCAAGTGTGAACCAGTTGGATCCTGATGGGGCACCAAGTTACTCATTATCTCTTTCAGATCCAAGCTGTTTGCAAATGCTTCTCAGATCATGGTTAGCGAGATCAGGGTAAAGGTCCCCTTTTTGATTCAATTAACATTTAGCAAGCTGTGGGAAACAACTTTTCACTACTTTGCAAAAAGGTTTGGATCCAAATCAGAGGTCCAGATAAGATGTGTAAATTTAAACATGTTCAAGAATAACTCCTTTATTTCTCCACCGAATCCTATAATGTGACCACTCTTTAGAATCGTCTATTTGAGACGATTCTAAAGAGTGGTCACATATTAGGGATTGGTGGAGAAATAACAATTTTAGTATTTGGGTATGCACCTATATCTGTATATCGGCAAATGAAATGCAAAGATACTTGGGTGGCTCATTAGGATCCAGGCTGTTTGACACATAAATTTGCATAGGCGTAATTCAGCTTGAATAAACACTGAACAAACAATAATTGGACAAATGACAATTAAATTTGTTAAGCACATTAACCCTTTGGATGCAGAAAATGAGTTTTGCAAACAGAAAGATTCCAGATCACAGGGCTCCTAGAGGAGCCCTCTGTTCAGGGTCTGCACTGTTTGCCATTCAAAGTCCTCTAGGAAATTTAAACCTTTCATACTGAATGGGATGTATGGTTAAACACTGACGGTCCATTCTATTTTGAATGTTCAGCATTCAAACGGTTAATAATTAAATACTGAACAAGGCTAACATGAACACCTGGTCAAATCTACCCATAACTTTAGCATGTTACACTTAACAGTTCGAAAATATGTTGTCTCAATTCAAATACAATTTTTCTTCCATTTCTTTCCAAAAACATGATTGGAGTGAAAAACAGTTTTGATCCTGTTGAAATGCTAAGTGCATTGTATATCATTTGTGAGTAAATCATTTGAAAATAAAAAATTCATCAATTATTGCTAAGTGTTGATTCAATTTACTTTGAATGCTAGAAATGAGTGTCTTAGCATTGGAAAACAGTGTAGGTCCAGATCAGTGGGCTCCTAGAGGATTCCTCCGATCAGAGTCTACACGGTTTATCATTCAAAATCCTGTAGCAATTCCAAGCCTTTTGTACTGAATAGACTATATAGATTAATAGAATCAAGCATGGGTTTTGTTAAAGACGGGGGTTTCTATACCCGAGGTTGGTCTGTTCCAGTCGGAAACGAGCTTTAGCGAGTTTCCGATTGGAACAGACCAACCGAGGGTATAGAACCCCCCGGCTTTAACAAATCCCATGCTTGATTATTTTTCTCGCTGAAATACGCCCTAAAACCAAGAGAATTAACGAATTTTGTGAAGTACTACTTTACATTGCGTATTACGACTTCCATATCTAATAGCAACAGACCGCAGCATAACTTTAGGCGTGACACCAACTTCTTGCATAAAACGTGCTGTTGTAGTCCCGCTAGACCATGTATTAACAAGGCGATTCTCGTGCTCACGCGCTGTTGTTGACTGGTTTTAATTATAACTATTACGGGCCTAAGGTAAACAATGGACGCGAATGTTACAGCGTTTTGGCCTAAGCTAGGTGAACGCCGGGGTGTGAGTATTTCCAGGAGCACCGACAATGAACTGTTTTTAGTGATAGACATATTGAATGAAATTCCGTGTAAACGGTATTTGATACAATCATGAATTGACGTCGAAAAGAAAACAGTGGCCCGGAAACAGCATAAATCGACGAAGTGTCAAAGAAGTGTATAGTTTTGCTGCCGTTGTTTTGCTTGTATTTTGAAGAATTAAATTGATGCAGGAGAGCAGAACATTGGTTTTATGCAAGAATAGCGTTAATACACGTTTGTTTTTCGGGCTCGGGCCAACAACAGTTCCTCGGGATACTGCAGATGTTATTGCCCGAAAAAACGTGTATTAACCCTCTAATGACGTCATTTGTTATGACAACCACAAACGTTGCGTTTTGGCGTAAATATAAAAGACTGAGTGACTACAAAACAACGTCTTCGGTTAATTAAATAGGCTTTTAAAGTGTTTATATGATAAATAGAATTTCATATTCGTGCTAATTACTTATATTAATTTCAATTCATAAGGTTGTTGCCTATAGAAATGTTGGTATAATTCTGTAAGAAGTCCTTCCCTTGTATTGATTTTACCCAATCGCGCGTATGAATACACTAGTCACGGGGTGTTCCAGATAAGGATTTCTAGTACGGCTATTTTTAGTAACTCAGCTTATCTAGCACGACTGAGAAGCGAGAAAAACCATTCCTTCATACTGACACCTCTCAGTGACCTCAGTAAAAGTTATTTTTGAAACCATTGTGATAAATAGAGTATTTGCTCCCTATGGAGCAAATACTCTATTTATCACAATGGTTTCAAAACTACAAATTTCTAAAATTCCCTGTTGTTTTTTAGTAAATGTTCCTTTTCAGTAGAGGTTGGGTCTAAAAATAATGGGAATGGGTTAAACAGTTAAACAGTAGGGTCATTCCTCTTTTGAACATTCAGCAAGTTGACAGGTGGTTAACCCTTTTCTTCATATAAACATGTTTTTATGCATTTGCAAAAAGAGTAGACCCAGATCCTATAGGAGCCATCTTGTCAGGGTCTGCTTTGTTTGCTAATGGAATAGTCTTAAAAAGCAAGTGGTTGCATAACATAGGAGCTTTTTGCATTATTTCTGGTCTGCATTGAGCTCCCACCTGCATTACAGACCCATAATTAGACCTCTTTCTGATGGCTGCTTAAGGCAAGTTCTACTGTAGTCCATGTGATAGGGTAAAATTACCACCTGCATTTATGATCTAGAATTAGTCATATCTTAGGTTATTGCTTTCAAGAGGGTTCACTGTATATTCCTTTCATTTATTTACGGAAGAGTTTCTTTCCAAAATTGGATGCAAGCAACATTTTAATACTTTCCGTCATATAAGCGCTTTTTCACTCATTTGCAGAGAAGACCCCGATCAGATGGCTCCTGTAGGAGCCGTCTGGTCAGGGTCTGCTAATCTTTGCTAATGGAATTTGATTGATCTGTTTCTTTACTTTCTAAAATGGCTACAATGTTCCATCTTCCATTTGAACTATTTTGTCCATGAATATTCAGCAGGTATTGAAATTTGGACTAAATATAGAAAAGGCAAAGGGTTAAAATGTTGTATTAAATATGCATTTATTGAAAGCTGAAAAGAAGGAAATTGTTCCACATGCTCAAGGTTCATGTTTGAAATTCTCCAGCTGTATAGATCAATGATAAAGTGCTCTTTAAGTAGCTTGTTTTCTCTTCAATTGAATTGTTAACATCTTTGCTACAGCAAGGAAATTGAAATAAATGACACAAAATAATTGAAAATGGTTCATAGATCACAAACAACCGTTCTGAGGCTGCACTAAACATGTGTCTTCATAAATGGACATACAGAGCATTTAAATGCAAAATTTGGGCTCGTAAAAATAATGTAGCGGAACTCACAAATTTCCCAAAAATTAAACATTGATGCAAGTTTTTACAATGCCTTGGATACTGATCAGATAAAATCATCCATAAACACCATAATTGTAGGTTCTATTTTATACTACCAATATGTAACAATGGACAAAAAAAGTGCAAAAATTGTAAATTCCAGCAGTTATCCTACAACATACCTCATGCAAAATCTAGCTGCAGATGGTGAAGGGTAAATAAAATCTAATAAAACTATCTTTGTGTCCAGGTGCACAAGCAGTAGCTCCAGGGTTGAATGCAAGGCTGTATTATCTATATTATTTAATCTTTATAAGTATTTAAAATAATTGTTTTCCTAAAATTGTAAAGTCTATTTTTTCTTTCATTTTAACTGAAAAACACTATGACAGTTTCAAACATTTTGAATCCTGATGAGACGCCAAGTAACTTAGCGTCTCATCTGGATCCAAACTGTTTGCAAAGGTCATTACAAATGTTCTCAATATATGGTAGTTATGGCAGTATTGTACTTAACTCAACGAGTTGTTTTACACGACTTGTAAATTCTTAGCATAACAAACAAATGTCATCACAAATATTGTCAACTTTTTCTTCTGAGTTTTTCTCACATACAGTAGAACTTGTCTTAAGCAGTCATTCAAATATTGATTATAGGGGTCTTAAACAGCAGGTGGTGGCTTATTATGAAGGGCAAAACTAATGCAGAAAACTCCTATAGGAGTTTTCTGCATTACTTTTGGCCTGCATTAAGCTACCACCTGCCTTATAAATCCATAATTAGACCTCTTTTTGGTAGAAACTTAAGACAGGTTCTGCTGTACACACAGTATTACCTACTGTTCAGGAACAGAGGAGCTATCTGTTTAACTGTTTCATCTGCATCAAAACCGTTTGTAAAGAATGTTCTGGCATTTGCAAACAGTATAAACCAAGATCATAGGGCTCCTCAAAGAGCCCTCTGATCAGGCTTTGCCCTGTTTGTCAGTCATAATCCTCTTGTAAATTATAGCTTTTCATACTGATTGGACTATATCTTTAACCCTTTATTCCATAAATACACCTTTATACGCATTTGTAAACAGAGTAGACCCAGATTAGATCGCTCCTATACATTATAAGTGGCCATCTAATGAACTTCTTCATCACATTTTTGTCATTGTATTTTTTTTTAAACTAGATAACCTACACTAACTACCCTAAGAATTTGAACAGACAAAATTAGGCAAATAGTACAGACCCAGATCAAACAGCTCCTGAAGGATCAAAACATTAAAGTTATCAAATGGTACCAAATTAAAATATTCAGTTTCAGAGACCGGTGGAGAGTGGAGTTTGCAGTGAAAAATTGTATTAACTCTTGGCACTCTTGTATCAGATCTGTGACAGTTTGGAATCAGATAAATAACTATTTCATCAGACAGCATGCAATTTAACACTGTATCTTTGAAGACAAATATAAGAAAAAACTGGATTGTAGCACATGACACTTTTCTTTAGATGACAATTACTTAGCTAATGCAACACTTACCGTAACACACATAATTTGGTCATCACAGTCTTGGAATATGCGAAGGCACTCTCCTGTCAATATATTGGTCAGCCGTAGTGTCCTGAAAGTACAGACAGAGTCATAAGCAACAGATAAAAGGTGGGTACTCAAGTACTAAAATCATCATTTCTCCACCAAACCCTGTAAAAAAAATTTATTATATATGGTGACCACTCTTTAGAATCATCTTGAAGAGACCATTCTAAAGAGTGGTCACAACATGGGGTTTGTTAAAGAAATAAAGAAGTTACTCTTGAAAATATTTTAATTTACGCATTAATGGACCTCTGAGAGTAACAATTGAAGGTCTTTTCTAGACAATTCTAAACTGTGGTCACAGTACAGGGTTAAGTGGAGAAATAAAGGAGCTATTCTTGAAAAATATTAAATGTGCACATCTTATCTGGAACTCTGTAAAGGGTTAAACATATAAAAAGATATCAAATAGTAATTCATCTTATATGGTTTATCTTAGGCATTTTTACCTAAAACTTTTGCAATCTTTAATTTCTCAATCAGACCAACAGATCGATTAATTAATCCTTTACCTCATAGAGTCACCTTTTGATGCCACTTATTACTGACCATTATAAAAATCTGTTAATGAATATTCATGAATTCCTCTAATTGTTTCAAACAAAGTGGACAGACTTTCAGCAATGGTGATTTTCACAGTAGGAGATGAATCAATTTCTCAATTAACCCTTTCCCTAATATAAAGGTGTTTTCACGCATTTGCAAACAGAGTAGACCCAGTTCAGACAGCTCCTAGAGGAGCCATCTGATCAGGGTCTACTCTGTTTGCTATTATAATTTGATAGATCTGATTCTTTACTTTCTAAAATGGCTACAATATTCCACCTTGCATATTACATTTTAACTATTTTATCCATGAATATTCAGTAGGTGTTGAAAATTGGAATAAACATAGAACAGGGAAAGGGTTAACCCTTCTCATGCTAGGCCTGTCTTGACTGTCATTTACAAACAGCTTCAATCCAGCTGAGATGCCAAGCTGTTTGACACTAGGTCAATGGTTTCTCAAAGGATTGAATGAATTGGAAGTCAGAGAACATTAAAGCACATAAGAAATTGAGCAGACATTATTTTTCTCAGCATAAGAAGGGTTAAGCTGGTTACTGACTAATTACACTTTTCTATCTTACATCACCCCATTCCTCTATGTTCACAAATCCTGCATAAAGTCAGGGCTTACAAGACTAATTATGGGCTTACAAGCATCTAACGCTCATTGTGCAGTCAGCTTTGAAGTTTAATAAATGTGTGATTCTCCTCAATTTGCTAAAAAAAAGTTCAAACGTAAACACCTGTTGAAAGTTTTTGTGCTTTGCTCCATCAGATGGTATCAGCTCGGGAATAAACCAGCTTTGTTCAGAAGGAGATAAGGCCTTCAGTCAAGGCAGATCACTTAATATACAAGATGGTTAAAAAATCCCCTCAAATCAATATTTGAAACAGTATAATTAATATACACAAGCAAAGCAAAACGGCAATACTTAAATGGGAGATGATATCTGTTATCCTGTGGGGACAGGAATGAACTGTGAAAACCTTTATCAATTGATGGTGAAGTTTGATCTTCTTTAATCCTCAGCTAATGATCCAGTGAAAATGGGAAGATGCATAAACTGTAAACTAGCTTCCGTTGAAGAAATATGGTTCAACTCTTGCTCGAAGCACAAACTCACTCTGCACTTTGGGAAAATTATAACCCTTTCAATGCAGAAGTGAGTCACCAATGTCCTTTGCAAACAGTGTAGACAGGGCTCCTAATGGAGCCCTCTCATCCGGGTTTGTCATGTTATACTTTTTTATTTCAAAAGAATCCCTGAATATTCATAGTAGACTTGACTTGTTTTAAGTTTGTAAATTCAGCATTGAAAGGAGTTTATGCAACTCTGCTCAAAACAAACCATATCACCTCTTTGCACACTAACACATTGAAAATCTTTGTTGAATTTGAAAACAGTGAAACCTGCTAATGGTTAATTCCTTGAGCAACTCATTAACATAACCTAAAATCAAGGTTAAAAAAAGGGAAATAATTCATTCACAATTCAATCCAGAGTTACAGACCTTGTCATGCAGGATCACCTAATGATCCTGTATAATTTTATGAAGTTTCATTCTGTTTGTGAAAGGCTTTAACCAAAAATAGTAAAAAGGGACATAATTGTGTTGAAAATCAATTAACAATGTAATGCAAGGTCACTTGATCACCCAAATAGCAATACCTCCAATGCTTTTTAAGACAAGACATTTATTGAGAAAAATAAACTTCTAAACTAGAGGTTGAAAAGGAGCATAATTCTGTAAAACTGTAGAATGTCAACCCAGGGGTATGTAATATATCAAACAGGATCAATTGAAAATCTCAAACAAATATGTAAAGTTCAAAAGTAATACATGTAGTACTAACAGCTTCTGAGAAGAAGGCTCTTCATGAAAAAACTTAACCTATAAATCTATGCAGACCATGACACCAACACCTGGGAGTGCTAAAAAACCTTCCCTAATCTCCAAACAGTTGAGTTAAATCCATTAAAATCTGTCTCCAGTGACCATGCAAAATAATTCTGGGTTTTTAAGACAGGAGGTAGCTTAATGCAGGGCAAACATTATTCAGAAAGCTCCTCTGGGAGTTCTCTGGAATGCATTACTTTCATTTAGAGTTCCCCCTTTCTCTCATAAATACATTTTTCAAGCCTGTAAGAGACATCTGATCAGGGTCTGCTCTG
This sequence comes from Azorinus chamasolen, assembly GCA_963576725.1. NCBI lineage: Eukaryota > Metazoa > Mollusca > Bivalvia > Cardiida > Solecurtidae > Azorinus > Azorinus chamasolen. Next base: position 49,942,993 of record OY755235.1, read on the forward strand.
TTTGCTTATGAAATAATATAGATCTGATGCATTGAAAATTGTATGTTATAAAAGTTAAGCTAATGAATATTCATGAAGTGATCAATTAATACATAAATGTTCATTAGGGAAAGGTTTAACCCTTTCCTCCATAAATACGCCTTTCTACGCCTCTGTAAAAGTCACCTGTTGAAACCATTGTGATAAATAGAGCATTTGCTTGAGCAAATGCTCTATTTATCACAATGGTTTCAAATTACAAAATTCTAACATTTTCCTTTTCTCTGGTTATTGCTCCTTTTCGGTAGATTTATTCAAAGAGGTTGGATCTAAAAATAGTCTATGAGGGAATGGGTTAAGCAAAGTAACCTGCTTTTATAGACCCTGCGTTCATTAATACTGTGGTCATTACAGGCATATTCATTGTGTAGGATTTGCTGGACAATAGATGTGCTGGCAAGTACATTGTACCTATATATAGATGAAAGCAATATCAACGTCTCTTTCCTTTTACAAAACATAAGCATACCTTCATTATAACAAACAAACCCAGTTGCCAGAATCAGTTTTGTTTATAGGCTCCCCACACAGATAGCAATTTATAGAGGTTGTTATCAACATATTGCTTTCCTATCATCTAATATCCTTGTAACTACAGAAAGAGTTGGCCGCTTCTAATGCCGTGCTTCACAGAACTTTTAAAGTAATCTGCGATTTGTAAATGATACATAAATGTAATGTAAGTGTGATGTGAACAGTTCTACAGATCCTGATCAGCTGCCACTGTATTCAATGTCTGATCTAGAACAAGTGTACTTGTAGATGTCATTAAGTTATCCATAATCGTATATTAACTACACTTTAGATAAGTAACTCAATTATTCTGTGATTGAGGACTGACATTTCAAAATGCTTGCCATTAAATGTAATACCAGCAACTGGTAGAAAATAGGTAAAAGTTGTTCAAATGAGATTTCAATCACCTTAAGCTCAACACACCTGTTTCCTTGGTACGACCAATCTTTAACTCTTTCCCTCATATGAACACCTATTCCTGCATTTGCAAACAGAGTAGACCGAGATCAGATGGCTCCGATCGGAGCCATCTGATCAGGGTCTGCTCTGTTTGCTTTTGACATTATATAGATCTGATCCTACATTTTTTGTCTAAGCCAACAGTTCCTTTTTTACAATTTTACCATATAAAAATTAAGTTAATGAATATTCATGAAATGATCAATTCATTTAAAAATGTTCATTAAGGAAAGGGTTAACCCATTACCGTATAGGCTATATTTAGACCCAACCTCTTTGAATAAATCTAACCAAAATGGAACATATACAAGAGGAGAGGAAACTGTTAGAATTGTGTGGTTTTGAAACCATTGTGATAAATAGAGCATTAAAATTTTGCTCCTATGGAGCAAATGCTCTATTTATCACAATGGTTTCATGAAGTGACTTTTGTAGAGGCATCAAAAGGCGTCAGTATGAAGGAAAGGGTTAACTCAGTTCCGGAACTGAAAAGTTATGGAATCAAGGAGCTGATTATTGCCATTAATTATTTAAAATGTTTAATTGTTTTTCAATCAGAACAAAGAAAGATCTGAAATTACTTTATCACAAAAGCTTTGTGAACCTAACCCTTTCCTTCATGAATATTCATGAAAGAAATAATGACATTATGAATATTAATCATATTTTTTATAATGCTACAAGGGCATAGGAAGTTTTGGCCATGGCAGAAACTGTAGAATCAGATCTTTACTATTTAATAAGCAAACAGAATAGACCCAGATCAGATGGCTCCTACAGGAGCCATCTGATCTGGGTCTACTCTGTTTGCAATGGTGTAAAAAGGCATATTTACAGAGAAAAGGGTTCATCAGAACTTTGTCAACTCTCACACTGCCACGTAATGTCATCTGCAAAATTTGTTGCCTGTTGCAATTTTCATTTTTTCATTTTTTTCCATTTTCTTAATTCATAATTGCATTATTAACCCTTTCCCTCATATTGACGACTTTTGACGACTCTGTAGAAGTCACTTTGTGAAACCATTGTGATAAATACAGCATTGGTCCTATAGGAGCAAATGCTCTATTTATCACAATAGTTTAAAACTACAAAATTCTAAAATTTTCCTTTACTCTAATTAATGCTCCTTTTCGGTGGATTAATTCAAAGAGGCTGGGTCTAAAATTAGCCTATGAGGTAATGGGTTAAAAAGCATTGATGCTGATGAAATGTCTCTTTACTCTGCGACTCATCTGGATCAAAACTGTTCACAAAGGTCATAACAAATTCGCCGGCAGCAGCAAAAGAGTTTTACAAAGTTTTACAAGACATCAGATTTGTGTATTAGGGTATAGTAACTTAATTTCATACATACCGGTATTAGGACAGATCAAACTTAGGCATATAGTGCAGATGCAGATCACTCTGTTTCTGACATAGCAGTTTGATCCCAGACTACACCATTTCTACTCCATTAGTTACATGTATGTAACCCTTTTCCTCAAACAAATGCTTTTTCACACTTTTGCAAACAGAGTAGACCCAGATCAGATGGCTCCTTCAGAAGCTGTCTGATCAGGATCCGCTCTCATTGCATATAAAATTATAAAAGACCTGACTCTACAGTTTCTACTAGTACCAAAACAATCCTGTGTACATATGCCAATATAAAAATTCAGCTGATAAATATTCATGATTTATTTTTTATTTCTTACATGAATATTTGACAGGGAAAGGGTTTAACAGACTGTGAGACATCATTGATATAACAAGAGCACCGCAAGTGGGTGCAACGCTCGTCTGTCATCATTATCAAGATGAATATGCATGCCGGGTTACGACAATAGCTCGTGATTTCTTCGAAACAAGCGAGCTAAAAATGGTTAACTTGTAATAGCATACAGTAAAACCAGTCTAAACCAGATGTTAAATCTAGTATAACTATTGGTCTTTGAGACAGGTGGCAGCTCAATGCAGGGTGAAAGTCATGCTAAAAGCTACTAGAGGAGCTTTCCGCATGACTTTCACCCTGCATTAAGCAACCACCTGCCTAAAAGTATCTAAATTCTTCTCAACTAGAATTGCAGTTTAGAGGGGTTTTACTGTATTGAAAAAACACAATTGTTTTGCCCAGTATATTACTGAAACATATGTCATAGCTGCTGCATTAATCAATCAAAATTTGATCTGTATTTTCTACATACAAATTTATACAGCTATCGTTGTAATGTACTTAGGTGGAAACATTACTGAAAACTTTTCAAGAATTTTTTTCAGCTCATCATTTATGTCTGCTGTTGTAAAATTTTTATAAATTTTATCAGAAGACATAACTTTTAACATCTCACCAGGATCAACTGAGGATAAACTTTGGTTATTTATAGGCTTATGTTTTGCATTTTATTTCTGTAAATGAATACACAGAAGAACTCCTCTAAAGTGACCACTTAATGAATAAATATAGACATCATTTAAAGCAGGTGGTTGCCTAATACAGGATGAAAGTTATGCAGAAAGCTCCTATGGGAGCTTTGTGCATAACTTTTGTCCTGTATTAAGCTACCACTTCTCTTCAAAATTAAGATTTGTAACTCTGTTTGGTGATCGCATTAAAGAGGTTTTACTGTAGTTTTGTGATTTATTGTTCCGGAATCAAAAGATCTATTTCTGATCAGAAAACTGATGAATTATGAGACACAAGTGTCTTGAAATCAGTCTGTATTCTCAGGTTGCATTCCTTTATAAAATGCCACCAAATTCATAACCACAATTACCGGTAACCTTTTCATAGTGAGGAAAGCAGTCCTTCATGTCCTTTACAAACAGTGTAGCCCCAGTAGATACAGATAAGAAGGCTCCTAGAGCTTGCACTCTTTGTCATGTTACAATTTTCTTTGAAAAATCCCTGAATATTCACGGTAATATTAACCTGTTTAAATTTTGGAATAGCTGATTTGACAATCCCTGTTTAAAAGGGCTAACTCTTTGCATGCTGGGTATTTGTCATCTGCACTAACTCTTTGCATGCTGGGTATTTGTCATCTACAAAACTTTGTTGTCTGCTACAAATTGTTAAAATGGTAATGGACTAATTAGATGCATGTTTAACTTATAGTGGCATAATTATGAACACACAATATTTTGACCATGGCAGAAACTGTAGAATCAGATCTATATTATACTATAAGCAAACAAAGCAGATCCTAATCAGACGGCTCCTCTGATCTGGGTCTACTCTGTTTGCAAAGGCGTAGAAAGGCGTATCTATGGAGTAAAGGGTTAACATTTTATCCAAATCTGGTGCAAGTCACTAAAACAACATCTACTGTGAAAAAATGGTTCATGCTCAGCATATAAAGATTGACTATCAAGTCTTTAATATTAGATATTCATTTCTGTTTTACTTTCAAATAATTAGTATCAGAATTGATCTAGATCACATTTTATCGCAAATGTTCTAACAGTGCTAGATTCTATCCCTATACTGCATAAAGACACCTTGTAACACCTTTGTAAGCATAGTAGATCCAGATCAGACAGCTCCTCCTGTAGGAGCCACCAGATCAGGGTCTGCTCTGCTTGCTTATGGAATTATATAGATCTGAGTCTACAATTTCTGCCATGTCCAAAATTCCCCGTGTTCTTGTGCGAATATAAAAAATCATCTAATTAATATTCATGATTATACAAATATTCATGGAGTAAAGGGTTAAATCTTATTCATTACCTTTTCTACAAGTTAAAGGTCTAAACAGAGTGCATGGATTCCAACAGTGCTGTAGTGCTATCTGATTCTAGATTTCCATGTTTCTTACAGATTTTATCGAGTTTCTGAGGAAGAGGGATTAGTTTTGTACTGTAGGAGCTAACTTTGTTAGGTTCAATGGTTTCTTAAGATTTGAAAAACACTTCACTTCCTCCATTTGTCTCTGAAGTCATTCAAGAAGGAATCCGCTAGAATTAACCCTTTCAGCTAAGTACAGTAAAACTTCGATTATCCGAACACTAAAATACGTATTATTATCGATCTTTAAGACAGGTGGCAGCTTAATGCATGGTGAAAGTCATGCAGAAAGCTCCTCTAGGAGCTTTCTGCATGACTTTCACCATGCATTAAGCAGCCACCTGCCTAAAAGGGTCTAAATTCTTCTATACCGAAAATTCGAATAATCGAGGTTTTACTGTATTTGAAATTGAAAACAGACATCTAAATGTACAAAAGTAATGATTTTCTTGGCATATTTGAAATATTCTCAGCTCTGATGATTTTGGGTGTACATAGAGACCAAATCATAGAGGTCTGGTGGTTCTAGAACAGACTTTCCATTCATAGATAATCAGATAAAATACATATTAAATATAATGGAAAACACTGCAAGATTAGATCTGGCTTTGAATTCCTCAATACAATCTCAAAATCGAAATCAACAAGATGTGTTTGTGAAATAGTAAGCTCCAAATAGAAGCTTGAATCATTAATTTGACCTTTGACATTGGAGTTTTATCTTGACCTTGACATAGCACCACTTATGTTTCAGTTTCATCAGATGTTTATATATGTCAATCTCTTACAGCTACAAAGTTGAGGTCAAGGTTTCAAACAGATAAACAAACAGACAAACAAATAGACAGACACCAGACAAACAAACAGACCAAAAACAACATGCCCCTATCTAGAAATAAGAGGCATATAGTATTCTAAAATATGTTTGCTTGGTTCAAAACTTGAGTTCAAAGCCCTGGGATGTTTGGAGGAAACTGTTCAAGTCCAGAAGAGCATACTTTATTAACTCTTTTAATGCCAGACATTAGTTTTGGCATTTTCAAACGGCGTAGATACAGATCTGAGGGCTCATTCAAAGACCTCAAGCAAGTTTGCAGGTCTTTCCAGTATATGGATACTACCATGCTCAAAACTGTATTGACACTATCTGCTCAAACAATATACATACCGGTAGTCTTATATAGAAACTAACCTGCTCTAACAGTGTACACAGAAATTACCCTGTTTAAAAACCGTATATGGAAACTACTTTGCTCACAGCGAACATGGAAACTACCTTGCCATATATGGAAACTACCTTGCTCACAGCGAACATGGAAACTACCTTGCCATATATATGGAAACTACCTTGCTCACAGTGAACATAGAAACTACCTTGCCATATATGGAAACTACCTTGCTCACAGTGAACATAGAAACTACCTTGCCATATATGGAAACTACCTTGCTCACAGTGAACATAGAAACTACCTTGCCATATATGGAAACTACCTTGCTCACAGTGAACAAAGAAACTGTCCTACTCAAACAGTATATGGAAACTATCCTGCTGACAGTATATATAGAAAACTAAAAATGGGCTTGTTCATAGTCTGCACATAGTGGAATATCTGCAATAGCAGAAACTTTAGAATCAGTTTATATTGTTCCATTAGCTGTGAACTACAGCAGACCTACAGGAGCTGTTTGATCTAAGACTACTGTGTTTGCAAAAGCATATCCTAACACTTCGCTTGCTATTCACGTCAATATACCTACCTGTAAATAGTGAAGACCCAGATGAGACAGCTCCTGCAGGAGCTGTCTCATCAGGGTCTGCACTATTTACAAGTTGATTGTGCAACCAGTGCACACCACAGCAGTGATTGCACAACGAAATACTTGTACACAGTGAAGATATATGTAATTATACAACAGGGCATGGGTAAAGAAGGAGAAATGTATTTTAAAATTCAGCAAGCGAAGGGTTAATCTTAGTATACATAGAAATTATTCCACTCACAGTAAGCAAAGCAGCTATCTTGCACATAGTTTAAGTGCAAGAAAACTATCATGCTCATTGTGAGTATAACAGCTTTCTTGCTCTAAGTGTACAAATAAACTACATGTATTCCACTCACAGTATGTGAGGTAAATAAACAACCAACACGTTTTTTTTTATTTTACTGCATACATGTTTCGATCTACATCTTCATCAGTGCATAGCCACAAAAAATTACTTAACATCATGGAAGTGATGTCACTGTATAAACAATGGCGGGAAAATTAAACGTAACATTATAATAAATTTAAGAATGTTAACCCTTTGCTTGCTATTCAAGTCAATAACCCTACCTGTAAATAGTGAAGACCCAGATGAGACAGCTCCTGCAGGAGCTGTCTCATCAGGGTCTGCACTATTTACAAATTGATTGTGCAACCAGTGCACTCCACAGCAGCGATTGCACAGCGAAATACTTGTACACAGTGAAGATATGTGTAATTATACAACAGGGCATGGGTAAAGAAGGAGACATGTATTGAAAAATTCAGCAAGAAAGGGTTAAGTAAACTACATAATTAAAATAGGCCGAAATTGCACACAGGATGTTTGGGTTTTTTTTGGGGGTTTTTAACTCACAGTATGTGAAGCAACTATTTTGCTCAAAGAGTGCAAGGAAACTATTCTGTTCAATGTGCATATAGCAGCTATCTGGATCCTAGTGTATATAGCAACTATCTTGTTCTTACTGTATTACAGCAGTTAAATGGGCTTTACTACTTTTTCATTAGTGCATGTAGTTGCTATCTTGCTCTTAGTGTTTATAACTACTATCTTCCTCAAAGTGCATTTAGCTGATATCTTGCTTTTACTGTAGATAACAACTACCTTGTTCTCAGTGTATATAACAGCTATCTTGTTCTCAGTGTATATAACAACTATCTTGTTCTCAGTGTATATATAACAGCTATCTTGTTCTCAGTGTATATAACAACTATTTTTCTCTCAGTGTATATAACAGCTACCTTGCTTTCAGTATATATAACAGCTATCTTGCTCTCAGTGTATATAACAGCTATCTTGCTTTCAGTATACATAACAGCTATCTTGTTCTCAGTGTATATAACAGCTATCTTGTTCTCAGTGTATATATAACAGCTATCTTGTTCTCAGTGTATATAACAACCATTTTTATCTTAGTGTATATAACAGCTATCTTGTTCTCAGTGTATATAACAGTTATCTTGTTCTCAGTGTATACATAACAGCTATCTTGTTCTCAGTGTATATAACAACCATTTTTATCTTAGTGTATATAACAGCTATCTTGTTCTCAGTGTATATAACAGTTATCTTGTTCTCAGTGTATACATAACAGCTATCTTGTTCTCAGTGTATATAACAACCATTTTTATCTTAGTGTATATAACAGCTGTCTTGCTTTCAGTATATATAACAGATATCTTGCTCTCAGTGTATATAACAGCTAACTTGCTTTCAGTATACATAATACCTATCTTGTTCTCAGTGTATATAACAGCTATCTTGTTCTCAGTGTATATAACAACTATCTTGTTCTCAGTGTATATATAACAGCTATCTTGTTCTCAGTGTATATAACAACTATTTTTCTCTCAGTGTATATAACAGCTATCTTGCTTTCAGTATATATAACAGCTATCTTGCTATCAGTGTATATAACAAGTAACTTGCTTTCAGTGTATATAACAGCTAACTTGCTTTCAGTATACATAATAGCTAACTTGTTCTCAGTGTATATAACAGCTATCTTGTTCTCATGGTATATAACAACTATCTTGCTCAGTGTATATGACAGCTATCTTGCTTCAAGTATATATAACAGCTATCTTGTTCTCAGTGTATATATAACAGCTTAGGGCTAACTTGTACTCAGTGTATATGGCAGCTATCTTGCTCTCAATGTATATAACAGCTATCTTGTTCTCAGTGTAGATAACAGCTATCTTGCTCTCATGGTATATAATACTGGTATCTTGCTCTCAGTGTATAAAACAGGTATCTCGCTTTAAGTATATATAACAGCTATCTTGTTCTCAGTGTATATAACAGCTAACTTGCTCTCAGTGTATATGGCAGCTATCTTGCTCTCAATGTATATAACAGCTATCTTGCTCTTAGTGTATATAGCAGCTATAATACTCATATTATGCAAATATCTTCCCCTTTTTGAAAAAGTTAGCAAAGGTGTTAAAACATTTTTCTCTATGTTTGTAACATTGACCATTAATACATGACACACAGTAAAATATTAGAATAATAATTTACTCAATGAATCCAGCAAATATGCAGAGTAAACCTTGATCAAAGGGCCCTTAGAGGAACCCACTGATCAGGGTCAGAACTGTAGTACGTCAATCAAAATTCACTAGCAAATCTAGGCCTTTCTCACTCTGAATGGACTTTATAGTTAAACAATGGCACCTGACCATTCCACTTTGAAAATTCAGCATTCAAAGGGTTAACCCTTTACTCCATTAAAATTCATGTAAGAAATGATGACATCACAATAATCAATTTGCTGAATTTTTAAAATGGCAAATAAACACAGGAATTCTTGGCCATGGCAGACACTGTATAATCAGTTCTGCCCAATCCCATTAGCAAACAGTGCAGACCCTGTATAATCAGTTCTGCCCAATCCAATTAGCAAACAGTGCAGACCCTGTATAATCAGTTCTGCCCAATCCCATTAGCAAACAGTGCAGACCCTGTATAATCAGTTCTGCCCAATCCCATTAGCAAACAGAGCAGACACTATATAATCAGTTCTGCCCAATCCCATTAGCAAACTGAGCAGACACTATATAATCAGTTCTGCCCAATCCCATTAGCAAACAGAGCAGACACTATATAATCAGTTCTGCCCAATCCCATTAGCAAACAGAGCATCAGTTCTGCCCAATCCCATTAGCAAACAGAGCAGACACTATATAATCAGTTCTGCCCAATCCCATTAGCAAACAGAGCTAGTTCTGCCCAATCCCATTAGCAGACTCAGCAGACCCTGATCAGACGGATCCTACAGGAGCAATTTGATATGGGTCTATTCTGTTTACAAAGGTATTAAGAGCCATATATTACTAGGGAGTAAAAAGTTAATCACCAACAGCGATATTTTCATTCTTCTAGATTATCTATGTATTCATTTGTCATCTATAATACACATGTAAACTATAGACTGGCATGCTGCAGGTTGCAGGCTGCAGTTTTGACTCCCTATAAACAACTAATTGAATTCAGACTACAAATGTTTAACTTGGATCATTTCTTCAAAATGTTAGTCATTGTAAATTTTGTAAGACGATTTCACACATTTGCCTTTACAATATTTCATTAATGTTCTAACCACAAATTACTTCTCTATTTCTGGGTGGCTTGCTGCTTTGAATGCCCCCACAAAACTCATCTGTTAACCTGCCACTTTTTCACAAATTTTGTAAGATTAGGAGAATAAGACCTACAGACCTGTATATGAATCAAATTTTTAAATGTATATCAGATCGTTTCAGACAGAGATGAAAATCAGATCATTTGTTTCCCATTAGTACACATAAATTATTATTCCTTGTGCTTATTCCAGGGCCCCATATTCACTAACATTTTAACCCTTTCAATGCTGAATTTAACCCTTTCCCTGTTCTATGTTTATTACAAATTTCAATACCTACTGAATATTCATGGACAAAATAGTTATAATGTAATATAGAAGGAGGAACATTGTAGCAACTTTAAATTCCATTAGCAAACGGAGCAGACGCTGACCAGAAGGCTCCTATAGGAGCTGTCTGATCTGGGACTACTCTGTTTGCAGACGAGTGAAAACACGTTCATATGAGGGAATGGGTTAAGAGTGGAATAGCCAGTTACTGCTGAATGCTTTCCCTGTTTAATATTTATGAAAGGAAAAATGATATCATGGGTATTTATTAGCTATATTTTTTTTATAATGGCATACATACACTGAATGTTTTGATTCAGGCAGAAACTATATATATCATACCATAAGCAAACAGAGCAGACCCTAATTAGACGACTCCTATAGGAGCAGTCTGGTCTGGGTCTACTCTGTTTGCAAATGCATGAAAATGCATTTATATGTAGTTCTCATTCCCTGTGAAAGGATAAATTTGTGAGAGGATTTGAATGTGCTGACTCCTCTAGGAGCCCTCTGATATGGGTCTACAATGTTTGCAAATGTTAGCCAACTTTCCAAAAGGTTAAGTCTGAATTTGAGACTTGGGCTCAAAACTGCAAATTTAAATACTATTGTAAATTCACTGTATTTAAAAATATCATGTCTTAAAATTGCAAGTTAAGCCACTGGTTCACAATTATGTATGTAGAGCTAATTGTATAAAATAAAAGGGGTCTAAACTACAAGCAGCTGTTTATTTGTAAAGTAGCAGTGGTTTTTCCCCTATCAAATGAACATTTCAGTCATGACAACTCTATCTAATAATGTTTCACAAAACATCTTTATCAAATTTTCTTAAAGTTACATCTTAATTTTCAATCTGTGATCAGAAAAGCATGACAAGTTTCCTATTGGTTATTCAGTATTACCTCTGCGATAAATTAAGATAATATGAAACAGTTTAAATCAATTTTACCCCAAAACCTGCTATTAACGGGATTCAAATTACGACACTGGCAATCATTGACTGCATAATTAGGTTACCTATATCCTTTGAAAAAACAAAATCAAAAAGTACTGGAGCTTGCTCACAAATTTTGTCCTGTTAGTAAACAAAATAAAACTGCATTGGTTAATCCTTTGAATTCTCGTTTAATCCTTTCATTCAAACTCGTCAAGCTTATCATGAATATTCTGGGATTTTTTAAACCCTTCCCCTGTTCTATCTTTACTCCAAATTTCAACACCTTTCATGGAATATAGTTATAATGAAATATGGAAGGTGCAACATTGTAACCATTTTAGAAACTAAAGAAACAGATCTATCAAATTCAATTAGCAAACAGAGCAGACCCTGATCAGACAGCTCCTATAGGAGCTGTCTGATCTGGGTCTACCCTGTTTGCAAATGCGTGAAAAGGTGTTTATATGAATGAAATGGTTAAAGAAAATTGTAGCATGATAACCAGCTCCTCTAGGAGCCCCTCTCAGCTGGGTTTATACTGTTTACATAGCACATCAGTGACTGGGGTAACTCTTTAGAATGATAAATACAGTAAAACCTCATTATAACGGACACTAATTTGTGTTAATTATTTGGTATTTAGGACAGGTGGCTGCTTAAAGCAAGGTGAAAGTAAAACAGAACGCTCCTATAGGAGCGTTCTATTTTACTTTCACCTTGCTTTAAGCAGCCACCTGCCTTTAACACAAAATACTTGATGTCATTTAGTGGCCGTTATAATGAGGTTTTACTGTAATCCTCTTCTACAAAATTTGATAGTCTGCTTCAAGTACCAAAATTTCTTGCATTTTTTTAAAAACTAGTGGCAAATAGTTTGAATCATGATGTCAGCCTCAAAGTTACTCTACTGGATTCAAACTGTCTGTGTAGGATATCACACATTCACAATTAGCAGATAGTTGAATGATGCTATACTATTTAACACTTTCCCTCTTTAATATTCATACAAGAAAAAATAACTTCATGAATGTTTATTAGCTGAATTTTTATAAAAGCATATGTATACTAGATGGGTTTTTAGTGAGCGTTGCCAAAACGCTTACTATAGTTTCTAGACCACATTTCAGAGGATTTCGAAAATTGGATGTCGTTACCTAAGGATTCCTAGTAATCACCCACTGCAGAGAAATAGTGCATTGCCAGCGGACCTGAAACCCGGTTCAGTTTTTTGCAAATGATAAACTGAATAAGTTTTTGATAAACGTACTACAATTTCAGCGTTATATAATCATAATTTGAGAATCGATTCCGATAAAATGCATGCAAACACATGGTTTTGTCTGGGACAAAAACCCATTTCACCAATGATATACGCATGCGCAGTCTTATGACGTCACGGATCCATTCATTCATCAATGAAATCTAGACTTTTCAATGTACACGATCGGGTGATAAGTCCGGTGTACATGCGGTCATTTTCGACGAACAATAAATTAATTGCAATACGAATCAACAAATTACTGGCTTCATTTTTACCAGAGACTCTTTTAAATTTCACCGAATTTGCAGTTTCGCTAACATTTTTCCGGTTACGAAATGGCAAGGTGGCGAGATGATCACAGTTACCCTCTCTAATGAAGTACGAAACTAGGCCACTACATGTTGATTTTGTTATGATTGGAAACGTTATTTTAGTAAATGGTTGATATCAAGAGAGCATTTACAATAAACTGGATTAATTTTAAGGTAAGTCGATAATATGATTTCATAGCGTTTTATAACATTGTGGTCCTGGAGACCGAAAATCCATCAATCATGGAAATAGTTGGAACTTGGGTGGGGTAATTTTTTAAGGTTTTGAGCTATCCGCAACTTTGTACATTAACTACATTTTATTTCGTTTCGTGACATTTATGCAATTTATACATACTAAGCAGGATTCAATAGGGATCCTGTGCTAGACCTAGTCAATGCATGCATTCTTAATAGTATTCTTAAAAGCTACTTTCGGTTTTGATATCTCATTGATGATACAAGATCAAGCCATAATTACTTGAAATTAGTGTGATCAGTAGCATATAAATGAAATTTGCATATGAAACATAAAGAGAAGAAACGGACACTATCTTAAGAATTGTTGATACCTTCGAATTGATTCCTTGGAGAACACAACATGTACACTGTTATTGTTTTTGAAAATGGTTTTGTGCATCAGGCCAAAAGAAAACAAAGCAGACCCTGATCAGCCATCTGATCTGGACCTACTCTGTTTACAAAGGGATACAAATCTATGAAGTAAAGTGTTAAAGTTAACAATTTCAGTACTGATTTGGTATCATTATGTCTACCCCCATGATTTTATTGTATGATACACTTTTGTAATTTTAGTGAAAACTTTCTATGCTTTTAAGTTTTTCAAGTGATAGAATACTTTTAGAATATATTTTGTATTTTTGTCTGTCTGTCAAATGTCAACTGTTTGGAGCCAAAGCCAGAATGTCATAAATTTATGACATCTGTCGCAGTGTGTAGGTTTACGAACCTGGCGACCTGGTGTTCTTATAAAGAAACATACCCACTCAAACCCGGGTCGCCAGGTTCGCAGTCATACACTCTTCCATGTCGCCATTAAAGTGCGCTTGTACAGCAAGGCCGTACAAGTGAGGATAAACCTACACACTATGACATACCCCCCCCCCCCCCCAGCAAGTTGAAATTCGTCCTGAATTTCTATGTGTATGAGAACGACTTGGAATCAAACCCAGAGCTCATACAGTCACAGCCTCACGTTGGGGGCCAAATGTAACCGGGTATTCTTATAAAGAAACATACACACTCAGACCCCGGATCGAACCCTGGTTGCCAAGTTCGCAGTCATACACTCTACCACATCGCCATAAAAGCGCACTTGTACATGAAGGTCGTACAAGTGATGATAAACCTACACACTGTGACACATCTAAATTGGCTCCTAATTAACTTAGATACTTGTGCATGAGTTCTGTCTAGTTTACCATCAAAGTACTTAAATTAATTCTGTAAATTTCAGGATCTAGATCAAGCAGTCCTCAGTGAAGCCTGTGTATCAAATTCTTCCCAGGGAACAGCATGAAGAAAATCTCAGATGGCAAGTATGTATATGTTGGGAGTAGAAATACACAACAGTTTGTGTTACCCTTTACCTCATGAATATTTATGTAAAAAATTATGATATCATGAATATTAATTTTATTTTTGATTACCGGTATTTTTTAAAATGACATCAACAAATGATTTCTTTGCTACAGAAATGTTTTTATGAAATTATCAAATTTCTGAAAATTAACCTGTAACCATGATGATGATGATGTAAACGGGTTACTATCATATATAGCTAGATACCGAAAGAAAAATATTTAAACATTTTTCTCTCCAAAACCGGTGACCCAATTTGAATGACATTTGGTAGGAATAGTCACCAAATAACCATAAGTATTAAAATTGTAAAATATCAAATTGATATTTGAAAAACCAGTTGAACTCTTTCCCTGTTCTATATTTAGTCCAAATTTCAGTTCCTACTGAATATTCATGGACAAAATACTTGTAATGTACTTATAATTAAATATGGAAGGTGCAACACTGTAGCTATTTCAGAAAATAAAGAAACAGAGATCTATCAATTTCCATTCGCAAACAGGGCAGACCCTGATCAGATGGCTCCTATAGGAGCCGTCTGATCTGGATTGATTCTGTTTGCAAATGCGTGAAAACATGTTTATATCAGAGAAAGGGTTAATGTTGATTCTCAGACCACTACCTCATGTAGTATAAGCAGATTCCTAGGTAAACTGGAATCTTATCCTTAAAAACTCAAATATTTTAAACCAATGTGACTGATCCTAATAGGTATAACATTGCAGAGATCTCCCAGAGAAAATTCTTTTGTTTGTTATTTTGTAAACAGCTAGTGTAGACAACAGATATGACAGAGCTCTCCGAAATGAGGAATTGCTACATTGGTGCCAGAACTTACAAACTAGAAGCCAAATACACTTATACTTCATTTTCAAGTATTTTATGCAAATTGTTTAAAATTAAGGCTTTTATATTTTTAGCTCACCAGAGCACAAAGTGCTCAGGGTGAGCTTTTGTGATCGCCTGAGGTCTGTCCACATGCATCGATCGTGTGTGGTCAATTGTCAATAATATAAACCTTAAATCTTCTCCTCTGAATCTACAAGGTTCTCAGCTTTCATCTTTGGCACATAGCATCATGTTAAAGTAGCTATTTTTTTAGCTCACCTGAGCCAAAGGCTCAGGATGAGCTATTATGTCCGGCGTCCGTCCGGCGTCCGTCGTCCGGCCACATTTTCAAACGACATCTATTCTTAAACTGCTGACCAGATTTTAACCAAATTTTGTCAGAAGCATCATTGCCTAGGGGAACGAAACTTTGTTCACATTATGACCCCCGGGCCAAAAATGGCGCCGCCAAAGGGCTTATCAGTATTTCATAGGAAAATCTTTAAAAATCTTCTTCTCTGAAACTGTAAGGCCTAGACCTTTGATAGTTGGCATGTAGCATGATCTTATGGTTCTCTACAAAGATTGTTCAAATTATGACCCCCGGGCCAAAAATGGCCCTGCCCAAGGGTTTATCAGTTTTTCATAGGAAAATCTTTAAAAATCTTCTTCTCTGAAACTGTAAGGCCTAGACCATTGATAGTTGGCATGTAGCATGATCTAATGGTCCTTTACAAAGATTGTTCAAATTATGACCCCCGGGCCAAAAATGGTCCCGCCCAATGGCTTATCAGTTTTTCATAGGAAAATCTTTAAAAATCTTCTTCTCTGAAACTGTAAGGCCTAGACCTTTGATATTGGGCATGTAGCATGATCTAGTGGTCCTTTGCGAAGATTGTTCAAATTATGACCCCCGGGCCAAAAATGGCCCTGCCCAAGGGTTTATCAGTTTTTCATAGGAAAATCTTTAAAAATCTTCTTCTCTGAAACTGTAAGGCCTACACCTTTGATATTTTGCATGTAGCATGATCTAATTGTCCTCTTCAAAGATTGTTCAAAATATGACCCCGGGCCAAAAATGGCCCCGCCCAAGTGCTTATCAGTTTTTCATAGGAAAATCTTTAAAAATCATCTCTGAAAATGTAAGGCCTAGGCTAGAGCTTTGATATTTGGCATGTAGCTTTGGTTTGAGGTCCTCTGCCAAGATTGTTCAACTTAGGACCATGACCTCTTGGTGAAACTTAGCCCTGGCTTATCAGTTTTCATTGGAAAAATGTATCATTTTTCTCTGAAACCATAAGGCTGAGACCTTTAATTAATGGCATACTGCTTTGCCTTGTGGTTCTCTACCAAGGTTGTACAAATGATGGCCCCGTCCCTGGGGTATCTCAGGTGAGCGCTTCAGGGCCTCATGGCCCTCTTGTTTCCAGTTGTAATACCTGAGACTCTATCGCAACCCAACAAGAGAAAGACGTCCGATTCAACTGATCAACCTGGTTACCAAAAGTGCAGCGGACACTACAAATTATAGATGCAGTTTGCCAAACAACTGATCATGATTATGTTAAATCCAGCAGTCCAGTACTTTCTGTGATTGACCGCATAGAACTAATGGTTCCATGAGCATCCAAGTTGGACCCATGGACAATATTCAATATAAATACTATGACACTGGCAGTTAAATTTGTATCGAAATCATGGGGAGGCAGGTCTTTTGTCATGCACAAAACTTTACAGTGTGAAGCTTTCATGTATGGACAGGTCAGACTGTAATAGCTGTTTGTGGATTCAATATAACAAGTGACCTTAAAAAGAAAGATGTGAACATTTCCAAAGCCAGAGTACACATTGATAGAATAAGTCAATGAAAAGACTTCCACCTGGACTGGAGCAGTAAAATCATTCATTTAAATATGCAAGATTTGGTGAAGCAAATTTTCAGTGTGTTCATATCTCACATACTTTAACCATTTCCCTCATATACATGTTTTCACGCATTTGCAAACAGAGTAGACCGAGATCAGACAGCTCCTGTAGGAACCGTCTGATCAGGGTCTACTCTGTTTGCTAATGAAATTTGATAGATCTGTTTCTTCAGTTTCAAAATGGCTGTGATGTTCAACCTTCCATATTTCATTATAACTGTATTGGCCATGAATATTCAGTAGGTATTAAATTTTGGAATAAATAAAGAACAGGAAAGGGTTAAGCTGTCAATAAGTTGCTGTTGACTTGACTGTTTTATGTTGTACAGTGTACCAGAGGAGCAGATAAGAACTATAGTTTGAGTAATTCTCATTTTAAAAAGTACTTTAGCATCAGACAAAACAAATTGGGTACATGCACCTGATCTAAGGTATTTGGACGTTTTAGACTAAATGAACTATTCCTAATTGTCATTTAATACATTTACTTCAAATAAATATAGTATCTACATAAATAATGTCCTATTGGTTTTTGTGTCACCTGCTGAGAAGCTGTGTGCCAGATAGGGATAATTTTTCCATCGTCTGTCCGTCAGTCTGCCAGCCCGTCACACATTGCAAGGTTCAGATTTTAGGTCAGTCTCATCGGCAGATGACACATGTGTTCTGTGAACACCTCTTGTTACTGAAAACACTACTTATAAATATGTTCTTCTGGTATACTAGAATTGATTTGACTGAAAAAGTGTTTGGATACTGTATATTATATGAATAAATATTATTTATGAATGATAGATAAGTTTAACCCTTTTCTCCATGAATACTCATGTAAGAAGTAATGACATCACTATTATTTATTTTGCCCCCACAATATGGGGGCATATAGGGTTTGCTCTTGTCCGTCCGTCCTTCTGTATGCACATCTAGAAGAATTTGTCCGGGCTCTTTCTTTGAAAGTATTTGTCAAATTCACACTGAAATTTACACAAATGTGTGTTACCATTATATATTGGTCAAGTTTTATAGCCATGTAAATTGCTTCAGCGGTTTAGGAGTTTCGACCCTTTATTTGCAAGAATGACTTTAAAAATATCTTGTCCAGACCCTTTCTTGGAAAGTATTTGTCCAATCCTGATCAAACTTTACACACATGTCTGTTGCCATTATAATTATTATAATTATTGTATTGTTGTAATTATTATTATTAATAGCTTCAGATTTTACAGCAGTGTAAATCGCTGTAGTCGTTTAGGAATTGCGGCCCTTTTTTCTTCAAAACATTACTTTGAAAATATCTTGTCCGGACTCTTTCTTGGAAAGAATTTTACACACGTTTGTGGCCATTATATCTTTGTCAAATTCCATAGCCATGTAAATATCGCTTCAATCATTGCATACTTTACATATATATAATCAATGTTTAGCTCACCAGAGCACAAAGTGCTCAGGGTGAGCTTTTGTGATCGCCCGTTGTCCGTAGGCGTGCGTCGTACATCGTTCGTCGTCAACAATTTGAACCTTTAAATATCTTCTCCTCTGAATCTACAGGGATCTCAACTTTCATCTTTGGCACATAGTATCATATTCAGGTCCTCTACAAAAGTTCTATAATTTATGTCCCTGGGGTCAAAATTGGCCCCATCCCAGGGGTACCTTGTTTTCACTAGAAACTTATAGTAAAACTTTAAAAATCTTCTCCTCTGAAACTGGAAGGATCTCAGCTTTCATATTTTGCACATAGCATCATATTCAGGTCCTCTACAAAATGTATATAAATAATACCCCTGGGGTCGAAATTGGCCCAGCCCCAGGTGTGACTAGTTTTCAATAGAAGCATACAGGAAACACTTTGAAAATTTTCTACTCTGAAACTGAAAGGTTCTTAGCTTTCATATTTGGCACATAGCATCATATTCAGGTCCTCTACAAAAGGTATATAAATTATGCCCCTGGGATCAAAATTGGCCCCACCCCAGGGGTAGCCAGTTTTCAATAGAAACTTTGAAAATCTTCTCCTCTGAAACTGGAATGTTCTCAGCTTTCATTTTTGGCAGATAGCATCAAATTCATGTCCTCTACAAAAGTTATATAAATAATATCCCTGGGTCAAAATTGGCCCCGCCCCAGGAGTGGTTAGATTTCAATAGAAACATACATGTATAGGGAAAACTTTGAAAAATTTCTCCTCTGAAACTGGAAGGTTCTCAGCTTTCATATTTGGCACATAGCATCATATTCAGGTCCTCTACTAAAGTTACATAAATTATGGCCCTGGGGTCAAAATTGGCCCCGCCCCAGGTGTGACAAGTTTTCAATAGAAACATATAGTGAAATCTTTGAAAATCTTCTCCTCTGAAACTGAAAGGATCTCAGCTTTCAATATTTGCACATTACATTATATTCAGAACCTCTATAAGAGTTCTATAGATTGTGCCTATTGGGTCAAAATTGGCCCTACCCCAGGGCCGGCTAGTTTTCTATTGAAACATATAGTGAAAACTTTGAAAATCTTCTCCTCTGATTGTTTGGTGAGCGCTTCAGGGCTATTCTGGCCCTCTTGTATGATAACTATGGCACTTACTGTCTTTGACAAAAATCTGAAGTTGGGGCATGAGTGTCCTAATGGCTATGGACACATTTCTTCTTAGATATGAAATTTACATTAACACAGGAACTTTACGACTGTAGAATGACTAGAATCAGGTCTATAATTATTATTTTACAGCATACCCAGACCAGAGGGCTCCTATAGCAGCCGTCTTATCTGCGTTTATTGTATGAAAATGTGTTCAAAAAGTTATCATTGAGTAAAGGGTTATTACAGATGACAGGGGCATGCAGTCTTTTTACATGTACATTTGTAACAGGTGTAAGGTACACTTTCAATACTGAATTTCCATTTTTAATCTTTTATTTTCTAAAATTATGGGTTTGTATTGGCAATTTTATGGGTGTTTTGTTTATCAAACTGATTTATGACAAACACTTCAGACCCTTATGAGAGGGATTCTTGAACCCTCTCATCTTGGTTTACACTGTTTGCAAATGGCATTGAATCTCAGTTGTGGCATTGTTAGGGTAAGGTTGGGTGTCATCATATTACAGTTGTAATTGCATATTACAATTGTAACATTAAATAGCCTTTCTATGAAGACAAAAATATCAAATATCAAATATAAAATATGAACTTATTTACTCGTGGCACCTTAACTCTTTCTCTATTCTATATTATATAAGAATTAATACCATCATGAATATTTATTACCTGAATTCTATGATGGTGTATGTAGACAGGATGTTTTTGCTCAGGCAGAAACTATACTAGAATAATGTATGTACACTACCATAAGTAAACAGAACAGACATTGATCAAACGGCTCCTATAGGAGTCATCTGATCTGGTCTACTCTGTTTGCAAATAGTTAATACAGAAAAGGCATTTATATGAAGGAAATGTTAAATTTCTCAAACTCTAGCTCGAGTCTGATCAATAAAAATGTGATACAAATATACTAGGTCTACACTCTTTCAATGTTTGCAATGCCGTTCATCTCTTTTGTCCATACAAGGAAGAAATTATCAGGACTCCTAACTACAGGGAGTACCCATTCTCCAATTGCATATTTCTCAACCATTTCCTACTGTGTGCGTTCTCATCAGAATTGTCTTCTGACTATCTAATGAATAGTCACAAAGTAGATCTAGTATTTGGTAGAGAAATAGTAAAAATAGATAATAATATTGATATTCTTTCTCCCAATTAAGAGATATTAATTATGTTGTTAATAAACATCATCAACTATATACATCTATTACTTTCTAATCCTTTCAAAAACGCTCACTTTCAGTAGTTTCAGTACTTTGATTTTATATTGGTAGAGTTTGTACAGTCAGATATTTTATAGTTACAGAAGCAAACAGTGCAGACCCTGATCAGATGGCTCCAACAGGAGTCTACTCTGTTTGCAAGGGTTGAAAAAGTGTTGGTATGAGTGGAAGGGTTAACCCTTTCATCTTTAACAATTATAGAGTTCATTTAGTATGAAAGGGTATAATTTGTAAGAAGGTGTTGAATGAAAAACAGTGCAGACCCTGATATAGGAGTCCTACAGGAGTCCTCTGATCTGGGTCTATACTGTTTGAAAATGACACCTAACTAGTTTGCTGCATTTAAAGGCTTAAATTCTGGTATAACAAATTATGAAGTTTAATATTACAATAATTGTATCTATTTTTTTAAAACTTTATTTTAACCAATTACCATAGGTTACAAAGAAGATCCATGATTACCTTGATCAGAATAAAGAACAGCAAAATACCCAACATTTTCCCCCACAGCAACTCTTTGAGTTAAATACCCGACATTTTCCCCCACAGCAACTCTTTGAGCTAAATACCCGACATTTTCCCCCACAGCAACTCTTTGAGCTACACTGTATCTACCCTAAAATTTAGGACACCAAATTGTTTGTAAACTGAATAAGTCCAAATATCCCACCATTTTGATATTTTACCCTTTGAATGGAGGACAGAAATGTCCTATTACATGTATTTGCAAACAGTGTATGCATAAAGAAAGTGTAGTGTTGGTTACTGCATTTCAATCATTTCATTTTAACCTTTTCCTTGATATAATAATTTTGTTCATGTAGGAAATAATGACTTTTTATAATATGAATTTTATTATACTATATAAGCAATAGAATTTTTGGCCAAGGCAGAAACTGACCTACATGTATATTGGAAAAATGATTACAACAAAATATGGAAGGTGGAACTTTGTAGCCATTTTAAAAAGAAACAGATCTTTCAAACTTCACTAGCAAACAGAGTAGACCCTGATCAGACAGCTCCTCTAGGAGCCATCTGATCTGGGTCTACTCTGTTTGCAAATGCATGAAAACACGTTTATATGAGGGAAAGGGTTAATTAGCAAACAGAACAGAAAAGATCTGATGGCTCCTGCAGGTTATATAAATGACAAAAACATTGCTACATCAAAATCAATATCTAAAAAGTTTATAACATCTAAAAATTATGATATAATTAAAAAGACCTAAAAAGTTCTTGTAATTGACAACAGAAATATTCTTTTTAATATTGACATTTATAAGATAAAGTTCAGGAACAGAAAATTTGGGGTCAGAATTAAATACAATGGATCAGGGACAGTAATGTGTTGTGACATACTCATAACTAGGTCTGGATTCATACTGAACTAAATTTGTCTGTAAATAAGATCATCTTATATATACATAAACAAATACTTTTGATAGAATGCAAGTTGCAAGTCAAATGAAACAAAGATCGAAACACATACACATCTAGCTGTCACAAGATTTTGGTACAAACTGTCCGCTGAAAGTGTATTTTCTATGATAATTATGAAGTTTAAGGGTTTTTACGCTGAGTGGGGTAAGTAATTACTGCACAGCATGCTTTATGAGCTCATTTTCTGATTATAGGAGCTGTCAGAAAAGTTGCTAAAATGCCTGTTTAACCCTTTCCCTGTTCTATGCTTATTCCAAATTTCAATACCTACTGAATATTCATGAATAAAATAGTTACATTGTATAATGAAATATGGAAGATGGAACATTATAGTCATTTTAGAAAGTAAAGAAACATCTCTATCAAATGTCATTAGCAAACAGATGCAGACCCTGATGAGGGAGCCGTATGACTTGGGTCTATTCTGTAAATGTGTGAAAAAGTGTTTATTTGAAGGAGCAACTTTTCTGACAGCTCTTATCTTCTAACTTCACAAACTGTGTGGACCCTTATCAAATGGCATGTCATAGCAATGTGGACAATTCTTGATCCATGCCGCTTGCATAGCCAAAACCTATATTTTCTAGATGATATTGTCATATAACCTTAGGACATATTTCACTGTCTTTTTCAAACAGTGTTGACCCAGATAAGAGGGCTCCTAGAGGAGTCCTCTGACAGAGGTCTGCAGCTTGTCATTCAAAATCCTCTACCAGTTTAAGCCTTCATACAGAATGGACTCTACTATTGTTAATTACTAATTGGCTATTCCACTCACAAAATTCAGCATTGAAAGACTTAACCCTTTACTCCATAAATACTCATTTCTATGCCTTTGCAACAGAGTAGAACCAGACCAGACAGCTCCTGAAGGAGTCATCTGTTCAGGGTCTGCTCTGTTGCTTATGAAATGATATAGATATGACTTTACTGTTTCTGCCATTGCCAAAATTTCTGCCATTAACAAAGTTTCTTAAGTTCATTATAATGCCATTATTAAAATTAATCTAATTACTATTCATGTCATCCTTACTTCTTACATGAACATTCATTGAGTAAAGATTTAACCCATTCCCCCATAGGCTATTTTTAGACCCAACCTCTGTGAACGAATCTACTAAAAAGGAGCATTTACTAGAGAAAAGTAAAATTTTAGAATTTTGTAGTTTGAAACCATTGTGATAAATAGAGCATTTGCTCCTGTAGGAGCAAATGCTCTATTTATCACAATGGTTTCAAGAAGTGGTTATTACAGAGGTGTAGAAAGGTGTATTTATGGAGAAAAGATTTAAGAAACAGCTGTCAGTTAACTCATTGTCTCATCTGGATCCAAGCTTTAGCAAAGGCCAGTCAGATTGAGCTTAGCAGGAGAAGGGTTTGACAGCCTTACTATTATCATGGATCTGAAAACCTTGTTTCATTTAAACATGTTTTCAGGCATTTGCAAACAGCAAAGATCCAGATAGGAGCCGTCTGATCAGGGTCTGCTCTGTTTGCTAAATGAATTTAAAAGATCTGTTTTACTTTCTTAAATGGCTACAATGTTCCACCTTCAATATTTCATTATAACTATTTTGTCCATGAATATTCACTTGAAAGTTGAAATAAACATAAAACAGGGAACGAGTTAAATGAATGTGAAATGATCTGACAGCCAGATCCTAACCTTTAGTTCACTGAGAATGTCATCTTGCACATTTCTCAAAGTATTGTTTTCTTCCATTTTTTGGAAGAAAATAAAATCCCTAAACAAACAAAACATAGAAAATGCTATCAGTTTAGAACCTGTTAAGAAACTTGAGTAATGTGGTGTCTCATTATGTATCAGTATTTTGCAAAGATTTTTTGTAAACTTACCAGTAACATGCTAAAGTGTAAATACCTAACTAACTTAATTATTGCACGTACTTAAATCACATGACTCAAATTAAATGGGAAGATTCTCTGTGTAAACATGAAAAATTGTTAACTCTTCGCATGCTAAGTAATTGTTGTCTGCACTAATCGTCTTCTTCTAGTCTTAATAATAATGCTATTTCCAGCTTCTCCTAAAAAATACTGTCAGTGCAAAGGGTTAACATTTTCCCTCATATGAACGCTTTTTCATGCATTTGCTAACAGAATAGACCCAGGTTGAAGTCATTTGAGCAGGGTCTGTTCAGTTTGCCAGGGGAATACTGTAGATCTGATTAAACTATTTCTATCCATGTCCTAAAATTCCTGTATTCTTAATGCCATTATAAAACCTCAGCTACGTAATGTTCATGATGTCATTTATAATTTCTTATATGAATATTCATTAGGTAAAGGGTTAAAGTCAATGCAAGAGAAAAATAATACAGAAAAGCCGTATAATAGTTTCTGTATTTCTTTTTGCATTAATCAGCTATCTGCTTTAAAGGCCACCCCCATGTTTCCCTTTGTCTTTTGATGCCTGGATCTATGGTTGCCAAGGTAACCAGTCTGGATCCAAATAAGATGCCTAGTAACTCGGTCTCTCATCAGGATCCAAACTGTGTGATGTTGTGATTATGTTGCAGAGTTACTCAGTGTCCCAATTGTTTGTATAGGTGATGATGTATCCTCCACTAGCATGTAAACAGTAAACCCTTTCCCTCATACAAATGTCTTTTCATGCATTTGCAAATAGAGTAGACCCAGATCCGATGACTCCTGTAGGAGCCATCTGATCAAGGTCTGCTCTGTTTGCTAATTGAATTTGATAGATCTGTTTCTGTGGTTCTAAAATTAATGGCTACAATGTTCCACCTTCCATATTTCATTATAACAATTTTGTCCTTGAATATTCAGTGGGTACTGCTATTTGGACGAAATATAGAACAGGGAAAGGGTTAAAAGCCTTTCGATGTTTTTAATTAATAAACTGTATGATGAATTACATTTAAAAGACCTTATACTGTAAACTTGTGTATCTACTTGGGGCCTGTTAATTCACAGAACACAGGACTGATTCTGTTTTCTAACCTTTAACCTCTCACAGGGGAATCCATGAATACTTGAATACTTTTACAAATAGTTTCCATCCTGATGAGATGCCTAGTAACTCAGTGTCTAATCAGGACCCACTCAGTTTAACACTGTACTAATAATTTGTTTGAAATGAAATGGAGGAATATCTTCTTTGGAATCAGAATAAGGTGCTATTTGCTCAACATCCTAAAGGTTAATTAATCATTTAATTTTTAATTTTAGGTACTGAACTCTTCAACCCCAAGTCTGCCTGAAACATCACGATTAAATAGCAATAGCGTATTCAATGTTAAAACCGTGATTTTTCTACCAAACCCTATGTTGTGACTACTCTTTAGAATTGTCTCTTCTAAAGAAAAGGGTGGTCACAACATAGAGTTTGGTGCAGAAATAAAGGAACTATTCTTGAAAATGTTTCAATGTTTTCATCAAATCTTGGCCTTTGCATTTTAGCCACTTAAACTTCATCTGCAACTTTCAAGAGAAATCCACAATTGGGGAAGAGTGCATAACAACTGTGTGAGTAACTGTGAGAAATAAAAGTCAATGGAATATTCTATTGCAATGCATTGCAACACCCAATATCTTCTCTATACCTATTTGTAAAGCTATTTAATTCAATAAGGTAACATTTTGATAACTTTAACCCATTCTCTCATATTGATGCCTCTGTAAAAGTCTTTTTTTTTAACTACAGTGATAAATAGAGCTCCATTATAGGAGCAAATGCTCTATTTATCACAATGCTTTCGAAACTACAGAATTCAAAAATGTTCTTTTCCTCTAGTAAATGCTCCATTTCAGTAGATTTATTCAAAGACGTTGGATCTAAATATGAGGGACTAGGGTTAAATTAGACAGTCATATTAGCAAGTAGTGCAGATCGTGATCAAACAGCCCCTTCAGGAGTTGTTTGATCTGGGTCTATACTATTTGCCTAAGTCTGTATGAATATTAAGGAATTATAAGGAAAATGTCTGTTTTTCCTCTTTTGTGTTATCTTTGGTATTAGTGTGCATCTCA
Source organism: Azorinus chamasolen (assembly GCA_963576725.1). NCBI lineage: Eukaryota > Metazoa > Mollusca > Bivalvia > Cardiida > Solecurtidae > Azorinus > Azorinus chamasolen. The sequence goes on from OY755235.1 coordinate 49,969,609, forward strand.
TGGCATTTTGTTTGATGCTCTTTAACCCTTTCACCGCCGAAGCCTAAAAAATGCACCACAACAAATAGTGCAGTCCCTGATCAGCGACTTCACTTTTTGTCTCATTCTCTATTTCTATATATTTACTTTATTCTTTTGAAATTTGCATTTATTTATCTCATTTCCTTATTGTACCGAATGATTTAACAAAATTTTGATTGCAGACGACAATTAGAAATTTGGCGCCGAAAGGGTTAACTTGTTGTTATTGTCATGTGATGTACACTTATTACTGAAATAAATCTATCTATCTGCGGGTATCTTGGGTATAACATTTCGTTGATGAGGGGTTATAATTGGTGTATCCATTATCTCTTGCCATTTGGTAATACTATAGGATAATTGTTTCTGATAGATTTTACTTTTGGATCCAGATGAAATGCCAAGGAACTGTTTGAAACTCTTGACAATATTTTTAAAAAGATATTGTTGAAATAAATTTGTGGATTGAAGCCAGTAACTTACTGCCTACAGAAGATGGTTGGTATTTAATTTGCAAGCAGTTGAGATCCAGATGAGATGCCAAGTAACTCAGCTTTTCATCAGGATCCAAATTGTTTGACATTCTGAATGTGATGTTGAAAAGAAATGCAAGATAAATAGACTGTGAAAGCTGAAGTCGATGACATTTTCTACCAACCAAAGTTTTTTCATCAGGCTCAAGTTTAAATCATTTCTAGCTATTAACCCTTTCCCTGTTCAACAAAATAGTTATAAAGAAACATGGAAGGTGGAGCATTGTAGACATTTTAAAAAGCAAAGAAACAGATCTATCAAATTCTATTAGCAAACAGAGTAGGCCCTGATCAGACGGCTCCTCTAGGAGCCGTCTGATCTGGGTCTACTCTGTTTGCAAATGCGTGAAAACACATTTATATGAGGGAAAGGGTTAAAGCCCTGTTATACACTATACTACAGTAGAACCTGTCCTAATCGGCCATCAAAAAGAGGTATAATTATGAGTCAGTAAAACAGATTGTAGCGTAATGCACAACAAAAGTAATGTTGAAAGTTCCTATAGGCGCTTTCTGCATTATTTTTATCCTGCATTAATCAACCACCTGCTTTTTAAGACTCCTATGTTCAATAAATGAATGGTCACTTAAGACAGCTTCTACTTTACTACATTGTATAATTATACTATGTCATGCTGGGAAGACTGATGTGCACAATTATTTTTATGCACATGATTAGAGCTGTTGATATGAAGAATATTAACCCTTTACTCCAAGAATATTCATGCAAGAAATAATGACATCATGAATACTAATTAGATTAATTCTTTTATAATGAAACATGAAAACAGGAATTTTTGGCTTTGGCAGACACTGTAGAATCATGATATCATTCCATAAGTAAACAGAGCAGACCCTTAGTAGATGGCTCCAACAGGATCTGTCTGATCTGGGTCTACTCTTTTTGCAAAGGCATAGAAAGGCATATGCCTTCAGTAAAGGATTAAGGAAATCTAGTTTAGATATTTTCAAGATTTCTCTACCAAATCTATCTTGCTGGTACTCATTAGAATCTTCTCTGAGGACAGAGAACCAGCCAGGTAGAGTTTGACAGAGAAATAAGAGAATTAGGAGATACAAGCATTGCTCCTGTTTCTTGTTTTGAAAAGTTCATTTAGTTTGTAGGAATGAGTACTAAAGATCTAAAACTAATAATATTAAAGTACAAGGAATCATTGAAGTACATAGTTGAACAAGTGTAAAACACAAGAAATTAACAAGAAAAGCCACAATTCACATTCCTGCTGCCAAACTAAACATCTTTCAATCATTTTGTAGTAAAGGATTACTAAAAATCATCCTAACATGATAAGGTAAAAAACACACACAACAATTATCAGTCTTGCCCTAGTAAATGTTTTGACCCGTTCAGCATTATACCTTTTCTAATAGGAAACAAGCCACTAATATCCTTTGAAAACAATGTAGACCCAGATGAGAGGGCTCCTAGAGAAGTCCTCTCACCAGGGTCTGCACTGTTTGTCATGTTACACATTTTTTTAAAAAAATTCTGAATATTCGCAGTAAGCTTGACATATTTGAATTTTGAAATAGTACATTTGAAAATTCAGTGCTGAAGGGGTAAAGTCATGTTTTGTCCAAAACCATCTGGATGCTGAATTTACCTCTCATTGCCCTTAGTATTAGGACATACAATCACTATATGCTACAATGCCAGTCTATGGATAAGATGATTTTCTATAAACTGGCAAAATGAACAGTGGAAACTGTAAAATCAGACCTATATTATTTCATAAGTAAATACAGATAAGACACTTATATGTTGGTATACTCTGTTTGCAAAAGCTTTAAATGGTGTATCTATGTATTTTAAGGGTTATTGAATGTTCAAGTATGAAATAAGGACTTTTTAACCTTTACAGTGTAGGTCACAAGTCACTAATGTCCTTTGCAAACAGTGTAGACCCAGATGAGAGGGCTCCTATAGGAGCCCTCTCATCTGGGTCTGCACAGTTTGTCATGTTACACTGTTCTTTAGAAAAAATCCCTAAATATTCACAATAAGCATTACTTGTTTGAATTTTGTAATAGTCCATTTGAAAATTCAGTGTTGTAAGGGTTGAGAATATTAATTACATGAATTTTATAATACTCTACTGAGCAAAGGGAATTTATACTATGGCAGAAACTGTAGAATCATATGATTGGGTCTACTCTGTTTGCAAAGGCATGAAAATGCATCTCTATGAGGTAAAGGATTATGAGACCTCTGATCAACTGTAGCCACCAGTCATGTTACCCTTTCCTTCATATAAATGCCTTTTCATGCCTTTGCAAACCGAGTAGACCCATATTAGATGGCTCCTGTAGGAGCTGTCTGATCAGGGCCTACTCTGTTTGCTTATGGAATTACATAGATTTGATTATACAGTAAAACCTCTCTATAATGGCCACTAAATTATATCAAGTATTTTGTGTTAAAGGCAGATGGCTGCTTAAAGCAAGGTGAAAGTAGGAGCGTTCTGTTTTACTTTCACCTTGCTTTAAGCAACCACCTGCCCTAAATACCAACTAATTAGCAGAATTTAGTGTCTGTTATAGAGAGGTTTTACTGTAGTTTCTGTCATAGCTAAACAGTCCTGTGTTTATATACAATTAGGAAAAATAAATACTCATGATGTAATTGGCTGCTTACGTAAATATTCATCAGATAAAGAGTTGATGAGTGGGTGGATTCTTTACGTACATGTAACTGACATATCTGAGTCAAATCAAAAGTACCAAATGATCACCTGGACTTTTATCCTATAGTGGTTAGCAACATATCTTTGTACTGAATGAGCTCTCTAATGTAATAAGGCCCTGTTTGACATCCACCTAATACCATCATCAACTCTTGATTAACGCTAAGTGATTTCTGAGTAAACAGAGTGATGCAAACTGCCTTGGACTAACATGTGGCTGAAATCGTGGGAGAACAATTATGACCCTACCCTGGTCTGTTATGCAGTATGCCTACCACCTAACCCATGGGTCAAAATACAGTATCTATGTTTTAGTCCAGATTCTTAACCCATTACCTCTTTGAATAAATCTACTGAAAAGGAGCATTTACCGGTACTAGAGAAAAGGAAACTTATAAAAATGTGTAGTTTAGAAACCATTGTAATAAATGCTCTATTTATCACAATGGTTTAAAAAAGTGACTTTTACAGAGGTGTCAAATGGCGTCAATATGAGGCAATGGGTTAACCCTTTCCTAAATAAATACGCCTTTCTACGCCTCTGTAAAAATCACATGTTGAAACCATTGTGATATTTATCACAATGGTTTCAATTAACTACAAAATTCTAAAAAAATTCCTTTTCTCTAGTTAATGCTCCTTTTCGGTAGATTTATTCAAAGAGGTTGGATCTAAAAATAGCCTATGAGGTAATGGGTTAAACCATGGCTCTAGATAAGATGGGTACTGATAAATCTCTTATTTCTTAGCCCAAGTCCTATCATGCTATTATTCATTAGAATCCTCTCTCTAATGAGTAGCAGCAAGATTGAGAAATATGAAAAATAATTACAGTAAAACCCCTGAATACACCTCTTATCTGCACCTCGGCTTTATACTGAAATGAAGATTGTCTGCTAGAACCAAGATCTGCCATAAATTTTACTTTCTTCAACTTTTCCGTCAAACATTTTAGATATCATTATCTGACATTGGAAGCCAATTTACTCAGGATCTTATTTAACCCTTTCCCATGACATAATTTCTTCATTACTAAAAGTTTGTAGTTTCAAGTTATTTTTACTGTAATTCATTTCCATGACAATATAGAATCAGATTTGTAATACATAAGCAAACAGAGCAGACCATGATCAGACAATTCTTACATGAGCTGTCTAGATCTGTTTGTAAAAACACTGAAAGGCAAACCTACGAATTAAAGAGTTAAGACAAGTGGAAGCTTAATGCAGGACGGAATCACTGATCACTGCTTCAAAGGTACTTGGTAGATTACTTTTAACCCTTTACTCCATGAATATTCATGTAAGAATTAATATCATCATGAATATTCATTACTTTGCTTTATATAATGGCAAATGAACACAAGGAATATTGGTACAGTAAAACTCCGCTAATGCGACCACCAAAAACGGGCATAATTCTGGGTGGCAGAGGCAGGTGGTAGCTTAATGCAGGACGAAAGTTATGCAGAAAGCTCCTATAGGAGCTTTCTGCATAACTTTCGTCCTGCATTAAGCAACCACCTGCTTTAAACAACACCAGTGGCTGTTTATTAAGTGGTCGCATTAGCGGGGTTTTACTGTAATTGCAGAAACTGTAGAATCATACAGTAAAACCTCTCTATAATGACCACTACATTGTGTTAATTAGTTGGTATTTTGGGCAGGTGGTTGCTTAAAGCAAGGTGAAAGTAAAACAGAACGCTCCTATAGGAGCGTTCTGTTTTACTTTCACCTTGCTTTAAGCATCCACCTGCCTTTAACACAAAATACTTGATGTAATTTAGTGGTCGTTATAGGGAGGTTTTACTGTATATTATTTCATGAGCAAACAGAGCAGACCCTAATCAAATGGCTCCTATATTTGAAAAGGCGTAAAAGACTTATTTATGGAGGAAAGGGTTAAGGACCCTCATGTTTATTTACTATGTACAGTAAAACCTGTTGTAAGTGACTGTAAAAAGAAGTCAAATGCCTGTTGAATATTCATGTAATAAATAATACATAACATCTTGCGGATGTTTAATGCAATAACATATCAAAATGAATTGAATAAGCATACAGAGCAGACCCTGATCAGATGGCCTCTCTGTTCACAAAGGTGTGAAAATGTGTTTCTATGAAGGAAATGATTAAGACAGGTGGTGCAAGATGGAAGTAATGCAGAAACACCTGCTTCTTAACCCTTTACTCTATAAACACACCTTTCTATGCATTTGCAAACAGAGTAGACTCAGATCAGACGGCTCATAGAGGAGCCATCTGATCAGTCTGCTCTGTTTGCTTTTGATATTCTACAGTTTCTGCCAGGGCCAAAATTTCCCTTCTCCATGTGCTATCATAACCATTAATCTAATTAATATTCATGAGGTCATTATTCTTACATGAATATTCATAGAGTCAAAAAGAAAGAGACACATATCAGATGACTCTTAACCCATTCCCTCATAAGTTATTTTTAGATCCAATCTCTTTGAATAAATCTACCGAAAAGGACCATTAGCTAGAGAAAAGGAAATTTTTAGAATTGTGTAGTTTTGAAACCATTGTGATAGATAGAGCATTCACTCCTATGGAGCAAATGCTCTATTTATCACAATGGTTTTAAAAAGTTACTTTAACAGAGGCGTAGAAAGGTGTATTTATGGAGGAAAGGGTTAAAGGAACTGTTTGATCAGGGTCAGTTCTGTTTGCTTACTCTATAGTTTATACCAAACAATCTTTAGCCCATAATGCAGTTATAAAAAGTCGATTTATCTTACATTTCTTTTCATCAATAGGGTCAGAGCATCAAACAGTTTGGATCCTGATGAGATGCCAAGTTGCTCCACGTCTCATCTGGATCACAACTGTTTGCACAGGTAATCACCCAGCAGCCCACAGCAAATTAAAGGTTGTTACTCAGTCAATAGTCTCTTAAAAGATTTAGCAACTTGAAAGCAGTTTCACCCATTACATGGACCATCCAGTAGGAGCTATCTGATCAGGGTCTGCTCTGTTTGCCTATGAAATTATATATATAATATATCTGCCATGGCCAGAAACGCTTGTGATCATAAATTATACCATTATTAAAATTCAACTTATAAATATTTGCAAAGTTATTATTTCTTACATGAATATTCATCAGATAAAGGGTTAGAAATGAAATAATAGCTTGAACCATTTTTTGCCGATGAATAAGGGTGAAAACATGAAAATTATTATTCTTTTCGATTGATGGTCTTCTATCTCAAAGAAATTCCATTAAAACTTCCCCCCATATAATGCTTTTTCACCACTTTGCAAACAGAGTAGACCCAGACCAGACGGTTCCTGTAGTAGCTGTCTGATCACGGTCTCCTCCATTTCCTTATGAAATTATAATAGATATAACTACAGTTTCCACCAATAGCAAAACATCCTGTGTACAAAATGCACAGCTGATAAATATTCATGATGTCAAGATTTCTGACATGAATATTCAACAGGAAAAAGGTTAACATGAGAAATATTTGCCAAAATTACATTTTACATGTCATGAAAACTGTCTAATACTCCCTGTGGCAACAGCTATAAGATAAACTTCGTGAACTTCTGCAGCGCTTATAACAATAAATTGTATATTCATAATCCAAAGCAACAGTTTGGGGAGAGGCTAGACACAAAAAAATGCACTGGTATTTTACATTATCACAGGATAAAAAGGCACATTCTGGCACACGATATGAGAACTTGTATAAATCATATTAAATACCAAAGTCAAATACTCAGGTGCTAGGACCGTTAATGTGACATAAATTCCAATCAAAATCCAATTAAGAGCAACTTTGTATCACCAAACAAGAATTGATAATTTATTCAGCCATTTATGATAGCTGTTTGGGTGAACTCTGCCAACTTTGATTTTGAAAACATTACATTACAGAGATAATTGTCCTGTTACATCTAACGGTTTCCTCGCTACAATATTTCATTGTTAACCCTTTCAACGCCGAATTTTCAGAGTTTCAATGCCCATCAGTGTATTAACTATAGAGTCCACTCAGTATGAAAGACCTGAACTTGACAGAGGATTTTGAATGACAAACAATTCAGACCCGGATCAGAGGGCTCCTCTGGGGGCCCTTTGATCTGGGTTTACACTGTTTGCAAATGACAGTGCATGTGTGTCCCCCATACAAAGGGTTAGCCCTTTTCCTGTTGTAAAACTTGTCTGCTGAAAGTCTCATCTGCTGCTGTATAAATATTTCCTAATTAGATTACAATAAAACCCTTCTAATGATACCAGCAAAACAGGTCTAACTCTGGGTCTTAAAGACAGATGGTAGCTTAATGCATGATTAAAGTTAAGCAAAAAAGCTCTTATGGGAGCTTTCTGCATTATTTTCCTCCTGCAATAAGCAACCACCTGCTTATAAAGACATCTCTGTTTATTCATAAAGTATTCATTGTATTTGTTTTACTACTGACTTGTTGCTACGATAAGACTCCCAAGTTGAATCGGGATCCAAACCATTTGCAAAAGCGAGCCAGCTCAAGATTAGCAGGGAAAGGGTTAATAGCTAGCAATATTGCAAGGCATTTTTATATGAGTTTTTTGTCAGTCTGAAAGCAGCACTGATTTCATTATGCCTGGCTGATATATACCACCCACATCTACAAGCTGATTGGCTATTAGACACTTTTTATAACAAGGGATGTAACTCTTATTACTCTCAAAATTGAAATACCACCTGAGTTAACTTCCATTATGAATATAAACCATAAACTATGTTGTTTTTTAAGGAGTGATTAACACTTATCAGGCTGAACAAAAATTTGTTTGTCAAAACTCTGATCTGCTGCATTTTTTACTTACTTCTGAATATTCGTAGAAGTGTTTGAGAAAATGCTGACAGAGTGTCGCATAGCTTGGATCCTGATGAGACATCAGTTACTCCATGTTTCATCTGATCCAAGATGTCTGCAGCCATGTTGCGCTTAGAATGATATGGGTTAACCCTTATCATGCTCAGGTTAACTTTTTGCAAACAACTTGGATCCAGATCAGAGTAGGTCAGTGCCTCATCTGGATCCAAGCTGTTTGACAATTTGACAGTTATTTTTGATAAGCTTGAAGGACCTGGAAGCAAGTAAAAATTGCTCAATATCAGAATTTGAGCGGACATATTTTTTTTAGCATGTTAAGGGTTGAGATAATTTATACTAAACCTGTAATTCTTTACCCTTCAAAATTATGGAGGAAGAGTATTAACAGGCTTGAAGAGTTTTAGATCCATAAAAGTGATGGAAGAACTGATATAATAAGAAACAGGTATTTTCCTAAATATAATTTCATCATAAATACAAAATGAATAAATATGTTAAGATTTTGATCATATGCAAATAATTGGTATTACAGAAATGTCAATAAATCTGTGATAATTGAAAGTGCTGCCAACTTTTTTACAGGGTTGATATTATATAAGACAACAAAAGTTGAAAATTATTTTGTTACAAAAAACTGTACTAAGTACCTGACAGCAGAGCAAGGGCCTCTAGGTTCAATTCTTAGTCATACAACACACTAACTCTTTGAATGCTGAAGTGGACTGGCCAATCATTGTTTAAACACGGAGTCTATTGGTATGAAAGGGTACAAATTTGAATGACAAACAGTGCTGATCCTGATCAGGAGGCTCCTCTAGGAGACCTCTGATCTCGGTCTACACTATTTTAAAATGCCAGTAGTCAAAGGGTTAAATCTGAAACTGGTTTGACTAGTGAATACAGCGATATCTGTTTGAAGGACCCTTATATTGATTGGACACAGAAATCTTAACAAGAGGGCCTGAAAGGCCCTGACATCGCTCACCAGACAATCAGAGGAGAAGATTGTCAAAGTTTTCACTGTGTTTCTAAAGAAAACTAGCCAGCCCTGGCGAGGGCCAATTTTGACCCAAGAGGCATAATTTATGTAACTTTTGTAGAGAACCTCAAGTGAAGAAAATTTAAGACAAGCAGCACAATTTATATAACTTTTGTAGAGGACCTGAACATGATGCTAGGTCCAAATATGAAAGCTGAGAACCAGATGAGAAGATTTTCAAAGTTTTCACTATATGTTTCTATTGAAAACTGGATACCCCTAGGGCGTGGCCAATTTTGACTCCAGGGGCATAATTTATATAATTTTGTAGAGGACCTGAACATGATGCTATGTGCCAAATATGAAAGCTGAGAGCATCCCAGTTTCAGAGAAGAAGATTTTCAAAGATTTCACTATTTGTTTCTATTGAAAATGGCCCACCCCTGGGGCGGGGCCAATTTTGACCCCAGGGGTATAATTTATATAACTTTTGTAGAGGACCTGAACATGATGCTATGTGCCAAATATTAAAGCTGAGAGCATCCCAGTTTCAGATAAGAAGATTTTCAAAGATTTCACTATTTGTTTCTAATGAAAATGGCCCACCCCTGGGGCGGGGCCAATTTTGACCCCAGGGGCATAATTTATATAACTTTTGTAGAGAACCTGAACACGATGCTATGTGCCAAATATGAAAGCTGAGAACCTTCCAGTTTCAGACGAGAAGATTTTCAAAGATTTCACTATTTGTTTCTATTGAAAACTGCCCACCCCTGGGGCGGGGCCAATTTTGACTCCAGGGCCATAATTTATATAACTTTTGTACAGGACCTGAACACGATGCTCTGTGTCAAATATGAAAGCTGAGAGAATTCCAGTTTCAGAGGAGAAGAGTTTCAAAGATTTCACTATTTGTTTCTATTGAAAACTGCCCACCCCTGGGGCGGGGCCAATTTTGACCCCAGGGCCATAATTTATACAACTTTTGTAGAAGACCTGAACATGATGCTCTGTGCCAAATATGAAAGCTGAGAACCTTCTGGTTTCAGAGGAGAAGATTTTCAAAGTTTCACTATATGTTTCTATTGGAAACAAGGCACCCCTGGGACAGGGCCAATTTTGACCCCAGGGCCATAATTTATATAACTTTTGTAGAGGACCTGAACAATATGCTCTGTGCCAAATATGAAAGCTGAGAGCATCCCAGTTTCAGAGAAGAAGATTTTCAAAGATTTCACTATTTGTTTCTATTGAAAAATTGCCCAACCATGGGGCGGGGCCAATTTTGACCCCAGGGGCATAATTTATATAACTTTTGTAGAGAACCTGAACACGATGCTATTTGCCAAATATGAAAGCTGAGAACCTTCCAGTTTCAGACAAGAAGATTTTTAAAGATTTCACTATTTGTTTCTATTGAAAACTGCCCACCCCTGGGGCGGGGCCAATTTTGACCCCAGGGCCATAATTTATATAACTTTTGTAGAGGACCTGAACATGATGCTATGTGCCAAATATGAAAGCTGAGAACCTTCTGGTTTCAGAGGAGAAGATTTTCAAAGTTCCACTATATGTTTCTATTGAAAACTGCCCACCCCTGGGGCGGGGCCAATTTTGACCCCAGGGCCATAATTTATATAACTTTTGTAGAGGACCTAAAGACGATACTATGTGCCAAAGATGAAAGCTGAGAACCATGTGGATTCAGAGGAGAAGATTTTTAAAGGTTCAAATTGTTGACGACTGACGACGCACGACAGACGGACGACACACGCCGACGGACGACGGACATCAGGCAATCACAAAAGCTCACCCTGAGCACTTTGTGCTCTGGTGAGCTAAAAAGCAGGTGGTTGCTTAATACAGGGCAAAAGTAATGCAGAAAGCTCCTACAGGTGTTTTCAGCATTACTTTTGATCTGCATCAAGCTACTGCTTGCCTTACAGACCCATAATTAGACTTTTTTGAGGCATAGTAGCAAGTAGTGTAGACCCTGAGGAGCAGTTTGACCTGTGTCTACACTATTTACTTTTTACCTACATTTGTCTGTAAGAATATGGCCATGATCAACCTTGAAGCATCTCTTATCTGACATTGATATAGCATAGACATCCTTTAGATGATAAATTGTAGGAAAATGGAATGATCCAACATTCTATATTGACAGAGTAGATTTAGAATGAAAGGATTACATGTGTCAGAGAATTTTCAATACAAACAACGCAGGCCCTAAACAGAGGGTACCTCCATGGCCAAGTTAGTGATCAAGCTCAAATAATGGATCAACTGGGCCTGTTATTTCAAAATTACGCAACTGTTAGATGTCAATACATTTTATGTTTTTCACTTCAAATACAAGTCAATGTCTTGCTAAATTAGTATTTTGTAGGCTATTTTCATTAATGAATAGAGGATCTTACATGAGTTTTCGATACAAATTGTTTTTATGAAACGAGTTTACCGGTACTTAAATAATATGACACGAGCTTTAGCGAGTGTCATATTCATTATAGTAAACGAGTTTCATGAAAACAATTTGAAATGGACATGAATGTAGGATTCTTTTTATCACATAAGCCTTAAAAATGCCATAGAAATGATGGGCTGTTTCGGCCATTGCTTACAAACAGCATAGTTATACAGCTGACGACACACACGGAGCGCTACGATTGGCTAACGCTTAAATGGGCGCTACCATTGGCTAACAATTGCTAATTTACATAAAAACAAGATGTGTTTGTGAAACACTATGCCCCCTCAATATGATATTTGACCCTGAAGGATGACCTTGATCTTGACATGTCACTCCTCAAACTGTTCAGCTTCATGGGGTACACATGAATACCAAATATCAAGTCTGTATCTCTAATGGTTCAAAAGTTATGGCCAATGTTAAAAGTTGGTGACCTTTGACCATGAAGGATGACCTTGACCTTGACATGTCACCCCTCAAACTGTGCGGCTTCATGAGATACACATGCATACCAGTATCAAGGCTGTATATCTACTGGTTCAAACGTTATGGCCAATGTTAATGACCTTTGAACTTCAAAGATGACCTTGACCTTGACATGTCACCCCTAAAACTATGCAGCCAAATGAGAAACACATATATACAAACTATCAAGTCTGTATCTCTACTGGTTCAAAAGTTATGGCCAATGTTAAAGTCGGTGACCTTTGACCCTGAAAGATGACCTTGACCTTGACATGTCACCCCCAAACTGTGCAGCTTCATGAGATACACATGAATACCAAATGTCAAGTATGTATCTACAGGTTCAAAGTTATGGCCAATGTTAAAGTCGGTGACCTTTGACCCTAAAAGATGACCTTTACCTTGACATGTTGCCACTCAAAATGTGCAGCTTCATGAGATACACATGCATACCAAATATCAAGACTCTATCTCTATTGGTTCAAAAGTTATGGCCAATTTGAAGTTGGTGACCTTTGACCCTGAAGGATGACCTTGACATGTCATCCCTCAAACTGTGCAGCTTCATGAGATACACAAGCATGCCAAATATCAAGTCTCTATCTGTACTGGTTCAAAAGTTATGGCCAATGTTAAAGTCGGTGATTTGACCCATATATTTGACCCATATGTTTGACCTCTGACCTTTAAGGGTGACCTTGACCTTTACATGTCACCCCTCAAAATGTGCGGCTTTATGAGATACATATGCATGCCAATTATCAAGTCTCTATCTGTACTGACTCAAAAGTTATGACCAATGTTAAGGTTGCGTTAAAGTTACAGCCAAAAAAACAGAATTTGACCTTTGACCCAGAAGGATGACCTTGACCTTGACATGTCACCCCTCAAAATGTGCAGCTTCATGAGATACACAAGCATGCCAAATATCAAGTCTCTATCTCTACTGGTCCAAAAGTTATGGCCAATGTTAAAGTTGGTGATTTGACCCATATGTTTGACCTCTGACCTTGAAGGATGACCTTGACCTTGACATGTTTACCGCTCAAAATGTGCGGCTTAATGAGATACATATTCATGCCAAATATCAAGTCTCTATCTGTACTGGCTCAAAAGTTATGACCAATGTTAAAGTTGCTGACAAACAAACAGACAAACAGACAGACAAACAGACAGGGCAAAAACAATATGCCCCCCAGATTTGATCTGGGGGGCATAAAAATTCACTAGTGCATTTTTGCGATTTACAGCACTCTGTTACGGCACTCCCACAATGCAGATTATGTGTTAATACTCAATTTAAATAAGTATTAATGAAAATTTGATTTCAATTTCTTTGAGTACTTGCTAAAGTTCTTTCTTGTTTTAACTCTTTCCTTCATATAAAACTCTTTTCATGCCTTTGCAGACATAGTATTAAAATATAGTATATAAAAATTAGGGTTAAACATATTCATGATGTCATTATTTCTTAAAAATATTCAACTTTATCAATATTTATGCAAGAAATAATGATATCATGAATATCAATTAGATTCATTTTTATAATGGTATATGAATACATGATATTTTGGCCATGGCAGAAACTGTAGAATCATATCTATATTATATTATATATTATAAGAAAACAAAGCAGACCTAGAGAAGCCATCTGATCTGGGTCGTCTCTGTTTGCAAAGACGTAGAAAAGAGTATTTAACCCTTTCATGGACAAAACAGTTAGAATGTAATATGGAATGTGGAGCATTGTAACCATTTTAGAAACTAAAGAAACAGATCTATCGAATTCAAACAGAGCAGACCCTGATCAGACGGCTCCTCTAGGAGCCGTCTGATCTGGGTCTACTCTGTTTGCAAATGCGTGAAAACACTTTTATATGAGGTAAAGGGTTAAGGAGTAAATGGTTGAAACTCTCTTTTCTGTAATAATTGCTAATTAATGTATATCACCTTAAGGAATAAGTGGATCCAAAACACTATGCACTATGAAATTGAGTCACCTATGCTGGGACTACACTGTTTGCAAATGCCAGTCAATTCATTTCCCAGATTCAAAGTGTTAACCTTTTACTCCATAGATATGCCTTTCTAAGTCTTTGCAAACAGAGTAGACCCAGATCAGATAGTTTATATAGAAGCTGTCTGATCACTGTGATCAGGGTCTGCTCTGTTTACTTATGGTATAATATAGATTTATTTCTACAGTTTCTGTCTGAGCCAAAATGTCCGGTGTTCGATACCATTATAGAAAATAATCTGATTAATTTTCATGATGTCATAATGTCTTACATGAATATTCATGGAGTAAAGGGTTAAACAAACACATTGCCACCAGTTTGGATACATATCAGTTGCTAGGTAACAGGATATCTCTCATCTAAATCCAAACTGTTTGATATTTTGATCATGTTTTTGAGAAATAACATTTATATAAAGCAGATGACATACTCTGTAAATTTGTTCAGTATCAAACGGCAGCTGTACTTACATGTCTTTGGATGCGGAGACTACATGACTTCCATCAAATGCAATGCTGGTAACAACGGCCTTGTGGCCCCTTAGAACATTACTACACATATAGCTGGTACGTCTCCACACTCGTACAGTGCAGTCATCTGAACCAGATACCCTAAAGAAGAAAAAAACAGTATGTACATATATCACCTTCTTTGAATTCCCAAAGCCACATGTTCCATGTATATACATGTACAATAAAGTCCCTCTAAACCAGATGTTCAATTTAGTATAAATATCGGTCTTGGAGACTTAATACAGGGTGAAAGTCATGCAGAAAGCTCCTCTAGGAGTTTTCAGCATGACTTTCACCCTGCATTAAACAGCTACATGCCTAAACATATCTAATTCTTCTCTACTAGAAGTCCAGCTAAGAGTAGTTTTACTGTACTTATAACATGACAGTTTTTCATGTTTTTTTTTTATTTTCATTTCTTATCGATTTGTTTGACTTTTCAAAAAATCATATCCTTTTACTCCACATATATGCCATTTTATGCCTTTGCAAACATTGTAGACCCAGATCAGGCTGCTCCTGCAGGAACTGTCTGATCAGGATGTGCTGTGTTTGCTTATGGAATTTATATATAGATCTGATTCTACAGTTTCAGCCATGGCCAAAGTTTTCTGTGTTCATAAAAAAAATTTATGCCATTATAAATATTCAGCAAATTAGTATTTGTGATTTCATTATTAACCCTTTCCCCCATAGGCTATTTTTAGACCCAACTTTTTTTAATGAATCTACTCAAAAGGAGCATTTACTAGATAAAAGGAACATTTTAGAATTTTGTAGTTTGAAACCATTGTGATAAATAGAGCATTTGCTCCTATAGGAGCAAATGATCTATTTATCACAATGGTTTCAAGAAGTGGTTATTACAGAGGCATAGAAAGGCGTATTTATGGAGGAAAGGGTTAATATGTCAAATTAATATTCATGGAGTACAGGGTTAATGAATTTTTTGGACACTACAAGCAAATTTTGTGATAATCTTTGCAACCAGTTCGGATCCAGATAAGATGCTAATTAACCAAACTCATTATCATGCTGATTGTAATTTTGAAAAGAAATTAGTTCTTCTACAAAAGGTGTAGACCTAGATCAGTCACATCCATTCTAATGCATTAGCTGTCTACATTTTATTATCTTAAGTCTTCGCAAATGAACAGCAAATTTGTGATTACCTATACAAGCAGTTTTGATCCAGATAAGATGATAAGTTATACCCCTTTCCCTGCTCTAGGTTTATTCTAAATTTCAATACCTACTGAATATTCATGGACAAAATAGTAAAAATGAAATAAGGAAGGTGCTACATTTTAGCCTTTTATTAAGTTAAGAAACAGATCTATCAAATTCCATAAGCAAACAGAGCAGACCCTGATCAGACTGCTCCTAAAGGAGCTGTCTGATCTGGGTCTACTCTTTTTGCAAATGCGTGAAAAGCGTTTATATTAGGGAAAGGGTTAAACAGTATGGATCAAAGATCCAAACTGTTGGTAATTCTAACACTGTCTTCTAATTCTAACACTGTCTTCTATGAGAAACAGAAAATAAGATTTCAGAATTGTGGTAGACAATTTTTTTACAGACATTTATTACAATGTCATGCAAAGAGTAAAAGTTGGGAAGGCGTATCATATATATTATGACTACAAAGTGAGGTATTTTTCTATGTAACATACAGGAAGTCCTGGTTCATCACGAGGCATGTCACACTGTCTGTATGATCTGTCAGGATTAGCCTCCGTTCAAGATTTCTCAGGTCCCAGATCTGAAATAAACAAATAAGCACAAGAAAAATAAAGAGAGCCCTTTAGGCTTTGCAAACCGTGAACCAGTAAAAGCTGATCAGTCACTACATTTAACCCTTTCCCTGTTCTATGTTTATTCTTAATTTCAATACCTACTGTATATTCATGGACAAAATACAGTAAAACCTCTCTATAATGGCCACTAAATTGTGTTAATTAGTTGGTATTTAGGGCAGGTGGCTTCTTAAAGCAAGGTGAAAGTAAAACAGAACGCTCCTATAGGAGCGTTCTGTTTTACTTTCACCTTGCATTAAGCAGTCACCTGCGTTTTACACAAAATACTTGATGTAATTTAGTGGCCGTTATAGAGGGGTTTTACTGTAGTTATAATGAAATATGGAAGTTAGAATATTGTAGCCATTGTAAAAACTAAAGAAACAGATCTTTCAAATTCCATTAGCAAACAGAGCAGACTCTGATCAGACGTCTCCTATAGACACAGTCTGATCTGGGTCTAATCTGTTTGCAAATTGTGAAAACATGTTTATATGAAGGAAAGGGATAAAAAGATGGCATCTGCATATATTCATGTAAGAAATAATGACATCATATATATTATTATTATACATAATAAGTGCATATAAATAGAGGAGCTTTAAGAAAGGACAAAAACTGTAGAAGCAACTCTATATTATTTCACAAACAAACAGAGTAGACCCTGATAAGATATCTCCTACAGAAGCCAACTGAGCTGGGTTTACTTTGTTTGCAAAAGCTTAGAGACGTGTATTTATGGAGTAATGAGTTAAACTATTTGGCACTCTGACACTGGTTTTGAAAAAAAAATGGAAGGAAAACATTTGTTAACCCTTTGAATACAGCAAACAAGCTTTAAGATCAGACTGTGCAATGTGTCATTCAAAACCCAGAATCAAATTCAAGCCATTCATACCGAATGAACTTTACAGTTATTCACCCATTCCATCATAGGCTATTTTAGACCCAACTTCTTTGCATAAATCTACTGAAAATGAGCATTTACCAGAAGAAAAATAAAATTTTAGAATTGTGTAGTTTTGAAACCATCATGGTAAACACAGAGTATTTGCCCATATGGAACAAATGCTTTGTTTATCACAATGGTTTCAAAAAGTGACTTTTACGGAGACGACAAAAGGCATTAATACAAAGGAACTGTTTAAACACTGATGGGCTATCAATTTCTTTACTACGTTCATCAACACTTACCATGATGGTGGTATCCCAGGATCCTGTAGCCAGCTCATTGCCATAGTAATTCAAACATCGAATACCACCCTGAATAAAAACAAATATATGCTTAACTATAACCTTACACTACATGAATATTCATCCATACTTCATCCATTATAAGTGTTTTAATAGCATGGAATTCAATCCTTGTATAAAAATATAAACAAAGAAATGTATTGCCTAGTCTATAGATCAGATTTGTAACATATAAACAAACAAAGCAGATCTTGATCAGACAGATACCAAAGAAAACATCTGAACTAAGTCTACTCTGTTTGCAAAGGCTCAAAAAGCTAGGATTATCAAGTACAGTATTAAGCCATTCCCTCATATTGATGCCTTTTGATGTCTCTGTCACTTTCTGAAGCCATTGTGACAAATAGTGCATTTGCTCCATAGGAGCAAATGCTCTATTTATCACAATGGTTTAGCAAGAGCACCGCAAGCGGGTGCCAACGCTCGTCTGTTGTCATTGTCAAGATGAACATGAATACCAACAAGAGCACCGCAAGACGGGGCAATATACGCCCGAAGGCTGTTCTATAAAATTATGTTGAAAAATAAAGGAGGAGTAAGTTGCACAAGAAATTGCTACCCGAAACTATCAAAGGGCAATAACTCCAGAACGAAAAATGATATGAGAGTTATCTCACTGATATGCACAACTACACATCAGTATCTATCATTCCTGAAAGTTTGAAGAAATTATGTTGAAAAATAAATGAGGAGTTAGTTGCACAAGAAATTGCTACCCGAAACTATCAAAGGGCAATAACTCCATAATGAACAAGTTTGAAATAAGTGAATAAATATCCAAGATATGAGCATGGTAAGAACAGTGTACATAGCAATCATTTTCAGACTTTCAGACTTTTTTGAACTTTGGAAAAAAAGTCGAGAAAGTTTAAACCGAACGTGACATAAGTGCGTTTAACCTTTCACCTTCAAATATGACTGACCTTAAAGGTAATGATGTAGGTCTAGTTAGCTACAGCCAGGACACAAAATTTGCTAACGCTCTATTTGTGACCTTGACCTTGAAAGTTCACAATTGGGTTTTGTATGCAACACACCTTCAAGTGATACTGAAGCCCTATTTGTGACCTTGACCTTGAAAGTTCACAATTGGGTTTTGTACGCGACACACCTTCAAGTGATACTGAACATATGTGTGAAAGAATTTTGAAAATCGGAGAAAAAATGAGTAAGTTATAGCCAGGACACGAATTTGCTAACGGACGGACAGAATTGCTAACGCCCTATTTGTGACCTTGACCTTGAAAGTTCACCATTGGGTTTTGTACGCGACACACCTTCAAGTGATACTGAACATATGTGTGAAAGAATTTTGAAAATTGGTGAAAAGATGAGTAAGTTTTACCAAGGAC
Organism: Azorinus chamasolen; assembly: GCA_963576725.1. Taxonomy (NCBI): domain Eukaryota; kingdom Metazoa; phylum Mollusca; class Bivalvia; order Cardiida; family Solecurtidae; genus Azorinus; species Azorinus chamasolen. Next base: position 49,988,567 of record OY755235.1, read on the forward strand.
ACGAAAATTGCTAACGCCCTATTTGTGACCTTGACCTTGAAAGTTCACAATTGGGTTTTGTACGCGACACACCTTCAAGTGATACTGAACATTTGTGTGAAAGAATTTTGAAAATCGGAGAAAAAATGAGTAAGTTATAGCCAGGACACGAATTTGCTAACGGATGGACGGACAGAATTGCTAACGCCCTATTTGTGACCTTGACCTTGAAAGTTCACCATTGGGTTTTGTACGCGACACACCTTCAAGTGATACTGAACATATGTGTGAAAGAATTTTGAAAATTGGTGAAAAGATGAGTAAGTTTTACCAAGGACACGAAAATTGCTAACGCCCTATTTGTGACCTTGACCTTGAAAGTTCACAATTGGGTTTTGTACGCGACACACCTTCAAGTGATACTGAACATTTGTGTGAAAGAATTTTGAAAATCGGAGAAAAAATGAGTAAGTTATAGCCAGGACACGAATTTGCTAACGGACGGACGGACAGAATTGCTAACGCCCTATTTGTGACCTTGACCTTGAAAGTTCACCATTGGGTTTTGTACGCGACACACCTTCAAGTGATACTGAACATACGTGTGAAAGAATTTTGAAAATTGGTGAAAAGATGAGTAAGTTTTAGCAAGGACACGAAAATTGCTAACGCCCTATTTGTGACCTTGACCTTGAAAGTTCACAATTGGGTTTTGTACGCGACACACCTTCAAGTGATACTGAACATTTGTGTGAAAGAATTTTGAAAATCGGAGAAAAAATGAGTAAGTTATAGCCAGGACACGAATTTGCTAACGGACGGACGGACGGACGGACAGACGGACACCCAGCCAGACGGCCAGACGATGGAGACCATAACATAATACGACCCTTCGGGCGTATAAAAATGAAGGTTGTAGATGAAAAATTGAAAAAGTTGAAAAGCGACGCGGACCCCGGAGTTACGACAATAGCTCGTGATTTCTTCGAAACAGACGAGCTAAAAACTACACACTTCTAAACATTTTCCTTTTCTCTATTAAATGCTCCTTGTCTGTAGACTTATTCAAAGACATTGGATCAAAAAATAGCCTACAAGGGAATGGGTTAAACTGCACAATACTTTTTCTTTAATGTTAACATTCCTACAGGCATTAAATTTCAGACGATCCTTGACAAAGAGAATAAGCAGGTAATAATACTCTAATAATTCATTTGTTAACCCATTACCTGATGAATATTCATGGTAAAATGCAAACATCATGAATATTACTGAGCCAAGTTTCTTATATTGTAATATAAAACAAGTGAATATATTGCTCAGACAAACAATACAGAATCAGACCTAAGATATTAATCAGCAAATACAGCAGACCACAAGAGTGATCTGGTCTTAGTCTACTCTGTTGCAAAAGGTGTCAATAGTCTATTGTATCAGGTAAAGGGTTAAGTGAACCTGTAACAAACTGTAATTTAATTACCTTATGTCCAAAGAACTTGTGCAGGCTCCGGCCACTTCTGATGTCCCACATACGGATGACTCTATCCATCCCTGCTGAGACAAGTCTCCTCTTGTCATATTGTATACTGGTAATACCGCTCATGTGACCCTGTGTAAAACAATCAAAATTCTCATCAATCTACACCTATACATGTGTATTGCTATTTTATTAACCTTTTCGCTGGTAATTAAATTTCAAAATTATCATCTGCTTAAGTTTTCAAAGAGGAGTGTTCTCCCGTTTCTCTTCTAAAACATTATCTAATCAGTGCTCCTAACAGTTTGGATCCTGATGAAATGCTGAGTTAAGTTTATCATGGATTCACCTACGATGGCAAAAAGACTGCACTATTACTAGTTATTGGGTTTGTCACTGACCCACTACAGAAATATAGGGGGTCTTGTAGAATGAATTCATTGAAACCAAATAACTGATTTATTTCATTGACCACTTTCCATCATTTATTTTGACCCAGATGAGGCCATTATTATTATTACGGAAATGACGTCGACGTTAAAATGGCGTTAATATTAATATTATACAGAGTTGCGCCTCACAATTTTGCAGGTCTAGATTTTACGTAACCAAAAAAGGGCAAACAAAACAAGTTGTTTAAAATGTGCCAATCCGTTATATTTAATGAATATTCGTTAAAATGGGTAATGTCGTGGATCAAAATAATGATTAAAACATGAACTGTTTTGAACAGCAGCCATTTTGTTGTAGTGTGCCAATAGTGGGTCAGCTACTGACCCTCTATAGAAATATAGAGGGTCACCACATGACTGCTAGAAACTGGAATTGTATGTAACAAAAACTGATGTCTCCCCCAGCGCATGAACAAAATTTTCCAAAGTCCCATAACTCTGCACAAAAAAACATCAAACCAAATAAGGAATAAACTATGCACAACTAGACATGGCGCTGATCAATCCTATTAAGTTTCATGAAAATCCGATAAAAGATTTTTGGGGACACCCGAGAACAAAATTTTCCATGTAAAATTTCCCATAACTCTGCAGAAAATCATCAAACCGGAACAGGTATTAGATATGCATAACAAGGCATGATGCTAATCAATCCTATGAAATTTAATGAATATCCAATTAAAGGTTTTGGAGAAACCCTGCAGACAAAATTTCCATGTAAAAATTTCAAAGTCCCATAACTCTGCAGAAAATTCCATTATTATTGAAGCCAGAGTTATTAAACTTGTCCATAACACTTCCGTCTATCATTCTCTTGCCATACATGAAATGTCATTCCAATAGCATCAGGACAGCAGGAGTTGTTAATAGGACAAAAATAGTAACAAAGGGCAATAACTCCAAAAGTATTGAAGCCAGAGTTATGACCCTTGTGAATGACACTTTATCTCATTATGCTCTGTCAATGTATGAAGTTTCAATCAAATGGCATTAGCCATGTAGGAATTATCGTCCGGAAAAGAAAGTGTGAATAATTGACCTTGAATTGTGACCATGATCTTGAATTGTGACCTTGACCTTTGACCCAGGTGCCTGAATCCTGCTGTCTGCACATCGGCTTGTTAAGGGGAACATTTGTACCACAGCATTTTGGAATCCTTCCAAGGGTTATACAGATGTGGAGCAGACATGAAAATTAAGGCTAAAACATTTGACCTTGAATTGTGACCTTGACCTTTGAAGAATGTGCCTGAATCCTACTATCTGCACATCGCCTTGTTATGGAGAACATTTGTGCCACAGTATTTTGAAACCCTAACAAGGGTTTAAGAGATATGGAGCGGACACCAAGGGTGTGGCTAAAAACATTTGACTTTCATTTGTGACCTTGACCTTTGACCCACATGCCTGAATCGAACGCTTTGCTCATCGTCTTGTTGAGTCCATTTGTGCCACAGCGTTTTGAAATCCTTCCATATTTGTGAGAGATATGGAGCGGACACGAGTGTGACAGACAGACACACAATATGTCTCCCCATTATAAATGGGGGAAACAGAACTAGTGGGAGGTGAAATAAACAATATTCTCACATAACTTCACTTATCTCAGGGTTAGAACAACGGGTTAAGATTCCCTTATCAGTAACACGTGTAAGAACACTTTAGAACATGTATGACATCATACGACATATATGACATCAAACCATGGAAACCGATGTTTACAGGTCATTAAAACGTCGAAAATACACTGTTTTGGTTATGTGAGAAAAATAATCTGATGCTCGTTGTCTTTTAAGATCATATGTTCCTAAACTCACCAAGAAAATGTTATTCAGCTCACCAAAGGCTCGCTAAATAACATTTTCTAAGGCTCGTTTAGGAACATGTGATCTTAAAAGACAACTCGCGACAGATCCTCTCTTTGTCATCTAAATACTGCTAACTTACAATACAATATTGTCATCTAAATATTACTTACTAACTATACATTATCATCATCTAAATACTGCTAACTTACAATACAATATTGTCATCTAAATATTACTTACTAACTATACATTATCATCATCTAAATATTACTAACTTACAATACAACATTGTTATTTTGCTTCTATAAAGCAACATACAGAGCTGTAGAGTAGAGGTGTAATCAGCTGATAGACAACTTTTAACACCTCTGCGAAATTAGCAACGCCAGATTATAAGTCCCCATAAGAGACATTCTGATCAAGGTCTCCTCTGCTTGCTTATGAAATAATATAGATCTGATTTCACCACTTTCTGCCATGGCATTAAAAACCACCTAATTAATATTAATGATGTCATTATTTCTTACATGAATATTCATGAGGTAAAAGATTTATATAAAATATTTTCTACATTTTCCCTCAAACCCAATCTAAATGGTAATCATTAGAATTGCCTCTCTAATGCAATTCTAAGGATCTACGCCTTTGCAAATAGAGTAGACTCAGATCCAACGGCTCCTATAGGAGCCGTCTGATCAAGATCTGCTGTATTAGCTAATGATTTAATATAGATATGACTAAAATTCCTGTGTCCATTTGCTACTTTAATAGGAGTGAAAGGTTAAGATAGATTTGCACATGTTTTATCTACAGCTCTTCAAGTCCGTCCCATACTCTGATACCTGGAGTTTCCTTGCTCTGAGGATACTCTTGACTTCTCCCACAAAGCGCCCTCTGCCTGAGCTCCTTGTTGACTCCTCTTCCTCATCGTCCTCATCATCATCATAGTCATTGATGTCTCTCCTCTTTTTAATCTTCTTGGTCTCATACCACTGTAGGGTCATGTGGGGTCGGGTCTTACCCTGGAACACAGAGGAAAATCTCTTTAACCTTATACTTCATATAAAGGCTTTTTCATGCATTTGCAAACAGAGTAGACCCAGATCCAATTCAAATGCATAACAACAAGAAAGAATTAACATACAATTATTTCGTATATGAATATTCAGTAGTTATTGAAATTTGGAATAAATATAGAACAGGGAAAAGTTTCAACCTTTACGCCATAGATACATTTTTAACCCATTTTTGAAAACAGTGTTAAATCAGATCAGACAGGGTCTGCACTGGTAGCACTCAGTATCTTTCAGACCTGAGTTTTTCATGCCTTTCATAGAAATAAGTACCAATATATACATACCAAAGTACTATTTGAGGAAATAAAGCTTTCATAGAAATAAGTACCAATATATACATACCAAAGTACTATTTGAGGAAATAAATATGCAATAAGGGTGGGGCTTAAATCATAAATATTCATAGATGGATCCATCTGATTAGGGTCACTTGTGGTGTAATATAGATCTGGGTCCATGCTTATAAAACTTTTAGTTGAGTCTGAGAACGTTCTCAAGCATTTGATTGGTCAGATTTGAGCCTTTGGCTCAAATCTGACCAATCAAAAGCTTGAGAACTCAAATCTGACCAATCAAAAGCTTGAGAACGAAACTCAGACTCAACTAAAAGCTTTATAAGCATGGACCCTGATTCTACAGTTTCTGTCTGAGCCATAACAACCCATGTACTCATATGCCATGATTAAAGATCAGCCAATAAATATTCATGATGCCATTATTTCTTACATGAATATTAAACAGGGAAAGGGTTAAGGGTTAAACTAACAACTCAGTGAATAAACAGTGACATCTTTAGAAGCAGATCACTACTAAATGCACAAAAAAACAAGTCAAAAACTCTTTCTGTGGGCTTTTTGCATTACATTCATCCATATAATCGATCATAACCCCTTCTCTCATATAAATACTTTTTAACAACTTTGCAAACAGAGTTGGAGCCATCTGATCAGGGACTGCTCTGTTTGTTATTGAAAAGGATCTGACTCTACAGTATCTAGTTTTCTTGTTGTGTAAATTTTCCAAGTGAGGCTAAAATAGTACGATATTACAACAGCTGTCTGTTGCACCTCTCATGTTTGAACTTTGGATACACAATCCCAAATTCTTCCAAATATTCGAATTCTAGTTTGACCTAATATTTAAAAAACAAATTTGGTATTCGTTCCCATCCCTCGTATCTACCAATACCAAAATGTCATGTACAAATGACATTACATGTATATAAAGACTCAGCTTATATATATATAAAGACTCGGATGATGCGATGGCTCAGATCTAGTTTGGAGTCCATTGGATGTTTGAGTTACCGCGATCGGACTGTATTTAATATTCATGATGACATCATTTCTTTCATGAATATTTATGGAGTAAAAGGTTAAGCACACATTCTATTTACAGCAACATAAAGGCTAAGATTATGTAACTTGCCAAATTCAATTCTAAAAACATATACTGTACCATTTAGTTTAGACAAGTCTTACCAGTATGTCAGGAGCAGCATGTAGGTCTGGTCTGATGTCATAGGCAGCGTCATCTCCTGTAGCATCGTCAGCCATCTCCTTCATCTCCTTACGACGACGCAGGATTGGTGGACCTGCCACAGACCTGAGAAAATAGTTTGTATTACTGTAGAATCTCTTTACATTGATCAATAATTGAATGATCACAGTAATGACAACTAGACTACTGTTGACGAAGGGCCCCACCTGCGTAGGAGGTATCGCATATTGTAAGCCTGATTTTCCTAATGCAGACCTGCAGCAGCATAATTAAATATGCATGTAGTTTGCTTAACTGGGAACTCTTTGCTAGGTACCTGAATAATAAGCATATAGTGAGCATGTTTGATAGAAATCGGACCAATCTTTCAGAAGATATGTCACAGAAATAATCACCAACCAGATGGTATCATCATCAATAAATATGTGTAGAGTATGCCAACCACAGAACCCATATGAGGTAATTGGATATCAAGTACACTGAGCAAGTTTGGTGAAAATTGCACTATTCCTTGAGGAGATATTGCATGGAAACCAATCGGCTAATCAGAGTGCAGCAGCCTAAGTGAAAATGCCTGTAAATGGTGTCAAAGCCACCTGATGCTCGCCTGTTTAAAAGTTAAGTCTAAAACGTGTCATATTGAACCAAAAATCATTCAAAGTCAAGGTCACATGGTAAAAAACATTGGTATAGTTGGAAAGTCTTAAGACAGGAAAGATACATACCAAGTATGGAAGTCCTAGGCATATTGGTCCCAATGTTATATGCATTTAAAGATTTGCTAAAGTAGGTCAAAGGTTAAAGTCAATGTCAGAAGGGCCAAATATGTTGGCATGGTCACACCAAGTATGAAAATCCCTAGGTCTATTGGTTCCAATGTTATAGGCACTTAAAGCTTTTTGCAAAAGTAGGTCAAAGGTCAAGGTCATATGGTAAAAATCATTGGTATATTTGAAAAAGTCATAAGACAGAAAAGATGCATATCAAGTATGGAAGTATATGAATTTAAAGACTTTTGCAAAAGTAAGTCAAAGGTCAAGGTCAATGTCAGAAAGGCAAACATATTGGCATGGTCATACCAAGTATGGAAGTCCTAGGCCTTTTGGTTGCAATGCTATAGGCATTTGAATTTTTTTGCAAAAGTAGGTCAAAGATCAAGGTCAAGGTCACATGGTTAAAACAATGGTATGGTTGGAAAAGTCTTAAGACAAGAAAGTTGCATTACAAGTATAGAAGCCCTTGGCCTACTGGTTCAAATTTTATAGGCATTTAAAGAATTTTGCAAAAGTAGGTCAAAGGTCAAAGCAACATGGCAAAAACAATGATACTGTTGGAAAGATCTGAACACAAAAAAGTTGCATATGAAGTATGGAAGCCCTTGGTCCATTGGTTCATATGTTATAGTCATTTAAATGTTTTTTGCAAAAGTAGGTTAAAGGTCAATGTCAAGGTCAGAAGGGCAAAAAATGTTGGCATGTTCATTCAATAGTATGGAAGCCCTAGGTATATTGGTTCCAATAATATAGACATTTAAAGATGTTTGCAAAAGTAGGTCAAGGTCAAGGTCAGAAGGGCAAACAATGATATTGTTGGAAAGGTCTTGACACAAGAATGGTGCATATCAAGTATGGAAGCCCTAGGTCCATTTGTTCCAATAATATAGACATTTAAATATTTTTGCAAAAGTAGGTCAAAGGTCAAGGTCAAAAGGGCAAAAGTGTTGGCATCGTCATACTTAGTATGGAAGCCCTAGGCCTATTGGTTCCAATAATATAGGCATATCAAATACACTGAGCAAGTTTAGTGAAAATTGGACCATTCCTTGAGGAGATATTGCACGGAAACCAATCAGCTAATCAGATTGCAGCATCCTAAGTGAAAATGCCCGTAATTTTCCAAAAATGCATGGAAATTTCCCAACACAGAACACATGCAAGATATTTGGATATCATGTACACTGAGCAAGTTTGGTGAAAATTGGACAATTCCTGGAGGAGATATTGCGCGGAAACCAAATTGGCTAATCAGATCTCAGCAGCCTAAGTTAAAATGCCCGTAATTTACAAAACAATGCGTGGAAATTGCCGAACACACAACCATGCGAGGTACTTGGATATCAAGTACACTGAGCAAGTTTGGTGAAAATTGGACCATTCCTTAAGGAGATATTGTACAGAAACCAAAAACAGACAGACAGACGGACAGACAGACGGACAAGCTGATTACTATAGGGAACCCGCATTTTCATGCAGGGCCCTAAATAATGAAGAAATCTGCTTTTGAAAACTTACAAATGATATTCCTCATGCACATTTCATCTACTAAATACATTTGCATATACATGTAAGTAATGATTAATTAAACATGTATCATATAGATATGGAAGTTTATAAAACATGCCTTTACATGAATACTTACGACATCCCAGTATTCATGCGTTTAATCCGGTCGAAGCAATCCTCTGACTTGGACAATATCTCCACCCCACCCTCCACTGACACGGTCCTGGCAGGAGCCACAGGTAACAGAGGCAGTTTGCTTACTACAGTATAAAACAGATCAATAAAAACACTGTCCAAAACTGCACGTTTACAGACAAACTTTAACCATCATGCTAAGTGCAGCCTGACTGGCTAATTGCAAACAGCTTTGATCCAGATGAAACACCGAGTAACTGTTTGACACCCAGTCAGTAATTTCTGAACATCTTAATCAGGTTAATTCAAAATTATTTTTACGGCATGATAAGAGTTACAACTTCATGTCTCTACCAAATTCCATATACATGTATAACTCATAGATAATGAAACCTCATTTACAGTAAAGTCCCTCTAATACGACCACTCACTTTTGGAATTATGATACAGGTGGTAGCTTCTTTCCTGTTGCAACCTGTATAAACTGCTCAACTTGGAGAGTAGATAAGGCTGATCATCGATTATTTGTTATACAAGGGCCATACTCCAGAAGTGCCTAGATTGATATGGCTGATAATTGAACTTGGCTGAGATATTATTATCACCAACATTTTCAACAAGTTTGGTGACAATTGGATAGAAACTGCTCAACTTAGAGAGTGGACAAGTCTTATTTTGTTGATTTTGATTTTATTCAAGGGCAATAATCCTGAAAAGCCTGAGGCTATTCTGCTAGTTAGTGAACTTGATCTAGATTTCACATCTACAAACATTCTCAGAAGATCTAATGAAATCTGTTTGTGTTAGAGAGCAGACAAAAAAACGGACACAATGACAGACTGACTGATGGACAAGGTTATTAGTGTGGGGCCACTCAGAGTGTGGGGCCCTAAAACGTCATATTTATAGAGTAAAAGGTTAACCCACCTGGTTTCTTGTCCCACTGCAGTTTATATTCGTCATTAAACACTGCGAGATCCTCTGATACTACACTCTTGTCATCATCATCATCCTTCCCCTGTCTCTTAATGGCCGACAGTGTACCACGGTGAACCTCAAGCTCAACTAAAGCACAAAAAATACATGAGCTGCACTACAAACAAGAACAAACTGGGAGAGATTAAAACAAAACTGCTGTACCTATATGCTTAACAATACAGTTTAACCATGGACTATCCCTAAATTCAAACAGGTCAAGCTTATATCACTGATCAACATTTTCAAATTCAAAACAGAATAATAGAACCTAGGAAGCAAGCAAATTCACTATAAAAACAGTATCATACATAATAATACTTAGACATAATGTTTAATAATATAAGACATTTAAGAAATGAATGACGTGCTTCCGGTGTTCATGAGGTTATGCAACGCATAGCTTTACAAGCAAAGTTAGTGAAGCCCGAAGGGCTTCGCGTGAATCTTTGCTCGTAAAGCTATGCGTTGCATAACCTCATGAACACCGGGAGCACGTCATTCATTTCTTATATTTATATTCCATTGTATTTCTTATATTTCAACGGATCCGGTATTGAAATGAACGTTCATTGGAAAATGCAACTTTCTTTTTAGAATAAGGTTATATAAGGACGTTGCAGGACGAATGTAAATATTGTGTTTTATATTCACTATAAAATGGTATCATATACAATACCCATTGATGATTCAATGGTATTGACACCTTTTGACAACTCTGTAAAAATAACTTTTTGAAACCATTGTGATAAAGCATTTGCTCTATAAGAGCAAAATTAATGCTCTATTTGTCAAAACGGTTTAAAAACTAAACAGATCTGAAAGTTTTTTTCTCTAATAAATGCTTCATTATGGTAAATTTATAAAAAGAAATTGGTTCTAAAAATAGCCTATGAAAGAATGGGTTAATAATATTAGACAATATGCTTTAATTAGTGAATATAATTTATATTCACTATAAAATGGTATCATATACAATATCCATTTATCAAATATCTCATTGATTGATAATGAAAGGTTTGCACATATCAATAAGATAATTCATTTGATTAGCTATATGTTTCAATCCATATTCCCCTGCATAACTTTGTATCAGTTGATTTTGTCTTATTCTTCATATATGTATTTAAATTTTACTTATCTGTTAGACCTGTTGGAAAACTACTGAGTTATATGCTTGGATCCTCTTCTGACAATAAATTAATCCTTATTAAACATTATTTTACACCTTCAAAGACAGAGTAGACCCAGATCAGGTGGCTCCTAAAGGAGCCATCTGATCAAGGTCTTCTCTATTTGTTCATGAAATAATATATGTATATATGACTCTCTCTATCTCTCTTCAGAAATGGCCAACAGTTCCTTTATCTAGCTATCATTATAACAAGAGGGCCAGAATGGCCCTGAAGTGCTCATCAGACAATCAGAGGAGAAGATCTTCAAAGTTTTCACTATATGTTTCTATTGAAAACTGGCTACCCCTGGGACGGGGCCAATTTTGACCCCAGGGGCATAATTTATATAACTTTTGTAGAGGACCTGAACATGATGCTATGTGTAAAATATGAAAGCTGAGAACCTTCCAGTTTCAGAGAAGAAGATATTGAAAGATTTCACTATTTGTTTCTATTGAAAACTGCCCACCCCTGGGGCGGGGCCAATTTTGACCCCGGGCCATAATTTATATAAAATTTGTAGAGGACCTGAACATGATGCTATGCACCAAATATAAAAGCTGAGAGCCTTCCAGTTTCAGAGAAGAAGGTTTTCAAAGTTTTCACTATTTGTTTCTATTGAAAATTGCCCACTCCTGGGGCGGAGCCAATTTTGACACCAGGGCCATAATTTATATAACTTTTGTAGAGGACCTGAACATGATGCTCTGTGCCAAATATGAAAGCTGAGAGACTTTCAGTTTCAGAGAAGAAGATTTTCAAAGATTTCACTATTTGTTTCTATTGAAAACTGCCCACCCCTGAGGCGGGGCCAATTTTGACCCAAGGGCCATAATTTATATAACTTTTGTAGAGGACCTGAACATGATGCTATGTGCCAAATATGAAAGCTGAGAACCTTTTTGTTTCAGAGTAGAAGATTTTCAAAGTTTTACTATATGTTTTATTGAAAACAAGGCACCCCTGGGGCGGGGCCAATTTTGACCCCAGGGCCATAATTTATATAACTTTTGTAGAGGACCTAAAGATGATACTATGTGCCAAAGATGAAAGCTAAGAACCCTGTAGATTCAGAAGAGAAGATTTTTAAAGGTTCAAATTGTTGACGACGGACGACTGACGACGGACGACGCATGCCGACGGACATCAGGCAATCACAAAAGCTCACCCTGAGCACTTTGTGCTCTGGTGAGCTTAAAATGCAGTCAATGAATGTTCATTAGGTGATAGATTTTTGCATAATTATTCATTAGAAAAAGGTTAAGCTTCGAAAACTGATGGAAAGGGGAGACGGGATGTCTGGATATTTCAGGTAAATACTGTAAAATGCTCGACCATAACATTGCAAGTAACAGGAACATGATTATAGTATATACTTACATGTACATGTACAAACAATAAACAAAATACAATACACAAGTTGTGCATGAATCATCCAACAGAGGCCAATAACAACAAGATTATTATCAAATATTAGTCTAACAAAACACATGTTGAACATTTATACGTTGCCAACTCACAATAAACTTTATAGTATACAATATCCAAGCAGTTTACATGGAACATATATAGGGGAAAAAAATAAGGTAAAAAGATTGCAATCCTAGCACATGCTTCCTAATTAGATATACATGTATACGGTATACCATATCTATTGCATTACTAGCAAAGACATTCTGAAAGTATCTTGGGTCTCATCTACATATTGTTCGGACTAAGCCGCTAATCTACCTTTTTTTCTAGATTCAAGTAATAATCTATACTTAACCCTTTACCTGACGGACACACCTTTTAACCCATTACCTCATAGGCTATTTTTAGATACAGCTTCTTTGAATAAATCTACCGAAAAGTGAGTGAGTGAGTTGGGTTTTACGTCCGACCAACAGTATTTCAGTTATTTGCAGACGGCACCCGCATGAGACAAGTTATAGTGCAGCCTCACTGGAATACCCCTGCCGCAGGTACATGGCAAGAGCACCCCACCCAGTCACATTATCCTGACACCGGGCCGACAGTCCTAGAACTACACCTTTAATGTCGAGCGTAGACAAGGGAGCTACTAGTACCAACTTTTAACGACAAAGGAAAGGAAAGGAGCATTAACTAGAGAAAAGGAAAATGTTAGAAATTTGTAGTTTGAAACCATTGTGATAAATAGAGCATTTGCTCCTATAGGAGCAAATGCTCTATTTATCACAATGGTTTCACAAAGTGACTATTACAGAGTCTTCAAAAGTCGTCAATATGAGGGAATGGGTTAATGCTTTTGCAAATAGAGTAGACCCAGATCAGATGGCTCCTGTAGGATCTGAATGCATGTATTCATTAAGTGCTAGATTCTCTCATATATAAGTTACAGTATGTATGAGGTAAAGGGTTAAAACTAAAATTTCCTTATAGAATTTCTTTTTTCTAAATTGGCTAAAACTACTCAAAAACTGATCAAAAACTGCATCTAAGCCAAACTGTACCAATATCTGATTTCAATAGTTTTCTAAATGAAATTTAAAAATGCATTTTAAAAATTCATATGAAATTTATCCAAACACATGTCACAAGTTTAATGCTACCATCTTTTGATTATGTAAATATTGTGGTTAAAGTACTAAGACTAACACTAACTATGTCTTAAAAAATGTTAATTTTACCTTTCTTCAGAAGTTCCATCAGTAGAAATACTTCAACTGATTCCTTTATAACTACATATCCAAGTTATGTATCTATCATTTATATCCAACATAATAATATTGTAAATCTCTCTAGCACGGAATTCGTGATAACCTATGCAAGTAGTTTGGATCCATATTATATGTCAACATCTCATCTGGATCCAAACTATGTGTCACTCTGATCATGGTGGTTTTTAAAAACAACAACAAAAAAACAAGAAAACAACAACAACAGAGAAAATCCACTTTAAGAATGTATGAGAGAAGATTTAAGCAGATTGCAGATTATGAGATAATCTCAGAACATCTTTCTTTTGATACACAAGCATACAGTAAAGCAAATGTAAAAATACCAAAGTACCCTAAGAATTCGGATAGACAAACTTAGGCCAATAGTGTAGACCCAGATCAAACTGTTAATGATAGAGCAGTTTGCTCAGGATCTACACTATTTCCTACTATGTCAGTCTAATTCAAAGTTACCTGAATGGTGCCAAATTGACTAATTTGGCTCTATTAACCCATGGAGAGGGAAGACAGGGTGTCAAAATTCTAAGGGTAAATAGGGTATACAGCAGAACCTGTCTACAGAGGGCAGGCCATTCATTTATTGAACATAGGAGTCTTTAAAAGCAGGTGGTAGCTTAATGCAGGGCAAAAGTAATGCAGAAAGCTCATATATGAGCTTTCTGCATTACATTTGACCTGCATTAAGCTACCACCTGCCATACAGACCCATAATTATACCTTTTTTGATGGCCACTTAAGATAGGTTCTACTGTATGTACCAGATGGACATCAGGCTAGCCACATTACATTCAAATGTGAGAATTTACTCCTCAAACAAACATGATAGGATATGAAAAGTATGCATACAAATCTCAGATATGATATATCAGAAACACACAATCCTACAGTCATTAGCAAGTCTATCAGTAACTGTAAACATGACAAGTATTATACTGAGAAAGATAAAGCGCCAGTGAAAATAATTATGAAAGAGTAAAAGCTGGTATTTGTGGTCACCTAATTTGTTTGCTAAGGCTCATATGTCTAACATGTCTGCTGACCCTGTACCTAATGAATATTCATGTAAGAAATAATGATATCATGAATATTTATTAGCAGGGTTTTTTATGATAGAATATTAAAACTGGATTTTGGCAATGGCAAAAACTAGAATCAGATGTATACAATTCTAAAAGCAAACAGGGCATAATGTGATTGGACGGCTCAAACAGGAACCATCTGATCTAGGTATTCTCTGTTTGCAACAGCATTAAAAGGTGTATCTATGTGGTAAATGGTTAATTTTTGTTATAGTTCTAACATCGCAAAGTGATTGCTGGAGCTAAAATTGCAAAATGTGTTTGCTGTGGCTGAAAAATCAGAAACTATTTACTGTGACATAAGAATCAAAGTATTTGCTGTACACCCGTTACCTGATAGAGATAAATTAGTTTGCATTTACACACAGAGTAGACCAAAACTAGATAGCTCATGTATGAGCTGTCTGATTAGGGTCTGCTCTGTTTACTTATGGTATAGTAAGAATCTTATTCTACATCTAATTCGTCATGAAATGAGTTGTTCATAGTGCTTTATAAAAACAGCGAACTCATATTCAGAGTGATTATTTCTTACATGAGTATTCATCAGGTAAAAGGCTTAATAATAGGAAAGTGTTGTTCAATATGCTACCATGGCTTTTGAGTGTTAACAATTAACTTGATAGAAGCACATTTTTGCAAACAGAATGAATCAAGATTAGACTGCCAATGTAGGAGCTGTCTGATCTGGGTCTGCTATGTTCGCTTATAGAGTTTTATAGAACTCATTATACATTTTTCGTTCGTGGCTTAATTTCCTTTGTTAATTGAATCAAAATATCAATTTTTTAAATATTTATGAAGTGATTAATCATTCTCCCCTAGGCTATTTTTAGATCCAACCTCTTTGAATTAATCTACTGAAAATGAGTATTAACTGTAGAATTGGAGAATTTTAGAATTGTGTAGTTTTGAAACCATTGTGATAAATAGAGCATTTGCTCCTATTGAGCAAATGTTCTATTTATCACAATGGTTTCAGAATGTGACTTTTACAGAGGCGCCAAATGCGTCACTAGGAGGGAATGTGTTAATCATTACATAAATATATATCAGATGAAGAATTAATGTAGATACTAATGACAAGGTGATAGAAAACAATAAAAGCTGGCATAGGAGACAATGATAATGTGAAATAGAATATATCACACTGAAGATTGTAACAATTAAACCCTGAATATTGAACTTTGTGATCCAGGACA
Source organism: Azorinus chamasolen (assembly GCA_963576725.1). NCBI lineage: Eukaryota > Metazoa > Mollusca > Bivalvia > Cardiida > Solecurtidae > Azorinus > Azorinus chamasolen. Next base: position 50,004,409 of record OY755235.1, read on the forward strand.
ATCTGTCTTAAGCAGCCATTCAACCCTTTCCCTCATATAAAAGCCTTTTCATGCATTTGCAAACAGAGTAGACCCAGATCAGATGGCTCCTACAGGAGCCGTCTCCAAAATGTGTGAAAAGGCTTTTATATGAAGGAAAGGGCTAGCTGAGCGCAGGGCTAGTCTCTATTATATATCATATACATTGTATACCATAAATAGTAAATATTTGGACAAGCAATCTCCCCTCTACACCAATTTGTAAAACTAGATCATCCGGTATAGCATGATTTTGATCACTTTAAAGTAGACTTACATAGTAGCAAATAGTGTAGATCCTGATCAAACTGCTTGTTCAGGTGCAGTTTGATCTGGGTCTTCACTATTTGCCAAAGTTTGCCTTTCCAAATAAAGACTAAGGGTAATTAGAGTATTATAAATACTAGCACAAAAATGTCTGTCACAATATTTTGAAATCTAGCATCGGAAGATAATATAAATATACATAACACACACATACAAATCCTGATCACATGCATATTCATTGAATGACAGAACAGCACAAGATGATATAAAATTTACAAAACAACAAATATGGCATTGTTGTTACTGTTAATAGCTCTATGCAAACAAAGCATTAACTCCTAGCATGCTACAGAAGTCCAGATAAGATGCCTAAATTGAAAGATTTTCAAGAATAGCTCCTTTATTTCTCCATCAAACCCTTTACTGTGACCATTCTTTAGAATCGTCTCTAAGAGACAATTCTAAACTTTAAACTTTCCCTCATATAAACATGTTTTCACGCATTTGCAAACAGAGTAGACCCAGATCAGACGGCTCCTAGAGGAGCCGTCTGATCAGGGTCTGCTCTGTTTGCTAATGGAATCTGATAGACCTGTTTCTTTACTTTCTAAAATGGCTACAATGTTCCACCATCCATAATTCATTATAACAATTTTCTTTATGAATATTCAGTAGGTATTGAAATTTGAAATAAACATAGAACAGGGGAAGGGTTAAAGAGTGGTCACAGTATATGGTTTGGTGAAGAAATGAGTATTTGGGTATGCACCTTTATCTGTAGCTCTGATGCTAAATATCTATATGCAGGAGAATGTGTAATAACTTTGAAGACAGTGTAGATCCAAATGAAACACCATGCAAGTTGGTATCTTATCAGAATCAAAACCGTTTGCAATAATTGTTTTTGAAACAGAAATGTAAGAAAATCTACTTGAGATGATAATTTGCTCATTGGCTAGCATGCTTAAAGCTAAAAGCTCTATACTAACAAAGCGTTAATATGGCACTGTTGAAAAGCATTACAGCTAGCAATATGGCTATAGGCAGCATCATTCTGGTTGCCATGGAAATGGCAAAGGGTTTACCTATTTCAGGTGTTCCTTTCCTGTCCTTCTTCTGTTCCGCCTCTATTAGTCAATACATCAACAAGTATTAGAATCATGCAATGTCAGTCATCAGTTTACTATTGCACCCTAAGTAATGTTTCATCTGCAATAATTGTCGCCTGCTTCAATTCTTAAAATAAGATTTCTTTCATTTCTTTGCAAAATATGGTTAGAGCGTCAAAAAGTTTGGATCCTGATGAGATGCCACATTATGTAGCATCTCATCTGGATCCAAACTCATTGCATAGGTATTCACGGTTTTGCCTCTAGCGTGCAAAGAGTTAGAAAAGGAGATAAAAGGGGCCATTTTATCAAGCATCCATTAACCCTTTCCTTATGAAAGATTCAGTTAGGAAATAATGACATCATGAATATTCATTAGCTGAAGTTTTATAATGGCATTTGCACACTGGATGTTTTGGTATTGATAGAAACTGTAGAGTCAGATTATTATATTATGATTTGATAAGCAAACAGAGTAGACCCTGATCAAACAGCTCCTACATGAGCCATTTGATCTGGGACTACTCTTTTTGTAAAGGTGTGAAATGACATTTGTATTCACATGCCATTATAAAATGCAGCTTATAAATATATATCATGTCATTGTTTCTTACATTAATATTCACAGGGTAGAGGGTTAAGAGCATTTAAAATCTGAAATCTGGTTTCTTGTCTGAAAGTTCAATTTTCTGTATTGGTAGTTCTTGTCACTCATGTCTGAGAGTATCAATCATTTGTACCACTAAAGAGACCAGACTTGAATTAAACTTTCCAGCAATGAACAATGTTTAATACAGCTGCTGCTGTCTTGTGTTGACCCTTTGAATGTGGGACATGCATGCCCTGTCATTTGCAAACAGTGTAGACCCTGCTCAGATCAGGGTTGAAAAGGAAATGGCCCATCAATATTTAACACTCAAGCTCATTCAGTATGATGATACATTTGTATTGACTTTACAAGAGTATTTTGAGTGATAAACACAACAGACCCTGATCAAAAAGTTCCTACAGAAGCCCTCTGATCTGAATCTTTACTGTTTACAAATACCAGTTAAGTCGTTTCCTACATTCAAAGAAATATGTTTTTGAGAAACGATGACACTAATCCCTATCCTGAGACCTGACTAATCAGGATCCAAGCTGTTTGACACTCTATCAATAGTTTCTCAAAATCTGGATCAAATCAGAAGAACATGCAGTCAAAATTACACCAGTTTCAAATTTTAGCGGACATTTATTTTTTAAAGATTAAGGTATTTTTTTCTTTCCCAAATTGCACTTTTACCTCCTTCAGACTACTAATTGTCAATGATAAGTCATATATTTAATACTAGACTAAGTTCAAAGCATAAGAAACTCTCATCTAGTTCTGGAAACAATGCATGGTTAAATATAAAAGTTTGTTGTTTTTTATATATTCAATGTTAAATAATCATAACACTTAATTTCATAATGCCACCCATTTATGCCTTTGGAAACAGAATAAGACAGCTCAGGTGGTAGCTTACTGGTCAGAGTATATTGTTTGCTTATTTGTAACAGATCGGATTTATTACTCTTTTCAACGACAGTAATTTTCATTATTCTAATACAAGAAATTAATATTCATACTTATCATGAATTGAGGTATGATATAGCTATTGATCTTTACAGTATTTTCTGTTAGTACACCTGAACTTTGACCATATATACAGTATAACCTCTCTAATGCGATCACCAAACAGAGGTCTTATTCTGATTCTTAAAGGCAGGTGGTAGCTTAATGCAGGACAAAAGTTATGCAGAAAGCAGCCACCTGCTTTTACAGACATCTATGTTTATTCATAAAGTGGTCGTTTTAGACGGGTTTTACTGTAAATATAGCAAGATCCTGTGTTCTAACAAGAGGGCCAGAATGGCCCTGAAGCGCTCACCAGACAATCAGAGGAGAAGATTTTTAAAGTTTTCTCTATATGTTTCTACTGAAAACTACCCACCCCTGGGGCGGGGCAAATTTTGACCCCAGGGCCATAATTCATATAACTTTTGTAGAGGACCTATACATTATTAGTTATACAGATCATTGGCGGGGTATCTGACTTTTTGTTTCCTGCTGAGGAAATTCATGTTGCCCGAGCCGTTAGGCGAGGACTACATATATTTTCCTCAGCAGGAAATAAAAAGTCAGATATCCCGCCAATGATCTGTATAACGATTTTATTATACTGCAAAGTTTAATATTTGTAGCTGTTAATTAGCGTTGTTAATTTAGGCGTCGTTTTGCTTCCCCTCAGGGGCCTCTTACTGTAAGGTAAGGGCTTATATATCACTCTGCAACCCAAGTTCATCGTGTATAATAACCAGTTCATTATATTTATGGATAGAAAGGGATCTTCCAAGTGCATTAGTTTATCAAAGGATTGAAAGAATCAGACGTAAGTAAAACTTTCAGCAGATCAGCGGTTAAGCAGACACTATTTAACTTAATTGAAGGAATTTTGGCGCAGTTCCGACGTCATTTGGATGACGTCATAATGACGGTTTTTATAATATTCAAACAATGGACGTTGGAAGGAGCGGCTATACTGCAATTTACAGGTACGTGTACTGTGCATGTACATAAATAAAATCTGAATCGAATTGGGTGTGGAATATCTTTGTAAAAGCGGGGTTGGGGGGGCTAATCGGTACGTGCACAAGCACTTTGACAACATTTGCAGCATCAAAGCAGAATAAGACCTTCGCCACATATAGGGTTCATCTACATTGTTATACAACAACTATAACAAAAATGTTTCTAAATGGATAACTTTTTTCCGCCCCAAACTCTTTATGTTTCGTTTGAGAGCGGTTGTTTGAATCGAATCGACGAAGTGAAGCTTGTCGGCCATTTTTATTTTGTTATATCAAGGGAGCGAGGCCCTCGGCGGGAGAAATTCCATTGTTGCTTATGACTCCGTATATACATCGGAATTTAGAGGGATACACGGCTTTTATACATGGCTAACTGACCAATCAAAATCGAGGATTTTACTTTGCGTTATAATAAGATGCTATGCACCAAATATGAAAGCTGAGTGCCTTCCAGTTTCAGAGGAGAAGATTTTCAAAAATTTCACTATTTGTTTCTATTGAAAACTGCCCACCCCTGGGGCGGGGCCAATTTAAACCCCAGGGCCATAATTTATACAAATTATGTAGAGGACCTAAACATGATGCTATGTGCCAAATATGAAAGCTGAGAACCTTCCAGTTTCAGCGGAGAAGATTTTCAAAGATTTCACTATTTGTTTCTATTGAAAACTGCCCACCCCTGGGGCGGGACCAATTTTGACCCCAGGGTCATAATTTATATAACTTTTGTAAAGGAACCTGAACATGATGCTATGTGCCAAATATGAAAGCTGAGAAACTTCTGGTTTCAAAGGAGAAGATTTTCAAAGGTTTGCTATATGTTTCTATTGAAAACTTCCCACCCCTGGGGCGGGGCCAATTTTGACCCCAGGAGCATAATTTATATAACTTTTGTAGAGGACCTGAACATGATGCTCTGTGCCAAATATGAAAGCTAAGCGCCTTCCAGTTTCAGAAGAGAAGATTTTCAAAGATTTCACTATTTGTTTCTATTGAAAACTGCCCATCCCTGGGGCGGGGCTAATTTTAACCCCAGGGCCATAATTTATATAAATTTTGTAGAGGACCTGAACATGATGCTATGTGCCAAATATGAAAGCTGAGAACCTTCCAGTTTCAGAGAAGATTTTCAAAGTTTTCACTATATATTTCTATTGAAAACTGCCCACCCCTGGGGCCGGGCCAATTTTGACCCCAGGGCCATAATTTATATAACTTTTGTAGAGGACCTGAACATGATGCTCTGTGCCAAATATGAAAGATGAGAGCCTTTCAGAGGAGAAGATTTTCAAAGATTTCACTATTTGTTTCTATTGAAAACTGCCCACCCCTGGGGCGGGGCCAATTTTGACCCCAGGGTCATAATTTATATAACTTTTGTAGAGGACCGGAACATGATGCTATGTGCCAAATATAAAAGCTAATAACCTTCTGGTTTCAGAGGAGAAGATTTTCAAAGTTTTACTATATGTTTCTATTGAAAACTTCCCACCCCTGGGGCAGGGCCAATTTTGACCCCAGGGGCATAATTTATATAACTTTGTAGAGGACCTATAGGTGATGCTATGTACCAAAGATGAAAGCTGAGAACCCTGTAGATTCAGAGGAGAAGATTTTTAAAGGTTCAAATTGTTGACGCGGGACGACGGACATCAGGCGATCACAAAAGCTCACCCTGAGCACTTTGTGCTCTGGTGAGCTAAAAACGAAAAGAACACCTAAATACTTCATTTTTTCTTCAATAATTCATTTCCATGCTTGTGTCCAGAAATCATAAAATTAAATCATGACTCACAGATTAATATGCATATCTATCACATAATCTGCTGTGTGGGAGTGCCAAAACAGAGGGCCATAAATCGTGAATAGGCACTAGTGCATTTTTTATGCAAATGAGCAGTAGGAATCCACTGTACTACACTGTAGACAATGGATGAAACAGCGTCAGATATAGTCTGTTTCACTTTCTATGGCACTTTTTAAGGGTTATGTGATAAAAAGAATATTACATTCATGTTCATTACAAATTGTTTTCATGAAATTCATTCGCTAAAGCTTGTGTCATAGTATTATAGTAAACTGACTTTTCATAAAATCAATTTGTAATGAACACTCATGTTAGATCCTGTATATAGTGTTTATTAAAACTTGTATTGAACAGGAACTGAATAAACATGAGACTGCACACAATTTTTCTTAAAATCAACTACCCAATTAAACCTACACATAAAGTCACAAACCAGTGTTCATATACATAATCAGATTAAACATTATTGATTAAATATTAATACGGCAATCATGCACTGAAATATTTGATTATTTTTAATGTCAAAATGTATTGACAATACAGTAGATAAAACCCCTCTAAAAAAACCACTTAATTAATATAGGTACCTTTAAAAGCAGGTGATTTCTTAATGCAGGATGAAAGTAATGCAGAATGCTCTTGCATTAAGCTACCATCTACAACTATGACCCAGAGGTAGACCCCTCTTTGGTAGTCATATTAGAAGGGGTTTACTGTATTATGCAGTGACTATCAATATTCAACTCTATATACGTAAAGTAACAGTAAATCCATTATCAATTTTTAAAGGCAAAACCAATATTAAATCTTACTTATTGTACACAAAGTGATGAACCCTTTCCCTCATGAATATTCATGCGAAATATAATGAATGTATAATACCAGTAACTGATTAGCTGAATGTCATACTGGCATCATCAAAAGGGGGAATTTTTTACAATGGCAAAATGCTTTAGAATCAGATCTATATTATTTCATCAGCAAACAGAGCACACCCTGATCAGATGACTCCCACAGGAGCTGTCTGATCTGGTCTACTTGGTTGGCTAAAGTGTGAAACGGTCTCTAAATGAGGAAAAGGGTTAAATAATACATGTATATTTATACATGTACTTGAATATTACCTAAACTCAAACACTTTATGACACAAGCAATCATTATTGATTTAACCCTTTCCCTGTTCTGTGTTTATTTCAAATTTCAATACCTACTGACTAGTCCTGGACAAAATAGTTACAATGAAATATGGAAGATGGAACATTGTAGCCATTTTAGAAAGTAAAGGAACAGATCTATCAAAATTCCATTAGCAAACAGAGCAGACCCTGATCAGATGGCTCCTCTAGGAGCCATCTGATCTGGGTCTACTCTGTTTGCAAATGCGTGAAAACACGTTTATATGAGGGAAAGGGTTAAGCATTGTTTTAATAGATGTAGGTGTAACATGCAGATGCATGTGAAAGTATTGTTTCAATTAAGTTAAGATTTAACTTTAAAATTTTGTATTTAGAAACTGTAAAGGAAGAAAACAATTTAAAGATAAAGTTCTGCATAATTATACTGTTGTTAAATACAATCATTCATTTAGCGGTGCATCAATCTGTATAAAGTAACATAGCTATAAGTGATATCTAGGTCTGCTAAAAGTTTTCTATTCTAACATTGCTTCATCTTTAAATACTACAGATTATGGAATCCTGTATGTGGCTTTGTTCTTTTCATATGGAAAAGTAAAAACCCTTTACTTCATATACAAGCATTCCATTGCCTTTGCAAACAGGGTAGACCCAGATCAGACAGATCTGTTGCTTAGGCAATGATATACATCGGATTCTATAATTTTTCCAGGACCAAAACGTCCTTCCTTCATATGCCACTGATAAAAATTGAGTTAGTCAGCATTAACCCTTTCCTCCATATATACGCCTTTCTATGCCTCTGTTATAGTCACTTCTTGAAACCATTGTGATAAATAGAGCATTTGCTCCAAAGGAGCAAATGCTTTATTTATCACAATGGTTTCAATACTACAAAATTCTAACATTTTCATTTTCTCTAGTAAATGCTCCTTTTCAGTAGATTCATTCAAAGAGGTTAGGTCTAAAAATAGCCTATGGGGGAAAGGGTCAAAAAAGGTAGTTATTTCTGACATAAATATTCATGAAGTAAAGGGTTACGCAAAGTTTAAGCAAACACAAGGCAATCATAATCTGTAACCTTACTGCTTACTTAATTGACAAGGAGTGCAGATTAATGCATTTCCAGATACATGTATTCGAGACATGCAACCTTTGTATTTCTCATTTAATGTCTGGCAAAATATCATTGTTTGCTGTTGCAAAATTACTCAATAAATTACATTTCACAAAACATATAAGTATGCTAAAACATTAATATCATCACTTTAAATTAAATATACAATGCTCCCTCTCTACAACGGCACCCTTTGGGATACGAAGATTGTATGTGTTGTTCAGAGGGAGTTGTTATAGGGAGGGAAAATCAAACATAATTAGCTTGTTTGCAGATCCCCAGATAAGGTGTATTTCGAGAACTAAAACCGTTATGCCTCTATCAAACCCTATGTTGTGACCACTCTTTAGAATCGTCACAAAGTGACGATTCTAAAGAGTGGTCACAACATAGGGTTTGATGGAGGCATAAAGAAAATACGATGAAAAAAGTTGTTTCTGGAGCCTTGTTGTTTCGGAAACAGTGACATACGTTGTTGTAAGGAGGGAATCGTTAATGAGAGGGCCGTTGTAGGGAGGGAGCACTATATGATTACTTACATATCAATATCTGACTCTTTCAAAGGCAGGAAAATCTGTCACATAGCTACTTCATGGTGTATATCCATGTAGTCAATTAAGAGTTTCTCACCAGATTTTCCAGTGCTTGAATATATCGTCTTGACAAAAATTAAAGAGCCAAACATTGACCTTTTTTTTTTTATCATAAAACTATAAATCTTATGACAGAGTTTCTTGTGATAACAGTAATGTTTTAGCATACTTAGGTGTTTCAGGAATGTAACTCATTAAGTAATTTAGCAAAACCAAACTCGGATGATGCTTTTAAAGTGTTATGTTTTGTTATCATGTATACCCTCCTTGGAAGGCAAAAGTGATCATATTAAAATGTTACTTAAATTTGAAATGTCTAAATCAATATTTAAGAGTGCCTAACAGGATTCTTTAAAAATAAATCTATGATATGAAAGCATGTTAAGTGTAAGTAAGATTTTACTCCATACTTCCGCAGTATTATTTTACCCTTTACTTGATACAGAATATTTTTGGCACCTTTGCAAACAGAGTAGATGCATATCAGATGACTCCTGTAGAAGCCATATGTGACCAGGGACTGCTCTGTTTGATTATGAAATAATGTAAATGTGATTCTACCATTTATGTCATGGTTAAACATTAAAGTAAATTCTATAATCAGATAAATTCTGTTTACATGTAAGGTCTTCATGCATAAGTGAAAGAATATGAAAATACATGTATGGTTTGGTTTACAGAGCTCCAGATAAGATGCGTAAATTAAAACATTTTCAAGAATAACTCCTTTATTTCTCCACCAAACCCTATACTGTGACCACTCTTTAGAATCGTCTCGGAGAGACGATTCTAAAGAGTGGTCATAGTACATGTATAGGGTTTGTGGAGAAATGACGATTTTAGTGTTGTTAAGTCTGTTAAAGTTATCAACTTGACAACTAGGGGGCTTGAGTAGTGTTGCACTTTAAATAACTGCTCATGAACAGACTTATACAATGTAAAACCAAGTCTACAATTTTCTCTTTTTGCATCGCTGCTTTTGCTTTTGAATGATTCATTAACCATAATTAACCCAATTACCTTAACCCTTTACTCCATGAATATTTATATAACGAATAATGACATCATGAATATTAATTACATTAATTTTCATAACAGCACAATCATGAACTCCGGAAATTTTGGCTATGGCTGAAATTGCAGGGTCATATCTTTATTATTCCATAAGCAAACAGAGCAGACCCTGATCAGATGGCTCCCACAGGCGCCTTCTGATCTGGGTCTACTCTGTTTGCAAAGGTGTAGAAAGGCGTATCTATGGAGTAAAGGGTAAGAGATTCAAACATTAAATCACACCTCTCCGCTGGTTTGTAAAGCTGAATTATTCAACTTGGCACCATTTTGATAATTTTGATTATACTGACATAGTAGCAAAATAGCGTAGACCCTGATCAAACTTCTAAAGGCACCATTTGATCTGGGTCTGCACAATTTCCTGTGTTTATATGTCCAAATATTTAGGGTAATTGGGGTATATTTCTAACCATCATGACTGTGACATGATTCCCAGATTAGATCTAGAGAAGATGAGGCAGGAATTTGAAGAATAGCGATCAAAGCATATATACAGATGTTTGCAAGCTACACGAGATGCTGCATTGCATTGTGTATATATGTATGTCAAATAATGAGAAAATAGGCACTCAGATATCTGTCTTTGTCATTGTTTCTCAATATTCAGAATCAACATTATTTTGTCCACTTCCATCATAACCAGTGATAACACTGAACAGATGAATCTCAAACCAAGCATATCTGTTTGCCATTTTTCTGAAAATGCATCTTATAGTTTATCTAGGAGAGTATGGTATGCAATATAACTGGTAAAAGATAAACATATTTTACACATGTGTCCTTCCACACCTCTGAAAAGCAAACTGAATATAGTAAGTCACTTTATATTGTACTGTTAGTTTATTGTTAAACCTTTACTCCCAAACTCCTCACAGTGATCTCCCTTGTCACTACGTACGGTCATCACTGCCACCACAAGTTTTTTTAGCTAGATTTTAGCTAAAATTTGTTTTTGCATATTTTATTTTTTTAAATGTTGATTTCAATAGTTTTCGATTTTGTTTCATATTTCAGCACCGGTAAAGCCAGCAAAGTAGAACAATAATCAGTTTTCCTAAAAAAAGAATTTTGGTATTGATTATTTTTAGTTCTCTATATCGTGGTGACGTCACAATAATGACGGCGCCTTAACAACGTTGAAAACAATAGCTTAGTTACATCACTTACACGCAGCCTTATGCATTTCCGTCAGTTTTGGGTACCGATGAAATGGATCTAGATCAGTTTACCAAATTTCCGAACAGCTTGAATGTTTTAATATTTTCTTGCGGGACAGTGTGTAATAGTAAATTTACCGATTGGCTGCGGTAAGAGTTTGCAGCCGAAATAGCTTGATCACATGATGTACACCATGGTCACGTGAATGTTGTGGTGGCAGGGATCTCTTCAGCGTAGCGATTAGGGGAGATAACTGCGTTGGAGGTTGCTTTACTCCATGAATAGTCATCTAAGAAATAAAGACATCATAATATTAGTTGATTTTTATAATGGCCTATAAACACAGGACTTTTTAGTCATGGCAGAAACTGTAGAATCAATATATAATTCCAAGAGCAAACAAAGCAGACCCTAATCAGATGGCAGTCTGATCTTAGTCTAATCTGTTTGCAAAAGTGTTAAAATGCGTATCTATGGAATAAAGAGTCAAGTTCCATTCAATGGCAAAGAAAAAACTATTCACAGAGCTACAGATAAAGGTGATTACCAAAAATTAATACTAAAATCATCATTTCTCTACCAAACCATATACTGTGACCACTCTTTAGAACCCTCTCCTCAAGACAACTCTAAAGAGTGGTCACAGTATAGGGTTTGGTAGAGAAATAAAGGAGCTATTCTTGAAAATCTTTAAATTTACACGCCTTATCTGGACCTCTGTAATCATGTAAAAAACAACAACACTAGATTATGTTGATAGAATCACAGATTTAGAGAGTAAGTCTGTTTCAATTTTGTGTTAATCTGTCCGTGACAAATAGAAATAAAATATAAGGTATGATTAACTATTCAAATAATTAAAACTGTTAGTCTAAACTAAGGACTCCTTGAACTTGGCCAATTCAAACAGTTCAGATCAGTCTCATACTAGTACTATACCGGGTAATTTTTAACAATTACAACAATTTCAAGTTACACTGAAGATTTGAATATATTCATTGTATCAGATGTGAATATTTTCAATGGATTCTAGCATTCTGGACAATTTGCTAGCTTACACAGTAAACCACTATCTAAATGGATCACTTAATGAGTAAACATATGTATCTTTAAAATAGGTGGTTGCTTATTTCAGGGTCATAGTTATGAAGCTTTCTGTATAACTTTCATCATGCATTAAGTTACCATGCACCTTTAGGACAGAATTATACCTCTGTTTGGTGCTCGCTTTAGTTTTACTGTATTTCTTCTAAACATCTTGGATCCTCCATCAATTTGTTCCACCAATATTTTTTTCAAGCAATGGCACTACGTATCAGGGCTCTAGAAATCCGGAAAATCGCCGGTCTGGACCGATTTTCGACTTCTCAGACCGGTTTGTACGACAGAATTTGAAAAAAAATCGGTCCCAAAATTTCAAGCAGACTACACGTATCTAATTAGAATCATTGGTCTATTAGCTTAATGCTGTCATTTTATTACAAACAAACTATAAGGGGACAAATGGCACATATTCAAACATACTACCAGTGAACATATAATGAGGGGCTAATGTCCGCTCATCGAAAAATGGTGGGGCAAATGTCCGGGTGGCTAATGTCCGTTTCTCGGCTGGACCGGTTGGGATTTGAAAATTTCTAGAGCCCTGCTACGTATTATTATCAAATGTTTTGCTACGAGAATTTATATAGGTATTATAATAAATTTGTTATTCTACGAAGGCAACTTTGTTTTCGTAGGAAAACAGTTACTAATATATACACTGGCTTCGTAGGAAAACAATTGGTCTAAAATACCCATATGAATTGTCATAGCAAAACTTTTGATGATAATACATAGTTGGCCCCCAGTGAATGGGAGAGATAAGTAACTTTGCAAAACTGAAGTATAACACAAATGTTGACGAAATGCATTGACTTAGAATGATAAAGATGGACAGGTCAGAATACTGACAAAGATGTTGTATGTGTTTCATAGCAAATGATCTGATTACTTTTAACTACTAAAGTTCATTAATCTTAGTACCATCTATCTATTAACCTTTTACCTGATGAATATTCATGTCAGAAATAATGACATCATGAATATTTACTAGCTGAAGTTTTATACTTGCATATGAACATGGAATTTATCTTGGCTATGGCAGAAACTGTGGAATCAGATCTATGTAATTCCATCAGAAAACAGAGCAGACCCTGATCAGACAGCTCCTACATGTACTGTCTGATATGGGTCTACTCTGGTCTGTTTGCAAAGATTTTTAACCCATTCCCTAACAGGTTATTTTTAGACCCAACCTCTTTGAATAAATCTACCAAAAAGGAGCATTTACTAGCTAACAAAAAGGAAAACTTTAGAATTGTGTAGTACTGAAACCATTGTGATAAATAGAGTATTTGCTCTTATAGAGAAAATGCTCTATTTATCACAATGGTTTCAAAAAATTACTTTTTCCGAGGCATCAAAAGGCGTCAATATGCGGGAATGGGTTAAAGGTGTCTCTATCAAATATAAAAGTATAAAATAAAAACCTATTGTCATTGTAAACAGTAGTGAATCAGATCTGAGCTGTAACAAAGCAAACTGAGTAGATCCAATTCAGATGGTTCCTACAGGAACTGTCTCATCTGGGTCTACTCTGTTTCCAAAGGTTTCAAAAAGGTGGATTATCAGGTAAAGTATTAAAAAAAAACCTTCTGAAAGAAGACAACATGTTATGTACTGAAAATGTTATGAGTTGTACCAAGAGAAAAGGCGTCTTCAGGATACCAAAACAACATACTCTACTTATATACAGTATAGTAAAATTTGGTATGAATATCGGTGTTGGAGATAGGTGGTAGCTTACGGCTGGGTGAATGTCAATGTAACTGTATTAGAACAGACTCACTTAGGAAAACAGTGTAGACCCAGAGCAAACTGGTCCCACTATTTGATAACCAATTAGCGTCAGATTAGTTCATGTTAATATTTAGGATAAATAGGGTATATAGTAAAACCTTTTCAAACCAGAATTCTAGTTGAAAAGAATTTAGATACTTTAAGCCACTCCCACTTAGGCTATTTTTAGACCTAACCTCTTTGATTAAATCTACCAAAAAGGAGCATTAACTAGAGAAAAGGAATTTTTCAGAATTGTTTAGTTTTGAAACCATTGTGATAAATAGAGCATTTGCTACTATTTATCATAATGGTTTCATAAAGTGACTTTTACAGAAGTGTCAAAAGGTGTCAATATGCGAGAATGGGTTAAGGCAGATGGCTGCTTAATGCAGGGTGAAAGTCATGCAGAAAGCTGCTAGAGGAGCACGGTTTTCGATGGATGGATAAAAATACTGCAGATGTTGATGACAGCTAGCAGTGTAGACCCTGATCTGAAGGAATACTTGCAACTCTATTGCTGTTCAGGATCTATATTGTTTGAAAAAACCTGAAGATACCTTTTCTGGTGACAATATTCTTGCACAGACTGGAGGGTACCCTTATTACCCGAAGTAATCGGACATCCAATATCCCTTCTCCATCAGTTTGTTAACCCTTTCCTGTTCAATATTCATGTAAGAAATAATGGCATTATGAATATTTATTAGCAGAATTTTTATACTGTAATTTTTTCAAGTGAATTGTTTGTGTTGAAAAAAACTGCAGAATCAGATCTATACCATGTCATAAACAAACAGAGCAGACCCTGATCAGACGGCTCCTATAGGAGCAGTCTGATCTGGGTCTACACTGTTTGGAAATGCATGAAAAGGTGATTATATGAAGGAAAGGGTCAAGCTAAATAAGTCAATTTGATACCATTTTGATAACTTTAAATTAGAGCTACCTTGCAGCAAATAGTGTAGAACCTGATCAAACTACTCCACCAAGAGCAGTTTGATCTAGGTCTGCATTATTTGCCTAAGTTTGTCTGAATACTTCTAGTAATTAGGGAGATCTGGTACAGAGACACACAAAGGATTATGTTATGTGACAGCTTTCAACATATCTGTGTATATACACACTTAGTTCTATACATACTGTTTCACACATATATATACATTAGGCTAAATATTAGCGACAGGAAGATGTAAGATTTTTTTTTTCCCCCAACAGTATCAGGTTGCCATGGGAAACATTACCATGGTTACGGGTAGAATGGTTATATCAGTGGTGCGGCTGAAAGCTTGGTGCGTAATTATTTTAATCAAATTTTATACCTTCAGGCTCAAATAACATTCGTTTTAACATGCTATGAAGCTCCTCTCTAGTGAGCGACCCTCGAGGAGCCTGGCGCTCAGACACAATACGATTTTGGAATTCAAATCGGGGGCGATTTGAATCCATTGATTCTGTGTCAGACAATGAACTGTCTGACAAAGTATCACCTGTAAAAACAGAATCATATAAATATTCAACAATATTGATGAAACAATATCCTTTCTAAGAACTGACATCTTAATTATACTCTGCATATCATTTTACTTTCCTTAGGACAACACAGGTCTGTCTTGTGAACTTATTTAATAAAATAAAATAAACAAATTCATATATCCAAAATAAAGAAACTAGTTCACTAGTAGAAAGCCTAGTTGCAAATCTTTGATGAATACCTATACACACAGTTTGGATCCAGCTTAGATGCAGAGTAACTCAGCATCTCATCAGGATTCACATTGTTTGCTACATTGATTACGTTTGTTTTTAAGAAGGTAAAATTTCAAAAATATGGAAACCTAAGACTAATGTTGCAAACATTACACTGGAGTGAAAGATTTTATATACAGTAAAACCCCTCTAATGTGACCA
Source organism: Azorinus chamasolen (assembly GCA_963576725.1). Classification (NCBI taxonomy): domain Eukaryota; kingdom Metazoa; phylum Mollusca; class Bivalvia; order Cardiida; family Solecurtidae; genus Azorinus; species Azorinus chamasolen. The sequence continues at coordinate 50,020,092 of OY755235.1, forward strand.
CCAAAAATGGGCATAATTCTGGGTGGCAGAGGCAGGTGGTAGCTTAATGCAGGATGAAAGTTATGCAGAAAGCTTTCTGCATAACTTTTATCCTGCTTTAAACGATGCCAGTGGCTCTTTATTAAGTGGTCACATTAGCGGGGTTTTACTGTATTACATACAAGTAAATAGAAAGCTTCAGTCTACTGCTAACCCTTTCATTGTGCAACATAAATCACATTTGCAAACAGTGTAGACCCAGATGAGACGGCTCCTCTAGGAGAGCTCTCATCAGGCTCTGCACTCTTTGTCAGATTACACTTATCCCTAAATATTCACGGTAAGCTTCACATTTTTAAATTTTGGAACAGTCCATTGGAAACATCAGCATTGACAGGGTTATCAACAGGCTTGGATTGATCAAGTGGCTGAAATACATCTTCGATGTTGGATAATACCAATATGTAAAACTTTTGCCAGATATTTTTTTGTGTTTGAACTGTAAAAACTCTTAAAAAACTAAACCAGTCTAACCCTTTACTCCATAAATACGCCTTCCTATGCATCTGCAAACAGAGTAGACTTGTAGGAGCCATCTGGTCAGGGTCTGCTCTGTTTGCTTTTAAAATACCGATAAAATAGATATGATTCTACAGTTTCTGCCATGGCCAAAACATTCCTGTGTCCATGTGTTATTACAGAAATTATTTCCTTAATATTCATGTTGTTCTTATTTCTTACACGAATATACATGGAGTAAAGGGTTAAGATCAAATGTTTAACACATTCTAAGTCTGTCTGTCTGTCATCTATGTCTGTCTGTCAACTATCATGATCTGTGAAGATAAATACATACAAACATCTATGAACCATTTACTTCAAAGATATGCCTTTAACCGTTTACGTTAAAGATACACCTTTAAACACCTTTGCAAACTAAATAGACCCAGATAAAATGACTCCTATAGGAGCTATCTGATCAAGGTATGTTCTGTTTGCTTAAAGAATTATGTAGATTTGATTCTACAGAGTCTGGCATGGCCAAAGGTTCCCTTCTTCACACTCTAGTATAAAAGTTTAGTTAATTGGTATTCATGATGTCATTAATTATTACATGATATTTCAGGAAGTAAATGGTTTATAGTATTTTCTACTACACACATGTATCTATTACTTTAACTCTATACTCCATGAATATCAATGTAAGAAATAATGGCATCATGAATACTTATTAGCTAAGTAATAGCATAAAGCATAAGTACTGGTAGAAAGTGTAGAATCCTATCTGCACTATTCCACAAACAAACAGAGCAGACCCTGATCAGATGGCTCTTAAGGAGCCATCTGATCTGAGTCTACTCTATTTTCAAAGACGTAGAAAAGGGTAATTTTTGGAGTAGAGGGCTAAAAACTATGATATGTTTTCTACTTTTTAAACTGAAATAAAGCATACAAAGACACAATTTTTACCAAAAATATGAGAAGTTTAACCCTTTCCCTCATATTAATGCCTTTTCACGCCTTTGCAAACAGAGTAGACCCAAATCAGAAGGTGCCTACAGGATCCATCTGATCAGGGTCTGCTCTGTTTAAGAAGTTATATGTATCTGATCTTACAATTGTTGTGTAAGCCAACCATCCCCTTTTAAATGTTTATAAAATTGAATATTCATGAAGTGATCCATTCATGCACAAATGTTCATTAGAGAAAGGGTTAACCTATGAAATACTTCATTATTTGTTATCTAAATTAATACCACACATAACACAGTCATTACTTAGTAATCAATGTTATACTAAAATACCACTCAGTAACTCACCATTTATCACTGTGCAAGAAAAAGGGACAGAGAAAGTGAAAATCTGTGCAAAGTAAATGTGATCAAATGCTAATCATTTAACTTTCAAGGCAAAACAAAATCAACAATTTTAGGTGCTGTAAGGCTGACATTATCCTCAGGAAATTCCCAACTACATTTATGAAAAATGCAATGTCAAATATAAAGCTTGAATATATTAACTCATCCTCTCCTAGCCTAACTTTAGACCCAACCTCTTTGAATAAATCTACTGAAAAGAAGCATTTACTAGAGAAAAGGAACCTTTTAAAATTGTGTAATTTTGAAACCACTGTGATAGAGCATTTTATCAAAATTGTTTCAAAAGATGTCTTTTAGAGAGGCATCAAAATGCATCACTAGGAAGGAATGAGTTACAGTAAAACCACTCTAAAGCAACAATAAAAAATCTAGGTCTTAGCCCTTTCCATCATACAAACATCATTTCACGCATCAGCAAACAGAGTAGACCCAAATCAGACGGCTTCTATTGGAGCCGTCTGATCAGGGTCTGCCCCGTTTGCTATTGGAATTTGTTTCTTTAGTTTCTAGAATGGCTACAATGTCCCACCTTCCATAATTCATTATAACTATTTTGACCATGAATATTCAGTAGGTACTGATATTTGGATTAAACACAGAACAGGGAAAGGGTTAAATGCAAGTGGTAGTTTAATGCAGGACAGAGTAGACCCAGATCAGATGCCATCTGAACACAGTCTGCTCTGTATGCTTATGGAGTTGATTAATTTGATTCTATAGTTATTGCCAAGACCAAAAAGGTCAAGTAATGCTAAGTAACTAGATCCTTAGGATTCAAACCACTTCATGCTCTGATCATTTTCTTTTTGTAGGAAGGGAGAAAAAACTAGTTAAAAAATTGGTGAACTGTAAAACCTGTATACAGCAACCACCCAAAATAAGTTCTAAGTTTAAAGACAGGTGGTAGCTTAATGCAGGATGAAAGTTATGCAGAAAGCTCCACTGGGAGCTCTCTACATTACTTTTATCCTGCATTAAGCACCCACCTGCTCTTATATACTCCCGTGTTAATTCATTATGAGTCACCATAGGTAGATTTTACTGCACATGGCATTTTCTGCTGTTGAGAATTTGCTCTGACAGTAAGGTAAAAATATCAAGAACACTTCTGCCATATTAAAATAGGTCAAAAGAAACACCTTACAATTTGCAGTCAGCAATTTGAAAACCCCTCTAAACCGGATGTTAAAATAGTATCAGTGTGGTTTTTCAGACAGGTGACAACTAAATGCAGGTTGAAAGTCATGCAGACAGCTCCTTTAAAGCTTCCAAAGGAACTTTCTGCATGACTTTCACTTTACATTAAGCAGCCAACAGACTAAAATGACCTAAATTATTCAAAATTCCTGTTTAGAGGGGTTTTAATGTACAATAAAAATAGTGACCACTTAAAGAATAAACAGAGTGTCTAACAGCATGTTGTTGCAGAATAAAAGTTATTCAGAAAGGTCTGACAGGACTTTCTGAATATATGTACATGTGTATTTTTCATTCTGCATTTTAAGCTATGACCTGTCTCAAATACCCCAAATGAGAATAGTTTGGAGTGGTCACTCTAGAGAGGTTTTACTGAAAGAGCATTCTAAGATGTAACCCTTTACCTGATGAATATTCATATCAGAAATAATAGTAAAACCTCTCTATAACAGCCATTAAATTGTGTTAATTAGGACAGGTGGCTGCTTAAAGCAAGGTGAAAGTAAAACAGAATGCTCCTACAGGAGCGTTTTGTTTTACTTTCACCTTGCTTTAAGCAACCACCTGCCAGTAACACAAAATACTTGATGTAACTTAGTGGCCATTATAGAGAGGTTATACTGTATATCATTCCATTAGCAAACAGAGAAGACACTGATGAGACAGCTCCTAAAAGAGCTTCTGATCTGAGTCTATTCTGTTGGCAAAGTCATCAATATGCATCTTTATCAGGTAATGGGTTAACAGAAAACTACCACAACAAATAAATTTGGGTGTAGGGCTACAAGAAGAGGCACTCACATTTGGGCTTTTTGACATTATCAGCCTTATCATCTGAAATTTACATAACAGCAAAAAACATGTACTGAGAAGTATTTTTTAAATAACATCCTTTCCTGTTTGACCACTGACATATCTGAGATTATTTCTTTTTTGAAGGGATAAACCTTTATGTGTTACTGAGTATGTTAAAAGTAAGCAGAAATTAGAAAGTTTTTCCCCATATTAATAACTTGTCCCAGTATCCCCAAAAGAAATTTCATTAAAGTACTTCATCTCTTATATAAGATTTAATTATATTGACTTTGACATTTACCAAAGTAAACTAAAATAATCCCAGAGCAACTCTGCAGAAGATCTACCCACAAACTAAGTTTGCTTCCTTGTCACATTCTAATAGCCAATTTGGGGTGTTGAAAAATCTCAAGTTTACCTTTACATTTTACCATATATATTCTCAAAAATTAATTATGACCATCTTTCACACCATTACAAATTAATATCCTCAGCAATTAGGTTTAAATCTACTTCTTGTTTTACAATATGTTTGATATTCCCTAATATTTACTGACAAAAACACTGATAAAAATATTTCTATACATTGATTCTCTCACCTCTTTGTCTCAACCTGTCAAGTTCTTCTTTAAATTCAACTGTTCTCCCTGAAAAATCACGAATAAAAGAACAACAGTGTAAAACGGATACCAATACTGGTCTATTGGTGAAACACACATACAATGTACCTCTGTCATTATGCCTGATAGGGTTATGAACTAAGTAAACACAGCTCTAAAGTGACTATTTCATTCATAATCATTGGTGTTCTTTAACCCTTTACTCCAGGAATATTCATGTAAGAAATAATGACATCATGAATATTAATTAGTTTGCGTTTTATAATGACACATGAATACAAGAATTGTTGGCAACTGCAGAACATGTACAACCATATCTACATTATTTCATAAGCAAACAGAGCAGACCCTGATAAAGATGGCTACTGTAGAAGCCATCTGAACTGGGTCTACTCCATTTGCAAAGTCATCGAAACTAATAAGTATGCTACCAGGGATTCAGATATTTTTACTCAAATGTGTATCCCTTTACTCCATAAATATGCCTTTCTATACCTTTACAAAGAGTAGACCCAGTTCCTCCTGATCAGGGTCTGCTCTGTTTACTTATGATATAATATACATGTAGATATATTTCTACAGTTCCTTTCATGGCCAAAAAGTCCTGCCTTCCTGTATTATTAAGGCAATTAATCTAATTAATATTCATGATGTCATTATTCCTTCAATGAATATTCATGGAGTAAAGGTCTAACCCTTTCCCTCATAAAGCTTTTTCATGCATATAACTATTTTGTACATGAATATTCAGTAGGTATTGAAATTTGGACTAAATAGAGAACAGGGAATGGGTTAATGCTGTATAAGATCAGTATATATAGCAAATCATTTTTTACAAGTACAGTAAAATCTCGATTATTTGAAGTTTTTGTATAGACGAATTTAGACACTTATAGGCAGGTGGCTGCTTAATGCATGGTGAAAGTCATGCAGAAAGCTCCTCTAGGAGCTTTCTGCATGACTTTCACCATGCATTAAGCTGCCACCTGTCTTAAAGATCGATAATGATATGTATCTTAGTGTTCGAATAATCGAGATTTTACTGTATCAACAAGATAGGGTTTAGCTGAGATTTTGATAGATGATTATGCCTCTTGTTTACAGCTCTATGTTGTCCTTCTGTCTTCACTTACCTTTCGAGACTCTCTTGGGCTTTTTCTTTCTCATGCCCATCTTGATGATGCCAGTGATCTTACAGAGCTCTTCGTATGCCATTCTCCAGTCCACCACCATCTTGTAGCCCTTGGCCTTTGTGATCATCTGCTCCAAGTTCTTTATGCCCTCCTTCAAACCTGATAGAACATTATGGGCTAGGTATTAACCCTTTTCTTCATATAAACACCTTTTCACACATTTGCAAGCAGAGGAGACCAAGATCAGATGACTCCTACAGGAGTCATATGAACAGGGTCTGCTCTGTTTGTTAATAGTTTCTTTAGTATCTACCTTCCATATTACATAACTAATTTGTCTATAAAATATTCAGTAGGTATTGAAATTTGGACTAAATATAGAACACAGAAAGGGTTAACTCTTCACAAAATAAGTAAATGGTGCTAATTGTCATCTGTCATCTGTTATGATTCTCAAAGTTTCTCCTCAAATATACAGTCAGAATTCAAACAGTTTGGATCCTGATGTCAAGCTCATTTACTTATCTCATCTTAATCCAAACTGTTTATCAAAGTTTTGCTGCTTGTGTGATAACAGTCAAGCCATTGAAACTACACTCTAACATTGAAGTACAGTACAACATTGTCCTAAGCGACCATTCATTTGTTGAACATAGGACTCTTAAAAAGCAGGTGGATGCTTAATGCAGGTCAAAAGTAATGCAGAAAGCTGCTAGAGACCCGCAATTAGACCTCTTCTTGATAGCCACTTCACCTTCAACTCCATAAATATGCCTTTTTACACCTTTGCAAACAGAGTAGACCCAGATCAGATGGCTCCTACAGGAGCCATCTGATCAGGGTCTGCTCTGTTTGCTTTTGATATAAAATAGATAAGATTTTACAGTTTCTGCCTAGGCCAAGAAGCTCCTACAGGATCCATCTGATCTGGGTCTACACTGTTTGCAAAGGCATGAAAAAATGTTTGTATGAAGGGAAGGGTTAATAAAAATGTTAATATAATTCAAATGGAGAAAAAAATTAAAGCTGCACCAACGGATTCATACATTATGGCCAACAAAAGCAACTACATGTCTAAAATGACAGCTTTGTTACCTAAAACATGTCTGCCTTTCAGTTTTATGAAAGAGAAATTAATTAGATGGTGAAGTAAATAAATGCTTTAAATATTCTATACACAGTTTGTTCTAATGATAGGTTTTAAATAAAAGTTCTTTGAAATATGGTACAGTATACCGGCGTTATTTCGACTCTCGTTTTTCCGAGATACCCGCTTATTCCGAGGGAATGTTGAGGTCCCGACTCAAATTCTATCAAATCTCATTGAAAATACCTGCATTAATCCGAATAGCGATAATCCGAAAATTCGAGCATGTGTGCTGGTCCCGCGGATCATTATGGTTCCCTTTATTGATTGTTTAATTCGAGCACGGTGTTTTCCCACCTCCGAGGTAATTATTCACACCTTCCCGATACGTTGTCGTGACCTTTTGAAAGATCCGTCTATGGGGCATTAGATCTTCCAAATGTGTGAATAACACATTCATCGAATGCAGACTTTACTTTGGTGTAAATAATGATGATAATTTAATAGACTGAAGTCTTAATAAACAAAGAGTCACACTCATAATTTGCATACGTTCGCAAACGTGTAGTGCTTTTTCGGTACCGCTGAATGTGTGCCATATAACGTCTTTCCGCTTTAAATTTTGTAATAGTGCAGTGTTTTTCGTGTAGTGCTTTGAAATTCGCAATATTTTTGCTACTTTTAGACAGTCTCGTTCATGCAGACTCTTGCTACGAGAGATGAACGAGAATAACTATGTCAGACGAAAAAGCCGAGTGTTCCGATTATTAATTAATTTGGTCACTCGCCCCGATTTTCCTTACTACGAAACAGCACGGGAACGAAGCGAAAATGTTTGTTTGTGCACCCAACTCAGCACCAACAACTAAATTAATGTCGACAAATGGAAAAATATGCAAAATAGACGACATAATGCTATACGCTACGACTATTCTAGGGATATGTCTAAATGGTTTGAAACAAGTTTTGAGTTTATTGTGAAGGGTACGTCGAACCGACCCAAACAAATTATACTGAAACTTCGGTCGCCGATGTGAATGGTGTTTTCTGTTATCACTTATTTAAGGAAAGAATCGATGAATTATATATGCATTGAAGTTTGTGATAACGTTAAAACAGTTTACTGTGAAGAAATACGCTTCCTCTCATCGTCAAACAATGCTCTTGGAAATGACATAAAATGCTCTCAGTTCTTTCGAGCATCGCAATAATCCGAGGTTTTTGCCGATTCCCGATGGTGCTCGAAATATCGCCAATATACTGTATTTCATTTCATCTATTCTTTTCTTTTCAACAAAGTGGAAATAACAATACACAAAACATTTCTGAACTACATCTAATGGTTGAATAGAACAGCCTGACATCTATGCATATCTGCAAACAAAGACATGCCATTTTTATATGTATGATACAAACTTACCTAATTCGTGACACTTCACCATCCACAGATCATCCATAGCACACAAAAATCTCCAGCGACGACACACCTGTAACAGACACAAAACAAAGATCCTGATAACAAAAACTATTCAGGAAACAAACTCTATATTTCATTAATATTCAGGTAAAAAATAAATGACTTTATAAATACTGATTAGCTGATACTTTATGATGGTGTATGCACAGAGGAATTTTGGGCAAGGCAGTAACTGTAGAATCAGATCAATATTATTTCACAAGCAAACAGAGCAGACAATGATCAGACAGCTCCTAAAGGAGTTTATTCTGTATGCAGAGGCATACAGATGTGTATACATGTACATGGAGTAAACGGTAAACATTTTCTACATTTCTCCACAAATCCATATCTTAAAAGGACCACCAAGACAGGCGTTTACAGCATGATAATCCCCTTAACCCTTTCCTAGATAGAAACGCCTTATCACACCTTTGCAAACAAAGTAGACCCAGATCAGATAGCTTCTGTAGGAGCCATCTGATCAGGGTCTGCTCTTTTTGCTTATGAAATAATATATATCTGAATCAATAGTTTCTGTCAAAACCAAAAATTCCTGTGTTAAATTAGCACTATGAAAATTCAGCCAACAAATATTCATGATGTCATTATTTCTTACATGAATATTCATGAAGGGAAGGGGTAACCCATGCTGAAAAATGTTACATCTTCTCAAACAAACCATGTTCAAGGTTTTGAGAAACTACTGACTGAAGTCAAACAGCCTGGATCTTGATCAGATGCCAAGTTACTTGGTATCACTGGATCTAAGTTGTTTGCAAATGCCAGTCAGCATGAAATGAGTTAACCCTTTCCTCCATAGGCTATTTTAGACACAACCTCTTTGAATGAATCTACCAAAAAGGAGCATTAACTAGAGAAAAGGAAAATGTTAGAATTGTGTAGTATTGAAACCATTGTGATAAATAGAACATTTGCTCCTATAGGAGCAAATGCTCTATTTATCACAATGGTTTCAAGAAGTGACTATTACAGAGGCGTAGAAAGGCATATTTATGGAGTAAAGGGTTAAACTCTAACTGGAAAAGAAACATGTACAGATAACAAACCAGCGTACATTTGGATTATCACATTGTGTGACTTCTATATGGCTGACATCTCCAAAAAACTAGTGTGTGCATATAAAATGTATGACTAGCAGCACTCATTGTACAGTTCATTTTGGACAATAAATATGAATAATGACAATACAAAATCTAGCTTACCTTTGAAACTGACCGCATTTCATCAGCAGGCAGGTAGGAAAATATGTACAACAATAACTTATCCGGCATTCTATTGAAATCCCTTGTATCTCGCAATCTAAAAAGAAATGGGGGAAAAATTAATCATTAATAAAGAAAACAGGCAAAAATGCTGAAATTTATGTGAAAGTAGAAAAATAAATGATAAAAACTGAAAAACTAATATGTTTTCATCATGTGACAGCCATAAGGGTAAATATGACGCAAGACATTTACAAACGGTCCACACCAAGAACAGACACTACCTCAAATCATTGGTCAACATGTAATTATCAGAAACAGAAACTGTGTTTTGTCCATAACCTTTACAAATAGTACTGACTCTTATAAGACTGTGTGTGGCTGAGACAGGTTTACACGGTTAACAATATGTTCAAGTGAACTTTTCTAGATAAAGGAAAAACTTCTGATACCAATGGCTCATCTAACTTCTTTTTCAAACAGATGGGCTACAGACAGATGTCAGGCATTAAAGAAACATGTAATAAAGACATTTAACCCCTTGAATGTGAGATCTGCATGCACTGTCATCTACAAACAGTGTAGACATGGTAAACAGGGTCTGCACTGCATGTCATTTAAAATCCTCTAGCAAGTTTAAGCCTTTCCTACCAAGTGTATTCTGTATCTAAAAAATACTATACTCAACCTTCAACTCCTACTTACTTCTGCTGTAGATGACTACAGAGGAAGTTAAGGTCTTCTGGGTCACAGAGTTTCAGCAGTTCCTTCAGTAAAGCTATCTTCTCAAAGTCCTCCCATAGCAGCATCCACTGAAACAAAACACCATCGACTGTGAAACTTCTCTTAACACTTTAATACATGTATACGAGGGGTGTTCCAAAAATAATGTCACTTGCATCGGTGCTCATATAGCGGAAGTGCTTTTGTTCATTTTAATTTGCTCTGCCCTTCAAAATACTCTCCGCCAGCCAGAATACACCTTTTTAGCCGGTCAATCCATTTTTGGAAGCATTTTTCATACCCTTCAATGGGGACACCCATCAGACACTGATAACAGCAGATCCAAGGGCATTTCTCGAATTGTATCTCCTTCCAGATAAATGATATTTAAGTTTTGGAAAGAGAAAATAGTCGCAGGGGGCCAAGTCTGGCGAATACGGAGGGTGCGGAAGGACGGTAACCTTCTCTGACTCCAAAAATTCAGTCACAATACGTGCCTTGTGAGCGGGTGCATTATCATGCAAAAGTCGGACATACTTAAGTCCTGTTTTGGGGCGGCTACTTTTGTAGTAGTTCTTCAATTTTCTCAGAACAACGTTTTTATAGAACTTGCCTGTGACCGTTCTGCCTTTTGGCACCGGGATTTGAATAGCTGGACCCTTATTAGTGAAAAAAATAGCATACAAAACCTTCTTTACCGTTCGTATTCGTTTGGCAATACTTGGGCGTCTGGCATTTTTAGTGGCCCATATTCGGTTGGAAACCTTCCGCTTTGGTTCAAAATAATACACCCAGGTCTCATCACCAGTGACTATATTATCAAAAGCCTTTTTACTATATTTTGGGTACATTTTGAGAAGTTTTTTTGCCATTGTTACACGCGTCTTCTTTTGCTCATCCGTTAACAAATGGGGTATCCATCTTGCATTTATCTTTCTAACTTTTAGGTGTTTCTTCAAAATTGCATGAACTCTTGCTAACGACAAGTTTGTCATTCGAGCCAATTGTCTTACGGTGAATCGAGCATCAGTTTTGAGGAAATTTCGGATTTTTTCTATGTTACCTTTGGTCGTAGTTGTTGCAGGACGACCTGGGCGAGCAGCATCTTTCAGTTGCTGCTGCCCAGCACTAAATTTAGCTACCCACCTACAAACAGTCCTGTGGGACATTTGGCCCTCCCCATAAATGTCACACACCTCGCGGTGAATATCTACAGCCTTTATGCCGAGTAATGACCTACCTTTTATATAGGCCCTAATTTCAAGAACATTTTCAGCTCGTTTTCCTGTCATTTTGTGTATAGTCTAACGAATAGGCTATGAAACGATGTACACTGTACCGAGGCAAGTGAACGTGTGGACGAGATATTTACCTGTGTCACGAGCCAGTGATCACTCAATCGACACGAGGTGGTTTTGTGCATGAATTGCACGATTTCCGCGAAATAAAGCACAGATGACATTATTTTTGGAACACCCCTCGTATACAAACGCCTTTTAACGCCTTTGAAAAGGCAGCTTCTGTAGGACCAATCTGATCAGGATCTACTCTGTTTGCTGATAGAATAACATCAATCTGATTCTACAGTCACTGCGATGGCCAAGATTTTCTGTGTTCATGTTACATTATGAAAATTAATCTAATAGTCATAGTTTCATTATCTCTACATTAATATCATGGAGCAAAGGCTTAACAGCCCTTTACAGTTTACTTGCCTTTGCAAACAGACTAGACCATATCAGACCACTCTGTTTGCTTATATGTTATAGATCTGATTCCCTACCCTATGTCATGGCAATAAATGTTCTCACTTTATATTTTCATACAATAATTAAATTGACTAATATGCATGAATAACTACCAAGTAAAAGATTTAGCAATCACTCCAATAAAGTCCAACTCTTACCCGATAGAGAAATCTTGGCAAGCAGAGTAGACCCAGATTCGATAGCTCTTGTAGGAGTGTCTGATCAGGGTCTGCTATGTTTGCTTGTGAAATAATAGAGATCTGATAGTACTGTTTCTGCCATGGCCAAAACTTGTCTTGTTCATATGTCATTATCATAATTCAGCTTATTAACCCTTTCCAACATATTCCCTCTATATGCTATTTTTAGATCCAACCTCTTTGAAAAAATCTACCCAAAAAGGAGCATTAACTAGAGAAAAGAAACTTTTAGAATTTTGTAGTTTGAAACTATTGTGATAAATAGAGCATTTGCTCCTATAGGAGCAAATGCTCTATTTATCACAATGGTTTCAAGAAGTGACTATTACAGAGGCGTAGAAAGGCGTATTTATGGAGGAAAGGGTTAATATTGATGCAGTCAGTATTTCTCACATAAAGGGTTAAGGGTCAATATTGATGCAGTCAGTATTTCTCACATAAAGGGTTAAGGGTTAATATTGATGCAGTCAGTATTTCTCACATAAAGGGTTAAGGGTTAATATTGATGCAGTCAGTATTTCTCACATAAAGGGTTAAGGGTTAATATTGATGCAGTCAGTATTTCTCACATACAGGGTTAAGACAGATACATGTAGTAGTTACTGCAAGATGAAAGTAATGCAGTGGAGAAAGTTCCCAAAGTGGCTCTCTGCATTAAGATGTCACCTGTCTTTAACCTTTAGCCTGCTGTGGGTGGATGAGTGATTACCTATGCAAACAGTTTGGATCTAGACCAGACGCCTAGTAACTCAAGATCCAAACTGTCAGACTCCCTGGTTGCATTTTTGGTAGAAAACTGATCATAACTTTGGGGTGATGCAGTAGTCTAGTGGTAACATGGTTGACTACCAATCCGGAGGTACGGAGTTCAAATCCCTGTCCCTCTCGGAAATTTCAGAGAAATTTTTCAAGTGTCTTCCACCCACACAGAGTGAGAAAAACTGTCTGTGAAGCTTGAACTGCCCGAAAAGTAGTCAATAGCCCACACTGACTTGTGACATGGCTTGTCACAATGAGTCTGAAAGAGCCTAGCCATGATTGGAAAAGAGCTCTGTGTGTGTGTTATAAATGCTGAGTAGATTTCACCAGCATATGAAGAGGTGGTCTATCCGAACATGGGTGAGAAAGCACTCAGGGAGCCATGACTAGGAGGGACAACTCGGAGAGAAAACCGTGGAGACGAAATCACGAGTAACCATTTACTACATCAAGTATGAGTGGCATGGAAGCATTGGAAGGAGTATGACGCATAGCCGTGAGCCAGCAGAGGTAAGTGTGGGCGATGGGCGAAACTCGAGTATGAAGTCGCCGCAGGCAGGGGAAAAAATGTGGTGGGTGAAAAAATTATGTAAAATAATTTGCTCAGCGGGCTAAATGTTAACCCATTACTCCATAAATACACCTTTGCAAACAGAGTAGACCCAGATCAGACTGAACAGAATCTACTCTGTTTGCTTATGATATAATATAGATATGAATCTACACATTCTGCTATGGCAGAAACTTCCTTTGTCTATGTGCTATTATAGCCAATTAGTCTAATTAATATTCATTACCTCATTATATCTTACATAAATATTCATAGAGGAATGGGTTAAGACTTCTATGTTTATTAATTAAATGGTTACATATTGTTAATCTTTTATGTAAAACAGTCTGAATTCAGATTACAGTAAAAAACCCTCTAAACCGGACATTCAATTTAGTACAAATATCGGTCTTAGAGACAGGTGACAGTTTAATGTAGGAGCTTTCTGCATCACTTTCACCTTGCATTAAGCAGCCACCTGCTTAAAAGCATCTATATTTTTTCTACTAAAATTCTGGTTTAGAGGGGGTTTACTGTATACCTATAATCTCATCAGGACTCAAACTGTTTGACTAGCTGACTATGCTTTAGAAAAAGCTGTTTGCATGAATCAGGTAACTTCTTTTCTGTATCCAAAAGGTTAACCATTTTTGTTTCATTTAACCCTTTCAACCCTGAATTATCTGATGTAATAGTTCATTAGTATTTAGCTATATAATCCAGCTTAAAACTTGCTAGAGGATTCTGAATGGCAAACTGTGCAGACCCTGATCAGAGCACTCCTACAGTAACCCTCTGATCTGGGTCTACACTGTTTGAAAATGACAGTGCATGCTTGTCCCTGGCTGAAAGGGTAAAACTTTGCTAACAGTGTCAAATATTTATTAAAGGAAAAGAGAACATATGAAAGGGCACAGATGACTATGTCGAATCATTTTCAGTTAGAATAAGTTCTATCATAATGTCTCCAGTTTTTGCAAGAATAGACTCGCAATACATTGATGCAATTGCCAAAGAATCTATTCCTCACCCATTCTTCAAACAGTCTTAAAAATATGAACAGTAGTACAAGTCACAAACAGCACTCATTTTACCTTCCATATTTGTGCCAGCTGGTCTTTGAAGTTGGAGGACAGCTCCACTTTCTGTGCCTTCAGGAGGATCTTGCCCTCTCTGGGACTGTCATTCCACCACTTGATGCTCTTGTACATTTTCCCCAAAGGTACTGGAACACTCCCCATACCATATGGCTTCCTCACTGGGCCTTGTCTCAAATGCAGCATGCCACCTTCATTCAACAGTGTAGAAAAGACAATCTCAGCTTAACCCTTCCCCTTTTGAACATTCATAAGAAATAATGACATCATCAACATCCATTAGCTGATTTTTTATGATTGTAAACATGTATGTACACAAGATGCTTTGACATTGGTAGAAACTGTAGAGGCAGATATATGTTAAATTTCATATGCAAACAAACATATCTGTTGCCATGCAATTTGGAAATCATTTAATACACTTGGAGGTGGGATGAGGAGGTGAGGGATACAAAAACAAATCTTCAGATACCAAATTAAACAGGAGTACTTTACTAACAAATTTAAGAACAGAAAGTTTATGGTCAGATTCATGTAACCTGTGCAAATTAACAAAATCATCATAAGATGTAAATTAAATCTGTAATATTATTGTAAAGAAAAGGATGGAAAAACTATATTGACATCAATGAACAACATGTGATTAAAATATTATAACCATCTGAAAGTCTAACCTTCCAGTTTAGAAGCACCAAGTTCCCTGAAGTAGTCTGGAGTGTCCAGTGATCTGGCACCAAACAGTTTGTATCGCATGTTGCCAAGACTGCTCCTTGTTATCACAGACATGCTCTTGGAGACCCCCGAGTGGACACTGCCCTTAGACTCCATAGTGTCATCATCTTTGTCAGGAAGTACAATCCTAACCAAAGACTTAGGCTGGTCTTGGTCAATTATACCTTTCTTGTCATTCTTAGGAGGTTTAAACCTGAAGTTATTTTAATCATATGTGTGATAAATTAGACAACACTTGATATACCTATAACGTATGGGCTTCATATTAAAATCCATTAAATTTGATTAAACCTTCAGTGAGTGTTGTAAACCCATGTAATAAATTTGATAATCAACAGTATACAGTAGAGTCTCACATAATCCTTAACTCCATGAATATTCTGACATTATTAAATCATGAACACTGATTAGATTATTTTTCATAATGACACATGAACAAAGCACATTTTAGCTCAGACAGGAACTGCAAAATTAGATCTATATTATACCATAAGCAAAGAGAGCAGACCCTGATCATACAACTACTACAGGAGCCATCTGATCTGGGTCTACTCTGTTTGCAAAGCATAGAAAGGCGTATTTATGGAGTATAGGGTTAAGTGACAACATGATTTGTTAACACTGAGGCGACTGTAAAAGAAGGTGGTTGCTTAATGCTGGGCAAAAATGGTACAGAAAGCTCTTATATGAGCTTTCTGTATCACTTCGTCATGCATTAACCCTTTCCTCCATAGGCTATTTTTAGACCCAATCTCTTTGAATAAATCTACCAAAAAGGAGCATTTACTAGAGAAAAGGAAAAAAATTACAATTGTGTAGTTTTGAAACCATTGTGATAAATAGAGAAATTGCTCCTATAGGAGCAAATTGTTCTATTTATCACAATGGTTTCATAAAGTGACTTTTACAGAGGCGTAGAAAGGCCTATTTATGGAGGAAAGGGTTAAGACACCACCTATTTCAAAAATCAATAGTTACATTTCTTTTGAGTGATTGTATTAGTGAGAATTTATTGTATTTATGTAACTTAGTGGTCATCATATAACACTATACAATAATTTACATGTACAATGTAATTATCTTTACAATGCTGACTTGTACAATGGGCTATTCCAAAATTCAAACAAGTCAAGTTTATGGTGAATATTAATGGATTTTTCTAAAGAAAAGAGTACCATGACAAACAGTGCAGACCCTGATGAGAGAGCTCCTCTAAGAGCCCTCTCACCTGGGTCTACAATGTTTGCAAAGGTCATTAGTGACTTGTGTCCCACACTATAAGGGTTAAGTATCTTGATAGTTAGAACTTTACATTGGTCATTCATCAAATCACCTGATATACAAACAGGATGTCAACAGCTGTGAATTATAATTCTAACCTTTTACATTAATGTTCATGTAAGAAATAATGACATCATTAATGTGTATTACATTTATGTCTAGCATGGCATAGAAATTGTTATCTATGACACGACACTGTAGAACAAGATCTATATTATACCGTAAGCAAACAGTTGACTCTGATCAGATGGCTCCTACAGGAGCCGTCTGATCTGGGTCTACTTTGTTTGAAAGGTGTTAAAAGGTGTGTTTATGGAGTAAAGGGTTAAGGATGAACATATAGGACACACTTCCCTAGACATTTGATATCAGTTTGAATGAGAAATACTTACTTCATATATTTTTCCAGCAGGGACAGATCTGGTTTGATATTTATATCAATCCCATTTACTGCAGAGTTCTTTTTAGGTTCATGTTGAGGTTCTTTGATTTCTTTACTCACATCAGTTGTTTTGATTTTTTTTGCTTTAGTCTCATCACCAGACTTTGTAACAACATCAACACTCTCTTTGACATTATTATTGTTGATTTCTCTGATATCACAGTCAGTCACATTAACATTATCAGTGGCACCATCTTGATCTAACCTCGAGTTCTTCTTTAGCAAACTTTCCTTCTCATCCATATGCACATTAACATCATCAAGGGCTTCTTGCAGTATGCTGCTGGCAAGATCCTGGGCATAAAGTTCAGACGGGTCAAATATGGATACAGTTTTTGGAATGGACTCATCAATTATTCTATTGGACAGAACATCAGCATATTCTTCAATGTTGTTATACTGAGTCGGAACAATAGAGAACTCCCTAATGTTGTCATGTTTTCGTCTTAATACTGGAGCATTTAGTTTGGCATTTATTTCTTTTTCAGCATCAGAATTGATGCCACCATCTTCAATCACTGACACCGGACTTTCAGCCCCTGGGAGTGCCTCATGAACTGTAAAATGTTTCTCTTGAGCATCAGCTATTTTTTGTGCCAGTCTTTTCTTTGCCCTCTTCTTCTTCTGTTTCTTTGTGTTTACAGGTTTTATCTTTTTTAGTGGTGAGGTTGGATAGGCATGGTGGGCAGCTACTGTATAATCTCTATGGCGAACTGGCTCAAGCGTAGTGGCTAAAATATCTACTTGTCTGATTGAACATCTAAATTGAAAAAGACAATAAAAACAGCTGCAGGTATATGCTGATTTCAACCACTAATTTAAAAATTTAACTATTAGATATGACACTTCAATCCTTTGCAAACAGTGTAGGAATAATCTGACCATGATCTTACATGGATATTCATCAGGTAAATGATTAAGAGCAAGAACAGTCTACTGTTTGTCTTTTCAAACAGAGTAGACCCAAATCAGATAGCTCCTGTAAGAGCTGCCTGATCAAGGTCTGACATGCATTCTTATGGAATAATATACTGGTAGATCTTTTCTATTTATTGAATCTGCCAAATTTTGTTGTTCGTTATAAAAGTTCAGTTAATGAATATTCAAGAAGTTATTAACTCCTCTACAAATATATATATGATGTAAAGTGTAATATGTATCCAAAATATGGTCACTAGAGTCTGACAGCGTAAGTATTTAATTTGGTTATAGGACTCCACATGGAGATCAATACAGATTTGAGCATGGACTTTGATTTAACTTGGAGTATGGTATCATTATATCTATTTGTTAAAGTTGAGTATGGAAAGAGAGTAATAAACCCTTATTATGATCTGATTTTCATTTGCTTGGATCAAGATGAGATGCAAACTACCGGTAACTGCTTCTTATCAGGATCAAATTGTTTTTGACACTAACTCTTGATAAAAAAAATTTGATTGCTTGTATGAATAGGAAGAAAGTAAAGTAAAAAAATGCATCAGATCAGGGTATTGACCAATAACTCTTTATTTTCAACCCAACAAAGTTTAAATGTAAAGTTACCTGTCCACAATACCACACAAAAGAACTCTTTGCTGCCATGGTCTCCATCCATCATACCAGTCACAGATGGTTTTGTATATCTGTTGGTTGTTTAGAGTAGAAAAGCTGTGTTCTCCAAGTTTAGTTGTCTTCAAAACTGGTGGCAAGTGCACAACACCCTCAAAGTTGCCATACCTCAACCCATCAGCTGGCTTGACAGAGAAGCTGCGGGTATGCTCTATAGGTGTTATGTAGGCCGGCATTCTACAGCTTCTTAAAATGGTCTTTTGGAAAATCCTTAGAAGTAAATAATTATTTTAGTGTAAGTAAAGCTATCAATAAAGGTGATGAATACCGGTACTCCCACACACCAGACCACCTTTATTAGGTGGGTGTATAAAAATCAGCCTGATCCTCATCTGTAAAACTTATCTTCTATCGAATTTCTTCCAAAAATATAATTTTCCCTTTATATGCATTTCTCTTAAAAATGCACTCAGAGTGTCAAACAGTTTGGATCCTGATATATTTAATCAATTTGCATAGGCTATCCCGAATTTGCTGCAAAGAGAAATTATTAAGTCGTAAGAGTGTACCCTCCCACTGATATACTTTTTACTCCATGCACATTCATGTATAAAGAAATATTGACATCATAAATATTAATTACTTATTAGATCAATTTTCATAATGGCATAATTATGAGCACAGGAATGTTTGGTCATGGCAGATACCAGAGGTCCAGATAAGATTTAAATTTAGATATTTTCAAGAATAGCTCTTTTATTTTCCCACCAAACCCTATACTGTAACCACTCTTTAGAATCGTCTCGAAGGGACGATTCTAAAGAATGGTCACAGTATAGGTTTGGGAGAGAAATAACGATATTAGTATTTGTGTACAAACCTTTATCTGTAGCTCTGGCTAGTGTAGAATCAGATCTACCAGTATATTATTCCATAAGCAAAGCAGATCCTGATTTGAAACATTATAATTGATTACTCCATATGCTTTGTTTACACATTTTTATGCCTTGATCTGCAAACAGACTAGACTCCTGCAGAGACGTATACATACGTATGTATATGTCTCTGACTCCTGCAAGAGCAGTCTGGTCAGAGTTTGCTCTGTTTGCTTATAAAATAGTATAGATCTGATTCCAGTTTTCACCATGGTAACAAATTCCCATGTTCATAATGCCATTATAAAAATCAGCTAATTAATATGCAGTCATAATTACAGATATGGGTATAATTGTGTGTCTGGAGAAGTGTTTGTAATACACAATATCATATATCAGTTCTGTGTATATTATACATTTTAAAGCATTGTAGTGATCGGCCTATATAAGGTATCTCCAACAGCCTTGCTGTTGGGTTAACCCTTTAGCGACATGGTTAGAGTGTCGGACTAGTATCCAGGAGTCCGGAGTTCGAATCCCGGTAGAGGCCAGTAACTTTTCCTCCCTTAGAATTACTTCATTGGCGACGAGGATAATTCGGGTTGTATGTGGGGATGCATGTAAAGGCTTAGGGGCATGCATGGGTATATACATGGCTCCTAAAGGTTAAAAGGGAGGGGAGTGTAGTGATCGGCCTATATAAGGCATCTCCAACAGCCTTGCTGTTGGGTTAACCCTTTAGCGACGTGGTTAGAGTGTCGGACTAGTATCCAGGAGTCCGGGGCTCGAATCCAGGTAGAGGCCAGTAGCTTTTCCTCCCTTAGAATTACTTCAGCATGAAGAGTAGTGTGAAATATAGCAGCTAATGTATGGTACTACATATCATAATAAGAGAATTAATTTGTCTTGTGAAAATGTGTGATGAAGTGACTTGTGAAATGCCCTCTTAAAGGTTAATAAGTGATACAGGTCTGAAAATCGGTTATGCGTTTGGTTATGAATGAGGAAAAGAATGTACCTATCTTCACATGTCACTGTCACCACAATGACAAGTGAACATGTATTAAATTCAGCTCTCCTAATTGACAATTAAAGGCCAGTATGGTCTATTTTCATTTCAATCATAATCGTCTAAAACGCACAAAATATATATGTTCTAAGGAAAAGATACAAATTGAGCAACTAAAAATGGTAAATTAATCCTGTACTTGAATAAGATACCTGTAGACAGCTGGAAGGCATTGCGAGACAAAATTTTCACAACTATTCACCAACTTTGTTGACGTCGGCCATATTTGTTTCCATGCGGAACTTATTTCGTCCCCAGCATACTTCGGGTTTTTTTCAGGCGGCTGGTCTAAAATAAGCAAATGAGAAATGGAACTTCAAAAGTAATTTATGGATCGATTTTACAGTGTTTTTTGTTCAAGCATTATTGTTACTTTAACCCTTCTCTTGCTGAATTTTTAAATACATTTCTCCTTCTTTACCCATGTCCTGTTGTATAATTACATATATCTTCACTGTGTACAAGTATTTCGCTGTGCAATCACTGCTGTGGAGTGCACTGGTTGCACAATCAATTTGTAAATAGTACAGACCCTGATGAGACAGCTCCTGCAGGAGCTGTCTCATCTGGGTCTTCACTATTTACAGGTACGTATATTGACGTGAATAGCAAGCGAAGGGTTAAGATAAATTCCATTGAAATAATGGGCTGAATTAAACCCAATGAAACACTATTTTTCCATTATCCTGCGACCGCGATATAACATATTCCCAAGCAATTTCGATCAAGGTGAGATGTCCTAAAGTCTACGTCCCATTAGTATCCAAGCTGTTTGATACCTGGAAAGACTTTTTCAAGATTTGATCAAATCGAATGTAAGCAAACATTGTAGACCAGAGTTTGATTAGACATTTTCCCCAGCAGGATGAGGGTTAAGAGGTACGCACGCGCGCACGCACGACGCACGCACGCAACGCACTCAACGCACGCACCCACGCCACGCACGCCACGCACACACGCACGTACGCATTCTAACATTTTACTAAATTCGAGAATATGATAAGATGTAATTTCAGCATATTCCACGAAGAATGTAAAATATTTGATTTTTACATTCTTTTGGGACAATATATAACTTGTGTGTGGTATGGTAGATGTGTAGACGGGTAGAGACTGTGGTGTAACAGTTGACTGACTTTAGACTGTGGTTTGATAGCTCGGTCGATAGAGTGTTTGGCATATGGAAAGCCGAATTTAAATTCCTGGGTTCTGAAAGTCCCAGTAGAGTCACGACATTTTCATGGATGTGATGGTTGTTCCGTCGACCTAGCTTCTCATTCGTCGACCCCAATTTATTTAGTAGACCTAAACAAAGTCGTTTCGTCGACCTTATTATGTTTTCACACCAATGTCGCAGCTGTGTATTTGATGTTAATCTTTCAAATAGACGCATGTCGGCAATTATCGCAAACTGCCAAATCATAGTTCAGACCCAGATCAAGATAACGTTAGTGGGCGCGGAGCAATAAGTGACTTATTGCTCCGCGCCCACTAACGTTATCTTGTTAGTACGTTATCAATATAATATATAAGAAATAGATGTTAGCCGATCTAATATAGAAGCGTGCTGGCAGTTATGGCAAACTGCCGATTTCATAGTTTGCAACCAGATCTAATCACGTTATATTTGATAAAATCATATATACACTCAGTTCCAAAAGAAAGTGTGCACTGTTTAATTTTAAATATTTCAATAATGAGCAGACGTATCGGTTCGATATTTCGCAAACTATATCTCGTGTTGTTTATCGTCAATCGTGTGCAAAATCTTTTCCGTGGCGTGTATAGATTTCAGCTAGTGTAGTCGGTGATATGTGATTTTGCATGATCTGCACGTGCAGCCTGAGGCAAATGTACATGACACCGGAACCATGCCTGGGTAGAATCTCTATACCTTATTCAAAGGTAAAATCACATTTAGTATCATATCGATACACAAGCAATATGCCTGGACTGAATGAAAATCAGCGAATTCGAACATTAACGATGCTTGCTCGTGGCGACAATGTAACGTACGTGAGTACGACGTTAGGATGCCACCGAAACACCATCATTCGATTGCACCAACGTTTTCAACAAACCGGCGGGTGGCAGATCGCCCAAGGTCTGGTAGACCTAGCTAGGGTAACGACGCAACAAACGGACAGGTTCAGACGTTGACGCACCTTTGACGTCGTTTCCAAACAGCAGCTAGTACTGCAAGGCAGTTCGCCATCAGCAGACAGACCGTACGTATTGCGTCGCATCAGGCAAGCTCGGGCACCCGTCTGGGCTAGGAGACCCTATGTGGGACAGAGCATGATACCACGTCATCGGACTGCTCGTTTGCAGTGGGCAAGACGTCATTTCCGTTGGGGCGACAACAGTGGGCTCGAGTTCTATTCTCTGATGAGTATAGATTTAATCTCAGCTCCCACGATGGTCGGATGCGGGTTTTTAGTTGAAGGGGTGAACGTTTTGCTAACTGTTGTCTCAGAGAAAGAGATAGGTTTGGTGGTGGGAGTGTAATGGTCTGGTGGGATTATGGGAGAAGGAAAACAAATCTTGTCACAATGTGGTACGCGGCAACCTCAATACTCTAGGTTACATTAACCAGATTCTGCAGTCTGAAGCAGTTCCTTTCATACAGAGACACGGGCCTGCTATTTCCATGCATGACAATGCCCCTCCGCATGCTGCACGAATACGTCGGCAGTTTCTCCAAAGAAACATTAATGTTAACGTGTTTCCATGGTCTGTGCTCTCACCGGATTGAGCACATCTGGGGTTACATCGGTCGAAGGGTGCGATCGAGATGCAACATCAATAATCTAAAGGACATTGCAAACGCACAGACTCAAGAATGGAATAACATTCCTGACGTCTTTATATGACATTTCGTAAGGTCTATGCGAGGTCGCCTAGCCGCTTGCATCAATAGAAGAGGTGGGCACACAAGATACATGTACTGATAAAAAATAACACCAGAATTGAAATCAAACGGGGCAAAATTCATTCATGGACGAACTCGGGTTCTCAGAGTAATTTTGCAACTTTGATTTTAACAACCCGTCCTTTCTCATCTAAAAGCACCCACTAAAACTCCCGATATTCAAAATTAAAAAAAAAACATACACCATGTTACACGTGAAATTATCTCAAATTTGATACCAAATATGAAAGGCTTTCAATAAAATAGTTCATGAAAATTTACAGAAAATGAAGTGTACACTTTCTTTTGGAACTGAGTATAGTTCAGACCCATCTCAAGATCAGGTTAGGTGTTAGATTCTATGTGTATTTATAAGTTAAGTATAAGCTCAAAAGACGCGTGCTGGCAATTATCGCAAACTTCCAATTTCATAGTTTAGATCCATATGTAAATCACTTTATATTTGAAAAAAGAATTGGTCCGTTTTTAAACTGTTAAAATTGTGTTGTGTTTGTTTCCTCAACATTATAAGTGTTTCATCCACAGGTGCCAGGCGCGTGAGTTTCATAAATACTACTAACAAACATCTTCAAATACGTTTCATAAATAATAGTGTTAGTATAATACTAACAAACATCTTCAAATATGCTTAAAAATCATACTTTGACACACACAAAAAAGTTTTGATTTTTTTCCTTATAGTATAGTATACTACTATGTAAAGGTGTGTAACTAAATGGTCCAAAATGGCAGAAAAGTTGCACCAACTACATCCCACGTCTTGCTACGACGTCAATTTCGTCTCGATTTTAATAAAAAATGATTCATTACAATTTACAAGTAGAAATGTCTAGACTTTGAAAGACACACCATTGATGCCGATCAATAGCCGAAAAATTACCGAACTGAGACGATTTACTCCAATTTAGTCGACCGAGCCGCTAGTTTGGTGTTGATGCCTTGATACCTCCAGATACCTCTCTTTTTTTTTCTTTTTTTTTTTGGGGGGGGGGGGTTATGTGGGTTTTGTTTGGGGGGGTTGTTTGTTTTTTGTTTGTTTGTGGCTCTTTTGTTGTTGTTTTCTTTGGGGTTGTTTTATGTGGGTTATTTTTCTTTGCTGTTTTTTGTTGTTGTTATTGTTTGTAGGTATATTTTTATTTCTTTCCTTGTTTTGTTTTAAACCAGTCGTTTATTTTTTGACTGCGCCAAAATGAAGATCAAGTCAGCGTTTTATTTATATCTGTAAAAAAAATATGGTACCCGTTTTTAGCGCTATCGATACAAAAAGGGAACCAGCATCAGCGGTTCGTTCAAACTTAAAGGAAGACAACTCTTCCAATGTTTACGTTTGATTCTGTTGCAACATGTTCTGAGTGATCTGGGGGTGTCAAGTTGATAGATTATCCAGGTCATGGTATTGACACCAAAGAAAGAAATGGTATAGTTTGATATTCTGTGAAATAGACATGAAATTACAATTTGTTTTTAATTATAGCTACAGTGGCGTACAAGAGAAGAGTTTGGTGAATCGCTACACGACTGATTTTACAACCAGGATAAAAGGAACAAAGAAGTTAATAATACAAATGACAATCGTTTGTTACATGAATTTGCAGACTGCCTGGATCCAAATGAGATATCAAGTTTTAACTCAGTGGCTCATCAGGATCCAATCTACATCGTTTCATAATGCTGTCAAACATGACAATTATAGCTAACAGGTCAAACCGGCCCCAAGTCAAACCGGCCTCATGACAATTATAGCTAACAGGTCAAACCGGCCTCAAGTCAAACCGGCCTCAAGTCAAACCAGCCTCCAAAAAGTCAAACCGGACCTCAATTTGGTCAAACCGGCCTCCTTATTATATTTTGGCTGGTCAAACCGGCCCCACGAATAAAAAAACTTCTATTATATATCTTTTTAATAATGAAATGTTTTATTGATACTTTTATTACTTTTTTTATCACGAAATATAATGTTCGAGAAACCTGTGTTGAGGAAAATTTCAAGTTCTTCATATAATGTAACCGAACAATTAATACTTTTCTAAGACACACACGCTAATTAGTAATGTATGTGTGCCTTTAATCTAACCGAACAATGAACACGTTATTATTTTTTTGCTACAAATACTAATTGGTATGTTATGCATGTGGCGGTAAAGGTACTTAACTCTTTCCCTGTGCTATGCTTATTTCAATACATACCGAATATTCAAGGACAAAATAGTTATAATTAAATATGGAAGGTCATTTTAAAAACTAAAGGAAAAAATCTTTCAAATTCCATTAATTAGCAAACAGAGCAGACCCTGATCAGAGGCTCCTAAAGGAGCCGTCTGATCTGGGTCTACCCTGTTTGCAAATGCGTGAAAACACGTTTATATGAGGGAAAGGGTTAAAGGTGTTAATCCCATTTATTATTATTAAAGATGAACACTAATTGCTAACGTATGCACGTGGCGGTAACACATAAATGTATTTAAGCTGTTAATCCCTTTGTTTTCAGTGTTGGGTTCCGTCAATAAACAGGCTACATTAATTTTCGGCGTTTTTGAAGAGCGATATTCTGTTCAGTGATTGTTCCACCTGAACAACGCGAAAAAACCTAAATGCTCTACGGACAGATTACTTATGTTACTATGTTTTATATAGGATGTATTCAACGGACAGGTTAATTATATGTGTTTTAGAGTATGTATTATGTTCTATGTATATGTTCCATGCTCATTAAACAGATATTTTTAACCCTTCTATCCATGAGTATTTATGTTAGGCTTGTTAGCAAGACCTATATTATTCCCTAGCAAACAGAGCATACCCTGTAAGACTCAGAGCCATCTGGTCTGGGTTTCCTTTGTTTGCATTGATGATAATACATTGTAGTCAGCCCTTTACTCCATAAATACGCCTTTGCAAACAGAGTAGACCCAAATCCCATGGTTTCTATATGAGATTTCTGATCAGGGTCTGCGCTGTTTGCTTACAGTATACTTTAGATCTGATTCTATATTTTCTGCCTAAGTAATGATAAAAATGAAACTAATTAATATCAAATCATAGAGTAAAGGTTGAAAAGAACTTAAAACGAATACACATAAGCTTATATGAAGGAAATGGTTAATTCTGGTTCTGAAAAAATAAATCGAATTTTTCACTTGATATCATCATTTTACAACATTTGAAATAGATTTATATGTACTTTTGAACGTTACTTTATTTTTGTGTGCAAATATGTCTACATACCAAGATAAACATTACCTTACGTTCATTCGGAGACATATACATACATGTATGTTTATGTCTCTGGTTCATTCAACTGACACAATGAACGCGTGTCTAATTGAATTATCACAAACAACATACACGCGCGTGCCATTAATTGGATTATCACACCTACCGAAAGACACATGCGTGCCATTAGTTGACATTAACTAAGCGCCAATGTCACTTAATCTAAATGCGAGCTGAGTATAAAAAATAGCCAATACATTGCCGAAATATATGTGATAAGCAACTAGATATACATTGGGTTTCTAGAAATAATTAATATTTAACATGGTTAAAAATTCGATTTAAAAATGTGGGGCCGGTTTGACCAAAAAAATAATTCATGTGAGGCCGGTTTGACTTTTTGGAGGCCGGTTTGACCAGGGGCCGGCTTGAATGTAATTCACAATTATATTACGGTGCGCAAGAAATCAGAAGACATTGAGAGTACAGAGAAAATGAAAGGAAAGTTAGAAAATAAGCACGGACAGGGGTATGCAATAGTAAAGGAAGAAATAAAGAAAAGTTGTTAATTGCTATATCCCACAAGAGATTAATACGTGTGACCACTCCGGCTTGCGAGGCGCTACCAGGGACAGCTCAAAATCTCATATCGGATGCAGCAATTGGATTGGTCCCCATTAGAAGGGCAGGGCAGACAACTCCTTCTTGAAGGATGCCAAAGAAGGAGCTCAGCAACTGTAGCTGGTAAAGCGTTCCAAGCAGGGACTGTTCTAGGGAAGAAGTTGTATTTAAATTGGTCAGTTGATGTAGAGAAAAGTTTGTACTGAAGAGAGTGCCTGGATCTCGTTGAGGTGTGTGATCTTACCAAATACTTCGATGCTTGTATATCTACTAAATTATGGTGGATTTTGTAAAAATTTATAAGTTGTATTTTGGATCTTCTGGATTCCAGTGTTTCCCAACCCAGTTCTTTAAGCATGGAGCTAACACTGCTGGTATTGTGGTACTGATTAAGGGTAAATCTAGCGGCTCTTCTCTGGACCATTTCTAACTTCTGGCAGTGTTTTTTTATTGATGTAGACTCCATGCTGCTGCACAATATTCCAGATTTGGTCTAACAAGAGTGAAGTAGGCATTTGCTTTAGTACTTGAACTTGCAGAGCGGAGATTTCTTCGGAGAAAACCAAGCATGTTGTTCGCTTTTTTGGTTATTCTATTTATATG
This sequence comes from Azorinus chamasolen, assembly GCA_963576725.1. Taxonomy (NCBI): domain Eukaryota; kingdom Metazoa; phylum Mollusca; class Bivalvia; order Cardiida; family Solecurtidae; genus Azorinus; species Azorinus chamasolen. The sequence goes on from OY755235.1 coordinate 50,047,861, forward strand.
GTTGTTCCAGGATAAGTTAGATTGAAAATCGATGCCGAGATATCTGGTGGTAGTTTCTTCGTTAAGTGAGATGCCTTTAAGATGGTATTTGAAAAGTTTTGGCTTGCGGATCGTGTGATGTGGAGGTAACTACATTTTTGGGGGTGGAACTCCATACCCCATTTCTGCTCCCATTCGGGCCTAGTTTATGTAGGTCTTCTTGTAGGATCTTCTGGTCGCCTGGATTGCTAATCTGGTTATAAACTATAGCATCATCTGCAAAGAGCCGTGTATTTGAGGTCATTTATAAAAATGAGAAAAAGCAACGGCCCAAGTACAGACCCTTTGGGCACGCCACTGACCACAGGTACAGACTCTGAAGCTTCCCCATCAACCAAGACTTGTTGGGTACGGTTTAGAATAAATGAAAGAATCCAGTTGTTGATCTGGCCTCGCACACCGTAGTATTTGATCTGATCTGATTCTTTACTTTTCCAAAATGGCTACAATCCACCTTCCATATAGGAGCAGTCTGATCAGCGTCTGCTCTGTTTGCTAATAGAATTTGAAAGATCTGATTCTTCCACCTTCCATATGCGAGCATCTCATTCGGATCCAAACTATTTGGCTATGCTGCTACGCTCGGTAGTTAAAATTGGTAAACATATCTTTTTTCATCTGTTAAACTATTATCGTCCAAATCAATGAAAACTGTGAATAATTATATTTAATTGGGTGACAGGGTTAGTGCAGGGTAGCGAAATGACTTCCCGTAGGGGTGCGAAATGACTGTAGCGAAATGGTTAACTTATGATAGCGAAACGCTGTGTAGCGAAACATCCGTAAATCGATATACTTAGGGTGGGGGTCGGTTCGTCAAACTACCAGTTCGTCAAACTGATTTTATATAGTAGGCAAAAAGTGGTTTCGTTAAACTGATATTTATATAGGGCTATTAGCAGTATTGTTCCACTGCAGATAGTTTGCAGCACATTTAAATTTTATCAAACTGTTTAAGTTGAAATATGAAAGTGTGTAATGGACCGAGTTCATAATCTTTTCTATATAATGTGAACGAAGATAAGAATTAAAAGATCATATAATAATATTTTTATTGCCAACTACAAGCCTGTCTAAAATTAAAATCACTAATTCATGCAGGATCAGTGCAACTTCGTGTGATCTAAATCAGTGAAATGTTCAGCAAATGCAATGGTTGATTTTGATGACTGTGTTGGATCGAAAATAAACTAGTTTGGATACTGAATATAAAGCTTCTTGTATCCAAACTTAAGTCTATTTTCGATCCAACACAGTCATCAAAATCAAATATGTCATAAACACATCAGTTGGCTCTCAGTAATGAACTTAATTACTGTAATTAACACACCCTCCTCTATTATACTATATAATTGCCAGTTTGACAAAACCACTACCCATTTTGTTTATAAAATCCAGTTTGATGAACCGATAGTTTGACGAAACCACCATAATCCCTTAGTTAGGGTAAGATATGTTCAATCAGGCTAATAGTCAGACTGAACTTGGGACCAGGCAGGGTGACAATGTCTCATGGCAGAGCATTACAGTAGACAACTGTTCTGGGGAAAAAAGAAAACTTGTGGTTATCAGTTTTGGTTTGTATTACCTGGAACGCCTGCAAATTAGAATTTCGAGATGGTCTTGTTAGAGGGGTCACATATTTTGGTATGGGGATTGCTACTTGGTTATGCAGGATGCTGTGAAACATAACCCAAGTGTTGTGTCGAAGGTCTAGTCGTCACCACTCTAAAGAGATTAGCATGTCAGTTTAAGAGTTACAGAGGATGTACGGTCCAACAAGCCGCTCTCCTCTGCACTGCTTCAAGTTGGTCTATGAGAGTGGCGATGATGGGGGACCTGACATATCGATATTTATGACAGGACAAGGGTTAAGAACATGACAAATACCCCTTGATAAGCGCTTCCTTCTTAGTGCGACTTTTCTATATATAAAGTTTTTTCATGCATTTGCAAACAGAGAAGACCAAGATCAGATGGATCCTATATGGAATTAGGAGCTGTCTGATCAGGGTCTACTCTGTTTGCTTTTGTCACATGATAAAAATCTGATTCAACGGTTTTTTGTCAAAGCATAACATTCCCTTGAAAAGTTTACATTAAAAAATTCAGCAAGTAAATATTCATGGTTTTATTATTTCTTACATGAATGATGAATATTGAACAGTTACAGGTAAAGGGTTAACTCTTTACATCAGGCGCGTAGCTACCTGTATGCAAAAAAATGCAATTGCGAACACATTGTTATGGAAAATTAAAAAAGATAAAAAGTCTAAAAATGCAATAAAAACCGAGAATGGAGGGGGTAGAGGTGAATCTCATAAAAGAATATTCCAGTCGCACTGATGAAACTAGCAATTTTGTCAAACTCCTGCAGTACCGGAGCAAAGACAACTCCTTACTCCATGAACATCTGTCTGAGAGAGATGTCAAAAATAAATACACATCGCCTGATGTGCAAAATGAACTTATTGAAATATACGGAGACATGATTGTCGATAGCATCGTGAAAGACTGCGATAAGAGTCCCTGTTTCAGCTTATATTGCTGGTGAGGCCACTGACTGCACAACAATGGAGCAGATGGCGTTGTGCGTTCGCTTTTTATGTTGGCCAGTGCATAGTAAGGGAAGAATTTCTTGGATTTTCAGAATACCACACAACAAATGGAGAAGCTCTTATTGATGCTTTCTTGGCGAGACTACGTGACAAAGGCATATCACTTAAGGTGATGGAATACTCCTGCTCAACTGCCTTGATCGCAAATCAAACAAAACCTTAACCAAAATTTTCTTATTTAAAAGGGGCCATAATTCTGACAAAATGCTTGACAGAGTAATGTACTCTTGCCTACAGATGAAGCTTGTGATGGTGAACAAGACTTTTGTGTTCCATGTTTCAAAGCATCATCTCACAGGGTTATGAAAATAAGTGGACTTTAACAAAACCTTAAACAAAAAAAATAAGTTAAAGAGAGCCATAATTCTGTCAAAATGCTTGACAGAGTTGTGAACTCTTGCCTACAGATGAAGCTGGTGATGGTAGGCAATTGTGTAAAGTCTCAAAGCTTTATCTCAAAGAGTTAAGTAAATAAGTGGACTTAAAACAAAAACCTTAGCAGGTGGTGCAGCAAAGGACAGACAGACAGGCATTAATATAAAAAGGGTCATAATTCTGTCAAAATGCTTGACAGAGTTATGTACTCTTGCCTGCAGATGAATCTTGTGATGGTAGACAACTGTGTAAAGTTTCAAAGCTTTATCTCAAAGGGTTACGTAAATAAGTGGACTTAACCAGGTTGTGCCACAGACAGACAAACAGACCAACCGACCAGCACACTGACTCCTGTATACCCCCTCTCAAACTTTGTATGCGGGGGTATAAAAATGACGGGCTAGGGCTACGATGGTGCTGCAAACATGAGTGGAAAATTTCGCAGTGACCAAGCTCGCGTGCCCGAAGTGTGCCGTATACACACACTGTAAGGCCCAAAAAATGAACTTGTGTATCATCTACGCTTGTAAGGAGCCGCTGGTTCGGAAAGTTATGGATACCCTACAAACCATTGCATTTGCCTTTGATTATTCGTTTGACTCCTGTCACCTGAGTGAAACGATTGGCGATCGGTGATGTTGTTAGTTTACTTCAGGTGGCATGATGTCGGCGACATCCAACCTGCAGGACATGCTCGGCGGTGTTCACTAAGACCTCTACTCATGTATCTACATGGTGATGTGTATGCTCATCAGCATGCCGGTAGCTACAACCACGGCTGAGCGGTCCTTCAGTGTAATGCGTAGGGTTAAAACCTATCTCAGAAATACACTGTACGATGACAACGAAAAGACTTTCCGGGCTGGGGCTGATGAATGTGTATAGAGAAAAGGAGCTGTGCAGCGAGGCTGTGTTAGACATTTTTACTAGACAAAAAAGCAGAAAGCTTGCTTTAATCTTTGAATGAAAAGAATACCTGAGCGGCATTGATTTACACTTTGAATGACACTGTCAATGGCATAGGCATTGCGTCAGCTAGTGATTTTTTGTGTGTTAGAAATTGTTCTCCAAACTTGTCCTTTTCCTGTTTACATGTAGATCTACATGCATTACACATAACATTGAAGGAGAAACACTTGTTTTTTACCGATTTCAATGTATTGTGGTGTGCAGTGGTCTAGTGGTAACACACCTGACTATCAGTCCGGAGGTCCGGGGTTCAAATCCTGGTCCCTCCCGGAAATTTCAGAGATGCTTTTCCGTGTCTCCCACCAGCACCTCCTTTCCACCCAGGGGTTAAAATGGGTACCTGTGAAGAACACTAGCCGGTACTGCAGCTGCATGATTGCGCCATATGTTAGCAGTGCTCAATATTGTAGGCCAATGACTCAATGACCAGGGGAGTAAATGTATAGTCGGCTGAGCGGTCATTCGGACTGAAAGTGGACTATAACTAGGTACTTTACTTTTACTTTATTCCTGTGACCAGTATTAAAGGGACAACACGCCCTCAGAATGCACCAGAGACCATCTAGGACCATCTTCTTTCCAAAACTTTCAGGGGAGCATGCCCCCGGACCTCCCTAGAAGGTCTGCGTACGCATCCAAAATAGTCTAGCTGCGCCCCTGTACTTATTATAGATAGGCCCTTTTAAGGCCTAAATTTGCAAACAGAGTAAACCAAGATCAGACAGCAACTACATAAACAGCTTATGTTTGCTTATAATAAATGGAATAATAAAATTCTGATTCAAGTTTCTGAAATGGCTAAATGTAAAACAACCGAGTCGGTCGAAAAGTAAAAACAAGAGGGCCAGAAATAGTTTTCACTCGATGTTTCTATTGAAAACTGGCCACCCCTGGGGCGGGGCCAATTTTGACCCCAGGGGCATAATTTATACAAATTTTGTAGAGGACCTGAACATGATACTATGTGCCAAATATGAAAGCTGAGAACCTTCCAGTTTCAGAGGAGAAGATTTTCAAACTTTTACTATATGTTTCTATTAAAATCAAGGCACCCCTTGGGTGGGGCCAATTTTGACCCCAGGGGCATAATTTATATAACTTTTGTAGAGGACCTGAATATGATGCTATGTGCCAAAGATGAAAGTTGAGAACCCTGTAGATTCAGAGGAGAATATTTTTAAAGGTTCAAATTGTTGACGACGGACGATGCATGACGCATGTGGCGGACGACGGACATTAGGCGATCACAAAAGCTCACCCTGAGCACCTTGTGCTCTGGTGCGCTAAAAAACAGTACCTAGTTATAGTCTACTTTCAGTCCGAAGCACCGCTCAGCCAACTGTACATTTACTCCACTGGTCATTGAGTTATTCACCTACAGTATTGAGCACTGCTAACATATGGCGCAATCATGCAGTTGCAGTACCGGCTAGTGACCTTCACAGGTACCCATTTTAACCCCTAGATAGAGAGGTGGTGCTGGTGGGAGACACTGAAAAGTGTCTCAGAAATTTTCGGGAGGATCCGGAATTTGAACCCCGGACCTCCTGATTGGTAGTCAAGTGCATCACCACTAGACCATGGTACCGAACACCACTGAAAAGCTACAATGTATATCTATAGCTTAATATGTTAAATTTTTAATGTCATCCGACTATAAATAAAATTTGTATTTGTATAACCCTCTTGTTCATTGGCAATGTGCAAAAAAATATAAAATGTAATTGTTTTCTTAAAAAAAACCACCAAAAAACTTAGTTTGTATTCACATATGATGTGCTCCATCTGAATCCAAATTGTTTGTATAATATGCACATGATATTCTATAATCCCATGGGGTATTCTTCTGACTTTTCTCCTCAAACTTTGGTTAACCTTTTGAATGCTGAATATTCAAAGAGGAATGTCCCATCAATGATAAACTATAGATAGAGTCCATCAATCATATAAGACTGAAATTTGCTAGACGATTTTGAATATATACTGATCTGTCGTAGTCTGGATTTATACTTTTTGCAAATTCCAGTACATGTATGCTCATTTCCGACATTTAAAGGATGGACCTTTTCCTCCATATAAACACATTTTCTTGCCTTATCAAATAGAGTAGACCCAGATCAGATGGCTCCTGTAGGAGCCATCTGAACGGGTTTGCTCTGTTGTCTTATGACATGATATAGATCTATTTCTATATTTTTCAAAGCTAAAATTTCAGGTAATAAATATTCATGATGTCATTACATGTACTTCTTATATGAATATTGAACAGGTAAAGGATTAAACATTCCCTAAATGTGTATATTAGCCTGTGTAATCTGAACTTACATTAATAAGTATTTTCACTATGAACTTCAGGAAGAAACCATCACTGAGGCTACCACACGATCTGGCTTTGACTCATCAGATGATGAAGGGGAAGAGGATCTCTCACCATTTCAGTTTTCCTGGTATCATTTATATCCATCTGACTTTATCCAAAATAAAATCGTATCAGTAAATTTTACAATTTCATTACAGGCTTTTTTACTGGCATATACACAGGTCTGTTATTTAAATGGACCCATTCCCAATGCAAAAGAGGTAACATTTTTCCCAATTTTGGAAATGCCAATAGAGACCAAACTGATTAAAATGCTAAAACGAATATAGGCCTTTTAACACCTTTGAAAATAGAGTAGACACAGATCAGATTGCTGCTGTCTGATTAGAGTCTGTGTTGGCTTATGGAATTATATAGATCTGTTTGTACAGTTTTTTCCATGGTCAAAAATATCTCTGTTCATATGGCTTATGTCAGGCACTTTCCTGGCAATTTTGGGAAAGATGCATTTCAATAATTGGGATTTTTTTCACGCAAAACTTAGTGATTATGTTTCATGTGAAATTCGGAGCACATTTTCTTTTGTTTCCTTGATCTAGGCTGGAGCTAGGGACAGCAGGAAGTGATGGTGTGCTAGCTATCAGTGGTTTACCAGGTAAGAGTATTAAATTGTTATAACCCTGATTGTTAGATATTCAAGCATTTCTTTACATAGTTTTCAAGTTAATGTCAACCTTATACATTATTCTTGCTCTATCATTATTTATCTAAATACAAATAGTGTCTTTAGGAAAAGGGACACTTAGAGTAGAAACTACGGTGTAGACCCAAATCAGTAATCACCTCAAAATTCTGTTTGATCGGAGTCTGCATAGTTTGTAAAAAAAGGTAAACAACTTGTAGTGAAAGTTATCAACCAATTCAGGGTCCATGCTTATAAAGCTTTTTAGTTGAGTCTTGAGTTCGTTTTCAAGCTTTTGATTGGTCAGATTTGAGCCTCAGGCTCAAATCTGACCAATCAAAAACTTGAGAACGAACTCAGACTCAACTAAAAGTTTTATAAGCATGGACCCAGCTGTTTGATTTACAATGTAGACTCGTTAGACTTTGTTTGTATAACATTGTAGGATTATCCAGATAACAGGGATATGTCTGACTGAAACCATGCAAAAACATTATCAACCCTTTACTCCACAGATACACCTTAAATGCTTTTGCAAACAGGATCCGCCTGATCAGGGTCTGCTCTGTTTGCTAATGAAATAATATAGATCTGATTCTACAGTTTTTGCCATGGCCAAAAATTCTAGTGTTCATGTCATGATAAAAAAAATCATTATGTATTACTATTCATAATGTCATTATATATTGCATGGTTATTCTCAAACAGACATGTACTGATTATAGAGCCAGTGACCAAGGTATACACTATTGTATTCTTCAGACTTTTGAAAACTTTTAAATGAAAAAAGCACCAACTTGACTGGTCCTCGTATTGAAAAAGTTATATTCATTTGAAAATATAGGTAAGGCTTTTGTCTATTAAATATATGAACCATAGCATCTCCATGTTGTCAACATTGGTGTCAGTGGTGTGTTTACGCAGTATGAGTGATATGGCATGTGTATTGTGCTTTCAGGTTGTAAGTTTAAAGATACATGGAGGAGCTTGGAAAATGACATTAGTAAGTACATAATGTTTTAATCCTTTTCTCCATATATATGAAATTTAATGCCTTTGCAAACAGAGTAGATGTAGATCAGATGGCTCCTGTAGGAACCATCTAATCAGGGTCTGCTTTGTTTGTTTATGAAAAATAGATCTGATTCTGCAGTTTCTTCCTTGGCCAAAAGTTTCTATGTTCATTTGCCATTATAAAATTCAGCAAATTAATATTCATTATGTCATTATTTCTTATATGAATGTTCATGGAGTAGAGGTTAATAGACGAGAGATGACGGTTCCTACCAGGGTAGGTATATTAATAATTTCATACAGTATATATTTTTTCTTATTTATGTATTTCAATCGATATGAAAATAAACATAGCAAATTTTCTTCCTATTCTTCATTTATCTATCTCCATAACATAACAATGAGCAATTTTTCAAATGCATGATCATGTGTATTTATCCCTTCCAAGTGCATTTGAGCTCTTTTATATGAAAAGAATAATTTGAAATCAGTATTTAAACCATGTCTAGACTTTACTACATAAATCAATCCTAGTATTTCTGTAAGGTCTTAATCTTGCAACCAGCAGTATACATACATATTTGTTTAACGGTTATACATACATACTTGTTCAACGGTTATACATACATACTTGTTTAACGGTTATACATACATATTTGTTTCAGGGGAATTTATTGTACAGATCAATCCTTTAGCCTGCCTGTTTTCTTTCATTTCTTTTTTAACCCTTTCCTCCATAAATACACCTTTCTACACCTCTGTAAGAGTCACCAGTTGAAACCGTTGTGATAAATAGAGCATTTGCTCCTATAGGAGCAAATGCTCGATTTATCACAATGGTTTCAAACTACAAAATTCTAAAGAAAATCCTTTTCTCTAGTTAATGCTCCTTTTCGGTAGATTTATCCAAAATGGTTGGATCTAAAAATAGCTTATGAGGGAATGGGTCAAACCAAATTGTCAAACCGTTTGTATCCTGATTAATGATGAGTTACTTGATGTCTCATCTGGATACAAACTGTTTAGATGTCAGTGAAAGAGTCAGATAATCATTTTCTTATTTTGAAAATCAACTGTAGTCCCTCACTTGAATTAATACTTATTTCACTCTAGTGAATGACAATTGCTTCTATTTCAGAGTGCTTGAAATATGAGGGTGTGGATGAGGTGTTTTCTCTGTGCTCCAAAGGAGAACTGAACAAATACCGGGTACCATGGCTCCTGAATGAGATGACAGGAGCCGACATGTTGGTCCACCACTACCCATTCCCTGATGGACAAATCCCTGCCATGACTAGCCTGCTAAAAATGATTGATGAAATACATGTAGCAGCCAGGAATGGCAAAAAGCCTCTTGTACAGTAAGTTTGGCCCACTCCAGGGAAATCAAGTACACTGTATCTAATAGGAGCAAATCTTTCATCATGCAAATAGACAGGGGTCAAAGAATCAAGACATGATAATTTTGATTGTATAGTGTTTCAAAGACATGTTCAACATGGGAAATATTGCAATGATAAAAATTATTTTAATTCCTGATTTATACCAATTGCTACCATTCGCATATCTGAAAGTATCACACATTCTAGCATGTAATTAGAGCTACCATCATACAACAGAAATTACGTAAGTTCATCTGATGATCATTACTTCCTGTTGCAATGGTTGTACAATAGACCTTACGATAATTTCTGTCATACCATCTTTCATAAGACAGGACCCTGAAGTATATATGGATCCATCATAGGTATAAAAAGCCATAACCCTTGCCCGCTGGGGAAAACATGTACACAAATTTGGATCAGTTCAGTTTTCAGATTCAATTCAGCTTTTGAGAAACTATTGATTGAGTGTCAAACAGCTTGGATCCTGATGAGACGCTGAGTTACTAGACGTCTCATCTAGATCCAAGTTGTTGTTTGCAAATGCGAGTCAGTCAGGTGGCTGACAGCGGCGGGATAGTAGTTAGTATTCTTTATAAGGGGCTGACAGCGGCGGGATAGGAGTTAGTATTCTTTATAAGGGGCTGACAGTGGGATAGGAGTTCGTATTCTTTATAAGGGGTTGACAGTGGGATAGGATTAGTATTCTTTATAAGGGGCTGACAGTGGGATAGGAGTTAGTATTCTTCATAAGGGGTTGACAGTGGGATAGGAGTTAGTATTCTTCATAAGGGGCTGACAGTGGGATAGGAGTTAGTATTCTTTATAAGGGGTGACAGAGGGATAGGAGTTAGTATTCTTCATAAGGGGTTGACAGTGGGATAGGAGTTAGTATTCTTCATAAGGGACTGACAGTGGGATAGGAGTTAGTATTCTTTATAAGGGCCTGACAGTGGGATAGGAGTTAGTATTCTTTATAAGGGACTGACAGTGGGGTATGAGTTAGTATTCTTTATAATGGGTGACAGAGGGATAGGAGTTAGTATTCTTCATAACAGTTAACCCTTTCCCTGTTCTATATTTATTCCAAGTTTCAATACCTGCTGAACATTCTTGAACAAAATAGTAAAAATTAGATATGGAAAGTGAAATATTATAGCCATTTTAGAAAGTAAATAAACAGAATCTTTCAAAATTCCATTAACAAACCGATCAGACCCTGATCAGACGACTCTTATAGGAGCTGTCTGATCTGGGTCTACTCTATTTGCAAATGTGTTAAAACATGTTTATATACAGGAAAGGGTCAATTCTCTTTCAAATTTTTAGCTCTGATTTTCACAGCAAAACAATTCAAAGTGTATCCCATTGTCGATGAGTATAACTTTATTTGTATGGTACATGTACAGTTTATTTTTTTATGCTTTTTTTCAGCTGTTATGGAGGCTTAGGGCGATCCTGTCTTGGTAAGGTGTCCATTTGAAGCTTTCAAATTTTTTTAACTATATATTTTATTTTCAAGAGTTAAGAACTTGTATTAACCCTTTCCTCCATAGATACACAATTTTGCAAACTGGAGACCCAGATCAGACAGCTCCTTTAGGAGCTGTCTGATCTGGGTCTGCATTGTTTGCACTCAAGCTCTTTGAGGCCTTCGTTTATATTGCCTTTCATAGAAGTACATGTAATTGCCAATATATACATACCAAAATACTATTTGAGATACATGTAGTAAATATGCAAAGTGGGTGGAGTTTAACTCATAAATATTCATGGAGTAAAGGGTTAACCCTTTTGAATGCAGTTATTTTTGTCTATATTTTTTTCACAAACTTAACTCGAATGTCAGTTTAGATGCGGACAAGCCTTGGAAGTCCTGTGTCTAATCTAGCTCCAACTTGTAATTTAAGATTATCACAAATTCAGCAATTGTGTGGAAACATTAGATCAAAAAGTACCATCCCGATGAAGGTAAAGTGTAGGAAAATACAGTTAAGATATTTAATTTTCAAGATGTGGCTTAGAATTACAAAATAAAACTACTGGTACTATCTACCAGTAACTTTATCTGCCATATATATTTATGTCCCCCATTTGTAATGGGGAGACATATTGTTTTTGGTCGAGTTGTCCGTCTGTCTGTCGCACTCATATCCGCTCCATATCTCTCATAAATATGGAAGGATATCAAAATGCTTTGGCACAAATGATTGACTCAACAAGATGATGTTCAGAGCGTTTGATTAAGGCACGTGGGTCAAAGGTCAAGGTCACAACTCAAGGTCAAATGTTTTTAGCCACACCCTTCATGTCCACTCCATATCTCTTAAACCCTTGGAATTATTTCAAAATGCTGTGGCACGAATGTTCTCCATAAGGTGATGTGCAGACAGCAGAATTTAGGCACATTCTTCAAAGGTCAAGGTCACAATTCAAGGTCATGGTCATAATTCAAGGTCAATTATTCACACTTTCTTGTGTGGACGATAACTCCTACATGGCTAATGCCATTTGATTGAAACTTCTTACATAGACAGAGCATGATGAGAGGAAGTGTCATGTATAAGGGCCATAACTCGCGCTTCAATACTTTTGGAGTTATTGCCCTTTGTTACATTTTCTTGTCTGATCAATAACTGTTGCTCTACTGATGCTATTGGAATGACATTTCATGTATGGAAAGAGCATGATGGAAGGAAGTGTTATGCACAAGTATCATAACTCTGGCTTCAATAATATTGGTGTTATTGCCTCCCATTTTGTGCAGAGTTACAAATGGGACTTTGAAATTTTACATGGAAATTTTATCTGCAAGGTTTCTCCAAAACCTTTAATTGGATATTCATTAAATTTCATAGGATTGATTAGAATCATGCCTAGTTGTGCATATCTTATTCCTGTTCCGGTTTGATTATTTTCTGCAGAGTTATGGGACTTTGAAATTTTTACATGTAAACTTTGTCTGCAGGGTTTCTCCAAAACCTTTGATTGGATATTCATTAAATTTTATAGGATTGATTAGAATCAAGCCTAGTTGTGCATATCTTATTCCTGTTCCAGTTTGATGATTTTCTGTAGAGTTATGGAACTTTGAAATTTTTACATGGAAATTTTGTCCGCGGGGTTTCCCCAAAAATCTTTTTTCGGATTTTCATGAAACTTCAAAGGATTGATCAGCACCATGCCTTGTCATGCATAGTTTATTCCTTTTCCGGTTAGATGATTTTCTACAGAATTATGAGACTTTGGGAAATTTTGTCCACGTGCTGGGGGAGACATCAGTTTTGGTATAAAAACAATTCTTGTTTATAAGCTAACCCATTCTCTCATATTGACGCTTTTTGATGCCTCTGTAAAAGTCACTTTTTGAAACAGTTGTGATAAAAAGAGCATTTGCTCCTATGAGCAAATGCTATATTTATCATTATGGTTTTATAACTACACAATTCTAAAGTAATCGTTTTCTCTAGTAAATGCTCCTTTTCAGTAGTTTTGTTCAAAGAGGCTGGATCTAAAAATAGCCTATGAGGGAATGGGTTAAGGAGTTAACCATAAAGAAAATATTCCTAACTTTGTAAATTTGAACACTCAAATAAGTATCGTTATCAGTTTTAAAGATTAATAGAAGCTTAATGCAGAAAGCTCCCCTGGGAGCTTTAAACTTGAATTCACTCTGCATTGAGCAGTCGCCTGCCTAAAATGTTCTCAATTCTTCTTTACTAAAATTTCTTATGAACAATGTTTTACTATATATGATATCCCCCGCAAACAAAGTTTAGGGGATGTATATATAGGGATCACCATGTTGGTCCATAAGTCTATTGGTTTATGGCTGCTTGATTATATTTAACCCCTTCGATGTGGGAAATAAGTCACTAATGTTCTTAGCAAACAGTGTAGACCTGGACAAGTTGGCTCCTAGAGGAGTCCTCTCATCAGGGTCTACACTGTTTGTCATGGCACACTTTTCTAATACATCTTTCTATGCCTTTGCAAACAGAGTAGACCCATATCAGATGACTTCTATAGGAGCCATCTGATCAGGGTCTGCTCTGTTTGCTGATGGTTTAATATAAATATGATTCTTCAGTTTCTGCCATTGCTAAATACCCTGTGTCCATGTGCTATTATAGATCATTAATCCAATCAATATTCATGACGTCATAATTTCTTACATGAATATTCATGGAGGAAAGGGTTTAAAAAAAATCTTGACCTGTTTGAATTTTATAATAATCCGTTTGAAATTCAGCACTGAAAGGTTAATGTACGTATATCACACAATCTGACAAGCATTCATTTGGGTCTAGTTTTGTTATGATTGTAGTTAAGTTTTAATCTTTGTTGCATTAATCATTTTAGTTTCTATAATGTTGGTCCCTTTTCCCATATTTGCAGTTGCAGTATGTGCATTGCTATTGAACGATGAGAGCCTGGAGCCAGAGGTAGCCATTACTAAGATTAGAGACATCCGAGGGCCAGGAGCCATCCAGTCAGTCAAGGTAAACAAAGAGACTGGGAAAGAAAAAAAATTCCCTAGGACTACACTGTAGTGTACAGATAAAGGGTGTGATAAAAACTGTAGGTGTATCTGTATAATAGTGCATATTCAGTAGCAGGTGTAGAAATATTTCTCTACAAATGATGGGACTGATTTACATGTACTATGAAATAGATGCTGAACAATAACTGCTACCCTTCTTATTAAACATCAGAAACCTCATAGCTAATTTTATCACATAATTTTGCCTTGTGGGAGTGCCGTAAATTGTGAAAATGCACTAGTGCATTTTTTATGCAAATTAGCAATCGTTAACCAATCGTAGCACTCATTTAAGGCCTTGTTTAAATTATGCCCCTGGGGTTAAAATTGGCCCCACCCGGGGGTGGTCAGTTTTCAATAGAAATATATAGTAAAAACATTGAAAATCTTCTCTGAAACTGGAAGGTTCATAACTTTCATATTTGGCACATAGCTTCATGTTCAGGTCCTCTACAAATGTTATATAAATTATGCCCCTGTGGTCAGAATTGGCCCTGCCCCAGGAGTAGCCAGCTTTCAATAGACACATATAGTGAAAACTTTGAAAATCTTCTCCTCTGATTGTCTGGTGAGCGCTTCAGGGCCATTCTGGCCCTCTTGTTACAAATTATTTTCATAAAACTTGTTTACTATACTGAATACTCATGTAAGATCCTCTATATAATGATAAATATATAATGAGAAAATCATGTTTGTTCATATGCTGTCACCAACCAGCGAGAAGAACATTCATCTGAAAAAACAACAACAACAAGCAAACACATGAGCTACTCCATTGAAATGATAGTTTTTATCACAACTTATTTCTTGAACACAGATGGAAGTTACCGTAGTTTTGCACTGTACCCTCAGATGGTACAGTAAACTGAGTAAAGTCTCGCTAATATAGATACTCAACAGAAATATAATTCTGGATTTTTAAACAGGTGGAAGCTTAATACATATAGGAGCTTTCTGCATTACTTTTGCCCTGCATAAAGCAACAACCTGGTTTTACAGACTCCTGTGTGGTCACATTAGCAAGACTTTACTGTAGTTACAATAGAATTACACTAAGCATCTGATTTTTATTTACCAAGTGGTGCTATTGGGTTTGTCTTTAAGCTTCGAAATCTGATTGTGCTCTTTTTTCTTCTTCCAGCAATACAACTTTGTGAGTGATTTCAGAGAGCTGTATAAGGAATACAAGAAAGCTCATGAAACAGACCAGCGATCTATATCAAGATGATTGTCTCAAATACTGCCTGTCATGGCCTCCCATACTCTGCTTAGCTCGGTGCATGCTATGTTTGTCCGTTTTTTACTTCAGAGCTCAATTGTTTTTGTCTATTGTCTTTTGTTCCATTGCCTGCCCAAAACAATATTGGATTATCAGAGTTTTGATCCTGATAATACTCAAAGCTCCATAGTGTATCATCTTGATCAAACCTATTTTCAAATGTTATGATATTTTCATATAACCCTTTACATCATTAATATTTAGTATGAAATAATGACTATTAATATTAATTAGCTGAATTTTTTAAACTGCTTTATGAGCAAGAGTCTATTTTACTATGGCAGAAACTGCAGAATCATATCTATATTATTTCTTAAGCAAATATAACAGATCCTGACCAGACGGCTCCTACAGGAGCCGTCTGATCAGGATCTGTTCTGCATATGTCTACAAGGCAAAGGGTTAACATGCAATTAAAATGTTTAGTGAAATGTTGACCAATCACCACATAATGTGTTCACAACTTTGGACTGGTTTGTGTTTTATATCTCCAATATACTTTGTGTCAATACTTATATATGTGTCACACATAATTATTCATCTGTATGTTGTTTTCACCTATTGGTGTCTAGTGCATTAAACCTCAAATGTGTTATGAAGTATCAAACGAATACATAAAAGTTTATGTTCATGAATATATAATGTTTTATGTCTGAGACTTTATATCCACAATAAAGTGATGGCCATATTTGGAGGTCATAGCAACATTGGTAGGGGTACATATTTAACCTTTTGAATGTGGGACACATGCGATGTCATTTGTTAACACTGGACCCAAATCAGAGGGCTCTGATCAGGGTCTACACTGTTTATCATTCAAAATCATCTAGCAAGTTTAAGCCTTTCGTGCTGAGTATGTCATAATGACTCTATAGGGGCTATTCCAATCTGAAAATTCAGCTTTGAAAGTGTTAATTGCTGATACCTCCAGTTTTAGGTTTGTGATTTATGTGGTGAATTTTATATTTTATATGTACATTCCATTCTTTATATTTAGGTTGGGTTTGTGATATAAATATATATTTTCATATCACAAATTCAATCTAAATATTATGTACAATGCATATATATCAGACCCACAATGTGAGTTGATTGAAAAAGCAATTCAATATTCAATCATTCAATATTTTACTTATTACTTGCAAAATCAACATTTTAATGTGTATATTACATTATATATAAGTGTTAATGTAGTCAATCCAACTTATTTTGAATGATGGCTTTCAAACTGTATGAATCATATTAACCCTTTACTTTATGAATATTCATGTAAGAATGGATGACTTCATAAATATTAATTGATATTTCTTGCAACACATGCACAATAGCAATTTTGGTTGTGGCAAAAACTGTAGAATCATATCTATGCATGTGTTATTCCATAAGCAAACAGCAGACCCTGACCAGACAGCGTCCACAGGAGCTGCCTGATCTGGAAATCCTGTTTGCACAAGCCTAAAAATCTGTATACATATATATATATATGAAGTAAAGGGTTGAAATGAGTGTCGGTGTATATGTAATTTGTCAGGGTGTGTTTGGATGTTGTGTTTATGTATGAACTCTTTACAGTATCTCATTGTGATCCAAACTGTTAGACACACAGTATTTTTTAAGAGAATTACAGTAGAACACCCCCCCCCCCCTTCCTAAACTGGAATTCTAGTAGAGAAGAATGAATTTAGATGCTTTTAGACAGATGGCTGCTTAATGCAGGGTGAAAGTAATGCAGAAAGCTCCTAGAGGAGCTT
This sequence comes from Azorinus chamasolen, assembly GCA_963576725.1. Classification (NCBI taxonomy): domain Eukaryota; kingdom Metazoa; phylum Mollusca; class Bivalvia; order Cardiida; family Solecurtidae; genus Azorinus; species Azorinus chamasolen. Next base: position 50,064,833 of record OY755235.1, read on the forward strand.
TCTGCATGACCTTCACCCTGCATTAAGCTACCACCTGTCTCCAAGACTGATGTTTAAATTATACTAAACTGAACATCTGGTTTAGAGGGGTTTTAACATTCATGTAAGAAATGGTGACATCATGAATATTAATTAGATTAATTTGTAACATGGCATATTAACCCTTCTCTTGCTGAATTTTAAAACACATTTCTCCTTCTTTACCCATGTCCTGTTGTATAATTACATATAGCTTCACTGTGTACACACATTTCGCTGTGCAATCACTGCTGTGGAGTGCATTGGTTGAATAATCAACTTGCAAATAGTGCAGACCCTGATGAGACAGCTCCTTCAGGAGCTGTCTCATCTGGGTCTTCACTATTTACAGGTAGGTATATTGACGCGAATAGCAAGCGAAGGGTTAACACATGACATTTTTACCAAAGTAGAAACTATAGAATCAGATTTATATCATTCCATAAGCAAACAGCAGATCCTGATCAGATAATTTCTATAGGAGCCGTCTGAATAACAGTTTTGCACTATACCCCCATTACATGTATGTTGTTTTTATGAGTTTTTCTGTGTGTGTTTTTGTGTAAAGCTATGTTTCTAATATACAGCAACTTTCTTTTGTAACAAAATAATTTCTGATTTATTTATTGCAGCTAGACTTGTATACATAAGTGTGTGCTTATTATTGCTTTGGTCAAATAAAGACAGCAAAATGTATTAAAGTGTGGATTGTTATGTAGTGTTCTCTATTTGAATTCAATATGTATTTAATCCTTTCCCTGTTGAATATTCATTTCAGAGAAAAGGACATGATGAATATTTATTAGCAGAATTTTTTTAATGACATAATGTAGATAAGACTTTTAGGTATTGGTAGAAACTGAAGTGTCAGTTCTATTATAATTTCCAAAGCAAACCCTAATCAGATGACTCTTGCAGGAGCTGTCTGATCAGGGTCTGCTCTGTTTGCAAAGGTGTTTATATGAAATTAAGGGTTAATACCAGTAGTTAAATATGTACTAGAAAGCAACTTGACTTATTAACCCTTTACCTCATACAAACGTCTTTTTATGCAATTGCAAACAGAGTAGACCCAAGTTAGATCGCTCCAGTAGGAGCTATCTGATCAAGGTCTGCTCAGTTTTGGTTATGAAATAATATTGCTATAATTCTACAGTTTCTGCCATGTTAAAATATTCTGTTGTTCATTATGCCATTATAAAAATTCAGCTAATTAATATTCATGATATCATTTCTTACTAAATCTTTTTTTCATAAAATTACTGCGCATTATAGTAAACTATAGTTTAAGAAGCTCTTCAATGACGTAATGATCAACATAACAAATGACTAAATTCATCTTTAACCCTTTATTCCATAAATACACCTTTCTATGCCTTTACAAGCAGAATAGACACATATGGCTCCTATCTGCTCTATTTGCTTATGAAATAGTATATTTATGATTCTACAGTTTCTGCCATTGCCAAGACTTCCCGTGTTCATGTCTCATAAAAATTAATCTAATATTCATGATATAATTATTTCTTATATGAATATTGATGGAGTAAAGGGTTATATTGTTTGTAAGAGACTTGATCGAATGCCGTATATTCAAATGCAAATAATTCATAAAGGTTTAGATTCAGTATTACCCTTAAGCTAATATATGAACCAGATACATTTTGTCCATGACAGAGACCAGAATCATATCCATATAATTCCATAAGCATACAAGTAGACCTTGCACGAATGTGTGCCACCTGGAAAAAGTGTGAAGCAAAAAGTAACAAATGATGAAGTGGAGATGTTGAAGGGAATTTGAAGACATATGTTTATCTGCACAAAGTATTTCACTAAGGATCATTATGTGTCACCCAAGATGTACAGTAAAATACCTCTAAACCGGAATTCTAGTAGAGAAGAATTTAGATACTTTTAGGCAGGTGACTGCTTAGTGCAGGGTGAAAGTCGGACAGAAAGCTCCTCTAAAAAAAACTCTAAAGCAGATATTCAATTTTAATAGTATAAATATCAGTCTTGGAGACAGGTGGCAGCTTCATGCAGAAAGCGCCAGCCTGCCTAAAAGTATCTAAATTCCAGTTTAAAGTGGTTTTACAAAACTAGGAATGTACTGTACATATCTATAAGACAGAGTGTAACTGGTATGGCAAAGGATATATCCCTTGAGTTACTGAGTGCATATCATACCATAACCATAACCATTCCTCAGGTGCTCATAATGATCAACCATTCTACAAGTAGCATGACTATATGTCAAATACCTTAGGCAGTAATTCATGCAAGGTACAAAATTGTGTGATGGATGAACTGGTAGACAAACATAAACCAAGATCTCCACTTGAAACACAATGTTTATTTTATATGTACTTTATTTCAATGGGAATCTATAAATACAACAATAGCTTAATGGTTTTGGGTGTTTTTTTAATACAACATTCAGTAATGGAAATGCATACAATTACAAACAAATGCACTAAAAGGTTAACAGACTTCAATTCATACCAAGAAGTCTAATTAGAGGCTGTGGTAGAAAAGAAAACATACATTGCGTAGGTAAAACAAGACTGTATCCTGCCAATTACTACAAGACTGTCATTTGCAAACAAAATAGATCCAGAACCTGCCTACTGATAAGGATCTAGACTTTCAATGACACCGACTCAAGAAAATATATAGATTAACCCTTTATACCATGAATTATTATGTAAGAAATAATGATATCATGAATATTACTTAGCTAAATTTTTACAATGGCATATAATCACCAATTTGGCCAGGGCAGATTTATATTACATGTACTTCATAAGCAAACACAGCAGACCCTGATCAGACAGCTCTTATAGGAGCCAACTGACCGGGTCTTCTCTGTTTATAAATAAACTAATAGGTGTAAAATCGTGTATCTATGGAGGAAAGGGTTACATCAGGTATTTTATAACCAAGCAGAGAAAAGGTTGAGCATGGTTTTAATATTGATATAGAAATAAAATTGTTTACAGTGTACTAGTATACCTAGCTACCTGAAGATCCCATTCCCTCATATTGACACATTTTGGCACCTCTGTTCTGTATAGGTCACTTTCAGAAACCATTGTGATAAATAGAGCATTTGCTCCATAGGAGCAAATGCTCTATTTATCACAATGGTTTCAAAACTACACAATTCTAAAATTGTCTTATAGTTAATGCTACTCTACGGTACATTTATTCAAATAAGTTGGTCTAAAACTAGCTTATGAGGGAATGGGTTAAATAAGCCACCCGGCAATAGTTCAGTCAAATAGTGTAGACCAATATTGGTCTGCTCCTGAAGGAGCAGTTTGACCATAGTCTCACATTATGCTACTCCATTTGCAAGGAGTTTGACAAACAGTGAAGTCTCTGATCACAGGGCTCCTCTTGGAGCCCCTGACCTGGGTCTACACTGTTTGTAAATGGCAGTTAATGCATTGCCAACATTCAAAGGGTTCAGAAAAAGGATATAGACATACAAATGTACATTTACTTTGTGTATACATTATTTATGTTGCTGTTCACTAGTCTCTTATAGCTGTTGTATATCATTTTGATTTCTATTGCAAGTCACAGAGTCTTTGATTCACATAGGTTGATTGCATTTGTATATAAATGTATATATGTATTTTTAACCCTATTCCTCATATAAACACCTTTTCAGGCCTTTGCAAACAGAGTAGATCAAGATCAGATAGCTCCTGTAGGAGCTGTCTGATCAGGGTCTGCCATATTTGTTTATGAAATAACACAGATATGTTTCTAAAAATTCTGCCATGGTAAAGATTCCCTTATTCATGATACCATTATAAAAAAAATGAGCAGATTAATATCATGATGTCATTATTTCTTATATAAATATTCATGGAGTAAAGGGTTAACCCTACCCCTCATATAAATGCATTTTCACGCCTTTGCAAACAGAAGAGACCCACATTAGACGGCTCCTGTAGGAGCTGTCTGAATAGGGTCTGCTCTGTTTGCTTATAATTTGATCTGACCTTACAGTTTCTACCAGTGTAAAAATTCCTGTGTACATTATGTCATTAAAAACATTAAATAAATATTCATGGCATCATTATTTCGTACATGAATATTGAACAGGGAAAGGGTTAAATAATTTTTCTTCATTATAAGGACCATTTAACCCGATCTATCTGTGTCCTGTCGTAATATATCGCATCATTAAGGTTAACAGAGTATTTGTCCTAATGGTAAAATATATCAAGAGTATAAAAGTCTTGATCTGGGTTTAACTTAATCCTACACCTGATGAATATTTATGTAAAAATAAACAACATCATGAATATTAATAAGATGAATTTCTCACATGGCATATGAACACAGGAATGTTTGGTCATGGCAGAAACTATAACAGATATTTCTTATTTTATCAGCAAAACAGAACCGACCCTGATCAGACTGCTCCTATAAGAACCATCTGATCAGGGTCTTCTCTGTTTGTAAAGACATGAAACTATGTCTCCCTCAAGTAAAGCTTTAAACACCATGGTTTGAATTCACCAATACATTTCTAAGGCTTCACCAATACATTTCTAAGGCTTCACCAATACATTTCTAAGGCTAAAGACTCTGGTTAATTAAAGTCCCAAAGCCTGTAATCCTTTCGCCACAAAACAAGTTTGTCTTAACTCTTAATTAACCTTTCCCTGTTCAATATTAATGTAAGAAATCATTATATCATTATTATCTATTAGCTGAGTTTTTATAATTGCATATGTGCAAAGGATGTTTTGGCTCAGACAGAAACTGTAGAATCAGATTTATTTTATACTATAAGCAAACAGAGCAGACCCTGATCAGATGGTTCCTATAGGAGATGTCTGATGTGGGTCTACTAGGCGTTAATATGAGAGAAAAGGTTAAGGTTTACCATATGAATCAGGTTTTAAATTCGGGATTTCTTCAAATTCTTTTCATCAACATGATAAGAGTGTCACACAGTCAAAATTCTGATAAGATGATGAGCTAATCAGAATCCCATGCAGATCTAAACTGTTTATAAATCCAGGACTCTTAAATGGTGGCGAAATAAACATGTGACATTTTAAACTGTTTATGCTAGGCTTCTAACAATATCAAATACAAACTGACTAGCAAAGAGTTTTGTTTATATTGCACAAGTACAAATAATATTAATGATAAAATTAATACATAGTCTTAGATTATGTGCCACTTAACCCTTTCCCTCATATAAACACCTTTGCATTGACAGAGTAGACCTCAAAACTCAGATGACTCCTGAAGGAGCCCCACCTGATCAGGGCCCACTCTATTTGCTTTAATATGAAATTATATAGATCTGTTTTTGTTGAAGCCAAAAATTCCTTTGAAAATTTTACATTTTATATTCACGAAGTGACCAATTCATTCACAATTTTTTATTAGGGAAAGGGTTAAAAACAAGTTAAAATATGCCCATAGGACACAATGCCCCTTATTATGTAAGTAGGATGGACAACAAGAGTAAAATTAACTAATGGTGGCATGAAAATAAAAACAACTAAAATATAGGTACATGATTATTGGACATGAAAAAATATTACAATACATAACCACATTTACCCTAAATCTTCGGACACCCAATCTCCCCTCTCAACCTGATCATGATACAGAACAAACCTTTACTCCATGAATATTCGTGTAAGATATAATGACATCATGAATAATGATTAGCTTTTTTATAATTGCACATGAACACGAAATTGCAGGCATGGCAGAAACTGTAGAATCATATCTGTTCATAAGCAAACAGAGTAGACCCTGACCAGACCACTCCTACAGGAACTGTCTGATCTGGGTCTATTCTGTTTGCAAAGGCGTAGAAAGGCATATTTATGGAGTGAAGGGATGAGCCAATTTGGCACCATTCTGATAACTCATAAAGTAGCAAAGAGGATAGACCTTGATTAAAGATTCAAACTGTCAGAAGCAGGCTGATCTTGGTCTAAACTATTTTCCTAAGTTTGTCCGAACATTAAGGATGATAAGGGTATGGTATGTAACATACATTTAGCGTAATATTAGGCTTGCTAATACATCCCATTTTATTTAATTGTTTCTTTATCCCTTTAACCTGATGAATATTTGTTTAAGAAATGATGACATCATATCAATAAGCCAAATTTTCATAATGGCATTTGAACACAGGGCTCTGTGGCCATGTCAGAAACTATATGTATTAAACCAGATCTATATTATTTCATAATCAAATAGAGCAGACCCTGATCAGACAGTTCCTGTAGAAACTGATTAGAGAATGCTGTTTGCAAAGGTGTATAGATATACAAATGTATATAAATGAACATAACTGTTAGCTCTTTGTAACAAACAAATAATGTTAACTACTTATATTACTAATTTACACAGTGTCTGATGGCTCAGTTTTAACATTAGTATAATATTTTGGCAAGATGAAAAATGCCTAACTAACAATGAGCAAAATAATATTCTCAATGGTCCCAATTCAGTCAGGTAAAACTTGAGGATTCATGGCACTTGCCTGTAATACATTTTTTTTCAAATACAGGCAATGAGTAGCAGAAATTCATTGATTTCTTTTCAAAAACACTATTAGACTTAGGTTGCATCAAGTTGACACATCCAGATACTCAGCACTTCATGACATCAGGATCCAAACTGTTTGCAAAAGCTTTCACAAAATCATCAGGAGAATAAAATTCCTTCTGAACTATAATCAAAATGTATTAGGTTGTTGTTTTTGGGGTTTTACATTTCTGTCATTTCAAAATTCCTTTAAATAGTACTGGAGATTACATTTTAAAATTTTGTTCAGTTACATGTGATTACATTTCAAACTCTGCACTGCTCACAAACAGAACTAGACTTTTCATATCTGTTCAACTTTATTTGCAAAATCAAAAATGTACTTTGCTAGAACTTTCTGGAGCTCTTCTTTTGAAGCCTTTGGGTGATCACCAATATATTTTGCAATAGCTGCAATTGTCTGGTTCCTTAATTGCTCCACTTCTCTCTGACCACTAAGTCTTTGATACAATTCCATTCTGTAATGAAACAAAAATACATCTCCTGTTCAGTTTATAATGAAACATACATACCTAAATTTAAACTGTATTTGAATACATGTATGAGCCAACTATTTCCAAATTTTCCAAATCTCGATATATAGTTTCTAAGGTTTACTTGCAGAGCGAGTCTGCCTGAAGCAATTCACAATTTACTAAGTAACAATCTCCCATGTACTTGATCTGTCAATGGGCATACCGGTACTCAAAAACCATTTTGAACATAATATTGCAGAGTCTTTGATGTGTAACGGTACAGGAAATTGGTGGGAAATCAACAAATCCCACATAATGTTGCACAGTTTGCCAGAGACCCTGGGTTTGAGTCCCAGTTGGGCCACTGTTTGGCGCCCAATGAAAATTCGGACCACCATATACATGCCTGATTTCTTGCGAGTTCCTCGGGTGGAAAAGAGCGAGCAGTGTAACCATGTTAAGTCGGGTACATATAACTGGTGTAAAATCAACATGTCCCGGATCGTAAGGCTCGGTAGCTCAGTGTCAGATAGGACTTAAAGAGTGCTGGTAGGTTAAGTCACAGGCCTTGAGTTCGAGTCCCAGTCGTTCCATAACCTTTTCACCAGTGACAGATGCTATGCATCAATACTTTTCGTGTCTTATATTCATATTTACCCCAGTCTTGCTGCAGATACTTTTTCTGCCATGTCTGCATTGCCAGTCTCAATCCACATTAGAGTTGAAATATGCTGAAGCAAGTCAGCATTTGAAACGGCCCCGTTTTGAAAGTCCATTATTTTTTCTGTAAGTTCGGTATTTGAACAGCAAATAATCTGTTGATACAAAATTTATTGCGAAATTGTTTATTCTAATCAATTTTCTTGATTGATCAAGTCACCCCGTCAGACGCTTGCAATTGTCAGACTGGTTCTACAACAACTTGAAAACTAACACTAATTCGGCCCACAAACGACCCGCATTAGGGAAAATGGTCGTACTAATAGACACCCTCAATGAATTTGGTTCAACTAATTATGCCCCCAGATCAGATCCGAGGGGGTGGGCGGTACTGTTTTGCCCTGTCTGTTTGAGGACAACTTTAACATTGTTCATAACTTATGAGCCAGTACAGATAGAGACTTGATATTTGGCATGCATCTCACGAAGCCGCACATTTTGAGGGGTTACATGTCAAGGTCAGATATCAAATATATGGGTCATTTCACCGACTTTAACATTGGCCATAACTTTTGAACCAGTAGATATAGACACTTGATATTTGGCATGCATGTATATCCCAGGAAGCTGCGCGGTTTGAGCGGTGACATGTCAAGGTCATCCTTATTTAGATGGATGGATGGACGGACAGACAGAGAGATAGATAGATCGATCGGTGGGTGGGTGGGTGGATGGATAGATAGATATAGATGGATGGATGGATGCCGCTTTGGACTTTATTTTTAGTGTCTTATGTTGACGCAGTGAAAACGTCATAAATATTTTTCTAGACAAATCAGCTTAGAATTTCACTTTTGTCAATTGTTAACTAAAACTACTTATAGAGTTTTCAGATTGGACATAACATCAATTATCTACCATGAATATCAAAATCGCACGTATAGACATTTGCCCATATAAACAATCTACAGTTGAACTTCGATATCTCGAACTCGGATAACTCGAAATTCGGGATAACTCGAAATAAAAGTTCGGTCCTTCCAAAACTTACAATACAGAACTGCTCTAAAACGTATTACTATGCATATCGAGAAACACATGTGACAGCTTAATGCAGGTCTAAAGTAATGCTGAAAGCTGCTGCAGGAGCTTTCAGCATTACTTTAGATCTGCATTAAGCCGTGAACTTAAGAAATTATCCAGATCAGAAATCGGATAACTCGAACTTCTATTATCTCGACTTATTTATGTGGTCCCTTTAAGTTCGAGACATCGAAGTTCAACTAGTTTCTTAGGCAAAAATTACATACTTACTAATGTTCTATAACTATGCGAAATACATTCAATGTTTTACATAAACACATTTTAACGTTATTCTTTTTCTTTGAAATCCCGAAAAGAATTTTGAATGAATCAGGAAGAATAACACTCGCGAACAGAACAGAACGGGGTTTTAAATTTGTTGTTTTTACAAAAATTGATACCGAAAAACGTCCAGGATTCCGGGAGGCAGATCGTAGAGAAAACTAAAATGGCGGACAGGTCGGATTCTTTGTGATCCTTGTTAATTGCTTTTCACTAATATAAGGATATATGGTTATTTTCTTTGCAAATATGATAAACCCTTTAAAACTTTAATACGTATGCATATGGTCCGTTAGCGCTTGCTAGCGAAATGATAAGCAACGACGTGCTCGCCGCTGGCGCTTCGTAGCGTTTCGTGGCTTGTCAAAGTGTCTATGGGAACGACGGCCGTTGGCATATTTTTCATCATCCATGGATATTGTTGTTGGTTTTGAGTACCTGTCAAAAAAATAAAGAAATTTCTAACGTCCAGGTTTAACTATAGATATTTATCTTTTAAATTATTTCAGAGTATCCTTCATAGAGCGACTTAAGAAACAAATGTTTTGCGGAGTGTCTATTGGCACGTATGTTTTAAATTACACGCATCATGAGAATTACACAGTACGGTGATATCCATATATTATCTTAAGAATGCTTTTAATTGCAATATTAAGCATTTAGATAAGTTAAATATGTATCTTGACCATATTTGATGTAAATCTACACAGAATTATAATAAAAATTGCTGTTCATATGCAATAATGAAATAATTTTGCCTTGGATAAAAGAAGAATTATAAATGCATATAGTATAGACAAATCATAAAACTGAAAATAATGTATTTCTACCTAAATAATAACAAGTGCTCAACTCAAATGCCAATATAAAGTGGAGAAATAGCTCCTACCCTCATTGGTCAGTCATGTTCTGGTTGTCTATGTAACAGGGGCACGCATCTTTTGTATAGATTCCTATACGTCTTTCCTCAACAACTAGCAATGGTCGAATGTGAGCGATATGTGACGTCATACCCTTCCAATATTATTTGGACCATTTGCGGTACTTTACTGTACCACATTTCACTACAATAACAACATAAATTACCCACCTCAATTTTTACCCAAATGTGAGTAAAATCAACTAATAACAAATCCACATAAATTCCACAATAATCTATTTCACAATCATGTAAATATCACCATTGTAGTATTTACAAGCATTTCCAGGAAATGCTTGTAAACTCTCCCAAAGTGCCAAGGTGAGCTATTTGGATCGCCGTTTCCGTTGTCAGTTGTCCGTCTGGGGCTGTCAGCATTTTCTTTAAACAGTATCTCCTAAATCACTCTCTGGATTTTCACCAAGTATTACAGGAATGATTTGCAAGTGAACCTTCATGAAAGTTATATAAATTGTTACGGTCAGGGTTGCCACGCGTCGGGGGAAAAGTCGGGGAAATCTAAAAAATTTCAAGGTCAGGGAATTGTCGGAATTTTTAGAACTGTCAGGGAAATTTGAAAATATAGGCAAATGTCAGGGAATTTTGAAAACATGAGAATGAATGTTATAGATTTTAAAAAATCCATAACGTATTAAATAAATTATGACAGAAAGACCAAAATTTCGCGGTGAAATGTTTCAGGGAAATTTGAAATTATGTCAGGGAAATGTCAGGAAATTTGTTTCCTCTGGTTTGTGGCAACCCTGACGGTCCATTGCATAAGTAGGTCAATGACATCTTTTCCACTTAATCACATAAAGGATTTCAACCAAATTTCACAGAAATAATGGTAGGGTGACCCTCAATGGAAATTATATAAATCGTTCTGGTCTGGTGCTTAAGTAGGTCACATGAGCTAAAATAGATTTTAATGAATAATTTCTTTAAATGACATCTTTTAAAATGCTGAATGGATTTCGACAAAATTTCACAGAAATGATCTTTAGGCCACCTCAATAGAATTTTTAGCTCACCTGAGCAAAGCTCAGGGTGAGCTTTTGGGATACTTGAATGTACAGCATCCGTCGTGTGTCATCAACAATTTGCTTGTGAACACTCTAGTGGTCACAATCTTAGTCCAATCTTCATGAAACTTGGTCAGAATGACTGTCCTAATAAAATCTCAGACGAGTCTGAAGGTGGGTCATGTGTGGTCAAAAACTAGGTCACTTGGTCAAATAGTAGAAAAACCTTGTGAACACTCTAGAGGTCACATTTGTGGCCAAATCTTCATGAAACTTTATCAGAATGATTGTCTTGATAAAATCTCGGACAAATTTGAAAGTGGGTCACATGGGGTTAAAAACTTGGTCACTAGGTCAAAAAGTAGGAAAACCTTGTGAACACTCTAGAGGTCACATTTTTTGCCCAATCTTCATGAAACTTGGTCAGAATGATTGTCTTGATAAAATGTAGGACAAGATTGAAAATTTGGCATGCTGGGTTATAAACTAGGTCACTAGGTCAAATAGTGGGAAAACCGTGTGAACACTATAGTGGTCACATTTTTAGCCAAATGAAAATTGGTCAGAATGATTGTCCTGATAAAATATCGGATGAGTTTGAAAGTAGGTTATGTGAGGTCAAAAAATAGGTCACTGGGTCATATCTTAGAAACATCTTGTTTACACTCCAGCGGCCACATTTTAGCCCATTCTTCCTCAAACTTGGTAAGAATGTTCCTCTTGGTGATATCAAGGTTGAGTTTGATCTTGGGTAGGGTTGAATAAAAAAAAATAGGTCACTAGGTCAAATCGTTTAAAAATCGCTCTAGAGGGCACATTTTAGCCCAAGCTTTATTGGTCAGAATGACTGTCTTGATAAAATCAATATTCTAAATCTTTGAAAATCTTGTTCTGCAGAACCACTGCTCATGGTCCACTATCAACATTGTTCAAATATTGTCCCTTAGGTCAATATTGGTCCTACCCAGGGGTTACCCAGCTGTAATCTTAAATCTATGGTAATCAGGTGAGCGATTAAGGGCCATCTTGGCCCTCTTGATATAAATCATTTTGACCCTTTGCATAAGAAGTGTCTTGCACCATTTAACCAGGTGAGTGCTGGGATACAGGCCATCATTGCCCACTTGTTACTATTTGTTATAATGATGACCTTTAGCTTATTTTATCAATTTATTGTTATTTCTAGTAACCTGGTAGATGTTACAATAAGAGTGGATGGGAAGGATGTCACACTGAAGGTGCCTCCAGCAGTCTACGAGAAGGCAATTGAAAGAGGTTTGCAGCTGATTTTTTATCTCAGATAGTGAGATGCATGTACTTCTAAATGCAATAATACTATGCTACATATTTTGGTTCATATACCAGTTTACATAATTGATATTAGTTTTCAACATATGAATTAAAGTCTCATGCCCCTAGACTCAAGTATGACAATTTGCGATTGGTTATGTTTTATGTTAAACATTTAAAGAAAGGTGCATTAGAAAAAGTACAGCTTATATACTCCTTAAAATTTCAAGTCACATGTAAGAGTGCATCTTCAAGTCATATAAGAGTGCATCTTCAAGTCACATAAGAGAGCTTAATTAGAAGTTCCTTTTCCTTGCTGAATATTCATGTGAGAACTAATGACATCGTGCATATTTTTTATCTGATTTTTATGCCCCGAAAGCTTGCTTTGGTGCATATAGTAATCAAACAGTCTGCACATATCAGTGCATCCGTGTACAGCCTGTTTGGAGCATACCTCCTATATTACCAGTACTTGAGGTAGGAATGTCAAATTTGGTGGGTGAGTACATCTTCGGATGGCGGAGTGTCACATACCATTTTCAGGTCTCTGACTCAATTATAGAAAAATCTTGTCTGGAGCATATCTCCTATATTCTTTGAGGAATGAATGTAGAATTTGGTGTTCGAGTACATTTTGGGATGGGGAAGTGTCTCATACCATTCTCAGGTCTCTGTGACCTTGACATATTGTATGGTATTGGTAGAATTTGTAGAATCAGGTGTATTATAATTTCATAAGCAAACAGAGCAGACCCTGAACAGACAGCTCCTACAGGAGCCATCTGATCTGGATCTACTCTTTTTGCAAAGGCAAAAAAAAGGGATTTGTATGTAGAAAAGGGTTAAGTGGAATTTGATAGCACATGTATATTTGTATTTAAAAAATGTACATCTTGTTATATTGTTGAGTTTAATGCTTATAGAACATTTCAGATCAAACTGCCGTAGATATGATATATTCAATATATCTGGAGCAGTCTCCTTATAGCAGTTCAGGCCAATTCCCTCCAGCAATTGTTAATTACAGTAAGTAAATAGATTGTAGTAACCCTTTACTCCATAAATACACCTTTCTATGCCTTTGCAAACAGAGTAGACCCAGATCAGATGGCACCTGTAGGAGCCTTCTGATCAGGGTCTGCTCTGTTTGCTTATGAAAAAATATAGGTATGATTCCACAAATGCCTGTGTCCATGTGTTGTTATGAAAATTATCCTAATTAAATATTCATGATGTCAATATTTCTTATGCATGTATGAATATTCATGGAGAAAAGGGTTAACCCTTAATCTGGTGAATAATTAAAACTGGCACAGCGCAACAGATCATTGTGCATATTCAGATACTAAAATCGTCGTTTCTTCACCAAACCATAGGTTGTGACTACTCTTTAGAACCGTATCTTTGAGCCATTTACAACGAATGGTCACAATATGGGTTTGGTGGAGAAGTAAAGTAGTTATTCCTGAAACTGATTTTAATTTACGCACCTTATCTGGACCTCTGCTGGCACCACCATTTCTGAATAGTAATGAAACAAAAAGTTGTATCAAAATCTATCCTGGAAAAAAAATTATTTGTATGACAAGAAGTGCAGACCCTGATTTAAGGGCTCCCTCAGGACCAGTGTGATATGTATCTGCACTGTTTCACTCCATTTGCGAAGGTCTTATATATTTGGTTCTCACATATCAAAGGTTAGAATATTCCACCACCAATACTTGACCCTTTCCTTCATAAATACGCCTTTCTACACCTCTGTAAAAATCACCTGTTGAAACCATTGTGATAAATAGAGCATTTGCTCTCATAGGAGCAAATGCTCTATTTATCACAATGGTTTCAAGCTACAAAATTCTAAAATTTTCCTTTTAATGCTTCTTTTTGGTAGATTTGTTCAAAGTGGTTGGGTCTAAAAATAGCCTATGAGGGAATGGGTTAACTATTTACCTGATGAATATTCATTTGAGAAATACTGAATGTAAGTTCAGGGAAATGTTTTACCATGACAAAAACTGTAAAATCTGGTCTATATTATTTGATACAAAATAAAAGAAAATGTGTCCATGGGACACGGATGCCCCTGCATTTTTATGAGATTTTATGACCTTATGAATTTTTATTAGATGAACTTTTTTATTCTGGTATATGAACACAAGAAATTTTAGCCATGGTAGACACTGTAGAATCAAATTTATATTATTTCATCAGCAAACAGAGTAGACCCTGATCAGACAGTTCCTACAGCAGCTGTCTAATCTGGGTCTACTCTGTCTGCAAAGGCATGATAAGGTGTTTCTATGAGGGAAAGGGTTAAGCATTCACATAGAACACATTGAACACTGTTGTAATTGCTTCTGATTTCTGTTTTTAGCTCACCTGGCACAAAGTGCCAGGTGAGGTATTGTGAGGGGGCAGTGTCCGGCGTCCGTCGTCGTGCGTCGTGCGTATGTGCGTCGTGCGGTGTGCGTCGTCAACAATTTACTTAAACATCTTCTCTGAAACCACAAAGCCTAGAGCTTTGATATTTGGTATGTAGAATCATCTAATGGTCCTCTACAAAGATTGTTCATATTATGTCCCCTGGACCAAAAATGGCCCCGCCCTGGGGCTTATCAGTTTTTCTTAGGAAAATCTTTAAAAATCTTCTCCTCTGAAACTGTAAGGCCTAGGCATTTTATATTTAGTATGTAGCATCATCTAATGTTCCTCTACAAAGATTGTTCAAATTATGACCCCCGGACCAAAAATGGCCCGCCCCGGGGCTTATCAGTTTTTCATAGGAAAATCTTTAAAAATCTTCTTCTCTGAAACTGTAAGGCCTAGACCTTTGGTATTTAGTATGTAGCATCATCTAATGGTCCTCTACAAAGATTGTTCAAATTATGACCCCCGGGCCAAAAATGGCCCCGCCCCAGGGCTTATCAGTTTCTCATAGGAAAATCTTTAAAAATCTTCTTCTCTGAAACTGTAAGGCCTAGACTTTTGGTATTTAGTATGTAGCATCATCTTATGGTCCTCTACAAAGATTGTTCAAATTATGACCCCCGGGCCAAAAATGGCCCCGTCCCGGGGCTTATCAGTTTTTCATAGGAAAATCTTTAAAAATCTTCTTCTCTGAAACTGTAAGGCCTAGGCATTTGATATTTAGTATGTAGCATTATCTAATGGTCCTCTACAGAGATTGTTCAAATTATGTCCCCCGGACCAAAAATGGCCCCGCCCCGGGGCTTATCAGTTTTTCTTAGGAAAATCTTTAAAAATCTTCTTCTCTGAAACTGTAAGGCCTAGACCTTTGGTATTTAGTATGTAGCATCATCTAATGGTTCTCTACTAAGATTGTTCAAATTATGACCCCTGGACCAAAAATGGCCCAGCCCCGGGGCTTATCAGCTTTTCATAGGAAAATCTTTAAAAATCTTCTTCTCTGAAACTGTAAGGCCTAGACCATTGATATTTGGTATGTAGCATTATCTAATGGTCCTCTACAAATATTCTTTAAATTATGACCCCTGGACCAAATATGGCCCGCCCCAGAGCTTATCAGTTTTTAATAGGAAAATCTTTAAAAATCTTCTTCTCTGAAACCGTAAGGCCAGGTGAGCGATTTAGGGCCATCATGGCCCTCTTGTATAATTAACCCTTTTCCCCATAAATATTCCTTTTAACACCTTTGCAAACAGAGTAGACTTAGATCAGAGTTCAGATAAGGGTCTGCTGTGTTTGCTAAGTTATGGAATTACTGGTATATAGATATGGTTCTACTGTTCCGCCATGACTAAAATTTCTTGTGTTCATATGCTCTTATAAAAATTAAACTAACTTATATTAATTATATCATTATTTCTTACATGAATGTTCATGAAATAAAGGGTTAAACCAAAGCATTTTTATAGTTTCAGGCCTTGAGGGTGAACAATCAAGCCAGCTTGAAGGTAATTAGTTCTGTTTCACTAATGTCAACATTAAAACAGGTTTTTATTCTAGATTTGAAATACTTGTATTCAAGTATGCAACAATAGACTTGTACCAATTTTGGACTAATAGATGTTAGTCCATTACTTGTTCAATATTCATGTAAAAAATAATGCCATTATGTGTATTAACCCATTCCCCCATAGGCTTTTTTTAGATCCAATCACTTCTACTGAAAAAGAGCATTAACTAGAAAAAAGGATTTTTAGCTCACCTGAGCAAAGCTCAGGATGAGCTTTTTGGTGACTTGAATGTCCAGCATCCGTCGTGTGTCGTCCGGCGTCAACAATTTGCTTGTGAACACTCTAGTGGTCATAATTGTAATCTTCATGAAACTTGGTCAGAATGAATGTCTTGATAAAATCTCGGACAAGTTCGAAAGTGGCTCAAGTTGGGTTAAAAACTAGGTCACTAGGTCAAATAGTAGGAAAACCTTGTGAACCCTCTGGAGGTCACATTTTTAGCCCAATTTTTAGTTTTGAGAGACTTGAATGTCTAGCGTCCGTCGTACGTCGTGCGTTGTGCGTCGTCAACAATTTGCTTGTGAACACTCTAGTGGTCACAATTGTAGTCCAATCTTCATGAAACTTAGTCAGAATGAATGTCTTGATAATATCTGGGACAAGTTTGAAAGTGGGTAAAGTTGTATTAAAAACTAGGTCACTAGGTCAAATAGTAGGAAAACCTTGTGAACCCTTAGCCCAATTTTCATGAAATTTTGTCAGAATGATTTTCTTGATAAAATCTTGGAGAAGTTTGAAAAGTGGGTTACGTGGGGTAAAAAACTAGGTTTATAGGTCAAACAGTAGAAAAACCTTGTGAACACTCTAGTGGTCACAATTTTAGTCCAATCTTCATGAAACTTGGTCAGAATGAATGTCTCGATAAAATCTCAGACGAGTTCGAAAGTGGGTCAAGTGGGGTTAAAAACTAGGTCACTAGGTCAAACAGTAGAAAAACCTTGTGAACACTCTAGTTGTTACATTTTTTGTCCAATCTTCATGAAACTTAGTAATAATGATTGTCTTGATAAAATCTCAACAAGTTTGAAAGTGGGTTATGTGGGGTTAAAAACTAGGTCACTAGGTCAAATAGTAGGAAAACCTTGTGAACACTCTAGAGTTCACATTTATAGCCAAATCTTCATGAAAAGTGGCCAGAATGACTGTCCTAATAAAATCTCGGACAAGTTTGAAAGTGGATTATGTGAGGTCAAAAAGTAGGTCACTGGGTCATATCTTAGAAAAATCTAGTTTACACTCCAGTGACCACATTTTTAGCCCAGTCTTCCTCAAACTTGCTCAGAGTGTTTGTCTTGGTGATATATCATATCAAGGTTGAGTGTGATCATGGGTTGGGTGGGAATAAAAAGTAAGTCACTAGGTCAAATCTTAGAAAAATTACTCTAGAGGGCACATTTTTAGCCCAATCTTCATTGGTCAGAATCATTGTCTTGATAAAATCAATATACTAATTCTTTGAAATCTTGTTCTGCAGAACCACTGCTCATGATCCTTAATCAACATTGTTCAAATATTGTCCCTAAGGTCAGTTTTGGCCCTACCCATGGGCTACCCAGCAAAAAATCTTAAATCTATGGTAATCAGGTGAGCGATTAAGGGCGATCTTGGCCCTCTTGTTACATAGAAAGGCTTATTCATGGAGGAAAGGGTTAATTAATGTAAAAATTCCATGGGAATGTTTTGCTTTGATAAAAACTATAGAATTGGATCTATGTCATGTCATAAGCAAACAAAGCAGACCCTGATCAGATGCCATCTATAGGATCTGGGTCTACTTTGTTTGCAAAAGGGGTGAAAAGATGAAGTAAAGGGATAAAGATGTTGGGGTTTTATTTTTCAGAATAGTTCATTGTGTTTCAAAAATTTCATATTTTAACCCTTTGCTTGATAGAAACATCTAACAG
Source organism: Azorinus chamasolen (assembly GCA_963576725.1). Lineage (NCBI taxonomy): Eukaryota > Metazoa > Mollusca > Bivalvia > Cardiida > Solecurtidae > Azorinus > Azorinus chamasolen. Next base: position 50,083,073 of record OY755235.1, read on the forward strand.
AATAGACCCAAACCAGACAGCTCATTTAGGAGCCATTTCATCAGGGTCTGGTCTGTTTGCTTACGTTATTGTATAGACATGATTCTACAGTTTCTGCTGTGGCCAAAATTTCATGTGCCAGTATAAAATATTCATCTAATTATGCTTCCCCCAGTATACTGGGGAGACAGTTTGTTTTTGTGTGTGGCATCCGTCCGTTCGTATGTCCGTCCGATTTTAATTTGTCTGCGCGGTTTCTCCAAAAGCTTTCGTCAGATTTTCATGAAACTTCATAGAATTTATCAGCACCATGCCTAGTTATGCATGTCTTTTTCCAGGCAGAGTTATGGGACTCTTTGAATTTTTTACATGGAAATGTTTTTGTCAGCGCAGTTTCTCCAAAAGCTTTTATCAGATTTTCATGAATCTTCATAGGATTGATCAGCACCATGTGTTAATGTGAATATCTTTTTCCTGTTCTTGTTTGATGATTTTCTGCAGAGTTATGGGACTTTAATTTTTTACATTTTGAAAATTTTTGTCTGCGCGGTTTCTCCAAAACCTTTGATCAGATTTTTATGAAACTTAATAGGATTTATTAGCACCATGCCTAGATGTGCATATCTTTTTCCTGTTCCAGTTTTCTGCAGAGTTATGGGAATTTGAATTTTTACATGCAAATTTTTGTCCTCGCAGATTTCATGAAACTTCATAGGATTGATCAGCACTATGTCTAGTTGTGCATATCTTATTCAAGTTCTGGTTTGATGATTTTCTTCAGAGTTATGGGACTTTGAAATTTTTACATGGAAAATTTTGTCCTTGCAGGAGCGAAGTGGAGGGGGGGGGGAGACATCAGTTTTGTATCAGAAACAATTCTAGTTTATATTTACATTATCCTTTTTTTCTTATGCACCAGGTAAAGGGTTAAGTAATAGAGATAGATTTAAAGTTCAAACAGATATTTTTGATGTCTGTTACTTAATCAGTATTAAAACAGACAATAATTATTGAGAGTGCAAGACAAAAGTTAAAATAATCAAAATTTAAAAGATTATGATCTTACTATATGTAGTTCAGAAAAGTACAGTAAAACCCCGCTAATGTGACCACCTAAAATAGGTATAATTCTAGGTGCTAGATGAAGGAGGTAACTTAATGCAGGAAAAAAGTAATGCAGAAAGCTCCTAGAGGAGCTTTCTGCATTACTTTTGTCCTGCGTTAAACAACCACCTGCTTATAGCGACACCCATGTTTATTCATTAAGTGGTCACATTAGAGGGGTTCTACTGTACATGTACTTGTTATCGCTATTTCTTGATGTAACAGTAATGTTATTGATTGCATTTGGAAATAATCAACCTCATACCTGCTTTCAACAGATGATGTCCTGGACACAGATAAATTCAGCGAGACTGGTTCTTCTGGAAATGACGGTGAGTAAGCTAGTGTGTCAAAAGATTATTTACACTGTTGCCTGAACTATGAAATTATGGTAGAATGTTTCATTTATAAAATAATTTCGACCAAACTTTGAAAAAGTTGAAATGACTTAATTAGAATTTAAGATAAATATATGTACATGTATATATGTATTATCAGAATGAAGCAAAGTCATTAATTTAAATTTAACCCTTAAAAGGTGGCTAACAAGTGTACTGGAATTCACATACAGTAAAAAACCTAGATCAGAGGACTGTTTCAGAGCCCTTCTTTATACTGAATGAATTTATCTCAACCCTTTCCCTCATATAAAAGTGTTTTCATTCATTTGCAAACAGAGTAGACCCAGATCAGACGGCTCCTAGAGGAGCAGTCTGATCAGGGTCTGCTCTGTTTGCTAATAGAATTTGATAGATCTGTTTCTTTACTTTATTAAATGTCTACAATGTTCCACCTTCCAGATTTCTTTATAAATATTTTGTTAATGAATATTCAGTAGGTATTGTAATGTGGCCTAAATACAGAACAGGGAAAGGGTTAAAACAGTGATGTACAATTCCATTTGGAATATACAGCATTAACAGGGATAAATCATTTTACAGCATTAACAGGGATAAGTCAATTTACAGCATTAACAGGGATAAGTCAATTTACAGCATTAACAGGGATAAGTCAATTTACAGCATTAACAGGGATAAGTCAATTTCTTGTAATATTTTGAATTATGTTAATGTATTTTAGTACCAAAAGATGTCAAAATTCAGATTATTTTGAATATCTATTAAAATTGTTCATTTGTGTGACAATAAATGTCCTAATTATAGAAATACAGTTTGCAATTTGCAAACAAATTAGACCCAGATCAGATGGCTCCTGTAAGAGTCGTCTGATCAGGGTCTGCTCTATTTGCTAATGGAATTTGAAAAAACTGTTTCATTACTTTCTTAAAAAGCTTAAATGTTCTACCTTCAATTTTGTCCATGAATATTCGGCAGGTATTGAATTTTGGAATAAACATATAACGGGGAAAGCATTAATGCTTTGTAGATAATTACTTTTTCCTGCTGAATACCTGACATCATGAAATATTAGATGAATTTTTTATAATGAGATAATTTATGTATACATGATCTTTTATAAATTATAATTTCATAAGCAAACAGAGCAGACCTGATGAGACAGCTGCTACAGAAGCTGTTTGATCTGGGTCTACTCTGTTTACAAAGGCATGTAAAGGCATGGTTATGAAGAAATGGGTTGGTAGAATATATCTTCAACTTCAGTTGTAGCAGTTGATTTTTCTTGCATCATGGTCAGAATATCAAACAGTTTGGATGCTGTTTAGATGCCTTGTTACTCTGTGTCTTATCTGGATCCAACCAGTAATTACTGATCAGCCCACAACAGGCTAAAGTTTAAATAGACTGTAGCTATTTGTACCTTTTACTATGTTTAACCCTTCGCTTGCTAATCACGTCAATATACCTACCTGTAAATAGTGAAGACCCAGATGAGACAGCTCCTGCAGGAGCTGTCTCATCAGGGTCTGCACTATTTACAAGTTGATTGTGCAACCAGTTCACTCCACAGCTATGAATGCACAGCGAAATACTTGTACACAGTGAAGATGTATGTAATTATACAACAGGGCATTGGTAAAGTAGGAGAATTTTTTTCTAAAATTCAGCAAGCGAAGGGTTAATATTATGTCTGAAATAATGAAGTCATGAATATTCATTAGATGAACATTTAAAATGGCAAGAAAGACTTTCTATTCAAGAAAGTTTTGCCATGACAGAAATTGTAAACTTAGATCTATATTACTCCATAAGCAAACAGAGCAGATCATAACCAGACAGCTCTTGCAGGAGCAATCTGATCTGAGTCTACTCTGATTGCACATGTTTTCGAAAGGTACAACTGTCAATAAACGGGTTGGGCATGACCAAACAAATGAACAGCTGTGCCATGGTATCATTGTATATTGCTTTTCACATAAATATTTTGAATAACAATACGGTGTTACATTTATTTGAATTAACCTTTTCCTCCAAAAATATGCTTTTCTATGCCTTTGCCAACAGAGTAGACCCAGATCAGACGGCTCATGCAGATCTGATTCTACACTTATTGTCCTGGTTAAACATTCCTGTGTTAATCATGATGCCATTATTGTATACAAGAACATTCAATAATCCTGGAATAAAGGGTTATAGAGAATAATAGGTTAGTGCCGTAGATGGGACGCTTTATCCGACGAGGGGAGAAAACGTTGAGGCGAGGCTTGCCGAGCCTCAACTGTTTTCTCTCCGAGTCGGATAAAGGCGTCCCATCTACGGCACTAACCTATTATTCGATTTATCCAGTCAATATAGTTAAATATCTTTTTATAGACTCATAACACTCTTGAAATAATTTACATTGAAAATGCAGTTTTTCGATCAACGGATCCCTCCCTTTTCACTTCCATTTAGACGTAAATAGATCTAATGAGCTACCGCAGAGGAATATAGTTTCGATACTTGTATTACTAGAAGGGAAACGTGGTTGAATTTGAAAAATAAGATGATTTGAATCGAGGGTCGATAAGTTATTTCAAACAGACATGATCTATATTCTTTGGTCAAATTCGAGTTACGTAGTCTCGGTTTCTATTTTTAGATTCTACCTAACGTCACTCAGAAATCGATGGAACTGAACAGGCTATATTTAGGTTTATGACTATCACCGCTCCTGTAAGAGTTTATCAATCAAATCATCATGAGAGTGAAAAGAAAACATTTACTATTTACCTGTCAATCTTTGCTTCCAGGTTTGATTTTATCAAAAACGGGTTTTGCCAGCGGTGGATTAAATTAATAAAAGTGATAAATCAACGTCATTTTGTATGTGGCCTCAGTGGCGTAATCGGTAAGGGCGACGTCTCTAGAGTGGTTAGAATTAGTTTTTGTAGGATCAGGCGCGGGTTCGAATCCAGCTGTAGCCAATTATTTTTATTTTTTCTCATTTGAATAATTTTTCTGGTGACCAAATAGATCTGTTAGATCGATTCCATCAACATGTTTATGAATATTTACAGAAAACTAAAATAGTTCCATGGTTATAGAATCATTACGCTTATCTACTAACCTAATAAACCTTCCACTACCGGAAGTAACCTAATAAACCTAAGTTTATTTGCACCCCCTTTATTATGTCACTAGAGAAGCTTTGTGACTGGATAAAAGGCTTTATCTCTATACAGCTACCAAGTGGACAAACAAGGCAGTTCTTCTGCTACTGTCTATGTATGCAGATAATAAAGATAAATTTGCATCATCTTCATACAAAAACAAAGATGTTTGGAAGCAGATAGGAGATAAAATGACTGAGAAAGGACACATGTTGACAGGGGAATGTTGTGACAAGAAGTTCAGGATGCTTAAGCACCGGTAAGAATCAAGTGTATGAAATACATGTAGTACCATTCATTTCCCTGTTTGGTATTTATGTGAAAAATGATGACAACAATTACATGAATATTTATTAGCTTAACTTTTATAATGTAAACTTTTCAAGGGAATTCTTTGCTTTGATAAAAGCTGTAGAATTAGGTCTGTATCATGTCAAAAGCAAACAGAGCAGACGCTGATCTGAGTCTACTCTGTTTGCAAAGACGTTTATATGAGGGAAAAGGTTAACACTTGCTATTCCGTCTGTTGCTCTCTGAAGAACACAGTATAAAATTGTTGCTTAGCATAATAAATGGTCATGAGACAAAACAATTAAAAATCAGTACATGTATTTTAAATTCACTGCAGACAGCAATGGACAGTTTACTGAGTTTATCCTTTTCCTATTGTAAACGCTTTTTGCAAACAGAACAGACCTTGATCAGATGGCTCCTACAGGAGCTGTCTTATCTGGGTCAGCTCTGTTTGCTTCAGAAATTATAAAAGAACTGGCAGTTTCTACCAATACCGAAAAGTCCTGTGTTCATCTGGGTGATTCTTCAAAAATTTGTAATATGCTGTCCCTCACCTTTCACATGATTTAAAAGTCATAAAAATTTACTTTTAAAAGAATATTTTATCTTTGCCTAGTTAATATGACATACCTTAGTGAGAATATAGTGATAACCAGTGAGAATTTATGTTCATTTTCTTGGAATCGACTTTCAAGTATGAAAGGGGGTGCAAAATTCCCATGTCCCTCATCATACAACACATAATAAAATGAGATATCTTGACCTTAAATCATCTTAAATTTGATAATTTTTCTCTATTGATAATGTCATTACATTATCATAGAATGAATGAATACAAAATATAGCTGTTAGTTTAATCTTTAGTGGCTTTTTTCAGCTGCTGATTTTTGTCCCTCGTTTTCCTGTCAGTACCGAAACGGTATGGTGTTTTAGCCTGTACCTATTTTATCTTGAAATTGAGGGAAATCCCTTCTGACGTCATCAGAAGGTTTTCCCCATGCAGTCATTATAGGGTACAATTCGATTTAGCAATCCCGGTTCTATTATAAGAAATGGTCTCCCAAAAATCGATTTCTATTGATTATGTTTTTAGGCTGTCAGCACCGAAACGCCCTCAAACCAGGCAAGCTGAACTATAAATTCATGTTAACAGACCTTGTTGTATACGCTGTGTGTACACGATGCTTAAATGCATAAAATAATTGAAACATGTACTGGGTAAATGCCTGAAATTATGAAAAATAAACAAAATTGTCATTACCGAAACGGTCATTACCGAAACGGCCTGTGTTTCGGTACTGACATAACCCTTAATTATTTTGGTATCTGAACAACTATTTTGTGAAAATACGACTTTAACTTGCATCCAAAAACAAAATAAATAATATTTCTGAATAAATTCAGTACCATTTGGCTTTACTTCTTGATGTCATTACCGCAACGTCATTACCGAAACGTCATTACCGAAACGTTTTTCATTCATTTTTTGGCATTTTTTTGCATTTTTTAAAAGTTGAGCAATGGAAATGTTTGAACTGTATACTTTTATGATAAATTAGTCCTAAAGCTAGTATAAAGCATGCTTTTAGTTAATTAAAAGAAATTTAGCAACACTTCGGAGACAACTTCGATACATCAAAATCTTAAAAATTAGCTGTTTCCATCACCTTGAGAGACAATTTTTGATTTTGCAAGATGTATTACTAAAAGAAACAGAATTACGTTATTCATATTCATAATTTACACACATCTTGAACGATAAACACCCTTTAACCAAATATTTAGATAAAACGAGGTCCAATTTTACATCGTTGCGGTAATGACATTTTCAGGTCATTGGCAATTTATAAAATGTAAAAAATATTTTTTCTATTGAACAATCAGCACGGACATTACTCTTTATAAGTCAAAGACAGTTCATAGTTATGGTATACGTGTTAAGCAAACGGTTTTATAAGCAAAATATTTTTGAAAAATTTGTAGGCAAAATTACAAATTTTTGAAGAATCACCCATTTGCCATTATAAATATGCTGCTTATAAATATGCATGGTGTAATGATTTCTTACATGAATATTCAAAGAGAAAGGGTTAAGCACTGATAGTGAAGGTGAGTCGTGTAATGTCAAGGTTGAGGCCAAACAAAGGTCAAGGGTCAAAATTATAGGTAAAAGGGCCTAATGAAGACAATTTTAAACTCAATTTGTTTATGTAAGGACAGATTTTAGATTTTGTTTGAGCTTTATTTTTATTTTATTTTTAAAAAGGGCGATGTCTCACATTATTATCATGTCGGTGTGTATATGGACAAAATCACAGTTCATGGTTGACATTTGAATTTTATGTTGGATCTGTAGCGTATTGTTAGATTTTATTTTTTTCTCAGTGCTGAACCCTTTACTCCATTTTTATGCCTTATAACACCTTTGCAAACGGAATAGATTCCTATCAGATGGCTCCTGTTGAAGTCTGTTAGATCTGCTCTGTTTATGGAATTACATTGATCTGGCTCAACAGTTTCAGCCATTGCCAAAATTTCCTGAGTTCCTGTGCAAAAATTAATCTTATGATATCATTATGTCTTCATGAATATTCATGGAATAAAGGGTTGATTCCATGTATTTACAGTCACAAAGTAATCAAAGAGAGAGGACGTGATTGTAGTAGTTGGGCATGGTTTGATGTCATGGAAGAGTTGCTAGCAGGTGATCCTGTAGTTTCGCCAGTGAAACTGATTTCAGGTAAAGTACATAATAGTCTTACTAATTTAGTATAAATATCGGTCTTGGAGACAGGTGGCAGCTTAATGCAGGATGAAAGTCATGCATGGATGCTCCTCTAGGAGCTTTCTGCATGACTGTCACCCTTCATTAAGTAGCCACCAGTCCTGCCTAAAAGTATCTAAATTCTTCTAAACTGGAATTCCAGTTTAGAGGGGTTTTACTGAAGTTTCAAATTCAACCTTTGAGTTTCATAAGCAGACATCAGTTGAAAGATAAATATGTACAGCAATAAAATACAGTAAAACTCATTTATAACGAACTCTGATTAGGCATATTTCAACTTATAGCGAACTAAATTTTGTTCCCAGGCTGATTTCTTCATTAATTACATGTATATACAGAGTTACAGACTATAATGTTGTCAAGTACAAATTTGGTAGGAGCAAATTTTCACTTAGGACGAACTGATTTTCCAGTATCTTTATTCACAAAACACTTTAATCGTTTCCTCCATATATACACCTTTCTACGCCTCTGTAAACGTCACTTTTTGAAACCTTTGTGATAAATAGAGCATTTTCTACTGAAGAGCAAATGCTCTATTTATCACAATGGTTTCAGAGCTACAAAATTCTAAAATGTTCCTTTTCTCTAGTTGATACTCCTTTTCGGTAGATTTATTCAAAGAGGTTGGATCTAAAAATAGCCTATGAAGGAAAGGGTTAAAACACCTTCATTAAAGCGAAGTCTCACCTTGCTACCGTCTTCAATTAACACCGTGTCGCATAGGTGTTAAAACACACACTAATGCTGGGGTGAATTGATCCGTAATCACAATGTACATGTTTAAAACACCTGTTGATTACACAAATCATGCTGGACTATTGATTTTTTTTGGCAGTGACTAGAAATACACAATGCTGAGTCTCTTGCCGAAGTTTAAAACCAAGCTGTGTTTATGCATGCAATTTGCTGTACATTAGAGTTAAGCACAGCAATGAAAGTTTAAGTTTTACCTTTGTCCGTACATCTGTCCTGTAAAATTTTCGTCAAAGATTTCTTGGCTTATGTATTCTTGAATGATTTGATATTTATTTTATAGTGGATTATAAACACAACAAATTATGACCATGGCAGATTCTTATTGTTACTCTGTTTGGGTATACAATTACATAGACCTGATTCTACAGTTTCTGCCATGGCAAAAGCTTCCCTTGTTCATATGGCATTATAAATACTTAAATAGTCATGATGTCATTATTTCTTTCATGAAAATGTCATGGGGTAATGGGTTGAGGGCAGTTGTAAGTACTGATTTCAAGACAAATGTTTGTAATCAATATTTTGTGTTCCTTGTAAAAGACTATGTCTTTGTCTTCTGTCAAGAATTGTACCTTACCTTTTTCTTAAGCATTTGCCAGCAGGAGACATTCAAGACAAATAACCCTATGAGCATTGTTCTTGTTTCTGATTTCTGTATTAATCCTATACTCCATAAATATGCCAATTTATGATTTAGCAAACAGAAGACACTGATCAGATGGCTCCTATAGGAGCTGCCAGATCAGGGTCTACTTTGTTTCCTTATGAGATGATATAGTTCTGATTCTACAGTATCTGCCAGGATTAACCCATTCCCTCATATTGACAACTTTTGACGACTCTGTAAAAGTTACTTTGTGAAACCATTGTGATAAATAGAGCATTTGCTCCTATAGGAGCAAATGCTCTATTTATCACAATGGTTTCAAATTACAAAATTGTAAAAAAAATTGCTTTTCCCTAGTTAATGCTCCTTTTCGGTAGATGTATTCAAAGAGGTATCTAAAAATATCCTGTGAGGTAATGGGTTAAGCATTCCTGTGCTCATACACCTTTATGAAATATCATGTATTTGATATTCTTGATGTCATTATTTCTTACCCCTTTCCCTCATATTGACGACTCTGTAAAAGTCGCTTTGTGAAACCATTGTGATAAATAGAGCATTTGCTCCTATAGGAGCAAATGCTCTATTTATCACAATGGTTTCAAACTTCAAAATTTTAAAAAAAAATTCTTTTCTCTAGTTAGTGCTCCTTTTCGGTAGATTTATTCAAAGATTTTGTATCTAAAAATAGCCCATGAGGTAATGGGTTACATGAATGTTCATGGAGTAAAGGGTTAAAACAAAGTGTATTTATAGTTTCAGCCCTTGAAGGAGAACAACCAAGCCAGTTTGAAGGTAATATTTCTGATTAAATATTAAACTAATGTAAAACATCAGATCAAATTATTGTTGAAAAACATGTACAGTCAACTCTGCTTGTATCTATACCACTTGGTGTTGATCCAAAGTTAGTCAAATCATATGCAGCTCTTCTATTTACATGCACATTTACAAAATTACATGCACATATTCTTGTATTGCAATGCAGAAAACGAAATGGAAAATAATTCCAGCAAGCCGATTATACATACATGTGTGGCTTAGCATTGCTGAAAGCTTCCAAGAGCCCTATAAGTAGGCTGGAAATTATGATTTTCCATTCGGAGGTAGAAAATATATGGAGTAAAGGTTTACCGTAACTTAACAAATCATTTATCTGCTATGTAAAATGCAAAAAATAGTTACCTTGAAATTATAACATGTTGATGTATTAAGCCTTTCCCTGTTGAATATTCATGTATGAAATAATGATATCATGAATATTTATTAACTGGTTTTTATAATGGCAAATCTACGCAGGATGTTTTGATATTGGAAGCAACTAGAGTCAGATCTATAATTTCAGAAGCAAATAGAACAAACCTTGATCAGACGGCTCCTGTAGGAGCTGTCTGATCTTGGTCTTCTCTGTGTGCAAAAGTGTGAAAAGCATTTGTATGAGATAGGGATTATATATTGATTGATATGGATCATGGAATTTAGTGCCCTAGCTTGTCTTGTCTTTGTCAGAACCAAAAAACTCCATTGTAACAGGTGAAAAATGCATTGGAAATATTTATATTACAATTAGATTTATGTTTGTAAATGAAAAAATTGGTTGTAATGAGTCTCAGTGTAACAGGATTTGACTGTACCAAGATTGGGCTAATAGAAGATCTAGATTTTCTTGTAATATTTTTAGTAGCCCTCTCCAAAACAGTTACAATTCTTTTCTCATGACGTTATGAAATTTGAACATATATTTATATATTGAATTAATACATTAGATAATATTTACATTCGCCCTGCAACGTCCTTATATAACCTTATTCTAAAAAGAAAGTTGCATTTTCCCATGAACGTTCATTTCAATACTCGATCCGTTGAAATATAAGAAATACAATGGAATATAAATATAAGAAATGAATGACATGATCCCGGTGTTCATGAGGTTATGCAACGCATAGCTTTACGAGCAAAGATTTACATGAAGCCCTTCGGGCTTCACTAACTTTGCTCGTAAAGCTATGCGTTGCATAACCTCATGAACACCGGGAGGACGTCATTCATTTCTTAAGTACAGACAGATACTAGTTCTTGTAATCTTTTCCACAGAAGATGTCCATGATGCAAGTGAATTCAGTGAGACTTGTACCTCTGGAAATGAATGTAAGTCAATGGTTACCATATGTCAGTGTGAGAATGAGTTAGGCATGGCAACATAGCCAGGGGGGTTCCCTTGACAACTCATTTAGGGGGTCAGAATGTCCCCTTGACCATGTGATTTGGAGGTCATTTATTAAAATGAGGGATCACACTAATTAATGCTAATTTATGTAAAATGTTGCGGAATATATGACAATGAATGAAAAACTCTGTTTCAAACTATCTTTTGTTTTACCAGTGACTGAATCTGATGCATAAGTATTGAAAATGCATATGACACTGATATTCAAATTACATGTGGTACAAACATGAAATACTCAGAGTCATGAGTTCCTGGGTGTTTAGTTTTGTTAGAAGAAGCAGTTTCGCTTTGATTGTGACATTTTACCAATGCTATTACTTTGCAACGACTGGTTTATAATTCCTTTGGCTATGCCAGAATAAAATCATCAGTAAAGTGTAAACACAATCTGCATAAATAATTATGACTGGTTTACAATTCTGCTTTGTACTTGAAGACCATGCAAAACTGACGGATAATCAGGACACAGTCTACCTCCTGTTACTAAACATTTACACAAAGTCTTAAAGAAAAACTTCAAACTGTTTCTGAGATATGACTCTGGGACGTACAGACAGACGATGTCAGACTGGGCGGATGATAACAGATTTTAATGAAAGGAAATGTTCATGACCTCTACGAGGTGTAATTGTTTACCTATCTATTTACTGTTGTATCGGGGTAACTGTGTGTTACAATCTAATTCTACAGTTTTCATCAGAATTCTATGAAAGTTTGTACACATGGTCTCTTTGAAGAGTAGATGTGCTTAAAATTCTTTTCATTAGCTAACAATTCAAACGGGAGTTATCTGTTCCTGGACTTGTACCATATGTGTTGCTAGCCAATGAAGTTTGCGAAGTGAACTTCATTTACATTTTTCGACATAAATTCAATGAAAGTAAATACAGTATAACCTCTCTATAACGGCAACTAAATTGTGTCAATTAGTTGGTATCTAGGACAGATGGCTGCTTAAAGCAAGGTGAAAGTAAAACAGAACGCTCCTACAGGAGCGTTCTGTTTTACTTTCACCTTGCTTTAAGCAGTCACCTGCCTTTAACACAAAATACTTGATGTAATTTAGTGGCTGTTATAGAGAGGTTTTACTGTACACATTATCTCTGTGAAGTATAGATGTGCATCTCATACATTTTTTCAGGATATAACATACAGAAGTTGTCAGCCATTGGATTTGCAATCAAGGCTGCTGTGTGGGGGTATTCATCACCTTTAGTGATAGTTCTAGTTCTCTCTGAAAATTCATCATTGAAATGGTTAAAACAATGATTTGTCCAGTCATTGTACACTGGTATTATTCAAATCAAAATGACAAGACAATGTGACTTTTATTTAAGTTTTGGTTTTATCTCTTTATAGCTACAAAGTGGACACACAGGGCAATACTTCTGCTTCTGTCTATGTATGCAGATAACAAGGATAAAATTGCATCACCTTTATATAAAAACAAAGATGTTTGGAGGCAGATAGGAGACAAAATGACACAGAAAGGACATATGTTCACAGGGGAATGTTGTGACAAAAAGTTTCGGATGATGAAACTCCGGTAAGAATTAGTTGGTCATCTTCCCTGTAACACTTTTGGTGCCAAAATTCTAACTGTTGCCTACAACCAAGCTTTTTAAAAAACATTTCAGTAACATGAACACTTTAAATAAATAAATGCAAATTTCATAGAACTAGAGACTGAGACAAACAGTGAAGTCCCTGACAGACACTGTCATGGAAATGTGGCATAGTCATGGAAAAGTGGCATCTTACCTGAGATTGCATTGTAAGGGTTAAGGGTTTTCTCTGAATTGCTCAGGTTGTGAAGATGAAGAAAATCTGATCTGTAAACCTATTTAGGGTTTAGATAAATCAAAGTGATAACTGAACAATAGCAACATATCAGCACCTGGGGGTATGAAATTTGGCATGCATAATCTTCTCATGAAACTTCAGCTTTTGAGTGTTTGATATTAACCCTTTCCCTGTTATAAACGCCTTTACACGCATTTTCAAACAGAGCAGACCCAGATCAGACGGCTCCTAGAGGAGCCGTCTGATCAGGGTCTACTCAGTTTGCTTATTGGATCTGAAAGATATGTCTCTTGACATTCTAAAATGGCTACATTGTTCCACCTTCCATGTTTCATTATGGCTATTTTGTCTATGAATATTCAGTAGGTATTGAAATTTGAAATTAACATAGAACAGGGAAAGAGTTAAAGGCCAAACTTACAGACCAATGTGCCTGTTACATGCATAGTGTTTAACATCTTGATTTTCATATAAGTCCGATTGCTAACAGAATAATATAGATCTAATTCTACAGTTTCTGTCATGGTCAAAATTTCCTTTGATTACATGCCACTATAAATATAGTATCAAAATGCATTGTATGTCTGTTTGCCCATACATATGGCTGCAAATCTTGTGTGTTCAACTCATCATACATCAATTGAAGGATTTACTTTAAACTTGTTGATGTGAAGATGTACCTAAAGAAGGTGTCCTATGGATACCATTTTCTAGTTATTGACTTCATTCTATATGTTTTACAGTCACAGAGTCATCACAGACTCAATATTTAAGAGTGGACCAGTTCGTAGTAAATGGAAGTGGTTTGATGTGATGGGAGAGCTGCTGACAAGTGATCCGGAAGTTAAGCCGGTGAAACTGTTGTCAGGTAAAGCACTTAACTTTTGAATGCCGGAAATGATTGTACCACCTTTTAGCCGTTGCCTAAAGCACAGAAGTTTATTTACAAATTGCACTAGACTCTTTTAGCTGGTTTGACAGATAGCTTAGATTAGAGACATTTGATATTTTATTTACAGTTGTTATTCATATAACAAATTAACATTAGCTATGAATAGCTATTGACTACATATAGATTTAGTAATATAAAAATGGAACAAAAGTGTCATTGTCTCTGATATCTGAATAAACTCAAGTTTCTGTTTATAGTTTCAGCCATTGAAGAAGAGCCACCATGCCAGCATGAAGGTAAATATTTATGTCTCCCCTAGGTATTTGGGGAGCATTTTTTTTGTCCGAGCTGTTTCTGATCCGGGGGGAGGGGGGGGGGGGGGGGGGGGGGGGGGGGCATATTGTTTTTGCCCTGTCTGTTTGTATGTTTGCCACAAACACTAACTTTGGTCATAACTTTTGTGCCAGTACAGATAGAGACTTGATATTTGGCATGCATATGCATCTCATAAAGCCGCACATTTTGAGGGATGACATGTCAAGGTCATCCTTCAAGGTCAGAAGTCAAATATATAGATAAAATTACTGACTTCAGCATTGGCCATAAATTTTTAACCAGTAAAGATAGAGACTTGATATTTGGCATACATGTGTATCTCATGAAACTGTACATTTTGAGGGATGACATGTCATTGTCAAGGTCATCCTTCAGGGTCAAGAGTCAAATTTGGCAGGGGCAAAGTATTTCACAAACACATCTTGTTTCATCTAGAAAACATACTTCTAGTTCTAATCAACTAACATCAACACCAAAATGCTGTATACCTTCACAAACGAAATTATGCTGAATAAGCTAGATTATACATGGTATTGTAAAACCCCTCTAAATCAGACGTTGAATTTAGTATAGATATCACATATCAGTCTTGGAGACAGGTGGCAGCTTAATGCAGGGAGGACTTCAACCTCCCTAAAAGTATCTGAATTTTTCTGTACTAGAAATCCAGTTTAGAGGTGTTTTTTTACTGTGTTTATTTGCAACAGTCCATGTATAGCCAGATTGTACTACTGGTAAAAGAACATCTAAGGTTCTAATCACATTATCTGTAGTCCTCTCCCAGAACAATTCATTTTATCCAAAAAGTTCTTATTGAAAACAATAGAGATGGATATAACCCTTTCTCTGTTCAATATTCTAGCAAGAAATAATGACGTCATGAATATTATTACCTGAAC
This sequence comes from Azorinus chamasolen, assembly GCA_963576725.1. Classification (NCBI taxonomy): domain Eukaryota; kingdom Metazoa; phylum Mollusca; class Bivalvia; order Cardiida; family Solecurtidae; genus Azorinus; species Azorinus chamasolen. The sequence continues at coordinate 50,098,269 of OY755235.1, forward strand.
TTTTATAATGGCATATATACACTGGTTGTTTTGATATTTGCAGAAACAGTAGAATCATATCTATATAATTCCATAAGCAAATAGAGCAGACCCTGATCAATCAGCACCTATAGAGACAGCTTCTCTGTTTTTTTAATGTGTGAAAAAGGTTTATATGAAGGAAGGGGATCAGTGGGGACAAATTTGTTTAGTTAGCATACAATGTAATGAATGTGCAATTAAATTTTTTCAGAATTCATGGAAAACGAAAATTCCCTGATGGGTTGGAACAAATTGCTATATATTATTTTTTTTCCCCACAGATAACCAGGAAACAAATGAATTCAACGAGGCTGGTTCCTCTGGAAATGAATGTGAGTCAATGTGTTGGCATTATCATAAGATTTATGTACACTGTTGCCTGGATTATGAATTATGTCTCCCCCCATATTTATATGGGGGAGACATGTTGTTTTCGTGAGAGCTGTCTGTCTGTCTGTCTGTCTGTCTGTCTGTCCGTCTGTCCGTCTGTCTGTCTGTCCGTCCGTCACACTTTTTGTCCGGACGATAACTTCAATATGCCTGATGCCAGTTGATTGAAACTTCATATATGGAAAGAGCATAATGAGAGGAAGTGTCATGCACAAGGTCCATAACTCTGGCTTCACTAATATAGGAGTTATTGCCCCTTGTAAAAAAAAATAGCACTTTTTTGTCCGGACGATAACTCCTATATGGCTCATGCCATTGGAATGAAACTTCATATATGGAAAGATCATGAGGAGAGGAAGTGTCATACACAAGGTCCATAACTCTGGCTTCTCTAATAATGGAGTTATTGCCCTTGCAAAAAAAATTCACAATTTTTTGTCCGGACGATAACTCCTATATGGCTCATGTCATTGGATTGAAACTTCATATATGGAAAGATCATGACAAGAGGAAGTGTCATACAAAAGGTCCATAACTCTGGCTTCACTAATAATGGATTTATTGCCCTTGTAATTTTTTTTCACAATTTTTTGTCCGGACGATAACTCCTATATGGCTCATGCCATTGGAATGAAACTTCATACATGGAAAGATCATGATAAGAGAAAGTGTCATGCTCAAGGTCCGTAACTCTTGTTTCACTAATATTGGAGTTCTTGCCCTTTGTAAAAAAATCACATTTTTTTTTGTCAGGATGATAACTCCTATATGGCTCATGCCATTGGAATTAAACTTCATACATGGAAATATCATGATAAGAGAAAGTGTCATGCTTAAGGTCCATAACTCTTGTTTCACTAATATTTGAGTTATTGCCCTTTGTCAAAAAATCACAATTTTTTGTCCGGATGATAACTCCTATATGGCACATGCCATTAGAGTGAAACTTCATACATGGAAAGATCATGATAAGAGAAAGTGTCATGCATAAGGTCCTTAACTCTGGCTTCAATAAATTGAGAGTTATTGCCCCTTGTACATTTAACGCTTTCTTGTCCGGATGATAACTCCTACCTGGCTCTTGCCATTGTATTGAAACTTCATACATGGAAAGAGCATAATGAGAGAAAGTGTCATGAACAAGGGCCATAACTCTGGCTTCAATACTTTTGGAGTTATTGCCCTTTGTTACATTTTTAGTCCGATCAATAACTCCTGTTTGACTGATGCTATTGGAATGACATTTCATTTATGGAAAGAGCATGATGAAAGTAAGTGTCAGGCACAAGGGCCATAACTCTGGTGTCAATATATTTGGAGTTATTAGCTGTTATCATTTTCTTCTTGAAAAATGTGGTGTGGAAAGCGCATAATGAGGGGAAGTATCAATCATCAAGTCCATAACATTTTTAGTGATTTTCCTTTACATATTGTTTTTATTAGAGGGGAGGCATCCGTTTTTGTGACAAAAACCTCTAGTTATTGCAGATAATATACTTTCCATCAAGTTTTTGTGGCAGACTTCAAATCACTTGGTAGGTAGCATTGCCATAAGTCACATTTCAGTGTCCTATACCCAAGGCAAGGTCACAATATAACATCATAGGGACAAGTCTACTGTATATCTCCAAAATGACGTAAAGAATTTTGGTCAAACTCTAATGGCAGAATCCTTTTTAGTCGTCTGTTTCGAAGAAGTCACGAGCTATTGTCGTAACTCTGACATCCGCGTTGTTGTCGTCGTTGTCAGAAATCTTAACATTGACCATTACTTCTTCAATTTTCATTTACAACCTTCATTTTTTGCATGCATGTTCATCTTGACAATGACAACAAGACAAGCATTGGCACCCACTCGTGGTGCTCTTGTTTCAACATCCTGTCAAGGTCAAGGTTAAGGTCAATTCAAATTCATAGTTTTCAGCGCTCACTTTCCTGTATTCCAGCATCCAATATCTACTTCAGTGTTGTTATACCTTCTGATCCTTCGAGATCATGAATTTCAGTACTTCTTGTACTGAAAATTGAATACCGCTTAAGCCGATGCTAGGGGGCATGAGCAGTGTAGTACTTTCAATTACTGTTCATGAACAGACTCAATAAAACCGAGTCTGCAATTTTCTCTTTTTGTGTTGCAATTTTTGCTCTTGGGGGATCCCCTCCCTTCAGAATTTTTATTGGAATTATTGTTTTATGATTTTATCTCTTTACAGCTACAAATTGGACACACAATGCTGTACTTCTACTACTGTCTTTATATGCAGATAATAAAGGAAAATTTGCATCTTCTTCGTATAAAAACAAAGATATTTGGAAGCAGATAGGAGATAAAATGAAAGAAAAAGGATATACATACTCAGGAGAATGTTGTGACAAAAAGTTTAGGATGATGAAGCACCGGTAAGAATCAGTTGTTCAACTCTCTTTCAGAGCAGAAAGGTATACATTAGTATTTATAGATATTATCTTAACCCTTTACTCCACAGATACACCTTTTAATGCCTCTGCAAACAGAATAAACCAGATCAGATGACTCCTGTAGGATCCGTCTGATCATGGTCTGCTCTGTTTGTTTACGGAATTATATAGATATGATTCTACAGATTTTATCAGAGCTATAACATTTTTTGTTCATATACCAATGCAATTATAGATATTAACCCATTCCCGCATATTGACGCCTTTTGACGCTTCTGTAAAAGTCGCTTTGTGAAACCATTGTGATAAATAGAGCATTTGCTCCTGTGGAGCAAATGCTCTATTTATCACAATTGTTTCAACATTACACAATTCTAAAATTTTCCTTTTCAGTAGTAAATGCTCATTTTCGGTAGATTTATTCAAAGAGGTTGGATCTAAAAATAGCCTATGCAGGAATGGGTTGAGCTAATTGGTATTCATACATACATTGTTTCTTCATGAATAATCATGGAGTAAAATGTTAAGGAGCATGGGTACCACTCCATAGCATGAGGAAACCCCTACAAGTATAATGTAAGGACCCAGATGTCATCAGATTAAATTTTGATTCAGACACTTTATTTTGTGATATGTAACAATAACAAAGTGGGAATGAGACTGAAATCTTATGAAACACTTATTATCTGATTTGAATATAAGCATTTTTCTATCAATGACTTGAAGCATATCTCATCTGTATATATTTCCCATTTAATGATTTTCATTGTTGTATAGTGGAATAAATGTGTGCAAGTCTTATTTTTATAAAATATATTATATCCACTGTTTCTGTCTGTGGTACTCCAGCTTGGTAGGGAGGATTGTTGTTGTATGTCCGACATTGCTTTAACCATTTACTCCATGAATATTCATGTAAGATTATTAGATATAGTAATGACATCATAAATATCAACTGGATTTTTATAATAGGACATGGACACAGGAATTTTGGGCCATTGCAGAAACTGTAGAATCATATCTATATTATATCATAAGCGAACAGATTGGACCCAATCAGTCTTCTCCTATAGGACCCGTTTGATCTGGGACTACTCTGTTTGCAAAAGCATGGAAAGGCGTATAAAATTTATGGAATAAAGTGTTAAGGCCTGTGTGTTTTTGGGTCTTAATTGGTTAATAGCAAAGCATTTTGCTATCATAGATATAATCATGTGGTTCCTTCCAGTTAGTGATTTCATCATTATTGTATTTCTACAACTACTGGATAGACAATCATGTGATTTCTGTTCAGTGGTTGTTTTGTTTCCATATCTCATTGATCAGACAGGTGATCATGGGGTCCCTTTTGGTCATTGATTATTTATGCTTGTTTATAACGACTTGCATTGATTTGGTAGACACTCATGTGGTTCCTATCTGTTCAATGCTATATCAATATTGTTCTTATTGATATATATGTATTGAATACATCTTGTTATAAATATTCTATATGCATTGAATATACCCTGTTTTGTACTTGTAATTTATCCATGTGAAGTGGTTTTGAACGCAGATATCCTGTGTGAAAAGAGCGCTATATAAATGTGATTTAATAATAATAATAATTTTAAAATTTCTTCTAAACACATCCTGTTCTGGACTATAACATAATATACGAATTTTTGCATAGGAGAATAAAAGACTAGTATGGTGTTAAGTTTTAGCGTTATTCAATGAATAGTTGTGTATGAATTGATCACTTCATGAACATTAAATTAATTTTTCATAAAGTAAAATTTTGAAAGGAAATTGTTGGCTTAGTCAAAAACTGATCAGATCTATATAATTTCATAAGCAAACAGACTGAATCCAAATCAGATGACTCTTGTAGGAGCCATCTGATCTAGGTCTACTCTTTTTTGCCAAGGTGTGAAAAGTTGTTTGTATGAAGTAAAGGGTTAATAAAACAGTTCCATGTGTTTTACAGTCACAAAGTCATCACAGAGAGAAAACGTGATTCTAGTAACTGGGAGTGGTTTGACGTCATGGGAGAGCTGCTGGCAGGTGATCCTGCAGTTAAGCCAGTGAAACTGTTGTCAGGTAAAACACTGAACCCTTTACTCCATGAATCCACCTTTTATCACCATTGCAAACAGAGTAGACCTGGATAAGACTGCTCAAACTGGTGCAGTCTGATCAGGGTCAGTTCAGTTTGCTTACAATACAATATAGATTTGATTCTACAATTTCTGCCATGGCTAAATATTCATATGGTCATTTTCCAGTATAAATATTCATCTAACTAATATTTATTATTTCTTATACCACTATGCATGACGCCTTAAAAGTCACTTTTTAAAACCATTGTGATAAATAGAGTATTTGCTTCACAATGGTTTAAAAAAAATCCTTTTCTGTAGTAAATGCTCTATTTCAGTAGATTTATTCTAAGAGATTGAGTCTAAAAATAGTCTATGAGATAATGGGTTAACAGTTCCACTGTGAATTCAGTAAATATGTACGGTACATAGTGTGAATGTTAGTGTAAAGACAGTCCCTTCACTAGAGATTGCACACACTTTGGGTACATAACTTTTGGAGGATTTGGATCCCATACTGTTACTCAATTCAAGGGATACCTGTAAAAAAATATATAGGTTGCATGGAATTGTTTTATAGTTCAAATTTCAGATTATTCTCACTCATGTTTGTTTGGATAGAAGCTGGAAACTACACAAACAGGTTCAATATTATGTTGGTGAATTTAACACTTTGAAGTACTGACATCATAGATATTAACCCATTTCCTCATATTGACACCTTTTGACATCTCTGTAATGGTTTCCATGTTCTATGTTTATTCCAAATTTCAATACCTACTGAATATACATGGACAAAATAATTATAATGAAATATGGAAGGAGGAAAATTGAATACTGCTTAAGTTGGTGCTAGGGGCTTGAGTAGTGTTGCACTTTTAATGAAAGCTCATGAACAGACTCAATCAGCCTGAGTCTGCAGTTTTCTTTTTTCACATTTCTGCTTTTGATTTTGAAGGATCTCCTGCTTTCAGAGTTTATGTACTTCACAACAGCAGAATGATGTTGAGTGCTTGTGTGGTGGCAGTAAAAAGTCGCCCCCATACTTCATTATCAGTGTTGTTATGTTTTCTTGTCCTTAGGGATCATCATTTTCAATAATTTTTCTTATGGAAATTGAATACCTCTTAAGCCGGTGCTTAAACACATTGTACACATTAAGTTGTTTCTGATTGCTGTTTTAAAAGAAAAGTTTTTTGTAATAGTTTCAGATATTGACGATGAAAAATCAAGCCAGCTTGAAGGTAAGTATTTCTGATTAACTAACTGTTATGAACAAAAAACTTTAGTTTTCATTTGCAACAAAAGTGAAAACTTGTACCAAGATGAGACATAAACCCCCTCTAAACAGGACATTAAAATCTAGTAGAAATATGGGTCTTTGAGACAGGTTGCAGCTTAATGCAGGGTGAAGCCATGCAGAAAGCTCCTAGAGGAGCTTTCTGCGTGACTTTCACCCTGCATTAAGAAGCCATTTGCCTAACAGTATCTAAATTGAGTTAATTCTTCCCTACTAGAATTCCTGTATAGGTTTTTTTTACTGTATACAATTTTTTGACGTCTAGTCAAATTTCCAGTAGATTTTCTCAGAACATTTACTTCATACAGACACTTTTTGGCCCCTTTGCAAATAGAGCAGACCCAGACCAGATGGCTTCTATAGGAGCTGTCTGATCAGGGTCTCCTCTGTTCGCTTATGGAATACCTTAGATCTGGTTATATACTAGTTGGCACAGCTACCTATGTATTCACTTGCATTATTTAACAGTATAAGATAATTAGTTAATTAATGTTCATAGATGAAAGAGTCTGCTGTGAATAGTCACGGAGTAAAAGGGTCTTTATTTTTCTGGAAAAAAAATTGATTTGAGCAACTGACACAACTGTAAGTTAGCGGAAAATATTTCCAGTTTGAGTGCACTGTTCTGAAATTTGTAGTAAATGTTGAAAAAGGCATCTGATTGGTTAGAACACTTTTTTGTTATCTTTTTTTTTCACAGAATATTTCCAGGATGCAAATGAAATCAGTGAGACTGGTACCTGTGGAAATGAATGTGAGTCACTGAGCATGTCATTGTAGTCCTATTTGTTTTGTTGTACACCAAACATACTCCCTGTAATGCCTTTGCAAACAGAACAGACCCAGATCAGTCAGCTCTATAGGAGCACTCTGAATAGGGTCTACTCATGAAATTATCATAGACCTGGTTCTACAGTTTCTACTAATACAGCAAACCTCTCTATAACGGCCACTAAATTACATCTGGTATTTTGTGTTAAATGCAGGTGGCTGCTTAAAGCAAGGTGAAAGGAGCGTTCTGTTTTACTTTCACCTTGCTTTAAGCAGCCACCTGCCTTAACTACCAACTAACTAACACAATTAAGTGGTCGTTGTAGAGAGGTTTTACTGTACCAAAACATCCAATGTACAATCATGTATATATGCCATTATTACTTTTCAACTAATAAATATTCATGATGTCATATAATGGTTATATGAAAAAATAAAAAATCTCAAACTATTGTTCAGATTTCAAAATAATGTTACATAAATGTTTCTTGGATGATCATCAGCCTAATTTCATTGAGAAGCTAATTTTCCCTCCATGGCTACTGTAAAATATGAAAGCTGTCAGAAACAAACCAATTTCTGATTTCATAATAATGTTACAGTTAGAGTAAGGGTGAGATTTAGGGATCACTTCTCCATTATCCATTCATCTCTCTATAACATGTTAATCATTCATCTATCACATCTATCTATTGCCATTTCACTGTACTCCACAATGGTATTGACTTCAAACTCTTGTGATACATAAAATTACCAATAAATGCAATTGCACACAATTAGGGCCATGCCTTATACATTACAACATTTTTAGCTTGTGTGTTTTCGAAGAAAAAAGTTGAGCTATTGTGATCACTGGGTCGTAGGCATTGTTGTAGTTGTAGATGTTGGCATCGGCGACTGCATGTGAAAATTTAATGTAGCTGATTAATCAAAGTGTATAAGAGGTATCAACATGAAACTTCATAGGTTGGTAGATCTCTTTTAGTAGAAGTGTATGCAGTGGCACCACATGTGGCTTTTGTTATTTATTTCCCTTTTTTCTAACACTTCGTCCAGCAGATGACACATGTGCTCCCAGAATACATTGTTGTTTATCATATGCTATAATGTTTTGTTTGTTATACCGTACTTTGGGAATAATTGGCGTCATTATATTTTCGCCACTTTGCTTCAAAATGCCTGTGTTTTATTTTGGTCAGTTTAATTTTCGCCATTCCAGGATTAAAGGGGCAAAAAATAAATACATACATGAATCGAAAGTAGAAAAGATTATTCTACCTTTGGTTAATTTCAAGTTTTCAAGTTGTTATTGTTAAAATGGAAATACTAGAAGTAGAAAATGCTATTTCCAGTCATGTCTAATTCCAGGGATAAAACGGTGAGTATAAGGTATATCAGCTATTAAGCGTAAATAATTTGTTTGTTTCCGACCTGTGTGTAAAGGATTGAATTGCACACTAACTATACAAGAAAGCAGTGATTAAAGGCTCAAGCAATACCGCTCTAATCGCTGTTTGCATATCTGCCACGAAATAATTACGGTAGTGTTGCATAAGTGTAAATCTGTGTGTGTACAAGGGATCAGTAACATATCGGCGAGAAAGTGTTATTTGTTAGTTACGGATATATTTTGGTGTGTAAAATTTTCACCCTTTCGTACCTGGTGGCGAAATAGGCCAATTATTAACCACGGCCAATTATTCCCGAAGTACAAAATTCTATAATGTGTTGCTTGCTATAGATTATAATGTGTTATAATGTGTTGTTTGTTATATGCTATAATGTTTTGTAGGCGACATTGAGTTATGACTCTATCTCTTTACAGTCACAGTTTGGCCACACAATGCTATACTTCTGCTACTGTCTATGTATGCAGACAATAAGGACAAATTTGCTTCAAATTTATATAAAAACAAAGACATTTGGAAGAAGATAGGTGACAAATTGGTAGAGAAAGGATACCCATTCACAGGTGATTGTTGTGACAAGAAGTTTCGGCAGATGAAGCACCGGTAAGAATAAGTTTTTTTATAGCCAATTCACTTCAATATATTCAGTATTCAGTTCTGTGTCCATATATGACTATATTGAAATTTTCCAAGGCTTCTTTTTCACAAGGTACATTTCAAATTTCTAAATAATTTTACAGACATAATCCTTGGTGTTAAATTAATAATGTGAACAAAACATGGCCTGCATGGCTGCAGAAAGTTTTCCATATTTGGCAATTGCATTACTGGTACTCCATAGATACACTTTTAATGCATTTGCAAACAAAGTAGACCCTGCACTTTTTGCTTAAAGAATAATACTACAGTTTCTGCTATGACCAAATCTCATCTGAACAAATGCAATTATCAAAATCATCTAATTGATATTTCATGATGTCATTATTTTCTACAGGAATATTCATGGAGTAAAGTGCTACATAATAAACTTTCAACATTTTTCTCAGAAACTACCTGTTCAATTTTGATATAAGATAGAAATGTTGTTTTTATTGGTTGTCCACCAAATTCCTTTAATCCTTTACTCTATGAATATTCATGTAAGAAAATAATGACATCATGAATATTAATTAGATTCATTTTGTATAATTCCACATGAACACAATATGTTTTGGCCGTAACAGAATATACAGAATCATGTCTATATTATGTCATTAGCAAACAGAACAGACCCTGATCAGATGGTTCCTATAGGAGCTGTCTGATCTGGGTCTACTCTGTTTGCAAAGGCATGGAAAGGCATATTTATGGAGTAAAAGGTCAATTTATTTTTAAATGATTAAAAACAATACAGTCATTTGAGCTGAGTGTTTTTATGCCCCCCAATCAAAGGAGTGCACATTGTTTTTGTCCTGTCTGTCTGTTGGTTTGTCCCCAACTTTAACGTTGGCAATACTTTTGTAGCCATTGCACATACATACATCAAACTTGGCATGCATGTGCAACTTATGGAGGTGAACATTTTTAGGGGTTACTTATTAAAGGTCAAGGTCATAACAAGGTCAAATCATGGGTCAAATTTATGATGGCGATAATTGGGGGCATAGTGTTTCACAAACACATCTTGTTTATTATTAGCTACATAGTGAAACTCATAAATAAATCTTAGAAAGTAATGGTTTCCAAACATACACACAGACTTTTTCCATCTAAACTAAAATTCTAGTAGAAAAGAATTTAGATATTTTTAGGCAAGTGGCTGCTTAATGCAGGTTCAAAGTCATGCAGAAAGCTCATAGAAGGGCTTTCTGCATTACTTTCACCCTGAATTAAGCTGCCACCTGAACGATATTTCTACTGTATATCAATTTTAGCAATTTGGGGCCATTTTTACCGTATCGTTCAGTATTTAACCCAGTATCTCATACATGTATTGACGCCTTTTGACACTTCTATAAAAGTCACTTATTGAAAACATTGTGATAAATAGAGCAATGGTTTCAAAACTTTGAAATTCTAAAAAAAAATCCTTTTTTCTAGTAAATGCTCCTTTTGAGTATATTTATTCAAAGAGGTTGAGTCTAAAAATAGACTACCAGGGAATGGGTTAATAAAAAAGTTTCATGTATTTTACAGTCACAAAGTCATCAAAGAGAAAGGACGAGGCAGTAGCAGCTGGGAGTGGTTTGACATCATGGAAGAGTTGTTGATAGAGGACCCTGTAGTAACACCAGTGAAAATAGTGGCAACAATAGTAAACGGTAAAGAACTTAAACTTTGCACAACCTTCCTATTCATCTTTTCATAATCAGATGCCAATAAAAAGATAGAAAGATACAACAGAAGAAAATACTAATACAGGTATAGGAAAAAGTTACAGTTTAAAAACCTAATGTCTGAAATTCTGTCATGACTTGCCTCAAGTTAAAAGACTGTTTCCCTGTTCTATGTTCATTCCAAATTTCAATACCTACTGAATATCAATGATGTCAATAATGACATATAGAAGGTGGAACATTGTAGCAATGTTAGAAAGTTAAAGAAACATATACATCAAATTCCATGAGCAAACAGAGCAGATCCTGATCAGACGGCTTCTATAGGAACCGTCTGATCTGGGTCTACTCTGTTTGCAAATGCGCGAAAAGGTGTTTATATGAAGGAAAGGGTAAATGTTTTGTCCAAACTACTGTTTGGAAGATGATGGAACTTTGCGGAGAGTAGCATGGCAACCAAAAGAAGAAAACAAATCTACTTTCTGGAACCGTTATCCTGATTTTAATGAAGGTTTATGGAACTTATGCCGAGATGACTCTCTACCAAAAGTATTCAAATGATTAACATGGCTACAGGCGAGCTAATTTGCCTTTTAAGGCTATAGTGAAAAATTTAAATATCTCCTCTGAAAGAAAAAACAACACAAAAAACGGCTGAATGTAGTTTATAGAAATGTTCCTGAAGTTACTCAGAAAATTATTCATGCCATTATGATTGGTTCAAAGACACTAGATGTTTATTCCTCATAAAGTGAAAACCTCAAACAATGCCTCTTAAACCACAGTTGGAATTTCCAAATATATAATTTTGCAGGAATGTCTCTGAGGTGACCATTTCACAATTTTTTTTTTTTCATCCATTGTGATTTCTCTAAAACATGACTGCCAGAGGTGGGGCTAATTTTACAAATACATGTATATTTATATTGCTGTAGATTATACTATTTATACTACTGTAAAAAATCTTTTCCCCTGAAATCACCGGCCAGATTTCTATATTTTAATTATAATTTTGTAGGTATTGAGTCATCTTTTTCCCTTTGGAAACAGAGAGAAGATTCAGATCAGATGGCTCCTATAGGAGACAGAGCCATCTTATCAGGGTCTGCTCTGTTTGCTTATGAAATTATATACATGGTTGAATATTCCCTTGTTCATTATGCCATTGGAATCTTATTAATATTCATAGTATATTTATGTTTCTTACTAAACGTTTATGAGGTAAAAGGTTTAACCCATTCCCTCATAGGCTATTTTTAGATCCAACCTCTTAGAATAAATCTACTGAAAAGGAGCATTTACTACAAAAAAGGAATTTTTTTAGAATTGTTTAGCTTTGAAACCATTGTAATAAATAGTGTATTTTTCCTATGAAGCAAATGATCTATTTATCACAGTGGTTTCAAAAGGTGACTTTTACAGAGGTGTCAAAAGTCATCAATATGAGGGAATGGGTTAAAGTAAAATATCTAATGTGTATCAATAGGTACCGTACTTGGGAATAATTGGCCGTGTTTAATAATTGGCCTATTTCGCCACCAGGTATGAAAGAGCGAAAATTTAACGCACCAAAATATATCCGTGACAAATAACACTTTCTCGCCGATATGTAACTGATCCATTGTACACACAGATTAACACCTATGCGAGACACTACCGTAATTAATTCGTCGCAGATACACAAACAGTGATTACAGCGGTATTGCTTGAGCATAATCACTGCTTTCTTGTATAGTTAGTGTGCAATTCAATCATTTACACACATGTCGGAAACAAATTATTCACGCTTAACTGATATACCTTATACTCACCATTTTATCCCTGGAATTAGACATGACCAGAAATAGCATTTGCTACTTCTTGTATTTCTGTTTTAACTTGAATACTTGAAATTAACCAAAGGTAGAATAATCTTTTCTACTTTCGATTCATGTATGTGTTTATTTTTTGCCCCTTTAATCCCGGAATGGCGAAAATTAAACTGACCAAAATAAAACACAGGCATTTTGCAGCAAAGTGGCGAAAATATCACATTGCCAATTATTCCCAAAGAACGGTATATATGATACGGAAAAAGATGTTTTACGATATACATGTACATCACAATATATTTTTTACTCCTGGTCAAATTCTGCTAATGAGTATCATTTGTACAGTGTTCAGTTTTAGTAGTCCTTTCACAGAACAGTTCATACATTTTGAAAAATTATATTGTATTCAATTGAGATAAATGTTAGTTAGAACAAACATTTTCAGCTAAGGTACAATGTTATGAAATTTGCAATTACCATTTGAAAAAAAAGCATTCTGTAGCTTAGAACCTAAGCATTGTTATCTTTTACACAGAAGATGTCCAGGATGCAAATGAAGTCATCGAGACCTCTAGTTATGAGCGTAAGTAACTGAGTGTGTCAGTGTGATCTTACTATATTAGTCTTCCTTCTCGTACCATCGGGATGTTGGAGTGACTATAGGTTTACACCTCATCTGTTCCTCCTTTTGTCCAGTGTTTATCAAGGCAATATTTCCTGTACTGTCTTACAGTCATATACCAAAATAGGTATACTTATGTATCTTATAAAAGGAGAGTGTTTGAAACCAGCATTAGGTCACACTAACCTTGACCTACTTAAAAACGAAAGTCTGACCAACTTTATCCAAGCCATATTTCCTGTACCATTAGCCTTACATATACCAAACTATACCAGCTCTTGTTTATGAATATTTTCAGCCAACCTGAGTATGCTCAGGTGAGCGTTTGTGATCGCCCACCATCCATCCGTCAACAATTGCTTTAAACGACATCTTCTCTTAACACATTCCCTCCTAGTGACACATTTTGGTGCCACAATAAAAGTCACATTTTGAAACCATTGTGATAAATAGGAGCAAAGGCTCTATTTATCACAATGGTTTCAAAACTACACAATTCTAAAATTCTCCATTTCTATAGTAAATGCTCCATTCGGTAGATTTATTCAAAGAGGTTGGGTCTAAGAATAACTTAGGAGGGAATGAGTTAAACCACACGACAGAATGCATTCAAATTTTACATAAATGATCTTTGTATCATGCTCTATCAAAATCGGTAAAAGAATCTGGATCTTTGTAGAACTCTGGTTGCCATTGCAACCAAAATATATCTGGATCTGTGTATAACTCTGGTTGCCATTGGAACTAACATGAAATCTTTAAACATCTCCAAAACCAATAATCAGAATTTAATGATATTTGATGGGAATAATTTTCTTGTGACCCTGTACCTAAATTGCTGAAATCGAGTTGATTTTTTCAAAAAACATGGCCCCCAGGGGTTTGGTTAGATTTCCTAAATATATAACCATATAGTAAATCCATAAAAAATCTTCTCCAAGACTGGTTGACCAATTTGAGTGGTAGTTGGTAGGAATAGTCTTCTGGTGACTCTTTATCAAAGTTACTAAAATCATGTTGATATCTCAAAAAACATGGCCACCATGGACACAAATTTCTAGTTAATTAATATTCAGAAAGAGAGGAGCCAATTATTTAGCAGGTTAAGATTTGAGATATACCCATAGAAATGTAGGCCCACCCATAAATATCACAAGTGTACACTTCAAGTTTGTGTGTTTACCCAGAATAGTCTGTTGATATACCAGTAGATATACCACATATTTTGTTTTGACCCTATTGGTATGTCAGAGGCATAGGCAACAATTATGTGAGTTTAAACCTTTACTCCATAAATAGGCATTTTAATGCCTTTGCAAACAAAACATACCCAGATCAGATGCCTCGTGTTGAAGTCAAAGACCAGCTGTTCCAAAACCAGTCAAAGACCAGTTGTTCCAGTCATTGCATATTGCTATTCATAAAAAAATGAATAGAATTTAACCCGTTCCCAGTTCAATATTCATTTAAAGAAATTATGACATCACGAATATTTATTAACTGAAGTTTTATGATGTAACCTGTTCAAGAATTTTATTTGCTTTGACAAAAACTGTAGAATCATATCTATATTATGTCAAAAGCGAACATAGCAGTCTGATCTGGGTCTACTCTGTTTGCAGTTGCATGAAAGTGTGTATATATGAAGGAAAGAGTTAACACTATGTCTTGTACTCTTTTGTTAATTATAATTTTATCTCTTTGCAGCTAAGGAGTGGACAAACAAGGCAATACTTGTGTTACTGTCTCTGTATGCAGATAATAAGGATAAATTTGCCTCTTCTTTTTATAAAAACAAAGATGTTTGGAGGCAGATAGGAGACAAAATGAAAGAGAAAGGATATATGTTCACAGGGGAATGTTGTGATGACAAGTTTCGGGCAATGAAGTACCGGTAAGAATTAGCTAAACTCCCATTCAAATTTTTAGACTATCTAAAACCACTGTTTAGGTTAAAATATGATTTTACAGGAAATTTCTGATGCAACTGTTTTACCAATATCATTCAAATCGTTTTTATTCATAAAAAAATATGGCCGTTTTTTCCTTAATATGCAGAGTTAACCCTTTACTCCATGAATAGTCGTGTAAAAAATAATGACATCATAGATATCATATTAATGAATTTTTATTATGGCATATGAGCAGTATTTTTTGGCCATAGCAGAAACTGTAGAATCAGGTCTTTATTATTTCATATACAGGGCAGATGTTAATCAGACGGCTCCTACAGAAACCATCTGATCTGGATCTATAATGAAAAGTTCCTTGTTTTTCAGTCACAAAGTCATCATGGAGAGAGGAAATGGTCGTAGCAACTGGGAGTGGTTTGATGTCATAGGAGAGCTGCTGGCAGATGATCCTACAACTACTCCAGTGAGACTGTTGCCAGGTAAAACACTTAACCGCTAACCTCATAGATACACCTTTGCAAACAGAGTAGACCAAGGTCAGGAGCCCATTGATCAGGGTCTTCACTGTTGGCAAAAGCGAGCACACTTATTCTTTACATTCGATGGGTCAATACTCTGTTATACCTTTCCCTGTTGAATATTCATGTAAGAATTTAATGACATCATGAATATTTATGAGCTGATTTTTTATAATTGTGAATGAATGATTGAGCTATTGGCTATGGTAGAAACTGTAGAATTAGATCTATTTAATTCTGTAGGCAAACGGACCAGCCCCATGGTTATATGGCTCCTACAGGAGCTGTCTGATCTGGATCTACTCTGTTTGCAAAGGCATGAAAAGATGTTTATTTGATTGAAAGGGTTTATGGATTTAAACCTTTCTTACGCCTTTCTACACCTCTGTAAAAATCACCTGTTGAAACCATTGTGATAAATAGAGCATTTGCTCCTATAGGAGCAAATGCTCTATCTATCACAATGGTTTCAAACTACACAATTCTAAAAAAAATCTTTTCTCTAGTTAATAATCCTTTTCGGTAGATTTATTCAAAATGGTTGATCTAAAAATAGCCTATCAGGGAATGGGTTAAAGCTAATTTCAACTTTTACAGAATGTTTTTCATTCTTTCTACAATTTGAAATTATGCTGATATTTGGATCTATTCTAGAACATTCTTTATACAGATCTTGGATGGCAGGTAAATAGGTATATTTCTGAAACTATAGGTTCTTAAAATTGGATCAACATGTATATGATTATGTTAGAGCAATAATTAGATCAGTGCTGCTTTCAGTCAGCTTCGCATACTGTAGTCAGAGATGATCTTTGGACCACTTATCTGTACATGATTATACCATAACAATAAAGCTCAGTGAAGTTATACTGGAAGTAGATTGTCTGTCCCTCTGTTAATTGGTCCATCCATAGACAAGAGCTTTTCCTGATTATGCCTTCTAATGTCTTGCAGAGCAAAAGATTTAAGGGGGGGGGGGGGGGTTCTAAAGAGTGATCACAACATAGGGTTTGGTGGAGAAAATTGAGATTGTATCAGTATTCTTGAAAATGTATTAATTGACACATTTTACTGGTCTTGTTTGAATTTCATGAAGCTTTGTAGTTCTCACATCTAATATTGCACCCTGTGCACCTGGAACATTTCATGATTTGTTAACCCTTTCCCTCATATAAATGCTTTTTCACACCTTTGCAAACAGAGCAGACCCAAATCAGATGGCTCCTGTTGGAGCTGTCTGATCAGGTTCTTCTCTGCTGGCTTATGAAGGTATATAGATGTGATTATTAACTTGTTTATGCTATTGTCTGCTAAATTAAATAAGGTTAATGAATTATAGATCTGATTATTAACTTGTTTATGCTATTGTCTGCTAAATTAAATAAGGTTAATGAATGCCCAAGTGTGTATGCATTTGATAGGGCAAACTATATTTTTAGTATAGACAGGATATGAGTCAGGTTTGATTAACCCTTTCCTTCATATAAAAGCTTTTGACACCTTTGTAACCAGAGTAGACCCAGCTCTTGTAAGAGCCATCTAATCAGGGTGTGCTCTGTTTGCTTATTAAATCGTCTAGATCTGCTTCTACAGTTACCTACTCTGGCAAAATATTCCCTTGATCATAATTCCATTATACCGATACCTTTTTTAATTTATCTACTGACAAGGAGCATTTACTAGAAAAAAGGAAAGTGTTAGAATTGTGTAGTTTTGAAACCATTATTGAAAAAAAAATTGTAGAATAAAACTTAACGAATCTTCATGAAGTGATCAATTCATGCATAAATATTTATTAGGGAAATGGTTAAGGCTATTTTAAGACCCAACTTATTTGAATAAATCTACTGAAAAGGAGCTTTTACTAGAAAAAAGGAAATCCTATGGAGCAAATGCTCTATTTATCAAAATGGTTTCAAAAAGTGACTTTTACAGAGGTTTAATGAAAGTCTTCTAATACATGTACATAATAGAAGTATCACGGTTTTAGAGGTTCTTTAGAAGAATTCCAGTGAAAGTCTTTCATTGTAAAACTTTTGTTAATGAATATTTATGAAGTACCAATTTTATGCTTTTGCATACAGAGTTGACCCAGATCAGATAGCTCCTGTTGGGGCCTTCTAATCATGCTTTACTATGTTTGCTGAAAAATATAGAACTACTTCTACAGTATCTACCGTGGCAAAAGTTTACTTAGTTTATATGCCAATTTAAAAAATCATTCTATTAATATTCATGATATCATTATTTGATTTATTCCTTACATGTAATATTCATAGAGTCAAGGGTTAAAAATGTGTGTTCAATGATCAGACACATTTTTGTCTTGTATATAGTATGTTGCATGGACTGTTTGTCTTGAAGTAATAGTTTTTGGTCATTGTCATTGTACATTGTATTTGTTAGATCACTATTAAACTTTTGATGATATTTAACCTATCGCGTCATATTGATGTCTTTTGATAACTCTGCAAGTCATTTTTTGAAACCATTGTGTTGAACAGAGTACAGTAAAACCCCTCTAAACCGGAATTCTAGCAGAGAAGAATTTAGATACCTTTAGGCAAGTGGCTGCTTAATGCAGGGTGAAAGTCATGCAGAAAGCTCCTAGAGGAGCTTTCTGCGTGACTTTCACCCTGCATTAAGCTGTCACCTGTCTCCAATACCGATATTCATACTAGATTTAACGTCCGGTTTAGAGGGTTTTTACTGTATTTGCTCCACAGAAGCAAATGCTCTATTTATCACAATGGTTTCAAAACTACATGATTCTAAATTCTAAAAGTTCCCTTTTTTTGCTAGTAAATGTGCCTTTTCAGTAGACTTATTCGATGAGGTTATGTCTAATAATAGCCTATGATGGAATGGGTTAACACATGTTGCTTTCTCTTTTTGAAGAATCAAAAGAGGGCACAGTCTCCAGCAGGCCACCATTTCTATTTATTAACAAGAGAGCCACAGCATGCCAAACAACAAGCCCTTTTACACTTCAAGCTGGCCAACCAACACATCCTACTGGGCAGACAATAGGCACATCATTCCAGTCCACTTCACAATCACCATCTCAAAGTTCCTCCCCTGAACCAACTATAGAAGAGGTAGAAGCGGTGATTTGTAGGAAAAGAAAAAGAAGAGATTCCGAAGATCCCCCAGAATGGTTTCAAGCATTTGCTGCAGAACAGTCTCGCCGCTTTGATAAACTACAGGAGACCACAAATAGAATTCTTGCTGTTGCAGAAGAAAGAAACTGCATTTTGCGTCTATTATTAAATAAGTACAGTTAGAATATGTGACAACCCTTTGGGTAAGAAATAATTACATCATGAAATTTTGTTGGCTGAATGTTTATAATGACATATGAACAAAGGATTGTTTGATGGTGACAAGAACCATAGAATCAGATTTTAATACATAAGCAAACAGAGCAAACCCTCGTCAGATGGTTCCTACATTAGCGACCTGATAAGAGTCTACTCTGTTTGCAAAAAGGTGTTAAAAGGCATATCTATGAAGTAAAGGTTTAAAAAAAAATGGTCTATCATTTTCAGAAAGTGAGACCTCGGAGACAACAATCATTTTCAATTGCTTTTTGTACACATCTATGTAAGAATTACAAAGTGACCAATGACATTGTACCCTTTCCCATAATTATGACCCATTTGTGTAATACACATGTGTACAATAAGTGATGTATATGCATACCTTTTTCTTCATAAAAAATCAATTCCAGAAAAAAATTGGACATTTCATTCAGATTCTTCACTGTTTGTCAATCATTAACAGTAATAGATTTTAAGCTTGGGTATATTGCCATAGCCCTGGTGTCCGCATCATTGTTTTCATGGGTACCATTGTCATTGCACAAATGCTTTGACATTACCGTATGTCAAAGTTGTCACATCAGTACAGCTATCCCTATCATCATTTACATTATGCTTATTTATGGTTCTTCTGCAAAAGAGGAGCATTGGCATTCACATGTGGTGCCGTTGTTGTTAGTTACGACTACAAACAGTGTAGAACCACATAAAATGTATGTGATATTCGATTGCAAGGCCTGATTACATTGTCACTCATCAATGATGAAATATTATCCAAGCTATTGCTGTCAATAGTGCTGAACTTGATCAATTTAATGTGGTTGCTGATCTGAGTTAACCCATTCCCTCATATGCTATATTTAGACCCAATCTTGTTAAATAAATCTGCTGAAAATGAGCATTTACTAGAGAAATGGAAACATATAATAACTAGAGAAAATGAAGAATTGTGTAGTTTTGAAACAATTTGCTCCTATGGAGCAAATACTCTATTTATCATTGTTCAAAAAGCAGCTTTTTCAGGGGTGCCAAAAGACGTCAATATGCGGGAATGGGATAACTTAGTTTACACTGTTTACTTTCCAAGTGCATCTTGCTTGATTTGTATGGGGGTTTAGAATTTCTTATCATTTGTAAATTCTTAGTAATCCTTTCCCTTTTGAATATTCAAGTAAGAAATAGACATCATGAATATTTATTAGCTGAATTGTTATAATGGTACATGTATATGAACACAGTTTTTACCTTGGCAGAAACTATATTACTTCATAAGCAAACAGAGCATACCCTTATCAGACGGCTCTTGTAGGAGTCGTCTTGTCTGGGTCTGCTCTGTTTACAAAAGTGTCACTATGAGGAAAAGGGTTAAACAATAATGTTTCTCATCAACGGAATACAATATTCATTACTTGCACTCATTGAATATCCTTCATTTGTGTAGTCAAAAATTCTGTACTAAGTTGAAGTACAAAGAGTCAAAGGTTGGGATTGCATTTGGACATATGTGATCGAGATTAAGGTCACTGTTACTAAAAATAGAAAAAAGGGGTCTGGACAATAACTTTAGTTAAGAAAGACAATCTGTGATTAAAGATTATGTACTGATAGCATTCATGTAGACAAAGGTTATGATTGCAACTGAAAGTGTTTTAGAGTCAAGGTCGCTGTTCCTTTCAATAGTTATATCTTAACCCTTGACACTATTAGTGTTAAATAAAAAGTTTTCTGGACAATAATTTTAGGAAGCAGACATTTTGTGAACAAATATGATGTACTGATGGCTTGCATGGTCACAAAGGTTGGGATTGCATTTGAGAGAGGATGTTGAGGTGAAAGACAAGGTCACTACTAAAATAATAACAAAAGCAGTTTCGGGATAAAAACTTTCATTAAGAAATAGAATTTGTAACAAGTTTAAGATTGCTTGTGAATGGGTCAGTGTCACTTTTACTGAAAATAGGACAATGGTTTCTTGACAATAACTTCACCAATCAGTGCCAGGTACTGCCAGCATTGTCTTCTGCTGGACACATTGTCATCTGTTTTGGAGTTTTAGTTTTAACATTTTCCCTGTTCTATATTTATTCCAAATTTCAATACCTAATGAATATTCATGGACAAAATAGTTATAAGAAAATATAGTAGGTGAAACATTGTAGCCATTTTCAGAAACTAAAGAAACAGATCTATCAAATTTCATTAGTAAATGGAGCAGACCATGATCCGACGGCTCCTATGGGAGCCGTCCGATCTGGGTCTGCAAATGTGTGGAAAGGCGTTTGTATGAGGGAAAGGGTTAAAGAGGGCATTTCTTCCATTTCTTCCATTTCTTGTAAAAACATGAACAGGGTATCAAACAGTTTGGGTCCTGATAAAACTCAGAGTTGCTCAGCCTCTCATCAGGATTCAAACTGTTTGCATGTGATAATCACAGACATGGAAGTGACGGGTTATGGTAGGAAAGACATTTTGTGACAAAAGTTTTGTGCAGATAGCATATTATAGGTGAATGTCGAGATGTCTTTCAGGATGTCCGGTTCAAAGTCAAGATTCTTGTTACAGTAGGGTCTCGCTAAAGTGACCACATAATTTATTAACACAGGAGTCTGTAAAAGCAGGTGGTTGCAAAATGCATGACAAAAGTAATGCAGAAAGCACTTATAGGAGCTTTCTGCATGATTTTTGTCCTGCATTAAGCTACTGCCAGTTTATATTTGTTTTCAGTGGTCATATTAGCATGACTTTGCGGTACTAAAATTTTGATCAAAGTCACAGAAAACCTGGTTTCCTTGGTATTGTTATGTCTCTTGTTCAATATGTACTTTTTTCATGTAAATACATGTTTATTTCCTGATGCACTATTTGTCATCCTTTTTCCATTTCCTGTGTGAAAAGAGCGCTTTATAAATGTGGTATAATCATTTCAAATTCGTTCTAGGATACTCAACAAAATAAAGAGTTCGGTAACTTAAAACCTAACAGATGCATGCTTCAAAATGGTCATGTGACTGTCAGTAATGAACGATGATACTAAAACCAGACTTGACAAGAATGTGATTGATGTAAAATATGCTTAAAATTATTCCAGTCCAGTTCAGGGTCGAATGAGTCGAGTACCCACCTAAGGCACCTATACGTATACACATTATTCAATTCAGTAAAAAGAACCTTGCATGAGAGTACATGTATTTTTCATCATTTTATAAAAAAAAAAGGGGGGGTTGATTGAAATGTTGGCAAGTGTCATACACAGTATGAATTTCATTGAAGGGGTTTAACTCGTGTAATCTATTCGTGTATTGTCCAGACCAAAGGGTTCCCGGAGGGTCCCTCTGGTCAGCTTCTACACCGTATTCGTGCCACATCTTATTTTCCAAAGATCACGTCGGTAAATGAGTTCTTGCAGAAACATCCTTTACCCTTAACGTACGCCATGCATATTCATGTAAGAAATAAATGAATGATATCATGAATATTAATTAGTTTAAATCTGAATAATGACACATGAAGTTTTGGTTATGGCAGAAACTGTAGAATCATACCTGTATTATGTCATAAGCAAACAGAGCAGATCCTGATCAGAAGGCTCCTATATACGAGGGTCTACTCTGTTTGCAAAGGCGTATTATTTATGGGGTAAAGATTTAGGGCAGGCAGTAGCTTAATGAATGACGACAGTATATTTATAATGGAGAACCTCGGGACCTTGTTCCTTTTTGAGTCTTGCTTTGATCAACCACCTGCCTAAACTTAATTTACATAAGATAAATGTTTACATGAATTCGTTTTGACTGATAAAATCTAAGATCATGTCTATAAAAGTTACTCGCGGTCTCATCTGGATCCAAACTGTTTGCATAGGTAATTGCCCATCCGTCTGAAACAGGCTAAAGGTTAATGATAAACTGGTGCATAACACAGCAAACGAACATCACAATCGTACATACATGTACATACAACTTGACCTTCGATATCTCGAACTCGGATAACGCCAACTTCGGGATAACCCGATCTAAAAGTTCGATCCTTCAAACATTTACAATACAGAATTGTTCTAAAAAAAAGTATCACTACGCATATCTAGAAACATGTGACATCTTAAATGCAGGTCTGACGTAATGCTGAAAGCTCCTTTACACCTGCATTAAGCTGTGAACATGCGAACTTGTTTAGGTAAGAAATCGGATGACTCCAACTTCTGTTATCTCGAACTAATGTGTGTGGTCCCTTGATGCTCGAGATATCGAAATTCAACTGGACTCCTATCCTCATATCCAGATCTTGAGTCTACGAAAGTCCTACTTTTCTACCTCTACTCGTACGGAAACACGCATTGTACAGTGAGTGGTGTAAACTGTGAGTGGATCGTTCAATAGCTCCAGTCACATTTGGCATTTGCACACATTTCATAAACTCGCTTGGCTGTAACTGTCAAGGTACAGGCCTCCGTCAGCCTTCTAAATACGGCACACGTATGCACTGAAACGCAGATCGGAGGGCTCTCAGAGGAGTCCTCCGGTCAGGTTCTGCACTTCCATCTAGCACGTTTAGAAGTGCTTCATACTGAATGGATTTCATGAGCTACCCACTCTGAAAAGGGTTAAAGCGTGGCTACCTGTAATTATTCTTAGCTAATCGTATTATTCCGTCAGAATTCGGAATTATAACACTGCTAAAAATCCGCAATTGCGCAATGGCAAATCAGCCATGAATATTGTGTTCTCTTCAAGAACAGACATTTTCAAATGCGTTTTCTTTTCCCATATTACACCCGTGTGGAATTCTCTACCCGTTACAGAAGTTGAGGCTCCCGGCTTGGTATCCTTCAACCGGGAGCTGTCCACATTATCCTTCTAAATAAGAGCACCGGCAACTGTAAGTAAACCGATGATTTGTGGAGCTATGCTGATTGGGTGCCTGACACCCTTGGCCGCTATGGTAGCCAGGCATATTTACATTAGGACCATTTCAGATATTTCGCATATAATTAATTGCCAAATATGGGCATTTTGACCATATAAAAAATATCGTTTCTTAGTTAAATTAGTTAAGTTTTCCCTAATGGAAAGATAGTGGCATGCACTCAATATAGTTTATACATATTCTGTATTGGGACATCTTTTGTTATCCATATTAATTAAGGATAAAAACTATATTTACATTTGGCTAAAATATCAAACAATGTAACCAACTGTTCCATTTAACCACTGTTCATATAATTGCAGTTGCAAGAACTTTCCCTTCTACTCTTTGAACTAATTGTGTTCTATCATCCTTGTGTTTTCTTCCGCCAACGCAGCACACCCTAAACATAATGGTCAATTATGACAGAGTATAGATGTCTTGATGAAGTGATCATTTGTAGAACCATTAGTTTCAATTTGATGAAATCGATAGATTTTTTATGTCTGCTGTAGGCCCTTTTGTTGAAAATGTCATTTTAACATCTAGTTTAATTTATTGTATGAAATAATAATTACTTTAAAGTTACTTCTACTTCATTGGGACCGCCTTCAACATACTGAAGAGTATGTCATGAAGATTGTGCAATGCCATGAATATAAAAAGTTCATTAAACGGCATTACTAAATATAACTGATACAGGTAAACTACACCTCTGTGACATACATTTAAAAATACATGTGTACACAGGATGTGCTTAGTGACTGTGAATGCAAGGCTTTTCTGAACGACTCGACTAAGCCGCTCATAACAGTACTCCGCTGTTTAAACGGTTCCAGTCCTTAATGGCCGGAGAGTGAAAAAAAATGATTGTTTTCGGATTTGTGTTCTACATAATGGTATTTGGTATGAGAGAGAAAGTGCATGTTTCGTGACTGTCTGGTGGTGGGATTATTCTGCCTGTTTGGGGGATGGAAACAGGTATGTAATTAATTGTATAGAACATGACAAGGCGTTTAGTTGTTCTTCTGTTTGTTAGAGGGCCCCAGCGTTTGTGGTGAAGTTTATTCGCGGGAGATTTTTATATTGCTTTATATTCTGACACAATATTTCCTCTCTCTCTTAAAATTAACAGTTTCCATCACAAATATTCATGTAAGAAATTGTTAGAACTATATATCATTATTTTTTATTTAATTAATTTTTATCATGATAGAGATCTATATGAACACCTCTTGTAAGTGAAATATCTAACTATACACTAAGAAACAATAATGATTATTCTATTCCAAATACACGCCTACGTTCTAGTGAACGTGCATTTATACTGTCGACTACCCACACTTGGAATTCCTTAAGTCATGATATTAGAAATAAAAGAACCGTTCAGTCTTTTAAGACCGCATTAGGAACTAACGCAAATAGATTACCAGCTTTTTATCAATATGGAAAACGTAAGAACAATATCCTACATACCCGACTAAGACACCAATGTAGCTCTTTAAACTACGATTTGTTTCGTTGTAATCTAGTTGCAGATCCATCGTGCAGATGCGGAAGTCCTTGTGAGAATTCATATCATTTTTTTCTTGAGTGTCCCTTATACATGCAAACGCGAAATATTATGTTGAATAACCTGTCAGATATAAATCCAATCACCTTAGACCTCCTCTTATCAGGAGATGAATTGAAACCTCTTGACGTTAATACGCATGTTTTTCAGACAGTCCATAAGTACATCCAGGGAACCATGAGATTCTCAACTGAGACTCAGCAATAAGTTTACGTTGGTTAGTAAATTTAGTTATGTTGCTTGTTTTAGTTTAACCGGTGGCACATTATCACCATAACCGTCGAGTCAGTATGCCAATGGATAAGTGAGCTAAAACTAATGACTAAATCACTCGGCACTCGCATGTATGTTTCGGCTATCTTCGGCTACCGTAAACCGGTTTAAATCTGTAAATCTAAAACACGCAATGGAAGAAACGCTAAGTAACGCTAAGTAAGAAATGGAAGAAATGGAACACAAAACACGCAATGGAAATTTTAAAGTCATTTATAGATCGATTTTAATAGGTTTTTTTCAAGCAGTATAAGTACAATAAGCTAATTTCGATTGAATTAGACCAACTTAAACAAGAATTGTCAATAGATAACAATACAAAACGCTTAACCCTTTCCCTCATACAAACGTGTTTTCACGCATTTGCAAACAGAGTAGACCCAGAGCAGACGGCTTCTACAGGAGCCGTCTGACCAGAGTCTGCTCTGTTTGCTAATAGAATTTGATAGATCTGATTCTTTAGTTTCCAAAATGGCTACAATATCCATCCTTCCTTATTTCATTATAACTATTTTGTCCATGAATATTCAGTAGGTATTGAAATTTGAAATAAACACAGAACAGGGGAAGGGTTAATTACTGAACAATTTCCATTTTGCCAGTGGAGAAAATTACATGAAGTCTATCGAATTAGATCAAGCTAAGCATCTGTTGTCCATTATTAACTGTGCAATCGTATATTTACTTTAAAAAGTCCATTGCACCACTAGAGAAATGGAAAGAAAACACGCAATTGAAATATTAAAGTCATTTCTGGGTTGATTTTAACAGTTTTTAAGCAGTATAGGTACAATAAGGTAATTTCAATTGAATTAGACCAACTAAAACGAGAATTAGCAATAGATAACCATAAAATCGCATAAAAATGTCCATTTCATCAGTGGAGAAATAGAGATTTATAGTAGAAATGGAAATGAAATACCGTAGACATTTATATGTTGTTTTTTTGGTCATTTTTTCAGGCTGACTACTTTCTTTACACGAATTCTATCGAATTAGACCATGCTGAGTTTCATTTGTCCATTATTAATTGTGCAATCGTGTATTTATTTAATAAAATCCATTCTGCCACTAGAGAAATAGAAGGAAAACACACAAAGGAAAATTTAAAAGTAATTTCTGGGTAGATTTTAACCGTTTTTTATAACAATATGGTTACTTTAAGGTAAGATCGATTGAATTCCACCTAATAAAACACGAATTGTCAACAGATAACCATAAAATCGTGTATTTACTGAACATTTTCCATTTCGCCAGTGGAGAAATTGAAAGAAAACACGCAATGGAAGTCCTATGGTGGACTGAGTGGAATTAATGGCAGGCGCAAGCAAACCGCACAAACACAGTCACAAAGTGCCGGGAGCCTTCCGTCAGTACATGGCCGGACACGTTTTGTCCATTCTAAGCATTTCTCTGCGCAGTTAACTGTTCAAAATCAAGTTTAGATCCCAAGATGATGGTGGATGATAAAGATGATAATGTTATTGATCATGATAAAGAATTTAATTTACGGCGAATGCTGATTTGAACTTGATTATGACTAGGGTCGCTGTGTTATTTTCCGGTCAAAGTCTAACGTACCCTACCATCTTTCTTTGTTAACTATGCATGGGTTTGTGATAGCCTATGACAAGAATTTGCAAACATACACGATCAGGGTGTTAAACAGTTTGGATCCAGATGCGACTCTGATTTAGCGAATACGAACCCAAACAGCCTTACAGTGCGCGTCAATATAAATTGTATGACAATTTATATATGACAGAGCTGCGGCATGTGTATGTTTTCACTTGGCTAAGGGTGGATGTGTCCCTGTTCTTTCCATCGTGCATTTGAGAGAGAGAGAGGGGAGGGAGGGAGGGAGACAGACAGACAGACAGACAGAGACATAGACATACATACATCCTTTGAAAACATCACTCCTGCTTTACCGGGACTGGGGACCCGCAATAACCTCATTTTGAATAGACCGAATTCCAATTGATAACGCATCTTAACCGCCTACGGACAGGATTCCAATAAATAACTCAACTGTACATGCCATAGACCGAATTGCAATGGACAACTCACCTATACGGTATAAATGCATGTTTCCAATGGATAGCTCACCTGCACAGGCCATAGACCGAATTCCAATGATTAACTCCCCTTTACGGCCTAAATGCAAAATTCCAATAGATACCTCCCCTATACAGACTACAGGCAGGATTCCAATAAATAACTCAACTGTACATGCCATAGACCGAATTCCAATGGATAACTCACCTATACGGCCTAAATACATGAATCCAGTGAATAACTCACCTGTACAGGTCATAGGCCGAATTCCAATGGATATCTCACATATACGGCCAAAATGCATGTTTCCAATTAATAACTCACCGGTACAGGCCATAGGCCAAATTCCAGTGGATAACTTTTCTATACGGCCTATATGCATGTTTCGACTGGATAACTCACCTGTACAGGCCATAGACCGAATTCCAATGGATAACTCCCCTGTACGGCCTAAATGCAGAATTCCAATGGATAACTCCCCTATACAGCCAACATATAGGATTCCAGTGAATAACTCACCTGTACAGGCCATAGGCCGAATTCCAATGGATAACTCACCTATACGGCCTACATGCAGGATTCCAATGAATAACTCACCTATACAGGCCATAGGCCGAATTCCAATGGATAACACCCCTATATAGCCTACAGGAAGGATTCCAATGAATAACTCACCTGTACAGACCATAGGCCGAATTCCAATGGATAAGTCACCAAAACCGCCTACAGGCAGGCTATCAATGACTAACTCAATTGTATAGGCCATACACCGAATTCCAATGGATAAGTCACCTATACGCCCTAAATGCAGGATTCCAATGAATAACAATGATAACCCATCTATACAGACGATAGACTGAATTCCAATGAATAACTCACATGTACAGGCCATACACCGAATTCCAATGGATAACTCACCTATACGCCCTAAATGCAGGATTCCAATGAATAACAATGATAACCCATCTGTACAGACCATAGACTGAATTCCAATGAATAACTCACATGTACAGGCCATAGACCGAATTCCAATGGATAACTCACCTATACGTCCTAAATGCAGGATTCCAATGAATAACTAACCTGTATAGGCCATAGACCGAATTCCAATGGATAACTCACCTATACGCCCTAAATGCATGTTTCAAATGGATAACTCGCCTGTACAGGCCATAGACCGAATTCCAATGGATAACTCACCTATACAGCCTACAGGCAGGATTCCAATGAATAACTTACCTGTACAGGCCATAGGTCGAATTCCAATGGATAAGTCCCCTAAACCGCCTACAGGCAGGATTCCAATGAATACCTCACCTATACAGGCCACAGGCCGAATTCCATTGAATAACTCCCCTTTACGGCCAACAGGAATGATTCCGATGACTAACTCACCTGTATGGACCATAGACCGAATTCCAATGGATAACTCACCTATACGCCCTAAATGCATGTTTCCAATGCATAACTCATCTGTACAGGCCATAGACCGAATTCCAATGGATAACTCACCTATACAGCCTACAGGCAGGATTCCAATGAATAACTTACCTGTACAGGCCATAGGTCGAATTCCAATGGATAAGTCCCCTAAACCGCCTACAGGCAGGATTCCAATGAATAACTCACCTGTACAGGCCATAGAAGGAATTCCAATGGATAATTCACCTATACGGCCTAAATGCAGGATTCCAATGAATAACTCGCCTGTACAGGGTATAGGCCGAATTATAATGGATAACACCCCTATATACCCTACAGGCAGGATTCCAATGAATAACTCACCTGTACAGGCCATAGGCCAAATTCCAATGGATAAGTCACCTAAACCGCTTACAGGCAGGATTCCAATGACTAACTCACCTGTATAGGATATAGGCCGAATTCCAATGGATAAGTCAACTAAACCGCCTACATGCAGGATTCTAATGAATAACTCATCTATAAAGGCCATAGGCCGAAATCCAATGGATAAGTAACCTGTACTAGCCGAATTCCAATGGATAACCCCCCTATACAGCCAACATATAGGATTCCTTTGAATAACTCACCTGTACACGCCATAGGCCGAATTCCAATGGATAACTCCCCTATATAGCCTATAGACAGGATTCCAGTGAATAACTCACCTGTACAGGCCATAGGACGAATTCCAATGGATAAGTCACCTAAACCGCTTACAGGCAGGATTCCAATGACTAACTCACATGTATAGGATATAGGCCGAATTCCAGTGGATAAGTCACCTAAACCGCCTACAGGCAGGATTCCAATGACTCACTCACCTGTACAGGCCATAGGCCGAATTCCAATGGATAACTCACCTATACAGCCAACATATAGGATTCCAGTGAATAACTCACCTGTACAGGCCATAGGCCGAATTCCAATGGATAACTCCCCTATATAGCCTACAGATATGATTCCAATGAATAACACACCTGTACAGGCCATATGCCGAATTCCAATGGATAAGTCACCTTAACCGCCTACAGGCGTGATTCCAATGACTAACTCACCTGTATAGGCCATAGACCGAATTCCAATGGATAATTTCCCTATACAGCCTACAGACAGGATTCCAATGAATAACTCACCTATACAGGCCATAGGCCGAATTCCAGTAGATAAGTCACCTAAACCGCCTACAGGCAGGATTCCAATGAATAACTCACCTATAAAGGCCATTGGCCGAATTCCAATGGATAAGTCACCTAAACCGCCTACAGGCAGGGTTCCATTGACTAAATCACCTGTATAGGCCATAGAATGTAAGGTGGAATGACAGTTATTACAGACGGAATGACATACTTTTGAGACATTGTAGCCCCAATATGACCTTTTGGAAATTGAATGACACTATTTAAGGTGGAATGAGTTATTATAGGTGGAGACACTGTATCCCCCTTATGACATTTTGCAAATGGAATGACAATATATAAGGTGGAATGACAGTGCTTATAGGTGGAATGACAGGGACATACTTCTGAGACATCGTAGCCCCAATATGACATTTTGGAAATGGAATGACACTGTTGTAAGGTGGAATGACAGTTATTATAGGTGGAATGACATATTTTTGAGACATTGTAGCCTCCATATGACCTTTTGGCAATGGAATGTCACTACATGTATTTAAGGTGGAATGACAGTTAGTATAGACGGAATGACATACTATTGAGCCATTGTAGCCCCCATATGACCTTTTTGAAATTAAATGGCACTATGTAAGATGGAATGACAGTTATTATAGGTGGAATGACATACTTCTGAGACTTTGTAGCCCCTATTTGACATTTTGGAAATGGAATGACACTGTTGTTAGGTCGAATGGAAGTGATTATTGGCGTAATGACATACTTTTGAGACATTGTAGCCCCCATATGACATTTGAGAAATGGAATGACACTATTGTAAGGTAGAATGACAGTTATTATAGACCAAATGACGTACTTTTGAGACATTGTAGCTCCCAAATGACCTTTTGGAAATGGAATGACACTATTTAAGGTGGAATGACAGTTATTATAGGTGGAATAACATATATTTGAGACTTTGTAGCCCCGATATGACATTTGTAAATGGAATGAAACTGTTTTAAGGTGGAATGACAGTTATAATGGATGGGATTACATATTTTTAGACATTGTAGCCCCATATAACATTTGGGAAATGGAATGACACTGTTGTAAGGTAGAATATAAGTTATTATATGCGGAATGACATACTTTTGAGACATTTTAGCCGCCATTTGACCTTTTGGAAATGGAATGACACTATTTAAGGTGGAATTGCAGTGCTTATAGGCTGAATGATATACTTCTGAGATTTTGTAGCCACGATGTGACATTATGGGAACGGAATGACACTGTTTTAAGGTGGAATGACAGTTAATATAGGTGGAATGGCATAGTTTGAGACATTGTAACCCCATATGACATTTGGGAAATGGAATGACACTGTTGTAAGGTAGAATGACAGTTATTATAGGCGGAATGACATACTTTTGAGACATTGTAGCCCCCATATGACTTTTTGGAAATGGAATAACATTATTTAAGGTGGAATGACAGTTATTATAGGTGGAATGACATATCTTTGAGACTTTGTAGCCCCGATATGACCTTTGGGAAATGGAATGACACTGTGGTAAGGTTGAATGACAGTTATAATAGGTGGAATGACATATTTATTTAGACATTGTAGCCCCCATATAACCTTTTGGAAATGGAATGACACTATTTTAAGGTGGAATGAGTTATTATAGGCGGAATGACATACCTTTGAGACATTGTAGCCCCATATGACATTTGGGAAATGGAATGGCACTGTTGTAAGGTAGAATGATAGTTATTATAGACGGAATGGAATACTTTGGATACATTGTAGCCCCGGTATGACCTTTTGGAAATGGAATGACACCATTTAAGGTGGAATGACAGTGCTTATAGGCGGAATGGCATACATCTGAGACTTTGTAGCCCCCATTTGACCTTAAATAGTGTCATTCCGTTTCCAAAAGGTCATATGGGGGTTATAATGTCTCAAAAGTATGTCATTTCGCCTATAATAACTGTCATTCTACCTTACAACAGTGTCATTTCATTTCCCAAATGTCAAATGGTGGTACAAGGTTTCAAATATATATCATTCCACCTATTAGTTCCTGTGATTTCACATTACAACAGTGTCATTCCATTTCGAAAAGGTCATATCGGGGCTACAAAGTCTCGGAAGTATGCCATTCCAACTATAAGCACTGTCATTCCACCTTAAATTGTGTCATTCCATTTCCATAAGGTCATATAACGGCTACAATGTCTAAAAAGTATGTCATTCCACCTGTAATAACTGTCATTCTGCCTTACAACAGTGTCATTCCATTTAAGAAGGTCATATGGCGACTACAATGTCTCAATAGTATGTCATTCCGCCTATACAAACTGTCATTCCACCTTACAACAGTGTCATTCCATTTCCCGAATGTCATATCGGGGCTACAAATGTCATTCCATCTATAAGCACTCTCATTCTACATTACAACAGTGTCATTCAATTTTCCATTTCCCAAATGTTATGTCATATGGCGGCTACAATGTCTCGAAAGTATGTCATTACGCCTATAATCAGTCATGTCATCTTTAACAGTGTCATTCCATTTACAAAAATCATATAACGGCTACAATGTCTAACAGTATTTCATTCCACCTGTAATAACTGTCATCCTACCTTACAACAGTGTCATTCCATTTACGAAGGGCATATAGCGACTACAATGTCTCAATAGTATGTCATTCCGCCTATACAAATTGTCATTCCTCCTTACAACAGTGTCATTCTATTTCCCAAATGTCATATGGGTGCTACATTGTTTCAAAGATATGTCATTACACCTATAATTACTGTCATTCCTCCTGACAACAGTGTCATTCCATTTCCAAAAGGCCATATGAGGGTTACAACATCTCAAAAGTATGCCATTCCGCCTAAAACAACTGTCATTCCACCTTACAATACTGTCATTCCACTTCCCAAATGTCATATGGGGGCTATAATGTCTCAAAAATATGTCATTCTACCTATATTAACTGTCATTCCACCTTACATCAGTGTCATTTCATTTCCAAAACGTCATATGGGGGTTACAATGTCTCAAAGATATGTCATTCCACCTATACTAACTCCGAAGTAGGTCATTCACATATAGGCACTGTCATTCCAATTAAAATAGTGTCATTCCATTTACAAAAGGTCATATGGCGGCTACAATGTGTCAAAAGCATGTCATTCCGCCTATAATAACTGCCATTATACCATACAACAGTGTCAGTCAATTTCTCAAATGTCATATGGGGGCTACAATGTTTAAAAGATACATGTATGCCATTCCACCTATAATTACTGTCATTCCTCCTTACAACAGTGTCATTCCATTTCCCAAATGTCATATTGGGGCTACAATGGCTTAAAGGTATGTCATTCCACCATAAACACTGTCATTCCACCTTGCAACAGTGTCATTCCATTTCCAAAAGGCCATATGGGGGTTACAATGTCTCAAAAGTATGTCATTCCGCCTATAATAACTGTCATTCCACCTTAAATAGTGACATTCCATTTCCAAAAGGTCATATGGAGGCTACAATGTCTAAAACATATGTCATTCCACCTTACAACAGTGCCATTCCATTTCCAAAATGTCATATGGAGCTACGATGTATCAAACATTCCACCTATAAACACTGTCATTCCACCTTACAACAGTGTCATTCCATTTCCCAAAGGTCATATCGAGGCTATAAAGTATATCATTCCACCTATAAGCACTCTCATTCCACCTTAACCCATTCCCTCATATTGACCACTTCTGACGACTCTGTAAAAGTCACTTTATGAAACCATTGTGATAAAAAGAGCATTTACTCCTATAGGAGCAAATGCTCTATTTATCACAATGGTTTCAAACTACACAATTCTAAACTTTTCCTTTTCTCTAGTTAATGCTCCTTTTCGTTAGATTTATTCAAAGAGGTTTTATCTAAAATAGACTATGAGGTAATGGGTTAATAGTGTCATTACATTTCCAAAAGGTCATATGTGTACTGCAAGGTCTCAAAAGTAATGTATGTCATTTCTTGCCACAGTTATTCATTGGAATCCTGCCTGTATGCTGTATCGGGGAGTTATCCATTGGAATTCGGTCAATGGCCTGAACAGGTGAGTTATCCATTGGAATTCGGTCTATGGCCTATACCGGTGAGTTAGTCATTGGAATCCTGTCTGTAGGCTATATAGGTGAGTTATTCATTGGAATCATGCCTGTAGACGGATTATGTCACTTATCCATTGGAATTCGGCATATGGCCTGTAAAGGTGAGTTAGTCATTGAAATCCTGCCTGTATGCCGTTTATATGACTTATCCATTGGAATTCGGTCTATGGCCTGTACAGGTGAGTTAGTCATTGGAATCCTGCCTGTAGGCGGTTTAGGTGAATTATTCATTGGAATTCGGCCTGTGGCCTGTACAGGCGAGTTATTCATTTGATTCCTGCCTGTTGGCCGGTTTAGGTGACTTATCCATTGGAATTTGGCCTATGGCCTGTACAGTTGAGTTAGTCATTGGAATCATGCCTGTAGGCTGTATAGGGGAGTTATCCATTGGAATTCGGTCTATGGCCTATACAGGTGAGTTAGTCATTGGAATCATGCCTGTAGGCGGTTTAGGTGACTTATCCATTGGAATTCGGCCTATGGCCTGTACAGGTAAATTAGTCATTGGAATTCGGTCTATTGCCTGTACAGATGTTTTATGCGTTGGAAACATGCATTTAAGTCGTACATGTGACTTATCCATTGGAATTCGGTCTATGGCCTATACAGGTTTATTAGTCATTGGAAGCCTGCCTGTAGGCGGTTTAGGTGACTTATCCATTGGAATTCGGCCTATGGCCTGTACAGGTGAGTTAGTCATTGGAATCATGCCTGTAGGCGGTTTAGGTGACTTATCCATTGGAATTCGGCCTATGGCCTATACAGGTGAGTTAGTCCTTGGAATCCTGCCTGTAGGCGGATTAGGTGACTTATCCATTGGAATTCGGCCTATGGCAAATTAGGTAAATTAGTCATTGGAATTCGGTCTATTGCCTGTACAGATGTTTTATGCGTTTGAAACATGCATTTAAGTCGTACATGTGACTTATCCATGGGAATTCGGTCTATGGCCTATACAGGTGAATTAGTCATTGGAAGCCTGCCTGTAGGCGGTTTAGGTGACTTATCCATTGGAATTCGGCCTTTGGCCTGTACAGGTGAGTTAGTCATTGGAATCATGCCTGTAGGCGGTTTAGGTGACTTATCCATTGGAATTCGGCCTATGGCCTGTACAGGTGAGTTAGTCATTGGAATCCTGCCTGTAGGCGGATTAGGTGACTTATCCATTGGAATTCGGCCTATGGCCTGTACAGGTAAATTAGTCATTAGAATTCGGTCTATTGCCTGTACAGATGTTTTATGCGTTGGAAACATGCATTTAAGTCGTACATGTGACTTATCCATTGGAATTCGGTCTATGGCCTATACAGATGAATTAGTCATTGTAAGCCTGTCTGTAGGCGGTTTAGGTGACTTATCCATTGGAATTCGGTCTATGGACTGTACAGGTGAGTAAGTCATTGGAATCATGCCTGTAGGCGGTTAAGGTGACTTATCCATTGGAATTCGGCCTATGGCCTGTACAGGTGAGTGAGTCATTGGAATCCTGCCTGTAGGCGGATTAGGTGACTTATCCATTGGAATTCGGCCTATGGCCTGTACAGGTAAATTAGTCATTGGAATTCGGTCTATTGCCTGTACAGATGTTTTATGCGTTGGAAACATGCATTTAGGTCGTACATGTGACTTATCCATTGGAATTCGGTCTATGGCCTATACAGGTGAATTAGTCATTGGAGTCCTGCCTGTAGGCGGTTTAGGTGACTTATCCATTGGAATTTGGCCTTTGGCCTGTACAGGTGAGTTAGTCATTGGAATCCTGCCTGTAGGCTGTATAGGGGAGTTATCCATTGGAATTCGGTCTATGGCCTATACAGGTGAGTTAGTCATTGGAATCATGCCTGTAGGCGGTGTAGGTGACTTATCCATTGGAATTCGGGCTATGGCCTGTACAGGTAAATTAGTCATTGGAATTCGGTCTATTGCCTGTACAGATGTTTTATGCGTTGGAAACATTCATTTAGGTCGTACATGTGACTTATCCATTGGAATTCGGTCTATGGCCTATACAGGTGAGTTAGTCATTGGAATCATGCCTGTAGGCGGTTTAGGTGACTTATCCATTGGAATTCGGCCTATGGCCTGTACAGGTGAGTTAGTCATTGGAATCATGCCTGTAGGCGGTTTAGGTGACTTATCCATTGGAATTCGGCCTATGGCCTGTACAGGTGAGTGAGTCATTGGAATCCTGCCTGTAGGCGGATTAGGTGACTTATCCATTGGAATTCGGCCTATGGCCTGTACAGGTAAATTAGTCATTGGAATTCGGTCTATTGCCTGTACAGATGTTTTTTGCATTGGAAACATGCATTTAGGTCGTACATGTGACTTATCCATTGGAATTCGGTCTATGGCCTATACAGGTGAATAAGTCATTGGAATCCTGCCTGTAGGCGGTTTAGGTGACTTATCCATTGGAATTCGGCCTATGGCCTGTACAGGTGAGTTAGTCATTGGAATCATGCCTGTAGGCGGTTTAGGTGACTTATCCATTGGAATTCGGCCTATGGCCTGTACAGGTGAGTTAGTCATTGGAATCCTGCCTGTAGGCTGTAAATGGGGAGTTATCCATTGGAATTCGGTCTATGGCCTATACAGGTGAGTTAGTCATTGGAATCCTGCCTGTATGCGGTTCAGGTGACTTATCCATTGGAATTCGGCCTATGGCCTATACAGGTGAATTAGTCATTGGAATCCTGCCTGTAGGCTGTATAGGGGAGTTATCCATGTATTATTATATAAAATTGTCCATCAAATAGTCGCTATCTACCCTGAAAACAGCCTCTTGATACCCTCCACAGGTAATATAAGAACTCGAAACACCAACCCATATTCATATAGACAAATCAGCACATCTAAGGATTCATACAAGTATTCATTCTTTCCGAGAACTATCTGTCAGTGGAACATGTTGCCCCTCACCGCCCATGAAGCAGGTACAGTCGACAATTCCAAAACAGTTGTCACTGTGCCTGTTGTTATGTCAATAATCTCTTCAGTATAAACAGCAATCAGTGTATATAGTTTTAAACCTGACTTTTATTTTAGCACTATTTCACTTCTGACTGAAGCTTATATATTATACACCCGAAATTTTATTCCAGCGTCAATACATAATCTTCAATCTTGAAGGAGTATTGTTTATTTAAAGAAGAAGAACTTGTTTTTATAGGGCGGTTGCACAAATTTAACAAACTTCTTGTGAAATGCATTAAGAATCTGGCCGACAAATTACATTTATTTTAGGTAATGTCATAAATAATTATTTTTATATATTTATTTTACAAATAAAAATATTTCAATGTCGTAAACAATGTCGCTAAAGAGCGATTGGTACCGAGCGGTACCGGATATTTAGACATTGGTATTATCTGACTTGGTCATTGGAATACAGACATCACCCATTATAACCAATAATTTTCCATACAGTTGTACTTCAAGGAACAATATGCAATAAAGTTAACGAGTATCTTTAACTTTTCGGTTGTGCCGCCGATTAATCTTTAGAATAAGTACTTCAATTCCTACTTTATTATGCTATGCCATTGTTTTGTATATATCTAGGGAAAGGGCCAATGATAATGTTGTAATAACTTGTAGCCCAATCCCTTTGCACATGTTACTATGCAAATAAATATGTTTAAACTAAACTTTTTTTTAAACTTATGAACACATGATATCACGAAGTAAATACAGATGTATTTACTTCGTGATGATATGTATATGTCTCTTATATTACATAGCGTTTCAAACATTTTGTAAGTGATAAAACATACTAACAGACTAACATATGTAACAGACTAGTGGCAAATCTTTAGTTGCAAGTTGCAAACCGGTTGAATACGGATGCCACTACCGCAGCACGACAGCGGTAGAGCACTTTGAACACTGGGTTCACGGCTGCCGTTTGAATAGCCCAGAGTGGGCCTGAACCAGTCAACATAATATCGCGTCTATGTAACACTGATCAGAGGGGAAAACAGAAAAGGGTAAAATGGATCTTTTCTCAAATATTGGTGGTCCCATGGGGAATATGGATCTTTTACAGAACATAGCTATGCTCTCTTGGATGCACACCGGCGATTCAGCCATGGCAGAGAAGGTTTTATCAGCAAAAGTTGGGTGAGTTGTTTCTTTATTGAAATTTGTTAGAAAAACACACCATTTCGGACAATGCATATAATTCGGAACAAGGGGTAACTATTACAGTCGAGACCATAGGGGTCTGTACCACTCCCTGGGAGTCTATATATACTACTTTATAACATTTACAGACCCCTATGGATGAAACCACAATGCATTTCTTTGTGTATGTAAATTATGTTTGACAAACCTATATGAAATAACAAGTATGACTATTCATATTTCAATTCTAGATACAGACAGAGACATATACATACATGTATGTATATGTCTCTGATACAGGTTAACCAGAGACATATCATGCATACATGTATGTATATTCTCTGGAATAACATACATAAATTGTAGCCCGGAGTTCCATTGTATCGCGGTACTTGTCGTTTTTACAATAATAAATATATAAATAGACTTACTTGCTGCTTATAATTTTTTCCATGTCTAGGGGTAAATGATTCCTGTACATCCATGTGAATATAATTTAATAATCACAACTACCGATAGTTGCTGTTTTGTCGGTGTTTTTATGTCCGCCATATTTTTGACGTCCTTTAAGGGAGTTTCCCATTATATCGCGCTAAAATAGAATCAAGTGTATGGAGCGCCAATCAAGTTATCTATTGTCATGGTTGTCGTTATTTTTCAGAATATATCAAACCGACGACAATTAACATCAAAAGTGGTGGGAAAACGTCAAATATTTAACTATTTACAGTTTTGTAGACGAATATCGTTATTTTTCTACACAATGTGGTCATCTATTTAAAGACACTCCGTCTTCGCAAAACTTCAATTGGAGTGCAAAATGATAAATATGCCCAATGGCTGCAGTAGTCACATTTACCCCACTTCACGAACACAACACCCGCTAACTTATCAAAGTCTTCTAGCTGCCACTATTCAGTATTCACACACACAAGTTTCCTCATCATTAGTAAAGAGATCACTTTCAGTGTCAAAGAGAGATGAAAAATTTGAAATAATTCACAATTATGATCCTTATTTCTTTCCATAGTTTTTCACTTCATAACAAGGTCACGGTCACTTGTCACGTGAATTAGTTTGTTAATGGGATATGGGAGAATCAGACGACAGATGTCAAAGTAGGTTCATTACTGATAAATAAATAAGTAGGCCTTTTTAGTGAAGGACCCACAGTTGAATCCATGAATATTCGCCATTTTGATTAAAAATGTACAAAATTATGATTTACTTACCAGTATTCTCGACATTTTCTGAGAAATAGCTCTTTCTGAAAACAATGTGACTTCCGTGTTTTGTTGCTAAAAATAGGGCGCTACTTAATGACGTCATCCGCGAGAATTCCCGTGTTTATAAATACCGCGATACAATAGAACCCGCGATACAATGGGAAGGTAGTATACCTGTAGACAATACACTTTTTTTTACTATTTTACTGTATTTTATATATCATTAAATGATATTTATCCCTTTCCCTGGTCAATATTCATATAAGAAATAATTATAATTTATTACTGAATTTTAGTTATATAATGTTAAACTTTTCAAGGGAATTTTTTGCTTTGACAAGAACTAGTTAAATACAGTAGTTATTATATATAGGGTTTTAGTTGTTTTATGAATCATTAACTTCCCACTGGAAGTAAAAGGGCCTTCGGTAGAGTGGGGGCGTTTATTTTAGAGAATACATATGACAGACATATAGGGTAAAATTGTACAACTGTATTTTGCAAATGTGTTGGACCTAGATCTGTGTCCATTGTAAGGGATTGTATCTATTTATTATGTAGGGAGTCGGCCTATAATGTATGCAATGTTAGTCAACAAATTTTGTTTTGGACAGTGTAGATCCAGGTCAGATTGCTGCATTGTAACACTTCAGGTTGACTTGGTTTAGTCTGTTTGCTGATATCCATGAGACTGGCAGGATTTTTATGCCACCTGCTGTAAGCAGGGATGACAGGGATCACATCTCCGTTGTCCTTCAGTTTGTCCGCAACACTTTCAAATTTCAGCTTGTTTTACTAATGTATGACTTTTACATAAATTCTTTTTATTTACGTTTCTTATTTAGAATGGAGCTTTACAGAAGATTGAGCAGTGAGCAGGATATAGATGCCCTCAGGAATCAGACCATTCTTGCCATAGCCAACTATGTCAAAGACAATCCAAAGGCAAAGAAAGAAGAACTGCAAAAAGTTATTGCAAAACACATATTTGATTTTGCAAACAAATTGAATCAGATTTGAAAACAAAATCTGTTTTGATATTTTACAATCAACCTTTTGGCCTATATTAATGTAGTGTTTATCTGTTTAAAGTAGTTAGAAGAGCAGTTTTTATTCTTGTAACTTTATTGATTGATTTTCGTGTTGTACTGTACCTTTACTCTAACCCTTTCCCTGTTGTATGTTCCTTCCAAAATTCAATAGCTACTGAATACTCATGGACAAAATAGTTATAATGAAATATGGAAGGTGAAACATTGTAGCCATCTTAGAAAGTGAAGAAACAGAACTACATGTATCAAATCCCATTAGCAAACAGAGCAGACTCTAATCAGACAGCTCCTATAGGTGCTGTCTGATCTGGGTCTACTCTGCAAATGCATGAAAATATGTTTACACAAAATGTATATGAAGGAAAGGGTTAAATTAGTAGATATATTACTTGTACCATTTCATGAGGTTGGTTTGGGTGGGGTTTTTTATGCATTATTTATAATAAATTATAGACAGATTACCGATGAAGTAATAATAATGGCTATTTTTATTGAACTAATAAAGACAAAGACAAAGGGGAACTGTATATGTGCTTATATATGGCGAAATATATAACGCTGCCTGTTTGTTTAACCTTTTTTTATTGGATATTTATGCTTGAATACATGTAAATAACTTAATGAATATTCATTAACTTTTTATAAGGTAAACATTTGAAAGGGAATTGTTGGCATAGATTTAAACTGTCAGATCAGGTATATATATATACAAATGTATATGCATAAACAAACATAGCAGAATGTGATCAGATGGCTAATATAGGAGCTGTCTGATCTGGAGCTACTCTGTTTGCAAAGTTGTGAAAAAGTGTTTATATGAAGGAAGAGGTTAAGATAACAGAAAGAAACTTTTTAAGAGACAACACTGTGCTTATTTATATTGATGTTTCTGTATCAAAATTGATATTGAATCAATTGACAGGTATCAATGATATATATATGTATTGATATGTATTTTTTTATTATGATAATACCTCAGTGTATTTTGAATCTCCTGTAGTATGGCTATACTTAGTACAGTAAAACCCCTCTAAACCGGACATTCAATTAACTTGAATTAAGTATAAATACCTGTATTGGAGACAGGTGGCAGCTTAATGCAGGGTGAAAGTCATACAGAAAGCTCCCCAAGAGCTTTTTGCCTGACTTTCACCCTGCATTAAGCAGTCACCTGCCTGAAAATATATAAACTCTTCTTTACTAGAATTCCGGTTTAGAGGGGTTTTACTGTATGTATACTTCTTTTTCGAGCTTCTGAGATATGTATCAAATCCCATTAGCAAACAGAGCAGACTCTAATCAGACAGCTCCTATAGGTGCTGTCTGATCTGGGTCTACTCTGCAAATGCATGAAAATATGTTTACACAAAATGTATATGAAGGAAAGGGTTAAGATAGTAGATATATTACTTGTACCATTTCATGAGGTTGGTTTGGGGGTTTTTTTATGCATTATTTTATTTTATTTATAATAAATTATAGACAGATTACCGATGAAGTAATAATAATGGCTATTTTTATTGAACTAATAAAGACAAAGGGGAACTGTATATGTGCTTATATATGGCGAACTATATAACGCTGCCTGTTTGTTAACCCTTTTTTATTGGACATTTACGCTTGAATACATGTAAATAACTTAATGAATATTCATTAACTTTTTATAAGGTAAACATTTGAAAGGGAATTGTTGACATAGATTTAAACTGTCAGATCAGGTATATATATATACAAATGTATATGCATAAACAAACATAGCAGAATGTGATCAGATGGCTAATATAGGAGCTGTCAGATCTGGAGCTACTCTGTTTGCAAAGTTGTGAAAAAGTGTTTATATGAAGGAAGAGGTTAAGATAACAGAAAGAAACTTTTTAAGAGACAACACTGTGCTTATTTATATTGATGTTTCTGTATCAAAATTGATATTGAATCAATTGACAGGTATCAATGATATATATATATGTATTGATATGTATTTTTTTATTATGATAATACCTCAGTGTATTTTGAATCTCCTGTAGTATGGCTATACTTAGTACAGTAAAACCCCTCTAAACCGGACATTCAATTAACTTGAATTAAGTATAAATACCTGTATTGGAGACAGGTGGCAGCTTAATGCAGGGTGAAAGTCATACAGAAAGCTCCCCTAGAGCTTTTTGCCTGACTTTCACCCTGCATTAAGCAGTCACCTGCCTGAAAATATATAAACTCTTCTTTACTAGAATTCCGGTTTAGAGGGGTTTTACTGTATGTATACTTCTTTTTCGAGCTTCTGAGATTTTCAATGTTTTATTATGGAAAATATATGTATACATTTATTATATAACTAAACAATCACTTTGTAAGGTGATAGTGTTTAACTAAAAACAATATTTTTATATGATATATTTTGTAGCTCATCCAGCACAAAGTGCAA
Organism: Azorinus chamasolen; assembly: GCA_963576725.1. Classification (NCBI taxonomy): domain Eukaryota; kingdom Metazoa; phylum Mollusca; class Bivalvia; order Cardiida; family Solecurtidae; genus Azorinus; species Azorinus chamasolen. The sequence goes on from OY755235.1 coordinate 50,141,561, forward strand.
TTTTGAGCTGTCAGCATAATGAACATATTGCTGTGTCCGTAGGGTGTTGTAAATTGTCAACAAGTGCTCTGACCTCTGATTGCATTAATATTCGTGTAAGAAATAAAGACATCATGAATATTTATAAGCTGAATTTTCAAAATGGTAAAGGGGCACAGGATTTATTGGACATGGCAGAAACTGTAGAATCAGATCTACATGATTCCAGGACAGACCCTGAACAGATGGCTATAGGTACTTCTGATCTGGGTCCACTCTGTTTGCAAAAGGTGTCTCTGTCAGGTGAAAGGTTAGAGAACATCTAAACTGCAGAGACCCAGCTTAACTATTTACCTGATAGAGACCTCTTTTGATCATTTTGCAAACAGAGCAGACCTAGACCAGATGGCTCCTGTAGGAGCCATCTGATCAGGGTCTGCTCTGTTTGCTTATGGAATCATGCAGATTTGATTCTACAGTTTCTACCCTGGCCAGAGAGTGCTGTATTCATTTACCGTGACAAAAATTCAGCCAGTTAATATCCATGATGTCATTACATTGTATTTCTTACAAGAATATTCATCCGGTTAATAACCTGTTGAATATTCATGTAGGAAATAATGACATCATAAACTGTTAAGGGTTAATTTTGAAAGGAACTGCTTACATTTATTTGCTCATCTTTCCAGTTCAGTCTTCCTTTACTGTAAATTGTTTGTTGTACTGGTATTTCTCACAAATATTATACATGTGCACAGTTTCTGTAGTTGAAACTGGTAATATTGTTTGTTTCAAGGATGCAGGATTCGATTTGATTCTTTGGTTTATAAAGTGTACTTTCATTTGTATTTATGAACTTTAGTTTTGTGTTTTTCTCTGTTACTTCATATACAATGCAGTAAAACCTCTCTATAATGGCCACTAAATTACATCAAGTATTTTGTGTTAAAGGCAGATGGCTGCTTAAAGCAAGGTGAAAGTAAAACAGGAGTTTTACTTTCTCCTTGCTTTAAGCTGCCACCTGTCCTAAATACCAAGTAATTAACACAATTTAGTGGCCGTTATAGAGAGGTTTTACTGTACCTGCATTTAATCCTTTCCCTGTTCTATATTTATTCCAAATTTCAATACCTTCTGAATACTCCTGGTCAGAATACTTATAATAAATATGGATGGTGAAACATTGTAGCTGTTTTAGAAAGTAAAGAAACAAGATCTTTCAAATTTCATTAGCAAACAGAGCAGACCCTGATCAGACTGATCCTATAGGAGCCATCTGATCTGGGTCTACTCTGTTTGCAATTGCGTGAAAATGCGTTTATATAAGGGAAAGGGTTAAGGAAATGAATGTGATAAAGTTTGAACTGTCAGATTATTGCTTGAAACTAGTCATTGGTGTCCTTTGTAAATAGTACAAACCCAGATGAGATGGCTCATTGAGGAGCCATCTCATCAGGGTCTGTACTGTTTATCATGATACTCTTTTCTTTAAAAACTTCCTGAATGTCTAGAATAAGCTTGGCCTGTTGGACCTGTTAGTCTATTTGAAAACTCAAGATTGAAAGGGCTAATATGTTTATGTATTTAAGGCTTGTGATTCTTTTGATTGGATTTACATTCAAAGAAAATGCTGGATCATTGATCTGAGTTTTAAATAAATTTGAAACACATGTCTAGTAATGAATCAACTTCAAATAGAGAAGAAAAAATACTTAAAATTGAAATGTGCATGCCAGAAAATGATTGTAAAATGTTAATGCACTGGTATCTGTGTACAGTGTAGATCAGAGGGCTCCTAGAGGATCCCCTTTAATCAAGGTCTGAACTACAACAGAGCCGTTCATTTATTTAACATATGAGTCTAAACCCATTCCTTCATAGGCTATTTTTTGGATCCAACCTCTTTGAATAAATCTACCGAAAAGGAACATTTACTAAAGAAAAGGAAAATTTTAGAATTGTGTAGTTTTGAAATCAGTGTGATAAAAAGAGCATTTGCTCCTATGGAGGTTCAGTTTACCTTCACTATTAACCCTTTCCCTGTTCAATATTCATGTAAGAAAAAAATGACATCATGTATATTTATTAGCAGAACTTTTATAATGTAAACTTTTCAAGGGAATTTTGTGGTTTGAAGAAAACTAAAGACTTAGATCTATATCGTGTCAAAAGCAAACAGAGCAGACCCTGATCAGATGGCTCCTTTAGGAGCCATCTGATCTGGGTCTACTTTGTTTACAAATGCTTGAAAAGGCATTTATATGAGGGAAAGGGTTAATCTCTAAAAAACCACTAGTAAGTAGAGAAATTGTCATTCAGTTGATGCTTGATAACAAAAACATGGCCTGCATGAGGCAACCACCTGCTAGTATAGCTTCCAATGTATATTAATACCTCATATTTTCAAACAGAGTAGAGCCAAATCAGACAGTTCATGTAGGAGCTGTCTGATCAGGGTCTGCTTGGTTTGCTTTAAATGGAATTTTATAGATATCTGCTTATAGTGTCTTAGAGATCTTGTCAAATATTTTTCTGCAAATTGTGAGAAACACACTTCTTTTTAGAAAAACAAAACAACATACAAATCAGAAATTTTAGTAGCCAATGACTAGTTTGACAACCAGTAATGCCAACCTAGGTATTCAATGAAAATTTACTATAGTGAAGATTTATCATAGAAGTGACCAATGTTCTGTTGATGAAAAATGTAGAATGTTCTACATGGTAGAATCAGTACTGGTATAATAGCTCTGCCTTTTGAAGAACCAAGAGTTTAAGTATTTCTTGATATTTGATAAAAGTTTAAATTGCATTTGCTGTTATTGTGTATATATTTATTTTGTTTGATATGACACAGAGGTTATAAACGTTTTGCTCGAGTCCGAGACTCTGAGTTTATTCTCAAGCATCTAAATGAGTTCAACACAAAGTCTGATCTGTCAGATACTTGAAAACTAAACTCAGAAGTTTTGTAACCACCTAGCATGACCTTAGGTGTTTTGACTTTTTATTTTCATTATGATGGTTTCATTTGCTCTTTTGAAAAGTAGTGTGTAGTTTAGTATGTATATATCGGTGTATACTATAGTGTAGATTTCACTATATAAAGTGAAAGATGAACATGTTCATCCTGAAAAAAATATTTTTATAGATTATTAAACAGACAGTCTCAGTGTATGTTTTACCTGCTTTAGCAGGATGACACTTAGGGATTACTTCTCCATGATCTTTCCATTTGTCTGTCTGACTGTCTTTCATGATGTTTACGTCACTTTTTTTCATCACACTTCTAAAACAAGTGTCATATTGTGAAAAAATTTGTAGGTTCTTTTTTACATATCATTCTTTATATTCTTGTAAAAGCTGTTCAAATAAAAGTTTTCTAAAAGAGTTGCAGGTCAGTTTGTATGTAATTTTCCACATGATTATGCATATCAATGTTATACACGCTCCTTATATTTCAGTGAGTGTATGAATTTAGAGATATGATTCATTTCCCTCATAATAAACGCCTTCTCACACATTTGCAAACAGAAGACCCAGGTCAGATGGCTCCTGTAAGATCCATCTCACCAGGGCCTGTTCCATTTGCTTATGGAATAATATAGATGTGATTTTGCAGTTTCTGCTCATGTAGAAAGATCCGGAGATTACTGTATTAAACCTTACCTCCATAAATATGTATTTCTACTCCTCTGTAATAGTCACTTCTTGAAATCATTGTGATAAAAAGAGCATGTGTTCCTTTAGGAGCAAATGCTCTATTTATCACAATGGTTTCAAACTACAAAATTCTAAACTAAAAAAATCTAAAATTTTCCTTTTCTCTAGTTATTTCTCCTTTTCGGTAGATTTATTCAAAGAGGTTGCATCTAAAAATAGCCTATGAGGGAATGGGTTAAGCAACCTGCTATTTTAGACTTCCATTTTATTCATTGAGTAGTCGTTTTAGAGAGCTTTAATTAACTTGCCAATGTAGAAAGATCCTGTGTTCACGTACCATTATAAAAATTCAGCATATAAATATTGATGATGTCATTATTTCCTATATGAATATTGAACATGGAAAGGGTTAAGTTTTTACCTGATGAATCTCCATGTAAGAAACAACGACGCCACGAAAATTAAATGATTTCATAATGGCTTAAACAAGGAACTTTTGACCATGGCAGCAACTGAATGTTATCTGTATTAGTGCATAAGCAAACGCCATGCCCCAATTTGATGACTCCTGCAAGAGCTCTCTGATCCGGGTCTACTCTGCAAAGGACTTAACCCTTTCCTTCATATAAACGTGTTTACCCGCATTTGCAAACAGTGTAGACTCAGATAAGGCCCTGCTCTGTTTGCTTATGGAATTTAATAGATTTGTTTCTTTGGTTTCTAAAATGGCTACAATGTTTCACCTTCCATATTTCCTTATACATATACATATAACTATTTTGTGAATGAATATTCAGTAGGTATTGAAATTTCAAATACTTATAGAACAGGGAAATGGTTAAAGGTGTCTCTATCAGGTAAATGGTTAAGTCCATTTATACACGATATTCATTGTAGAAGTACCTGTAACAGCTATTTTCTTGGTACTAAGCATCACCATAGTTTAGGTACAATGCGAATTATGCCGTGTTTCAATGGGAGATAACTGGAGATAGCGTACAGAAAAATATTGTACAGGTGTTATCTACCCTGTAACGTGTACATACCGGTACTTAAAATTACTTTCACTTTTTTTTCAAGAATAACCCTTCAGTCCATGAATATTTGTCAGAAATAATGACAGTATCAGTATTAATTAGCAGAATTTTTATAAAATATTCATGAATAATAGACTTTGTACCATGACAGGAACCGTAGAATCAGATCTGTTATTTCATAAGCAAACAGAGCAGGCGCTGATGGGACGGCTCCAGTAGGATCTACTCTGTTTGCAAAGGCACAAAATGGCGTATATATGGAGTATTGGAAATTATAAACGATAGAACACAGCTACAATAGTTTCTGTTTCGTGCGACCACCGAAAGAAGTCTACGAACTACGAGTCTTACAGGAAGGCGGGGGCTTATTGCATGCCGAGAGTTATGCAGAAAGCTACCATAGGAGCTTTCTGCATTATTACATACATCCAATTTACTCGTCAAGTTGTCGGTTTAGAGAGAGCTTTAACTGTACAGTGTATTTAATCATACTATTGCTCTATGTTTATAAACTCCTATCTCTGGCACTGTTTCGCATAATCGAAAATATCTTCCTACGCTTTACAAGTCGTGCCAGATAAAGGTGAAAATCGTTTAAGCTTACCGCTTTTAAAACGAGAAAGTGTGTATTGCGACATTTGAAAACTATGACGGAGATGCTGCAACAATCCAGTGTCGACATTGACCGTACTAATTAAGCATCTTGAAGATGTGAACCATCATGGGCAATTAGTGATCACATGTTACTGTGATCGTTGCTGGTCTGGTTCTACACTGGATCTTTCACATTTTCTCGGGTCACAGCTCATTTATTGGCATCGCTAGTACAGCTTACAGTAGTTCTAACCTGTCTTAAGCGGACATTTATTTATTAAACATAAACGTCTTAAAAAGCAGGTGGTTGCTTAATGCAGGGCAAAAGTAATGCAGAAAGCTCCTGTTGGAGCTTTCTGTATTACTTTTGACCTGCATGGAGCTACCACCTGCCTTACAGACACATAATTAGACCTATTTTGGATGGGCGCTTAAGGCAAGTTCTACTGTATAATTATTCTTCACCGCTATTCCGGTTGTGCTCACGAGATATTGTATCTAAATACTCTTATTGCATATCCTGTTGTAAAAATATTGATCTGTTGGGATTTTGCTTACTTTCAAGTTGTTATTATTCTTATTATTGACCGAGTGTAAATCATTTTGGATTCTGATGAGCCGTCGATATGCTCGGTGTCTCATCTGGATCTACAGCTGTATGCAAACACAAGTCAGGTCGCGCTTAAGATGAAGCTTAATAGGACAAAATTTAAGTAGTTTCAACCTGCCCCTCACTTCGCATTGACCGGTAAATGCCCTGATTAGACTATACAGTAAAACCTGTCCATAGATAGTAACTGTGTAAATAATTACAGTAAAATCCCGCTAATGCGACCAGCAAAAAGGGGCATAATTCACAGTGGAAAGGGCATGTGGTAGCTTAATGCAGGACGAAAGTTATACAGAAAGCTCCTGCATAACGTTCGTCCTGCATTAAGCAACCAACTGCTTATAGAGACAGCCATGTTTATTCATTAAGTGGTCGCATTAGAGGGGTTCTACTGTAACATGTCTAGCAGTTGATTGCCTAATGCAGGCCGAAAGTAATGAGGAAAGCTTACAGAGGAAATCTCTGCGTAACTTTCTTCCTGCATTAAGTTACCATTTTTTAAAACCCAGGATTATGCTTATTGTCTTATGATCGTTGTAGGCGAGGTCTTAGTCTACTGTAGTTGATTAAACCTCCACGTATTTAGAACCAAGTCGTTCTAGTACAGTAAAGCCTCGCTATTACGACCGCATACTTTATTAACATAGAAGTCTGTTAAAGCAGATGGTAGGGGCTTTCTACATAACGTCTGTCCTGCATTAAACCATTCCCGCATAGGCTATTTTTAGATCCAACCTCTTTGGATAAAATTACTACAGAAAAGGAAACTTTCAAAATTGTGTAATTGGAGTAAATGCTCTATTTACACAACGGTTTCAGAAAGTGACTTCTGTAGAGGCGCCAAAAGGTGTCAATATAAGGGAAAGGGTTAAACCACCACCTGTTTTAAAATTCCAGACATTTACTTCTTTTGAGTGGTCGTACTAGCGAACTATTACTGTGCGTGTAGTTCAAATGATAGGCTTTTACATGTACTTTTAACCCATTCCCTCATAGGCTATTTTTAGATACAACCTCTTTGAATAAATCTACCGAAAAGAGCATTAACTAGAGAAAAGGAAAATTTTAGATGTTTTTAGTTTGAAACCATTGTGATAAATAGAGCATTTGCTCCTATAGGAGCAAATGCTCTACTTATCACAATGGTTTCATGAAGGGACTTCTACAGAGTCGTCAAAAGCCGTCAATATGAGGGAAGGGTTAAGCTCTGGACCGTGTAATGTGACAATCATTGCACGGCACGGAGGTCGATATCCAGAAGTTATTTCGATAACATGCTGTTATTGCTTGTCAACCATCATTTTATTTTGGAAGCACAATTTTCAATCACAGTCAAACGTCAAATGGGGACATAAACTAAACGTTTTTTTCTGTTAACCTATATCCCGTTATTAACTCACGACCTGACTCGCATTTGCAAACAGATTGGATCCAGATGAGTTGATGAGTAACTCGGCGTCTCATCAGGATCCAATCTGTTTGACACTCAGTCAGCAGGGTTTTTTAACCATTCGCTTGCTATTCACGTCACTATACCTACCTGTAAATAGTGAAGACCCAGATGAGACAGCTCCTGCGGGAGCTGTCTCATCAGGGTCTGCACTATTTACAAGCTGATTGTGCAACCAGTGCACTCCACAGCAGTGATTGCACAGCGAAATACGTGTACATAGTGAAGATATATATAATTATACAACAGGGCATGGGTAAAGAAGGAGAAATGTAGGCTATTTTAAAATTCAGCAAGAGAAGGGTTGAAAGTTTGATCGAATCGGAAGCAGCCAATCTTGCGCAAGATCCAGATTTGTTCACAGCGGTGTTACTGTAAGAGTTAATTTCTGCGCACGTTATTGCAACGCAGTTATTGCGTGTGTGCCAAACGTCTTCATCTTGTCGACACGGGGGAAACTTGGCTCAGCATTTAAGACTCCCTGGAATGGTGTCATTTGCGTGTGCGTATAGTGGTAGATTCTGCACATGTGCTACTGTATAACTGTATGTACACGTGCGAGCGCAGAGTTATTATTTACGCTCTTAGTTGTTCTTAAATATATGTACAAAATGCACATATAGTAGCAATAAACATGATATAAAATGCATGTCTTTACTGTGGTACTGTAAATGCTGTATTTTTCCTCACTATACTACGTTTAACTATATGCAACTGTTAACCCCTTGAAAACGAGACGCTCATGTACTGACATTTGCAAATAGTGCAGACCCTGATCAGAGGGCTTTTAGAGGAGACCTCTGATGAGGGTCTGCACTGTTTGTCATTCAAACTCCTCTAATAAGTTTAAACATTTCATACTGAGTGGGCTATATATTTAAACACGGATGGACAATTCCACTATGAAAACTCAGCGTTGAAGGGGTTAAGGACATAACCAGATTGTGGCATGTTTATGACAAGACATTTTGAAATTTTAATCTCGTTTTTGCCCCATTAGGCTATACAGAAAATCTTCTCTAAACCGGAATTCTAGTTGAGAATAATTTCTATACTTTTAGTTAATGCAGGGTGAAAGTCATGCAGAAAGCCCCTAGAGGAGCTTCTGCATGACTTTCACCCTGCATTAAACTGCCACCAGTCCTGTCTCCAAGACCGATATTTATACGAAGTCCGGTTCAGAGGGGTTTTACTGTAATTCCTCCTAGTGGAGCTTTCTACATGACTTTCACCCTGCATAAAGCTCCCACCGGTCGTACACACCGGCATTAATACTACTTTAAGCGTCCGGTTTAGAGAGGTTTTACTGTATATTATAGAAATAGCTGTATCTTGTGCACGCCTTTAGATTTCACCGCAGGACGGTAATACCTTACATTATTGTTTTGCGCATTTATATCTGTGACATTTATAACGAATGTGAAGTTCATTGGACTCATTACAAAAAGCCAGTTGCTGCAAGTTTGTTCCATTTCCCGTTAGACGTATATTCGAGATTGCCAGCCAGTTTGTATCCTGATGAGGCACAGAGTTACTCGGCGTCTGATCTGGATTTAACTATTTCCCACGCATAAACGCGTTTTCACACTTTTGCAAACAGAGTAGACCCAGATCAGACGGCTCCTATAGGAGCCGTCTGATCAGGGTCTGCTCTGTTTGCTCATGAATACTGTTTCTACCAATACCAAACACTCCCGTGTACATATGCCATTACAAAAACTGGCTAATAGATATTCATAGTGTCAATATTCGATTTTCTCATATGAATATTCAACAGGGAAAGGGTTTGTTAGCACAAAGTCGCCACGTACTTGCATGCAGAGTTTTTTTTAAAACCCAGTTATTGGGGTTGCTCCACAACAAGAAAAAAGTTTCTTTGCGTTTCTGCAAATGATAGTCCCGGATCAGGCACGATTTTGATCGCGGCGTCTGATCATGGTATGCAGAGTTTGCAGGGACAGGTAGTTAAAAATTCTGATAATTCACACACAAAAGTCGGCCTTGATCAGATGCAGTGTTCATTGACTGGTCTGTTTCTTCACAGTTTACAAAGCATCAAATACATGTACAGTTTTTCTCGTGATGCACTGTCAATATTTCTCTCTCAAAAGCTTCAACAAATTGAAGTTAGGTTAAACTGCAACAAATCAGAATTTTAGCACATTGTTTACAGCAGATAATGGATTAACCCTTTACACTATAAATACGCATTTGCAAAGAGAGTAGACCCAGGTCAGACGGCTTTTATAGGAGCTGTCTTATCAGAGTCTGCCCTGTTTGCTTATAAATGCTAGTTGAGTCTGAGTTTCGTTCTCAAGCTTTTGATTGGTCAGATTTGAGTTCTCAAGCTTTTGATTGGTCAGATTTGAGCCAAAGGCTCAAATCTGACCAATCAAAAACTTGAGAACGAACTCAGACTCAACTAAAAGTTTTATAAGCATGGACTCAGATTCTATAATTTCTGCATTGGCCACATTTTTTTGTGTAATATGCCCTTTTGAAAATTAATCTTATATTCATCATTTCTTTCATAAACATTCATGGAGTAACGTGTTAAAAACCTGGAGATAAAGATACTAAATTACCGGCCCGTTTACACATTCGATAGTCCAAACATCAACAAAAACTGAGTAGCATTTCTGCACTCGTGATTACATATGCAATCAGTTTGGATTCAGATGAGACGCCGAGTAACTCGGCGTCTCATCAGAATTCAAATTGTTTGACACAAGTTTGCTGGTTAATTGAGAGAAAAAACCAACACCCACCCGGAATTTTGAAGCAGGCAATAATCCTGGCAGACGAGATATATTTGGCGGCGATAGGCTTAACTCTTTCGCTGCCAATTTTACGTCAGTGACTATCGCTGCAAACAGTTTGGATCCAGATGAGACGCCGAGTAACTCGGCGTCTCATCAGGATCCAAACTGTTTATAACGGTGACTGGTTTTTTTTAAAAACAATTATAGAAAAGTAGAAAATTGTAGCAGACGACATAGTTTGCAGACGACAAAAATGGCAGCTTAAGAGTTAGCAAATGAGGTATAATGATATGTACCGCATTAATTCTAATTGTTCTTGTGTGCGAGAGCAAAAGAGGATGATTAAGAAAGATATGATTACCAAAAACATAATCCATTCATAAGCTCTCTTACCTTCATGCTGCCGAAGTGAATAACTGAATAATGCCCCATATTGAATATATTTGCATCTGCCATATGCTTGGTGTTGTTTTTCCTGATCTCTAAACAATATCTCGTTTTGCCTGGAAATACAATCTTAAACATTGTATTTTACCAGAAAGCAAACTTGGTTATACATGTATTTGATTTGTTTTCCTACGACGCTGTACTGCAGGTAAAAAAGGGTGCATTTGATCAGTGCTGAAGATTGTGTAGGTTAGTAGAGCAAACTTTCAAGTCCAGCGGGTTTGAATGCAATCTTAACTCTTGTCATGCTGTAAACACCAGTAGGTCTGCTCAAATTCTGATCTGGAGCAAGTTTTACCTACACGTACTCCCGGTTTGTGCAAGCTCTTGGGGAACTATCAATCGAGTGTCAAACAGTTTGAATCTACAGTAAAACCTCTCTATAACGGCCACTAAATTGTGTTAATTAGTTGGTATTTAGGGCAGGTGGCTGCTAAAAGCAAGGTGGACGTAAAACAGAACGCTCCTATAGGAGCGTTCTGTTTTACTTTCACCTTGCTTTAAGCAGCCACCTGCCTTTAACACAAAATACTTGGCGTAATTTAGTGGTCGTTATAGAGAGGTTTACTGTATATGAGACGCCGACTATTTCTGTGTCTCATCTGGATTCTAGCTGTTTGCTTAGCATGATAAGGCTTAACCCCTGCAACGCTGAATTTTCAAATGGACTTTTCTAAACAGGTCAAGCTTGTGGTGAATATTTTGGGAGTTTTCTAAAGAAAAGTGTTACATGACAAACAGTGCAGACCCTGATGAGAGGGCTCCTCTAGGAGCCCTCTTGTCTGGGTCTACACTGTTTGCAAAGGACATTAGTTACTCGTGTCGCACATTGCAAGGGTTAAAACAGATACTACCTCCAATACAGTAGGGTTCAAAAGTATCATTTGTGTGAACAGTTATAATGGAGTGTGTCAAAGAAGACAGATGGACGCGACAAGAACGATAGATTCTAAAATAGGAAGCGAGACAGAGGCTTAAACCGTTATCCGATTTTGACGCATTTTCAAACGTATAAGACCCAGATCAGATGGCGCCTATAGAAGCCGTGTGTTCACAGTCTGCTCTGTTTGCTTATGGGATAATCCAGATCTGATACTGCAGCGTCTACATTGCCAAGAACTCATGTGTTCTGACTTCATATACTATTAGAAAAAAAACATAATCGAATTAATATTCATTGTGTCATTATTTCTTACTTGACTCTCATCAAAAGAAAATGCCTTACATTCTAAATTCAATGTTTCTCCTTTTCTTACTCCTTTACTCCATAAATACGCCTTCTACGCTTTTGCAAACAAAGTAGACCCATATCTATAGGAGCCGTCTGATCAGGGTCTGCTCTACCTTTGTCAAAATTTGTCCATGTACTATTATAACAATTAATCTAATTAATATTCATTAATTTTATTCTTATATGAATATTCATGGATGGAGTACACGGTTAAACAGGTAAATATTAGCAGAATGTCATTTTGGATCCGAGTTACTCTGCTTCTCAACTGGATAGAAAATGTTTGTAAAATGGAATCTCATAGTTGCCCACAACATATTAAATGTAAAGTGCAAAATAACAGCAAAAATTAAGATACTACATAAGTGTATATTGAAAACTGTATATTGAATAGTATAATCATATTACGAGTTGACTGATCGGGCTAAGTCGAAGATTAACACATTTACTCCGATAAATGGGACAGAGGCAAACTGCGTAGACACAGACCAGAGAGCGCATTGGGAGTTCGTCTGGTCAGGATCTGCACTGTTCGCTAAACCGGTTAAACATGTTCAATGATTTCCCCAGCGTAGAACTGCATGCACGAAGAATGAATAAAAATCAATTTGTACTCGTCTAACCCTTTCCTTCATTAATTTATGTAAAAACTAATGACTATTCATTAGCTGAATATTTTTATAATGCTATTCTGACACTGGATTTTTTGCCAAGGCAGAACGTATAGAATCATATCTGTATAATTCCATAAGTAAACGGAGCTTATCCTGATCAGACGACTCCTACAGAAGCCGTCTGATCTGGGTCTACCCTGTTTGTAATCTTGAGCGTCTCTAACAAATAAAGAGTTATTATAAGGTTAACAGTAAATCATCTCCATTCCTTACTGCTTATGCAATTATAGTAAAACCTCTTTATAACGGACACTAAATTGTGTTAATTAGTTGGTATTTAGGGCAGGTGGTTGCTTAAAGGAAGTTGAAAGTAAAACAGAACGCTCCTATAGGAGAGTTCTGTTTTACTTTCACCTTGCTTTAAGCAGCCACCTGCCTTTAACAGAAAATACTTGATGTAATTTAGTGTCCGTTATAGAGAGGTTTTACTGTATAGTAAAACCTCTTTAATCTGAACTGTTAGTTAACCCTTTACTCCATCAATATTCATGTAAGAAATAATGACATCATGAATACATGTATTAATTCGTTTATTTTTTATACTGATACATGAACAAAGGAATGTGGCCATGGCAGAAACTGTAGAATCAGATCTATATTATTTCATAACCAAACAGCAGACTCTGATCAGACGGCTCCTGGCTCAGGATCTACTCTGTATGCAAAGGCGTATTTATGGAGTAAAGGGTTAACACGTACTGAGGCCTGTTTAGACAGGTAACTGCTAAAAGCTCCATCAGGACATTTCTGTGCGATTCGCCCTGCATTAACCTGCCACCTGTCTTAAATACAGACATTCATTCTTATTTGAGTACAGTAGAACCTGTCTTAAGCGGTCATCAAAAAGAGGTATATGATTACGGGTCCTGTAGGAGCTTTCTGCATTTCTTTTGACCTATATTAAGCAACCGCCTGCTTTTTAAGACTCTGATGTTCAATAAATGAATTGTCGCTTAAGATATGTTCTACTGTATTCGATTTAGAGAGGGTATACTGTATTCCATGATTTCAATGGTATATTAGCCATGACTGAATAACCAAAATACCCCCTCCCCACGAAAACATGGATATCATAACTCTCCTATAGATGGCGATAAATGGTAAAGAAAGAAGTTGAATGGCCTAGAAGACCTGCCAAATGCTAATGATATGATCCAATATAACGACAACTTTGACTCAAAACATTCTCTCTATGTGCGGTGTAAAATAATTAACGATTTTCAAATTGCGCATGAAAACTGCCATAATGGATTATGCTCTCGCATTTGCACTCCAGTAAGCTGTAAAGAAGTTGTTTTTCTTGGTCTTATCCAAACAAACATGTTGTAAACAGGCTTCCTATATTTACGAGTCGTTTTATGACGAGGCTAATAAACGCAAATGGAGAATAAAATGCTCGCCAATGACAAGAATCAAACCTTTACTCCATAAGTATGCCTGTCCATGCCTTTGCAAATAGAGTAGACCCAGATCAGACGGTTCCTGTAGGAGCCGTTTGATCAAGGTCTGCTTTGTTTGCTTATGGTGTAATATAGATATACATGTACACGTAATTCTACAGTTTCTGCCATGGTAAAAAAAACCTGTCTCAATGTGATATTATATAAAAAAAAATAAAAAAAAAATTATGATATCATTATTGCTTACATGAATATTCATGGAGTAAATGGTGAACCTTTCTCCCGCCACCTGATTGCCATTTACAAATAGTTTGGATCCTGATGAGATGACGAGAACCCGTCGTCTCATCGGGATTTAGTGACATCGGTCAATACTATCTAGAGGGCTTGACTGGATCGGTAATAATCAAACTTGCACCAGGTCTAGATTTGACCAGACGTCATTTTTATACGCCCGTTTGAAAAAAAAGGGACGTATTATGGAATGACGCTGTCTGTCCGTCCGTCTGTCTGTCCGTCTGTCTGTAACATCTCTTACTCAAGTTCCGCTTGATGGATCCTTCCCAAATTTAACCACAATGTTTATCTGGACATGCTACAGTAGCACGCCCAGTCCAGGTACGTATATCCCAGGTCAAGGTCACACAATTGAACTTAGAATTTGCGTTTAGCAAAAATGTTAACCTGTCTGTAACATCTCTTACTCAAGTTCTGATTGGTTGATCCTTCTCAAATTTCACCACAATGTTTATCTTGACATGCTACAGTAGTATGTGTGTTTCCCGGTACGTTTATCCAAGGTCAAGGTCGCACAATTGGACTTAGAATTTGCGTTTAGCATTTGCGTTAAGCAAAAATGTTAACCTCAATTTATGTGGAACACATTTTTGTAAGTCCACTTATTTACATAACCATTTGCTATAAAGCTTTGAAACTTGTTCACCATTACAACCTGCACCTGTATGCAAAAGTACATAACTATGTCAAGCATTTTGACAGAATAATGTCCCTTTTTAACTTTTTTGGTTAAGGTTTTTGTTAAAGTCCACTTATTTACATAACCCTTTGAGATAAAGCTTTGAAACTTGGAACACTTGTTCACCATCACAAGCTTCACCTGTAGGCAAGATTACATAACTCTGTTCAACATTTTGACATAAGTATAACCCTTTTTAACTTGGAATTTTTGGTTAAGGTTTGGTTAAAATCCACTTATTTACATAACCCTTTGAGATAAAGCCTTGAAACTTGGTCGCACTATTGGACTTGGAATTTGTGTTTAGCATTTGCGTTTAGCAAATACGTTAACCTCAGTTTATGTTGAACAAGACCTCGGCGGGCGTATATTTAGATTTGTGTAGTTTTGAAACCATTGTGATAAATAGAGCATTTGCTCCTATAGGAGCGAATGCTCTATTTATCACAATGGTTTCAAAGGGTGGCTTGTGCGCCAAAAGTCGTGAATATCAGGGAATGGGTTAAAGCTTATATGACAAGACGGGACCCAATAACCGTTGTTCCATTTTGGCTTTAGACGGGTTATACTGTATTCAGTTTAGAACTGTTTACTTATTTCCACGATTACAATGGCATATATGTATTAATATGCGAATCGGATCTACTATATCTACATATATGATATAGTAAAAGCTATTACCTACTAACTTAACATGTCTACTCAGCGTACATTCGTTCTATCCTTGACTACCTATTGCATATTATGTGTGTATATATATAATATATGATGTATATGGGCCGGTGGCCTTACATACGAAATAAAGAATTTAATTGAAATATTGGCTATAACTGAATAATTCTGTCGATCATCGCAGACTTTTCTGATGAGATATTTCACAAAAAAGACAAAAATGATATACATATGTAATAAAAACAAACAGCAATAACCAAAATATCCCCCTCCCCGCGAAAACATGGATTTTATAACTCTCCTGCGGCGATAAATGGTAAGGAAAGAAAGTTGAATGGTCTAGAAGACCTGCCAAATGCTAATGATATGATCCAATATAACGACAACTTTGGCCTAAAACATTCTTTGCACGTGCGGTGTAAAACAATTACATGTAATACTTTTCAAAATGCGCCTGAAAATAACGTCATAATGGATTATGATATCGCATTTGCACTCCGATAGGCTGTAAAGAAGTTGTTTTTCTTGGTCTTGTCCAAACAAACATGTAAACAGGCTTCGTGTATTTACGGGTGGGTTTATGACGAGAGCTAATAAACGCACATGGGGAATATAATACTCGCCAATGACATGTATTTAATTAACCCTTTACTCCATAAAATACGCCTTTCTACGCCTTTGCAATCCTGTAGTCCCTGAGCCGTCTGGGTATAGATGCCATGGTAAATATGTGTAACCTAATTAATAATCACGAGGTCATTAATTCCTTCCATGAATATTCATTGAGTAAACAGTGAACCTTCTCCTGCCACCTGATTGCCATTTACAAATAGCTTGGCTCCTGTTGAGATGACGAGTACCTCGCCGTCTGACCGGGATTCAAACTGTTCGACACGAGGTCTATAGTTTATACAGGGCTTGACTGAATCCGTAATAGTACCGGGTCTAGATTTGAGCAGACGTCATTTTTACAGCGGGGTAAGGGTTAAGTGAGCGAATTGTAAACAGATTGGATCCAGATGAGACAGGAAACAGGAAACACGACGCCCCATGGAAGCCAAGCTGTTTGAAATTCTCTGTGTTTCCTTGAGAATAATGATCGTAGACAGCATACTGCAGTCAACGGCGACTAACTATGGACTCGCATGGCTCGCTGCAATGGGTGTATCAGCGATTATCTTTACAAATAGTTTTGTTCCAGTTGAGACGCCCAGTAACTCGGCGTCTCATCAGAATCCAAACTGTTTGTCACACCGATTACGTATTAGAGAAAAAATGGCAGGAAAGTCCACTCTGAAACTTAAATCAGACGACATTTTTTGGAGATGAAAGTATTTGGCGCGAAAAGCGCTAAAGAACCAAAATGCTTCATAATAACAGTTTACCATACGTTTGTTTATATACCTGTAGATGATGGTAAATGTTCAAGTTACAAAACAAATACCTTTACATGAAAGAGACGCATTTGCAAAAGATGTAAACCCAGATCAGACATTTCCTGTAGGAGCTGTCTGGTCAAAATCTACTCCGTTTGCTTTTAACTCTTTTGGCGCCAAATTCAAAAGTGTCGTCTGCAATAATAATTTCATATTAAATATAATTCTAAATTAAATAATAAAGATATATTAGTGAAACATTTATTTTTATAAACCGGTATGCTTGGGCTAAAATAATACAGAAAACAGTGCAGTCCCAGGTCAGATGCCGCCTTGAAAAGGCGGCATCTGACCTGGGACTGCACCGTTTACAATGGTGCCAACAGGCGACATTGGTGCCGAAAGAGTTAAAATAATATAGACATGCCTGTGTCACTGTGAATTTATCTATGCTATTATATTTTATGCTGATAGTGTCTCCTCAATGCAGGGCTTGTGCTTATTTGAAGTAAATAAACTGAAATAAGCTTATTCTGCATTTTTTGTCACGGCCAAAATTACCATTGTTCATAATAACACTCTAAAATATCAGCTAGTTGATATTCATTAAGTCATTATTTCTTACATTAATTTCCATTAGGTAAATTGTCAATTTGGAATTACGATCTCGTAAGAGTCCAGAGGAGGCATTAACCCTTTAATCCATGAATATTCATGCAAAAAATAACGACATCATGAATATTTATGAGCTAAATTTTCAAAACGGCATATGTACACAGGATGTTTTTGTATTGGAAGAAACTGTAGTCAGATCTATATCATGACATAAACAAACAGGGCAGACCCTGATCATACGGCTCCTATAGGAGCCGTATGATCTGGGTCTACTCTGTTTGCAAAGGCGTGAAAATGCGTCTTACTGTTTATATAAGGAGGAGAGTTAATGTGGTGTAGGTACTGCGTATCGAACAATCCTTGCTCGTCCCTTGATCTGTTCATCGTCTATCGGACATAAACACCGTTAGGTATAAATGTTTCATCAGATTAGTACTCTATTGAAGCATTCAACTACGGTATTAATCTTTATCCCGCCACAAGACTGGTGTCTGTTCATTTCTGTTGCAAGTTTTACCCGCATTCTATTCGTTTTAGCGTTTGAGCATCACTTAAACCGAATTTTAAATCTGGATCCAAGCTGTTTTGCAATTGTTGTGCTTTTAAACTGACTATGGGTTAACAACTGTCGGTCGAAAATTGATCTTTAACAATATAAGTCAAGTGTCGTTTGCAAAAAGTAATATACTCATAATATGTTTACAAAAGCAATCTCCGCGTCACTCATGATCTTTATTATGCTATAAGATCGGCCTCGTTGGCATTTGCACACAGCTTGTATACAGACGAGAAACCGAATGATTCGGCGTCTCCTCAGCAGACCTATCCAAGCTGTTTGACACTCAATAAGTAGCTTCACAAAAACTTGAACCAAACGAATTACAGAGCAAAAGTGCAATCAAGAATTGTGGAGTAGACTTTATTTTTACAACAGAATAAAAGTTGAACAAAATATAAAGGATAGTCTCTCACAATAGGCTGTTACCAGATGTCACAGCTGATAAACAATACTATTGTATACATATGCTCGTCTCACATTTGTAACAGAGATGGCTGTCAGATCTTTACCTGATACACACGCCTCTTGACGTATTTGCAAACAGAGAAGACTTCGACCAGTCGGCTCCTGTTGCTTATGAAATAATATATATATGATTCCACTGTGTCTAACATGGGAAATATTCCTGCGTCCACATGACATTATATAAATATCAGCTAATAAAAATCCATGGTTCATGAGAATTCATTAGGTAAAGGGTTGCAACTCACAATATAACATGGCTTACGTGAGCTCGCTACAAAGCGACATGATCAGACAATATTTTGATAACGATGATACGGCAAAATCTTAAAGTTATTGATGATATTGATCGAATGACAAACAACCCCAACAGGAAGAAGGAAACACAAGAAACGGAAGACGAAACCGACGAGCAGTGATGCAAACGAGATACGGAAGGGGCTTTACAACAATGATAATCCATCATTTGGTCTTACTGGCAATTTTCAGCTGAACTGCATTGTCGTTGGTGGAATTTTAAGGGGGATATCTGTTTTTATTTTTATTTTTTTGTCAAATGTTCAAATATTTAACGCGACCTAACGCAAACATCTTTGAGGGAATTCCAAATGTTCGCTGATCGGTAAATGAAAGATTACCCCGCATACTACTGTAGACAGCAGTACATTAATTTTGTTTATCAATTTAACCCTTCCAATGCTGGACACGCAGGCATTAGCATTTGCATACAGTGTAGTCCCAAATCAGGAGTCCTCTGATCAGGGCATCTACCGTTAGTCCATCAAAATCATATATAGAAATGTCAAGCCTTTCATACTGAGAAGAATCTATACTTAACCCATTACCTCATAGGCTATTTATAGATACAACCTCTTTGAATAAATGTACCGAAAAGGAGCATTAACTAGAGAAAAGGAAATTTTTAGAATTTTGTAGGCTGAAACCATTGTGATAAATAGAGCATTTGCTCCTATAGGAGCAAGTGCTCTATTTATCACAATGGTTTCACAAAGTGACATTTACAGAGTCGTCAAAAGACGTCAATATGAGGGAATGGGTTAAACACCCCCTCTGAAAATTCAGCGTTACAAGAATTAAATTAAAACTGTAGAAAGATTATGCTGATGAGCGAATTTACAAGCAATTTGAAATCAAAACACCGAGTCGCACCAAGAACATCTGAAGGCATTTTATATCGACAAAACGCTAGGGATTAGCGCTTTTTGTCTGCGTCACTGTTCGAGATTTTCTTCCACAGGTGCCCGTATCAAATTTGTTTTAAACCTTATCGCTTTGAAAAAAGAGCCTGCTTCAAAAACTGTTGCGATTTTACCTTACATCGGGTTCATTGAAGTTTTTGAGAAACTACTGACCGAGTGTCAGGTAGCTCGGATCCTGGTGAGCTATTCGGCGTCTCATCTGGATCCAAGCCAGTCTAGATTAAAGCTATTAAAATGATGATAATTTGAATTATTTACAAATCGGCAGAAAGGTGAGATTGAGTGACCGAACACTTAGGGTAATTAGGATGTTACTGCAATGACATGTTCAGTGTCTCGCCAGGTTTAAAAAGTGTACTCAGTAAGGTAGTGTCTCTTTCATGCAACTACAGTAAAACCCATCTAAACCGGAATCCTAGTATGGAAGAAGGTAGATAATTTTTTGCAGGTAACTGCTTAATGCAGGTTGAAAGTCGTGCAGAAAGCTCCGCCAGGAGCTTTCTGTATGACTTTCACCCTACAGTAAGCTGCCACATGTCTCCAAGACCAATATTTATACTAAACTGGAAGTCCGGTTTAGAGAAAACTGTGCATCATTTATTAACATAGGAGTCCGTAAAGACAGACGGTTACTTAACCCTTCGCTTGCTATTCACGTCAATATACCTACCTGTAAATAGTGAAGACCCAGATGAGACAGCTCCTGCAGGAGCTGTCTCATCAGGGTCTGCACTATTTACAAGTTGATTGTGCAACTAGTGCACTCCACAGCAGTGCTTGCACAGCGAAATACTTATACACAGTGAAGATATATGTAATTATACAACAGGGCATGGGTAAAGAAGGAGAAATGTATATTAAAGTTCAGCAAGAGAAGGGTTAATGCAGTGCAAGAGTAATACAGAAAGTTCCTATAGGAGCTTTCTGTAGAACATTCGTATCCTGCATTAAGCTCCAACTTTTTTTTTAAATCCAGAAGTATACCTCAAGTGGTCGTATTAGAGAGATTTTACTGTACGAGTTTCTATATGTGTGAAGACTAGGAAATCTTTGCAAACAATTTAGACCACATGCGACTCCTGGTAACACTGAGGCTGTATCCAGTGTGTTTGATATGGTGGTGTACTTTTGCCACCGTTTAACTACTTAGGCGTTGTTTTAACATTTCACCGTGATAATTATCTAGTTAATGATTACATGTATTTGAATATTTTGTGAAACCAGATACGTATCTGACGGATGACTTCTTACAAACCACACGTCATCATATCCTTTAAAGTTTAAGTACAAAGTACTTGTATTAGTTTTAAGAATGTATATAGTCTCTTATAACTCTGTTGAAGAGCGGCAGTGTGCAAATTTTACGTGTTCTATATATGTTGAATTACACTTGTCATTTTGTACACTGAGGAGAAATAAATAAATACGTGTACGTTTATCTGATATGAAAAAGACCTACCTGTGCTCTTAATATATTCGCAAACGCGTTCTCGAACTTTTCCATGAAACTTACCGTTAAACAAATTATCTAAAACTAGGTTGCCGGTCCTTATATTCTGTGATTTTCGGCGGATGTAATAACAATTCGCAAACATATTAGCAATCCTGTTCTTGAAACCCTTCCTTTCGTCAAAACTTTCTATGAATTACATACTCGTAACAGGTTTCTAGTTAACGGCAATGTGCCTATAAGTGACGCGTTTATAAGTACAGTTACTTCGGTACTATTTCTATTATATATCGAAATCGGATTACCCGAGATAACACGAAGTAAAAGTTCGGTCCTTCAAAAGGTTATAACACAGAATTGTTCTAAATTATTCACTTCACACATCTAGAAACACACGTGACAGCCTTATTAATGCAAGTCGAAAGTAATGCCGAAAGCTCCTACAGGAACTTAAGCTGTGCACATGATAATTGTTCTGATTATCTAGAAATAGGATGACTCGACCATCTGTTATCTCGAACTTTTTGATGGTCCCTTGAAGTTCGAGATATCGAAGTTCAAATGGAATAACATTTAGGTTTAACTTAACGTAGTAGGGTGTAGAAATAACTTACAAATATTTATTTATAATTGCGAAAGTTTGATGTTCAAGTATTGATGTCGGTGATTATATTCGCACACGTTTTAGAAAATTCGTGTGTGTTTTCTAACTGCTCGGCGGTGTTCCCCCGAGGTGTTCCGAATGGTGTTATGCATGTATTGGCAATACAGTAAAACCTCTCAAAACCGGAATTCTAGTAGAGAAGAATTTAGATACTGCTTTCTGCATGACTTGTACCCTGCATTAAGCTGCACATGTCTCCAAGACCAATATTTATACTAAATTGAACATCCGGTTTAGGGGGATCTTATTGAACTTTAGTTATAACATGTTTTAAAGGCTGACATCGCAATAACATTTGTTCAAGAACAAAACATTACGAGTGGCGGTGTAAATCGTTATTATTGATTAAAAATGCGTTTAACGATAACGTTGTTCAGGGAAATCTTCATAAAATGATCCATTTCTATCATTTCAATGATTATGTTACCTTTTTTAAAAAAAAACACCAAACAAACAAAACAAACAAAAACAGACAAAACCGCGTTATTTTAAACAGATTGCCTTTAAATAACATGATAAATTGATTAACAGGTTGTGGTTTAAGGCGCATAATTCATATTCAGATATGTAACTGAATTTTAGGTAAATATTCCATAGATCACATGTTAAATACGTATGTGACACTCGTACGAACACGAATTCTATGGTAAACGCCAAGTTGTTGACTAGATACATGTATGTGAATCTCAACACGGTTTTCTTTTATCTATTTATTTATTTATTTATTTATTTATTTTTATTTTATTTGTTTGTTTTTTTGTTTTTTTTTTGGGGGGGGGGGGGTTGGGGGGGGGGGGGCTAGGAGGGGGGGGGGCTAGGTTGTTAACTCTTTCGGTGCCAATGTCGCCTGTTGGCACCATTGAAAACAGTGCAGTCCCAGGTCAGATGCCGCCTTTTCAAGGCGGCACCTGACCTGGGACTTCACTATTTTCTGTATTATTTTAGCCCAAGCATACCGGTTTATAAAAACAAATGTTTTACTAATATAGCTTTATTATTTAGTTTAGAATTATATTTAATATGAACTTATTATTGCAGACGACACTCTTGAATTTGGCGCTAAAAGAGTTAAGTGGTGGCACAAAAAATATACGACCATGGATTGAGAGTTGAGACTATTCTTTTTATTTAGGAATAGAACGGAATTACTATGTAAGTGAAACTCGAGCGTTTGGACCCACTTGATTATGCAGAATTCTGATATTAGTTAGTCTGGTGTAGAAAAAAGCCAAAGATAGAAAACACATATCTGGTTGAACGAATTAAAATAAATAAATGTTTTGGAATGTATGCACATCAACGTATGTTAGGTCTGTTGCAGTATTCCGGTAAGAATGTCTGTTATCTGATGCGATGCTTTGAAATAGTTTACAACGTGAAAGTGGGCGTAATATAAATAAACTGTTGGTATGAATGCAATACCTGCTGTTAATGTTTGAATCAGCACAGGTGTTATAATAGACTGCCTAATAACTAAGCAATCTTTGTATCAAATTCCACAGAAATAAGAGACTCTTCTATTGTCGAACAGTATGAGCTTATTTGAACAAAATGAGTTACTACAAGTACTAATGATGACGATGATGATGGAGATAATATCCGTAGATAATGAAATTGATAATGATCAGGAGTAACAGTAGTTGTAATAGTCGTTGTGACTCTAGCTGTTGTTGTTGTAGTAGTAGTAGAATAATTAAGTTGTAGTGATGGTGGTTCTTGTGGTGATGATAGTGGTAATTGGTGTTCATATTGAATGGCGACTGTTTTAGGTGTAATGGTGGTGGTAATTGTAGTGGTGATGGTAATGACTGCGTAGGTAGAATAATTTGCGGTGAGAATAGACTGTAATTTGGGGGGGGGGGGTGTATGCGTGATATGGTGGCGGTTGACCTGCTTGTAGTGGCGGTGGTAATGGTCGAATAGGTAATGAGTGTCAATGTGGTAAAGGTAAGAATTAAGACTTGTAGCGGTGATGGTAGAATCATTTGTAGCTCTACTTGTGAACTTTAGTGGAAGTACCTGATTGGGGTGGTTGGCCTACTTTTAGTGGTATTGTAATGGCTGAGATGGAAGAATAGTTTGTAGTGGGGGCATTAAATAGTGAAAGCATGTAAAGGTAGTGGTTAGAATATTTTAAGTGCTGGTGGTAGTGGTTGTGATGGCGGAATATATTGTGATGGGGACTTTACTGGAGGTACATGATGGTGATGGTTGACCTACTTTTTGTGGTAGTGGTGGTGGTGGTAATGGTTGTGATGATGAGATAAGTTGTAGTTTTGACTTTAAATAGCTGAAGTACGTGAGTTTGGTGGTTGATCGACCTACTTTAGTGGTAATGGTAATAGCTGTGATGGTAGAATACTTTGTAATTAGGGCTTAATTATATTGGAGGTACGTGGTATGGTGGTGGTTGACCTACTTTTAGTTATGGTGGTAATGGCTGTGATGGTAGAGTAATTTGTAGTGGTAGTTTAGTGGAAGTACGTGATTATG
Source organism: Azorinus chamasolen (assembly GCA_963576725.1). Taxonomy (NCBI): domain Eukaryota; kingdom Metazoa; phylum Mollusca; class Bivalvia; order Cardiida; family Solecurtidae; genus Azorinus; species Azorinus chamasolen. The sequence continues at coordinate 50,165,895 of OY755235.1, forward strand.
GTGGTGGACCTACTTTAGAGGTTATGGTAATGTCGTGGTGGTTGAATAATTTGACGTGGAGGCTAGGTCTTGACGGTCACTAGCATAGACATGTGATGGTGGAGGTAATGATTGGGATGATAGAAGAAGTTGGTGCATTTGGTAGTAGCAGAAAATTGTGGTGATACGGATTTTGGGGTTTGATGTTATGCTTGAATTTGAATTAGATCTACAGAAGATCCGATCTTTAAAAGCGACCACTGATTACATAAGCGTCTCAATATCAGTTTTGAAACAAAATGTAATTGCTTATTGCACGGCAAAAGTAATGCAGAAAACTCCATATGATAGGCTATATATATAGGCGCTTTTGTATTACTTTCGAAATGCACCAATCTGTCGTCTGTCACGAATTATACTTCTTATTAGTAAGTAGATCTAGACTCTTTTAGAACAAATGATTTTTTTCTGTTGATCGTCACGTTTTTAGTGCTGTGGGCTATAATAGCAAGAGAAAAGACACTTATAGTTCATTCCGCACATGTGTCCGAGAATATTTTTGTCTGCAGACGACTAGCAGATTCTGTCCTTTGTACGTATGTAAACATCTTCTGAAGCATTTAGATTAGACTAATGTTATGTACAGTAGGCTGCTGTAGATCTACTAACAAACTTTGTGCACACGAATCGAAAGCCAAAACTGTTCAGTAATATTTTCTTTTATTTTCATGTGAGTTAGACAGTCTAAGGATAGCTATTTCCATTTCCATTTTCTTTGCGTAGTAAACAGTCTCGATATGTACAGAGACGATGGTGAAATTAAACCGACTGTTGCATTAATTATGCCACATCCGGGTTACTGAATGGCTGCAGTCGGCTTAGAATATTCTGCTGTGGGTAAATATTTGCATTTTTAACTGCATTTAAGATATTTTGATGTCAAACATGTATTAAGATTGATTTGTAATGTATAAACCGATGCAACTGTATTCAGTTTAGCTCAAATCATTCTGTGTTTATCAGTAAACGACTATGAAACTGTGTTTATATCGGAAAATTACGAAACGCAGAAACGTGTTTTCATACCGGCGAAAATTTGATTGGCTGAACCGTCAACTTTTCCAAGTATTGACCAATGAAACCGCAAAAACTTAACCTTCACCTTTAAATATGTGAAATGTTTACGTTATGCCATGTGGAAAATATAGTATCCAGTCTCATTAATTAAGGACAATTTAACAAGTGTCAACACATTTTGTTTTCTTGTATGTTCTTCTGTTATACATTACTATGAAATGCGAAAGAACAAGACAGAAATTGTTTATGTCTTAATGTTTAACCGGAATACCTGATGAATACAGTACTGTATTCAACTACAAGATGAAATTTCATAGTGGAATTTTTATCATGAGAGAACAGTAGAAACATAAGCACATCTATCTTATTTCACAACAATAGGTAAGGTAGGTATAATCAAAGAGCAGATCACGAACAGATGGTTCTTATAGGAACTGTTTGATCTGGGTCTGCTCTGTTTGCAACTTCTTGCTGTAGATACTACAGAGCCTTTCGGCATACACGGCCTTTCAGCATATACATGCAACTTACTGTCCATTTCAATAAACTTTGTCACTGAATTTGAACGTAGATTTTTTTTTTCATTTCTTACCAGATTGAGATCAAATTTAACCCTTTCCCTCATATAAACGTGTTTTCACGCATTTGCAAACAGAGTAGACCCAGATCAGACGGCTCCTAGAGGAGCCGTCTGATCATGGTCTACTCTGTTTGCTAATTAATAGAATTTCAAAGATCTGTGTCTTTACTTTCTAAAATGGCTACAATTTTCCATCTTCCATATTTTTTTATAATCATTTTATCTATGAATATTCAGTAGGTATTGAAATTTGGAATGAACACAGAACAGGGAAAGGGTTAAGCCACATGTCATTGTTTTTCACATTTTCACAAATCTGTCCAATTTTCCCTTGAATCCATCTTTAAATAAAGATTTCAGGTCTAAAACAATTGTTTCCCATTGTAAACAAACTTTACATGTTCATTTAAAATTGCAAATGGCAGACAAATGTCGTGGAGTGCAATGTTTGATTTTTTTCCAGGGTAATTATAGCTCTTAAAAGATGATGTCATACTCGAAATTATGACATTTATTTTCATATCAGTATGCAATTCATCCCTGTTGAAAAATCTATACATCTGCCCATCCAGCTGTTCTTAAAGATTTATAACAATTAGATGTAACTTGTTACAATATTAAGGACATAGACGGAACTTTACTATTTAGAATCTACTCGCAGCTTGGACCAAATGACACGTGCTGGGAAAGAGTTGATATGTTTTTGTCTGACAACTTGTCAGAACTAAAGATAAGTTGCAGAATGATCTACCACAATCTCATATTTCTCAGTTAAACCCTATTTTACTGCAGCTCATTAGAATCACCTAGGCTTAGAGGTGTTATTGATGGAGATTTCTGTATCGATATATCAATGGAAAAATATCAAGAATATATTGATTTCTGTACACAGACATGATTTATGCTCTGTAGTTACCCCCATCTGAGTGTCAAATCAATTTTTCATGAAATAACAGTCAAAATTTTCAAGGGTTCCGTTTCGGAAATATCTATGCAATAACGCTGAATTAGGCCTACCCTACCGAGCAAACAACGGAAAATGGCAGAAATGAAAGTATGCATGGACAACACTGGACATTCTTCAGAAGAATTTAACTGCAAGTATTTAAGAAGTTACCAACCTGTAAGAAATATAGCCCGTGGAAAGGTTTTTATTTGTCTTCCATTTGTATCAATATTTTGAAACCAGTATCGATATTGTATCGACTGACGTGTATCGATGATATATATTGATATCGTTCCTATCAATGACACCTCTATTTTAGGCTAGGATATTCTTATGAGTTTCAGCAATAGAGGGGAAAATATGAGGTATTGTCATAACTTCAGCATTTGCTAACGTTGGCTATTATTTCTTTACTATTCGTAGAAATATTCTGAAACTATACACACTTGCTCACTATCACATTAGCACCCCCATGCGGTGCTCTTGTTATACGTAACCTCCCATAACAAAGTACTGGGGGTGTACTGGAATCAGGTTGTCTGTCTGTCTGTCTGTCTATCCATCTGTGGATACAATTTTGTTCAGGCTTTTTCTTCTTTTCTACACTTTAACATCAGTTTTGATGAAAGTTTAGTTATCTACCATGTGCACATTCAATTTTTATTATGATCCGACCACTATTGCAGGAGTTACTGCTCCCTTTTCAAGATGTTTGATACTTTTTAGGTAAAATAGGTTGTATGAAGGTGTCTGGGGTATAACTTAACCCATTCCCTGATATTGATGCCCTTTGACGCCTCTGTAAAAAGTCACTTTTTGAAACCATTCTATAGGAGCAAATGCTATATATTTATCACATGGTTTCAGAAATACACAATTCTAAAATTTTCCTTTTCTCTAGTAAGTCCTCCTTTTCGGTAGATTTAATCAAAGAGGTTGGGTCTAAAAATAGCATATGAGGTAATTGGTTAAAAAAATTCCTAATGCTGTTATAGTGAGGCTTGCATGGTGTGTAGAAATTTTGAAACATTTCCAGTCCTTGACTGATAATTACAGGTGTGAACATGTTCCCTTATTATACGCCCGTTTGAAAAAATGGGACGTATTAAGGAATGGCGCTGTCTGTCCATCTGTCTGTCAGTCTGTCTATCTGTCTGTCTATCTGTCTGTCTATCCGTCTGTAAAATCTCAATTTCAAGTTCTGCTTGGTGGATCCTCAAATTTAACCACAATGTTTATCTTGACATGCTACAGTAGCATGTCCAGTCCCGGTACGTATGTCCAAAGTCAAGGTCGCACAATTGCGTTTAGCAAATGTGTTAAAATATCTGTCTGCCTGTAACATCTCTAACTCAAGTTCTGCTTAGTGGATCCTTCTCAAATTTTACCACAATCTGGAAATGCTACAGTAGCATGAGTGTGTCCTGGTAAGTATATCCAAGGTCAAAGTCTCACAATTTGAATTTGAGTTTAGCATTTTGCGTTAAACAAATTGTTGACCTCAATTTATGTTGTAAGTCCACTTATTTACATAACCCTTTGAGACAAAGCCTTGAAACTTGGAACACTTGTTTACCATCACACGCTTCACCTTTAGGCAAGAAAACATAACTCTGTCAAGCATTTTGACAGAATTATGACCCTTTTTAACTTAGGATTTTTGGTTAAGGGTTTTGTTAAAAGCCCTTTTATTTACATAACCCTTTTAGATAAGGCTTTGAAACTTGGAACACTTGTTCATCATCACAAGCTTCATCTGTATGCAAGAGTAAGTAACTCTGTCCAGCATTTTGACAGAATTATGGCCATTTTTAATATAGAATTTTTGGTTAAGGTTTTTGTTAAAGTCCACTTATTTACATAACCCTTTGAGATAAAGCCTTGAAACTTGGAACGCTTGTCTACCATCACAAGTTTCATCTGTTTGAAAAAAACGGAGACATATTATGGAATGGCACTGTCTGTCTGTCTGTCTGTAACATCTGTAACTCAAATTCTACTCAAATTATCTGCACATGCTACAGTAGCATGGGTGTGTCCCAGTATGTATTTTAAAGGTCAAGGTCGCACAATTGGACTTGGAATTTGCGTTTAGCATTAATTTTGCACTAAACAAATATGTTAACCTCAGTTTATGTTGAACAAAGCCTCAACGGGCCTATATTGTGCCCACTGGCACTCTTGTTGCTGCTGTATCACAGCAACTGTTGTCGAGAACAAAATGTATACAACGATCGACTCTGCTGAACTGCTAACACATTTTTCAACATATTTGTTGTCAAATCATTGACAGTTCTTCACTGCTATGTGTTGACATCATACATGATTCAGTCTAATGTACGCTGTAAGAGTTTTATCTCAACTTTTATTCTCCCACTTTTCAATAACATTTCCCAGGAAATTATTTGATTTTGTTTGTACCAGTCTGTGTGTATGAGAAATGCTTAAATAAGATTATAAATTATTATTTTTCAAACACATTAGGTATATTTTTTTTATATTCATCAAAGTTTCTTTTTATCAAATAATGTCAAGGTACAGTTGTAAAACAATTTTCGAGATGACAGTGTGTGTGTGTTTTTTTATTTAACCCTTTCACCGCCGCAGTCGCATAAATGCACCACGACAAATAGGGCAGTCCCAGATCAGACGTCGCCTTTTTAAGGCGGCGTCTGATCATGGACTTCACTATTTGTCTCAATCTCTATTTCTATATATGTGCTTTATTCCTTTGGAATTTGCATTTATTTATCTCATTTTCTTATTTTACTGAATTATTTAACAAAATTGGATTGCAGACAATTAGAAATTTGGCGCCGAAAGGGTTGAAGAATATTTTTTCATCATGTTGTGCATAGCCACTGTCAGATGTGTACACTTGTTCTGTTCAGTTTTTCATTTCGGAACTACTTTAATGATTGAAATAAACAATGGAAGCAGTGGATTCTGGGAAAATATTCTTCAGTAATACTTAGCAAGCAACCGTATAGGCCAAGAATATGGTCTTTGGTACTCAAAGTACAGTATTTTAATTGAGTATTGGCAGCAGTTAGTATTCATTACGCTGACGTTATTGATTCAATTGAGTATTCTGAATTTTTGTCACACATACCGTATTATTCCTAATAGACGCCCCTGCCCTAATAAAGGCCCAGGCTATTTTTGTAGGAAAAATCTACTCAACAGGCTAAACTCAAGGGAAAATCCAAATTCAAATCCATCCAAACCCAGTATATCTTGATAAAATCCAGTCAATCTAAAAGTTAAAATGAACACTTATGTAACGTTAACAAAAACTTCTGAACGTAGATCTATTTACAATGTCATGTGTGTCCAATGCTGTGTAGGAGAAAGGCTTGCAAAGTCTCTTTAGCCTTGTTGCACCACTCTCGTTTCTATCTGCATGAAATAGTTTGCTTGCCTTATGCTTGCCAATTTGTTCGGCAACGCCAACAACTTTCAACTTAAATGAGGCAGTGTAGAACTTGTGAGTCTGTTTCGGCTCCATTGTGTAGCTCTCGCTGATTTTTGGATTTAGGGAAAAGCTTACCTTAATAATCGCCCCCCTTTTGGAAAATGTTAGGCCCCCGGAGTGTTTATTAGGAATAATATGGTAGATGTGAAATTAATTGAGTATTTGGTGATTTTCAATTGAGTACAGTAAAACCTGTGTTAAGCGGCCAGTCAAGGGAAGCGGCCAAATTGACCGCTTAAGTGAGGTGACCACTTAATCGAGGGGTGGATATTTTGGGAGATTTTTCTGTTTGGTCAGACAAACGCAAAATATATCTACATGTACTTTAATGCCTTATCCAAAAGATTATGTATTTTATCCTTGTAAATACAGGTAAAATACAACATGTACTGTAAATTGCATGCACAAAACAAAAAATAAACATCAGGCAGAATCATTCGACACATCCGGAAATACAAACGTAGATCTACACTTCACTCGATTCTCTAACGTGAGGAACTTACGTTTGGAAAAGGCGTGAATATTTTGTTTTGATGTTATCTCTTTTGATTCGGTAACGTTCAGACAAACTTCTCAACACCCCCATATTTGCATATTTATAACAGGTAAAGGAGTTGAAAGGATTATCAGGCCATTGATTATGATCTTGCCCTAAGGCCAAGGTCAACGCTTGGTTTTTTCGTTCACTTCCGACATAACGAAAAACACCGAAGCGGCCAATCTATGCACTTTCCCGACACAACGGAAGTTTCCGAAGCGGTCACGATATTTCGATCGGCGATTTCCGTAATGTCGGAAAGTTACGATGCGTAATTACCATTTTGACATATGTCAACTGGCTGTGTATTGGGTTTTCACACATTTCAAACTCGGGCCGCCAGGCTGTCTGCTGGCCGTCTAATGGGGTCGAAATATAGGGTTTGGGGTGAAATATGGTGGCCGCTGGCCGCGGAAGGAAGGTGACCATCTAAAACAGGTACATTATAGACTGATTTTCTTCGGGAGGATTTCAAACTGACCGTTTAGACGAGGTGACCGTTCATTTAAGGTGACCGTTAGGTCAAGTTTTACTGTAATTACACAAATACAGTCTGTCTGTTCTTCTGGTTTTATTTTGGACTAACTGATGTCTTGTTTCAGTTTTAAATTGTGCTTTTTTAGCTCAATTACTTTAATAAAACAAGGAGGAATATTCTACTCTCCCAGGTGTGGCCTTCACATGTCATCATTGTGGGCATTTTGATGCTGCCATTGATGTAGGTTTTTAGGTTAAATTTTTTAATACGAGAGTTTTCTATGAAAGCTTTTGCTTTGAAATTCTACTTACTATGTAAGGAGTTATCTAGATTGAAATTTTACATACTTATGTCCCTTTTTTTGTCTTAGGTTTTGAGGTTTATAAAGCTTTTATTGACAGACTTTTTTCTGAAACTATAGAGGGTATTGCAATGACTACTCACATTTGTTTTGGTTGATCAGGCGACCTTGTAGTACAACTTACTTCCATAACTATGAATTAATTTTAAAGACAATTGTATCATGGTTTCAAATTTTCTTTTGAAATACCCTGTCTCAGAAATAATAGAAGAAATTGCTATGAAAATTCACAGTATTGTACAGGGCCATTAGATGATCCTGTGTGTCTTTAATTTTTAGCTCCACTTTTTCAAAAAGTGGAGCTATTGTCATGACCCTCTTGTCGGCATCATCGTTGGTTAACCTTTTTGTTAAGGTCCATTTCTCAGAAACCATCAAAGATATTTGGTTCATATTTGGTATGTATGTTTACTATCACAAGGGCAACCCATTTCACAAGGGTAGGTAACCCTAAAATTAATTTTGCCATAGTTTTGCCCCTTTTTCGACTTTTTCATTGTTGGTTAAGTTTTATGTTAAGGTCCATGTCTCAGAAACTGTCCAAGATATTTGGTTCAAATTTGGTATGCATGTTAAATATTACAAGGGGGACACATTCCACAAGGGCAGGTTACCCTAAAATTAATTTTGCTATAGTTATCTGCCCTTTCTGACTTAGGCTTCCACTACACTATCCAGCACTAAAGAAAGTGGAGCGCGCTGTCTGCGGACAGCTCTTGTTATAGTTTCAATGCACTTAGTTCTGAAAGTTGAATACCGCATGAGCCAGTGGTAGGGGCCGTGAGTACTATTGCACTTTATAATTACTGCTCATGAACAGACTGAATAAAACCAGAGTCTGCAATTTTCTCTTTTCACATTGCTACTTTTGCTTTCGAAGGATCTCCTGCTTTCAGAATTTCTATAACTATGGATTGAATTGTGACTGAACTATGTCCCATTTTCTGGCCCTCAGTTCAGAGCCATTAGTGGAAGTTAGTAAATCTGTTGATGTGTTTAATGTTTAAAAGATCAGGTCAACGTTGCAGTGAATGGTGGTTTTTTTTCCTTCAAATAATACTTCTAATAGCCGAGTGCTCTATCATTAAACCTTTACTCCATAAATATGCCTTTCTAAGCCTTTGCAAACAGAGTAGACCTAGATCAGACAGCTCCTGTAGGTAAAAATAGATTTCAGTGACCTATTTCTTTAAGACATCTCTTAACTGCAGAACAAAAATTGATCAGACTTCATACTAGGAATGATCCTTAGATGGTCCCAGGGACCGAATTTAACATATTTATCCACTGGGAATATTTTCTACTGGCAAAATGAAAAACTTACTGGCAATTATGCAATTTATACTTTTATTACTGCTCTGATCTAATATTTCGACCACTAAGGGCCTTTTTCAAAGATTATCATGATAATCTTTGAAAAAGGCCCTTAGTGGTCGAAATATTAGATCAGAGCAGTGATAATCTTTGAAAAAGGCCCTTAGTGGTCGAAATATTAGATCAGAGCAGTTCAAGTATTTATGTATTATATTAATTCCCTATTTTGGAATATTTTCTTCACTGTATACTTTTATTGTTATAACAATAATAGACTAAACACTTCAAGTCTACAGTCAAGCATTTTAAGACCAGCACTTTACAATTTTACATGATTGCAGATATTACTGTAGAGCCAGATCAATTCCCAAGCTAGCTTAAAAAGTGAAGGTCTGTGGGATCGCAAGTCAAAAACTATCCTCATAGTTTTGATCAGAAAATGATTGTTTGGAGTATCCCAGTAGATGTATAGATGTAGTCTTAGACTCACAGTCATTAGGCTGCCGAAGGCAGCCTATACTTATACGCCTTAGGAAAAGGTGCATGATTAACCGCGGTCCTGTGTTTCTATAACTGCCGACTTCTACGGATTTTTTTTTGTTATCTCGTCTTTTCTAAAATTCATGAAAATTATATTGTTTTTTCAAAAATTATGATGTACCCATTTATTATTGTTTAAACTCTGCACGGTGCTTTTGCATTTTAATTTCATATGCACATGTTTATGAACATGTTCTTCGAAAGCGGTTTTTTAAATGCTAGTGATATAGCTATAATTAAAACACAATTTTAGTATAAAGCACCGTGGCATAGGGGTAGCGCGTTAGCCTAGAAACCAAGGGTACCCGGGTTCGATCCTAGGTAGATACGAAAGTATTTTTAGCTCACCAGAGCACAAAGTGCTCAGGGTGAGCTTTTGTGATCGCCTGATGTCCGTCGTCTGTCGGCGTTTGTCGTGCGTCGTGCGTCGTGCGTCGTGTGGTGTGCGTCGTCAACAATTTGAACTTTAAAAGTCTTCTCCTCTGAATCTACAGGGTTCTCAGCTTTCATCTTTGGCACATAGCATCACCTATAGGTCCTCTACAAAAGTTATATAAATTATGTCCCTGGAGTCAAAATTGGCTCTGCCACGGTCCCAGGGGTGGCCAGTTTTTTCTAGCTGACTGTTGTTTTCTGTACAAGTAGCAGAATGCTGGGCTCACTTAGGTTAGGCATGGGGAAAACTTCAAAAATCTTTTTGTCAAAAACTACATGTCACAGAGCTTAGATATTTGGTGTATAGATTTACTTAGTATTCCTTATTGACATTGGTAAATATCATAGTTCTGAGGTTAAAATTGGCCCTGCCCTGTTGGTTATACTTTAAAATATTATTTTACACTATAAAGGTTCCTCTGAACTAGAGGGATTGAGGTCACTCCATCTGTGTTGCATAATCACTGAATAGGTCAAGTTCCTGGTCAAAACTCTGCTTCAGAATTAGTCTCTGTTTGCTCACACTGTTTTAACCCATTCCCTCATAGGATATTTTCAGAATCTGCCTCTTGAAAAATTTCAGAATTGTGTAGATTTGAAACCATTGTGATAAATAGAGCATTTACTCCTATGGAGAAAATGCTCTATTTATCACAATGGTTTGATAAAGTGACTATTTTACCTCTTTGAATAAATCTACTGATAAGGAGCATTAATTAGAGAAAAGGAAAATTTCAGAATTGTGTAGATTTGAAACCATGGTGATAAATAGAGCATGTACGCCTATGGAGCAAATGCTCTATTTATCACAAAGGCTTTTTTTCAGATCCTACCTCTTTGAATAAATCTACTGATAAGGAGCATTAATTATAGAAAAGGAAAATTTCAGAATTGTGTAGATTTGACACCATTGTGACAAATAGAACATTAATTTACTCCTATGGAGCTTTTGCTCTATTTATCACAATGGTTGGCAAATGCTCTATTTCTCACAAAGGCTTTTTTCAGATCCTACCTCTTTGAATAAATCTACTGATAAGGAAAATTTCAGAATTGTATAGATTTCAAACCAATGTGATAAATAGAGCATTTGCTCTATAGGAGTAAATTAACTCATATACAAACCACATATAAAGTTACATACCGGACTGTGTCAGATAAGAATCCAAACTTTGTGCTAATTTTGGTCAAGTCATGCTAAGCAGTGATAGGGTTGTCATCTGTTAGAAATGTTGTCTGCTTATTCAAAGAGGTAAATCTGGGTCAACTCTATTTGCAAATGCGTGAAAACATGTTTATATGAGGAAAAGGGTTAATTAGAGAAAATGAAAATTTCAGAATTGTTTAGATTTGAAACCATTGTGATAAATAGTGCATTTACTCCTTTGGAGCAAATGCTCTATTTATCACAAAGGCAAATGCTCTATTTATCACAATGGTTTCATAAAGTGACTATTATACCTCTTTGAATAAATCTACTGATAAGGAGCATTAATTAGAGAAAAGGAAAATTTCAGAATTGTGTAGATTTGAAACCATTGTGATAAAGAGAGCATTAACTCCTATGGAGCAAATGCTCTATTTATCACAAAGGCTTTTTTCAGATCCTACCGCTTTGAATAAATCTACTGATAAGGAGCATTAATTATAGAAAAGGAAAATTTCAGAATTGTGTAGATTTGAAACTTTTGTGATAAATAGAACATTTACTCCTATGGAGCTTTTGCTCTATTTATCACAATGGTTAGCAAATGCTCTATTTATCACAAAGGCTTTTTTCAGATCCTACCTCTTTGAATAAATCTACTGATAAGGAGCATTAATTAGAGAAGATGAAAATTTCAGAATTGTGTAGATTTCAAACCATTGTGATAAATAGAGCACTTGCTCCATAGGAGTAAATTAACTCATATACAAACCACATATAAAGTTCCATACCGGTATGTGTCAGATCTGAGTTCAAACTGTGTGCTAAATTTGGTTAAGTCCTGCTAAGCTGTGATAGGGTTGTCATATGTTAGAAATGTTGTCTGCTTATTCAAAGAGGTAAATCTGGGTCTACTCTGTTTGCAAATGCGTGAAAACATGTTTATATGAGGAAAAGGGTTAAATAGAGAAAAGGAAAATTTCAGAATTGTGTAGATTTGAAACCATTGTGATAAATAGTACATTTACTCTTATGGAGCAAATGCTCTATTTATCACTAAGGCAAATGCTCTATTTATCACAATGGTTATTATCACCAGTTATTGTTAACAAGTTTTAATTTTCCATTTCCATAACAATTCCGTTTGTATAAATTGTTGAAATCGCGATTTTTATACAATTTCTGCTTTGAAACAATCATCAGTACTCTAATTCTGAAGGGGTTCGAAACGTTCAGGTGTGAACTGGTTTTGTTACGAAACGTGCTCTACAAGAGTTGTCGTTCGTTTCTAAATACGCAATATATCAAGGAGTTGTTAGGTTATGCGTAGTAATATGTAATGGAAAATGAAACTTTTCCACATATTTTTTGTGCGTTATATGCTTTCCAAGTTAACGTTCGGTAAACGTTCGGTATTGGACTTAGAAAATATTTATAATAAAGCAAATCATCCCAGAAAGCTTGCCATTATAATTATACAGAGAAAGGGTCAAATAACACCCCACAAAACAGGTGTCCAGTTTTGTTTAGAAACATACATGTAGTTGAAACTTTAAAAATCTTTCCCTCTGGTGAGCGATTTCAGGGCCATCATGGCCCTCTTGTTTTTCTTTTCGTACGTCAATTTTGTCTTTTTATTTCTTATTTCGACATTAACGTGCTTTTGTTTTAAATCCATTTAATATTAGCACCCTGTCATTAAATATCCACACATCGTCCTGTATGTAGAACCTACTCCACACTTACACAAATGACACCTTAACTCTGATTTGCTGATGAAATGACGTCAACAAGTTAACAAGTGAATAACTGATTAACTGTCAGTTGAATTTGGTAACTAGTTGAATACAAACTTTTTATTTCAAAGTTGCTTTGCATAATAAAAATGCGAACACAAAAAAACCTCTCAAACACGACAGGTTAATAAGTGTTAAATACATGTATGTTCTTTCTCTGATTTACATTCATTTACAAGCCCTCCATTGGGTTTTTTCTGCAAGTATACTATATAACCCGCTTCTTATTTTATTTATTTATTTATTGACATTTAAGGTCTTGGTTTACACTGCTGATCTTGCCACCTGATACATGTTAGGCAGCCATTTTACGCTTGCGTAAAACCTCGCTTGTCCCTGTTTAATATGGCAACATAACAGCACAGTAGTAGCTGTTGACAGTTGGCAGGTTAGTACTGGTCAAAAGTAATACAGAGAGCTCCAAATAGAGCTGTTCGCAAATACTTTTGAACTGTATTAAATAAGCAAGCTTTTGTTATCTATGGTCACAGGCTCACTTAAAGTCACTCCTCGATACTGTACTGGCAGTGTTGCAGCCAGGACGCTTAATTGTGGGATTCCCTCCTTTTTCTAAAGAATCCCCCGTTTTTTCACTGGAGAGGGTGCCTATGCGCACTAGAGTTTCAATATTACTTTGCTAAAACAATTCCTCACTCAGGCTGTCAAAACAGCTTGTAGCGTGAATAGCTTTCATAGCGATTCTGAACCGGATGTTTGTTAACTGTCATGTAAAGGTAAGGCTAAAACGCGGTTTGATATCTGTACTTAGCCATCATATTCTAAGGGAACCCGGTAATTCCAGGTACGTGAACAGTTGTCTGTCCAAGATCTGCAAATTTTCGTGTATATACTCTGTTAGTTTATAGTTAATTGCGCTTATGATAAAAAATAAAACACCACTCACAACTGAAAATTAATAACTCGTGGAGTAAAGTAATGTTTGCCTGCACCGTCGGACGGTCCGACTTTTAGTCCATGCCCATAACTTATATTCTATAAATATAGTGAAAGTAAAAACGTGTGTCTGCTGTAAAAATTGTCAAATAACAATATCTTAAAGAAAAATCAGCGACTACTTTGGGATAGGTACCCTTACTATAACACTGTAGCATGTTTACAGATAGGGAAACTCAATATTGGAGCTGATTTAAAGTGCTCACAACTGCCGAGTTTGGTGATTTTTCCCGAAAACAGATTAGAGAAATCGGTAATTTTTACTCGCAGAAAACTGCAAGTTTGTTACTTTTCAACTCGCAATCTGTAAATCTTGCTCGCATTTTGCGAGTATGCGAGCTTAAATTCGGACCCTGGGTCCTCAATCAAAAGAGAAATACAATGGTCTGAACAAATTTGGTATAAATCTATGTACATAATATATCACTTTGCCTTTTAATCAGGTGAGCGAGTCAGGGCCATCATAGTCCTCTTGTTTCATGCATTATAGCTCAATTATTTTCTTAACCCTTTCCTTCATATAAAACATGTTTTCATGCATTTGCAAACGGTGTAGACCCAGATCACACAGGTCCTGTAGGAGCTGTCTGATCAGGGTCTGCTCTGTTTGCTTTGGAATTTGAAAGATCTGTTTCTTTACTTATTTTCTATAGTGGTTACAATGTTCAATCTTCCATATTTCATTTTAAACTCTTTTGTCCATGAATATTCAGTAGGTACTAGAATTTAGTATAAACATAGAACAGAGAAAGGGTTAAAAGAGTTTGAAATGACACACAATGGCAACCTGCATGAGCCCACTGACTTGGGTCTACACTGTTTGCAGTTCATTCCTACAGATATAGAGGCTCAGCATGGATTCTCAGTAGTTCAACGTCAGACATCTGAGACAGCTCTATAAAGCATTTGGGAATAAGGCCAGCGATCAGTCATTAAATGGAAATACCAAAGTTCACAGAATATGCCAATAAAATCAATGTTCAAGCACTTCCTTTCAGATGTGAAGCAAATTGTGTCTGCTTTAGCTTGCTAAATTAGTTAGCAGTAAGACAAGCTTATTGATTCTGAGTTTTTGTCCATCATAGTATAGTGTTGGACTATGAGTTTTGCTATCTTATGTAATTGTTTAGAACTCCACGGCAGTTTTTTTTTTTTTTATCAGTATGGCTTATTCTTTAACTCTGCACATGAAGTATTTATGTCTACAGAAACTGTTGTCTACTAACTACAATTCTGAAAGTAAATTTTTCCTCCATTAACTTCTCTTTAAAGATGTAGTCAGTGTTACATTGTTTGTAACTCAGCATCTCATCTGGATCTAAACTATTTGCATAAGGAATCATGAATTTGGTGCAAGCCTGCAGAAAGTTAGCAGAGATCATCAAATGTCATATGTCTCTAGTCCAACATAATATTTTAGGTTTGTCTTAAGTCACAATATAGTCCAAGAACAGGAAAGTATTTTAAGCTTGACTATTTTAGGAATACGAAGAAAGATATAGGTAGAAGCAGAACAAACGATCGAGGACAATTTCAATGGAGACTGGATTTATTTACCAAGCTTTCGGCTTTACACTAAGCCTTCATCAGGGTTAAGAATAGTGAGGTTAATTCTACTTAACTGGGCATCAGCGTTGGCTTTGCCTTCTAGTTTAAAGTTTTTCATCATTTGGCATGTATTGAATAACTTGGAGAGTATTTGTCTCCTAGTAAGATATGCAAATAAAAGAGAAAAAATGATCGAAACTGTGAATAATTAATATCGCAATCAACATGACATTAATGGTCATTTTGTCTGATATCTCAAACTGTAAATAACTATGCTGAAGGTCCAAAACTGTATATGACAGTATACTATGTATATTATTTAGGGCAGAGATACACTTGCAAACAACACACCTTTTTATGCCCCCAAAGGCGGGCATATAGTAATCGCATTAATTATACCAAACCGCATGCATGTATAGTTAACCCTACATTCCCGACTGATTATTAGCTCACCTGAGCCAAAGGCTCAAGGTGAGCTATTGTGACCGCCTGTCGTCCGTCGTCCGTCTGTCCGTCTGTCCGTCTGTCCGTCTGTCTGTCTGTCCGTCTGTCCGTCTGTCCGCACTCACCAAAGGGTAGTTGTGTGACTTTTTCTAAGTAGTCCCACAAGTAAAATCATTAACCTGGCCATCTCTTGTGACATTAACCTGGCCATTTCTTGTGACATTAACCTGGCCAGTTGTGGGACATAGGGTTAGGGTTAGGGTTAGCTTCCAGATCATTCTTTTCCAAAGTTAGAGCCAAAAATAGTTTTTCTTGTGGGACTAGTCACACAAGAAAAGATCAAAGGAAAAAGTCACACAACTACCCATTTGTTAGTACGTCCGTCCGTCTGTCCGTTCACTTTTATTTCAAATGACTTCTTCTCCTAAACCACTGGGAGGATTTCAACCAAATTTCACAGAAATGTACCTTAGGATGTCCTCTATCAGTTTTGTTAAAATCATGACCCCCGGGCAAAAAATGGCCCCGCCCCACTACTTTTACAGGTTTTTTTTTTAAATCTTTAAAAATCTTCTTCTCTGAAACCACAATTTCTAGAGCTTTGATATTTGGTATATAGCATCATCTAATGGTCCTTTACCAAGTTTGTTAAAATGATGACCCCCGGGCCAAAAATGGCCCTGCCCTGGGGCTTGTAGTTTTTACATAGACTTATATAGGGAAACCTTTAAAAATCTTTTTGTCTGAAACCACATAATCTAGAGCTAAGATATTTGGTATGAAGCATCACCTAATATACCACTACCAGGTGTGTTCAAATAATGACCCCTGGGCCATAAATGGTCTCACCCTGGGGTTTTATGCTACTTAACATCAGAATCTGTAACACTTAAAAGGTAATTTCCTCACAGTTATTTCCCTTGTCCCATCAGCATAGCCATAAGGGACAAAGGGAGATAACTGCATTGGAGTGCTAGTATCATTCTATTTATAACTATTTATAATAAAATGTTGAAGGTGAATCAGTGTAGCTGTTTTAGAAGGCATAGAAACATCTATCAAATTCCATTAGCAAATAACAGACCTTGATCCTATAGGAGCCACCTTATCTGGGTCTACTCTGTTTGCAGATGCATGAAAACAAGTTTACATGAGAGAAATTAAGGGTTAAATAAACAACTCCAGATCTGCAGACCAGCAGCAGGTCAAAGGTTACAGCTGCTGGGCAGTAAAATCTCTCCAGGTCAATGCATGACTCTTAACTCTTTGCATGCTAGTGGTGAAACTGTGATTACCTATGCAAACAGTTTGGATCCAGATGAGAGGCCGCATACTGCGGCGTCTCATCAGGATCCAAACTGTTTGTCATCTTAACCATATTTTTGCAAAAAAATGAAAGTAAGTTTATTTTAAGAATTGAAGCAGATGACAATAACTTTTTGTTGCAGACGAAACATTAAAGGCATTTTGACCCATTAACCCCAGTGTGTAGTGTGAGTGATGTTAAATGGTGTCTTCCAATGTCTCTCAAATTAGATGTGAGAGATATAGGAAAGTAACAATTCAGGCAATCAAGGAAAATGATCACCATCTAGACTTTTGATCTGGGTCCAAACCCAACTGATGTAAGTCATGGTAATGTTTAAGAAAACTGTGAAAACATGATTATGAAATGGCCCAACTGATATAAGTCATGGTAATTCTTAAGAAAACATGATAATGCATTTGCCCCCCCCCCCCCCCCCCCCCCCCCCTTAACAATGATAGGTGTTAAACTTACTACTGTGGATTAAGTCTGCTGCCCCAAAAAGCATCTTAAATATTACTTTTTTTTATAAAATTTGATGACAACACATTAAAAAGTTCTAAAATGTCTGAATCTTGTATGATATTAATGAAATAACTAAGTAAATATAACTTCATTATAACAGTAGAGGTAACTCTTCTCAATTTCAATTGTTAAAAATACTAATGACCCGTTTAATTGAATTATCTTCAGATATTCACACCTAGAGCTAGAATTATTTCTAAACACCTATTAACCCTTAACCTGTTTGCTTTGACAAAAATTGATCTGGGACTACTCTTGTTTGCTAATGCTTAAAAAAATTGTTATTGCCATAAATAGAAGTTTTAGCTTTGAAAAAAACTGTAAAATCAAATCTATATCTTGTCAAATGTAAAAAGAGCAGACCCTGATCAGACAGCTTCTATAGCAGCCGTCTGATCTAGTCTACTCTTATTTTTAATGTGTAAAACACATTATTTCTCTGAAGAGAAGTTTTTGCTTTGACAAAAACTGTAGAATCCGATCTATATTGTGTCAAAAGAAACAGAGAAGACCCAGATCAGACAGCTTCCGTAGGAGTCGTCTGATCTGAGTCTACTCTGTTTGCTAATGCATAAAAACAGCTTTATATGAGGGAAAGGGTTAAACGATTTTTAAAGATATTCTTATTGGTCATTTCACACAAAAACTGGCATTATGTACTGCCTAGCACTCTATTTGCCTATATACCTGGGTCAAGGTATAATTGCATAGCTTTATTGAAGTCATTTGAATTTCTCAAAGACCAGTTTTAGGCATTTTGAGCTAAGGCAAAAATGGCACAAGTTGTAAACAGTTTAGATCTTGGTCAACCAGTCACTTGGTATTAGTTCTGAATTCAGTTCAAGTTTATTCAGCAGTGAAAGGGTGAAAGCAGTGCACTAAGCTTATTTCATCTGCTAGAAATGTTGTCCACTGAAAAATTAACATGTCAATATACATGTATTACTGTAACTCAGGTGAGCGATATAGGGCCAATGGCCCTCTTGTTACAAATAAGAAATTTTCACACCACCGTTCACTTGTACACACACAAACAATGGACGACACGGTCGATGTCTGGTTGAAGTGCGAAGGTGTGAAAACACACAATTTCGAACCAGTGGGTCCATTTAGCATGGAATTTACGCATTGGGGACTGCATATAAGGTTCGAACCAGTGGAATTTACGAACCAACGGATGTCGAACCAGCGAGTACGAAATCACATGAAATTAATAGGCTGGGACTTGGGACTTAACAATCTTTTCGAACCAGCGAAATTTTCGAGGTATCGGGTTACGAACGATCGAGTCCAGACTGTATTAGTCTGAGTCAGAAAATTTGTTGAATACATAGTGTTTATGATTTTTCTCAGACTACAGGTCTGACTTGTTGTCCTAATTAGTAACTAGTCAAACATGCTTCAAAATGCACTTTCATCAATATATGACTACCAAAACTGAATTTTGTTTGAACAGGGACTGTTCAACTCACAGATTTTTTCCATTGTAGTTATACATTGTATATCTGTTGAAACACTGATGACTATTATTGATCACATGGCTATGCCATAAACTTTAGTTTTTAACCTGCTCTTTGACTGAATTGATATTCATATATGATCTGCTATGGCTGAGGAAAAAAATGGGAAAACAAATTCACATGAATTTCTTTAAAAGATATAAAATATGCATAAGCTATCGAGGACGGAAAAGATTCAGAACTTATATGAGTTACGTTAATGTAGCAGGGTAGAGATTGTGGTGAAACAGTTGATAGGCTTAGACTGTGTGGTTTGGTAGCTCAGAGTGTTGGCATTGTAAGCCAACGACCCTGGGTTCGAGTCCCACTTGAGTCACAACTTTTTTACCATGTTACATTTGGCGCCCAACGTAAATAGCCCACAGGATGATAAATATGAAGATAATTTGTAATAATAAAGGAGCTCATGGAGTGTTCTTTGAGTAAGAATTTGGGAGGAATTATTGTGAAGAGATGGGTGTGTGTAGCTGGTTAGAGATTGTGGTGAAACAGTTGATAGGCTTACAGACTGTGTGGCTTGGTAGCTCAGTCGGTAGAGTGTTGGCATGGTAAGCCAAAGGCTCTGGGTTCAAGTCCCAGTTGAGTCACAACTTTTTCACCATGTTACATTAAACAGCTTCTTTTCATGTTGTGGTCACTAGTTTCTTAAAACATTCATTGAAAAATAAATGCATTTCGAAGCATATTTCACTATTTGACCTCATTATGACATAGTGTCCGACTGTCAAACATTCGGTGTAAGAGTGATAAAGATCATTAAAACTATTGATTTGATGAACTGTTCACCAGTTAAATCATTTGCACATGTCATGAACTAGTTGATTGCACGGAAATGCACTTAACCCTTTCCCTGTTCTATGTTTATTCCATATTTCAATACTGAATATTCATGGACAAAATAGTTATATATAATGAAATATGGAAGGTGGAACATCGTAGCCATTTTTTTTAGAAACTAAAGAAACAGATCTATCAAATTAAAAGTTAATACAGTAAAATGCCTCTAAACCGGGACGATAAATTTAGTATAAATATCTGTCTTAGAGACAGGTGGTAGCTTAATGCAGGGTGGAAATCATGCAGAAGGCCTTTCACCCTGCATTAAGCAGCCACCTGTTTAAAAGTATCTAAATTCTTCTCTACTGAAATTCTGGTTAAGAGGGGTTTTATTGTATATTCTTTTCAGCACCTTTGGATTTTCTTGAAGGGTGTTGTGATTGTAGTTGTAAGAAATACCTATTGCCCTTTTAGGTTGGTTTAAGATAGATCCAATTTGATAGTATGTTGTCTTGTATCAATGTTATACTCAAGAATGCTAATGGAGGCCTTGGTGATACTGATTCAATTTGATTCACAATTTGTAGGAACACTTTTAGTGATATTAAGTTAGCATTCCTTACTTGCTCACCTTGTGTAACTTGACCAGTTAACCAATTTAAGCCTGTATTTCCTAGTGAACTTGTCAAAATATATTCCTGTGTTTTCACTTTGAAGGGATGTTTCTGCAAGAACTATTTTTCCAATTTGACCTTTTGGCTTTAGAAAATGATTGGTGAGGCAAAAAGTGCAGACTCTGATCAGCTGTCTCTGTAATCTTTATTTGATGAATATTCATGCAAGAAATAATGACTATTAATATTGATGAATTGAATTTTAGGAAAAATGCATTTAAATTTTTTTTAATTTTTATGCCTCCAAAGCTAGGCTTTGGGGCATATAGTGATTGAACCGTCCGTTAGTGCGTTTAAGTGAGGCAGAATTTGCTTGTGCGGAGCATATCTCCTACCATACTTTGGCTAGGATCACCAAATATGGTGTGTGAGTGCATCTTGGGATGGTGGAGTGTCACATACTATTTATAGGTCAATATGACCTTGAATTTGACCTTGGGCTTCATTTACAAGAAAAACTTGTCCAGAGCATTACCTCCTATACCGAATCAGCTAGATCTCCAAATATGGTGTGTGAGTTAATCTTGGGATGGCTGAGTGTCATGTTCTATTTTTATACGCCCGTTTGAAAAAACGGGACGTATTATCGAATGGCGCTGTCTGTCCATCCGTCTGTCCGTCCGCTCAAGTATACTTGTGTGACTTTTTTTAAGTACAAATATCCTTTGTGTGTCTATTTTTTCTTGTGTGTCTAATCACAGAAGTAAACTGCACGTCATACTAGTATAAAATTATCTTGTGTGTTCATAAAAAAAGTTTCGTTAGGAAGTGGCACAAGTAAAGTGTCCATGTCCAAAAGTGTTTATAAAGTGTCGTTATCCTGGACAAGATCATAAGTTCATATTTAGCGCGTCTAGATTTGGGAACCATATGTTATCAGATTCGTGAACCAGCATAGTCTCGATCATCACGAAGCTGTGTAGGAGGAGTGCATCAAATAGAATAGCGTTTCAGTGGTCATGTTATTTCCGTTTTTATTGGAGAGGAAGCGGAAGTATGTCTAGTAAAACAACAACAACAACAATGGCGGAGTGTAGTATGTGCAGTTTACTTCTGTGACTAGACACACAAGAAAAATAGACACACAAGGGATATTTGTACTTAAAAAAAGACACACAAGTATATTTTGTGAGAGCGGATGGACAGATGGTTGCTTAAAGCAGGCTAAAAGTAAAGCAGAATGATCCTTTAGGAGCATTCTCCTTTACTTTCAGCCTGCTTTTAGCTACCATCTACTAGAATGTAGGAAATATTTCTTATGGTGCATAATCATGACTATATAAAGTGGAGTCATTTTCTTGTGGAAGTGGAAGACCAAATTAAATGCATTAAAATTAGTATCCATGAAGTAAAGGATTAAAGATAAAACTTTTACTTCTTTTAGTTTGGCCATAACAAAAAAAAAACCCCAGAAAAAAGCACAGAAGGTTTATTCTATATTTAGATTGTGTCCAAAGTACATAAACACATAAGTGTATATTTGTGAGTAAGCAAAAAATTGCATTTATACAAGGCTACTTTAGACTCAAGAAAAAGTCACAGAAGCAGATAAACACACAAGTATACATCCGTTAATCTGTCCGTTGTCTGTCTGTTTGTCTGTCTGTAACATCTCTAACTCAAGTCCCGCTTGATGGATCCTTCCCAAATTTAGCCAAAATGTTTATCTGGACATGCTACAGTAGCATGTCCAGTCCCAGTACGTATATCCAAGGTCAAGGTCACTTAATTTGACTTAGAACTTGCGTTTAGCAAAAATGTTAACCTGTCTGTCTGTCTGTAACATCTCTAACTCAAGTTCTGCTTGGTAGATCCTTCTCAAATTTCACCACAATGTTTATCTGGACATGCTTCAGTAGTATGGGGGTTTCCCGGTATGTTTATCAAAGGTCAAGGTTGCACAATTGGACTTAGAATTTGCGACTAGCATTTGCGTTAAGCAAAAATGTTAACCTCAATTTATGTGGAACACATTTTTGTAAGTCTACTTTTTTACATAACCCTTTGCGATAAAGCGTTGAAACTTGGAACACTTGTTCACCATCACAACCTCACCTGTATGCAAAAGTACATAACTCTGTCCAACATTTGGACATAATTATGGCCCTTTTTAACTTGGAATTTTTGGTTAAGGTTTTGGTTAAAGTCTACAGTACTTATTTACATAATCCTTTGAGATAAAGCTTTGAAACTTGGAACTCTTGTTCACCATGACAAGCTTCACCTGTAGGCAAGAGTACATAACTCTGTCCAACATTTGGACATAATTATGGCCCTTTTTAATTTGGAATTTTTGGTTAAGGTTTTGGTTAAAGTCTACTTATTTACATAATCCTTTGAGATAAAGCTTTGAAACTTGGAACACTTGTTCACCATCACAACCTTCACCTGTAGGCAAGAGTAAATAACTCTGTCAAGCATTTTGACAGAATTATGGCCCTTTTTAACTTAGAATTTTTGGCTACAGTTTTTGTTAAAGTCCATTATTTACATAACCCTTTGAGATAAAGCTTTGAAACCTGGAACACTTGTTCACCATCACAAGCTTCACCTGTAGGCAAGAGTACATAACTCTGTCCAACATTTGGACATAATTATGGCCCTTTTTAACTTGGAATTTTTGGTTAAGGTTTTGGTTAGAGTATACTTATTTACATAATCCTTTGAGATAAAGCTTTGAAACTTGGAACACTTGTTCACCATCACAACCTTCACCGGTAGGCAAGAGTAAATAACTATGTCTAGCATTTAGACAGAATTATGGCCCTTTTTAATTTAAAATGTTTGGTTAAGAATTTTTGTTAAAGTACGCCTATTTACAACCCTTTGAGATAAAGCCTTGAAACTTGGTCGCACAATTGGACTTAGAATTTGTGTTTAGCATTTGCGTTTAGCAAATACATTAACCACAGTTTATGTTGAACAAAACCTCGATGGGCATATATTGTGTCCACTGGCACTCTTGTTAGGTCAATGTGACCTTGACCTTTGACCTCATTTACAAAAATAAGCTTGTTTGGAGCACATCTCCTACACTACTTCAGCTAGGATCACCAAATATTGTGTGTGAGTACACTTCGGATGGCGGAGTGTCATGTACTATTTATAGGTCAATGTGACCTTGACCTTGGGCTTCATTTACAAAAAACTTGTCCGGAGCATACCTCCTATGCCAAATCAGCTAGTTTTACCAAATATGGTGTGTGAGTTCATCTTGGGATGGTGGAGTGTTGCATACTAATTTTAGGTCAATATGACCTTGATCTTTGACCTTACTTACAAAAAAAAGCTGGTCAGGAGCATATCTCCCAGTGTTCATGCTAGCTTCAACTCGGAGGGGACCCTCTGGGCCCATAGACTTTCTTACAGGGGGCCATCCATATGAATTGGGGGCCAAAGGTAAAGACAGGTAAACATGTAACATTTATAAATATTATTTACCAATTTATTGAATCCAAGACATTTGCCTTGGTCTAATGGTCAAAACGGCTTGGGTCTGAAGTGACTCGACGCCGGGTGACGTTTGTGTGTGGCGCTACTGTTCTGACTGCTTTTCACACATTATTTTACCCATGTCAAACTGGAGGACAATGTTCGATTCTCATTTGATAAAGACTGTATACCGTATTTCCCCTTTCTATAGCGCCCTCCCTAATAGTAGCTCCCTCCCTAATAGTAGCTCCCTCCCTATAATATACGGTATGCTTCGGAAAGCCATCGGGGTCAACTTACCCCACCCACCTGACCTCGAAGTAAAAAAGTTGGCGAAGAAAAAGAAAACTCCATGCATCATCACTAGTAATAATTAGGGAAAGCAAATTACACAGAACTATTTTATACTGTTGTTGCATACCGGTAGGTTATTTTGTTTCTCTTCAACTTGCTATGTTGGCGAAAAGCGTTGGTATCTGATTATTCGGTGCTGTACACCATGTATACATGTCACTTCTGCAAGCAATTCGGTTTCCATTTAACACCGACACACCTACATATCGCTCTTTAATTCTAATTGTAATTTTAAAACTGTCACTATTTCCCATACCTAATGGAAATGTGATTCTGTTTTCCACTTGCCTAATGGATTAAACCAATGTTTGTTCGTTCTCAATTTCCGTTTTAGTCCAGTTTCCCCCATTTCTGCGTAGTGCATATTCTACAGTAGTATTTTACAAGTATTACGGTAAAGCGGATGGGTCTTCGAACATTTCTGTTTAGACCGTACCTACACACCCATAACTTCTGTTGATAATTTTACTGTAGAGCAGTCTAGCGGAAGTTGAGCCTTGAAAGGTAAATACGATTCTTACTTTCACTTTAAAAGTAATAAATCTACCAAAGATTAAGTTTGAAATGAATGATTTCGGTCAACAAATGAACCAAGTAGGATGTCTTCGGGTTATTTCAAGTCATTTAAATATTGGCGCAAATATGATTAAATTTCCGAGTATGTAATGTATCATTCTTTAGCCTATACAGTCTCTACCGTGACGGACATAGTAAAAACTCCGAATTTTTGGTATGAAATAAGAGCTCCCTGTCTGCGTTTTGCATCGCGCCCGGTAGCTTCTATAAGAGGAAATACGGTATAATGACTGGAGCAATCTATCAACGTGATAAAAACTGTCCAGTATTTTTTTAAACTTTCATCACTAAACCAGTTGATGAAACTTCCTTGCATTTTTTTGAATCGATGTCAACATTTCTCGACTGTTTTTCATTTGAATTATTACAATGAGAAGTGTCACTTATGATCGTGGATTAATTTTTGTTTGTCTCTGATTCACTGACTTTAGTATTTAGACGAAGAGTCCATGCCAACACAGAATGGTTATCGAATTTTACTATGGTACATGCTGATGCAGCAAAATAGGTTGTGTGTCAGTCTATGTGTATGCATTAAGATAGGAAAAGGACACCAAGAAACGCAAAGAACCAACAATACTGAAAAAAGCAAATTGATTTTCGAAATGCGCCCGTCAAGCCCACAATGGTATTAATTATATGCCATTTGGTAAAAAAAGGGGATCACCAAATATGGCTAGGATCACCAAATATGGTGTATGGGTACATCTTGAGAGTTTCGCATACTATTTATAGGTCAATGTGACCTTCACCTTGACCTTTGGCTTTATTTACTAAAGAAACTTGTCCGAAGCATACCTCCTATAATCAGCTAGGATCACCAATTATGGCATGTGAGTTCGTCTTGGGATGGCAGAGTTTTGTGTACTAATATTAGGTCAATGTGACCTTGACCTTGACCTCTTTTACAAAAAAGCTTGTCCAGAGCATAATTTGATTATCTTCTACACTACTTCAGCTAGGATCACCAAATAGGGTGTGTGAGTACATCTTGGGATGGCGGAGTGTCGCATACTATTTATTGGTCGATGTGACCCTGACCGTGGGCTTCATTTACAAAAAAAACCTTGTCTTGAGCTTACCTCCTATACTGAATCAGCTAGGATCACCAAATATGGTGTGTGAGTTCGTCTTGGGATTGCTGAGTGTTGCATGCTACTTATAGGTCAATGTGACCTTGACCTTTGACCTCATTTTTAAAAAAAAAGCTTATCCAGAGCATATCTCCTACACTACTTCAGCTAGGATCACCAAATATGGTGTGTGAGTATATCCTGGGATGGCGGAGTGTCCATGGTTCGCACAGTCCTAAAAAGGCCCTGAATTCCGAAGCTTGTCCCTAAAAAGGCCCTATGTTCCATTTCAAGCTCTAATAGGCCCTAAATTTAGCTTGTTTGGCCCTAAAATTCGCTTCGACAAGCCCTAAATCTGAGGTGTCAGGACCGAATATCAAAAATACCTTGATTGTCTCGTCAGGGGAAAAAACGGAAGTAGACCAAATGTATATGCGGTTTAGTGCTCCTGTACAGAGTTGTCATTCATTGCATTGTGTTGGTATGCAACGGACGACAACTCTGCGTGGAGTTCGTTGTGGTTTTAGGATTTATCCACGCTATTTATAGAACCGTTGTATGCTATGGAAACTTTCGAAGGCATCTGAAACGTGCGTTTCCGATACAGTTTGAGAATTCCCTGATACAGACGATAAACGAAAAAATGGGGAAATGTGTGTTTAATCCAAGGTGGACTCAGACATACAGTTGGATTATGAAACACGAGGACAAATATATAAAGCAAAATGTGTGACAGGTCAATTGATCTCGGGAAGATGGGCGAAGGGGCATGGAAACCCTCATTAAAGCAGCAGACAAGCAAGGTTTTACGCAAACGTAAAATGGCTGCATAACATGTATTTAAGCAGGATAGAAGAAAAGGAGGGAGCAATATTGTTTAGTACTTTTAATTAACAGATACATTGGGAAAACATGACTGTTATGTATGAATTAATACATGTAGCAGAAACGGGGGAATGTTTTAATGAGCCATGATGCATAATACCTGTGTTTGACACCAATAATACACATTACGTCACAGATCAATGTTATTCATTTGCTGAAACACACTGACGTAGAAACCATTATCACATTAAGTGATGTTCACAAGGCATACAAACTCCCATACTTACAGTCTACATGAAATTATTCCCATAGGTCGACTCAATGCCCATTAACTTTATATTGTCCCCAAATTAAGAACGGTTAGTATAAAATAATTATACATTTAAGTTGAAGCAAATTCATGCACAATGGTGAAATGTGCAAAACAGTCAACAAAACCACCAGTAAAAGGTCTCCGCTAAATAACTTTAACAAAGCCAAAATGCAAACAAAGGACTTATATTTTTATGTACAAAATGGTTTTAAACCAAAAGCATGTATACTAAGGGTGCTAAGATAATATGAGAGAAAAAAATAATTCAGCTTCCACCGAGGATCGAACCCACGACCTCACGTTTCCTAGTCCATCGTTATAACCCTTAGACCACGCTGACAGCTATGATTGGGAATGTGATTTTAATCAGTTATAGCTAATTCACTAGCATTATTTCCCATAAAGCCTTCGGCTTCACATGTATACAATAGCATGTTATTCTGAACATGTTCCGTGCGATCGCTTATTAAAAGAGGAATCAAATACACCCTATACGTCACATCCGGAAATAACCGGAAGTAAGAAACACATGTTCTCATAGTTATTCTAGCGTTCGTGTGAGTAGGTTCGGTAAGTTGTTTTCAGCGTCATTTTTAGTGTTTGGGTAAGAACGTGGTTCTACCCCTACTTTATTACATTGAGGACGTAGTCCCAATATTGTATTCAGTGTTTATTATTTTGTAAAACGTGTGTTTTACATTGAAACATGGAAACTGATCAGGACGAAGTCCTATCGTTGTTCGGAGACTCGGGAAAGTCTTTTTCGGGATTTAGTTCTCTTTCGGAAGATGACGCTCCTAAAGTTAAGTCAAAGGTTGTGAAAAAAGTTAATAAGAACGAGAAAAAACAAGTTTCTAGGAAGAAACCTGCAAAGAAGTTGAAGACTTCTGTGAAAGAAAGCCAGAAAGTGTCGGATAAGTCCAGTTTTGACTTATCAAAATTGACTAAAGGTGATATTCAGAACTTACGAGGTCTGTTGGGGATTCAGAGTAATCATAATGAACAGGAGTTTTTGGCTCAGCCTTTACCCAATTTAAGGGTGGAATTGGGAAGTGGTGAACTTTCTGAGGAGGAGTTGCCTACAGGCCCCAATAATGACTTTTTGACACAAGGTCTGAGTTCGGCCTTATTTGCAGATGATGAGGATAATTGATGGGGAATGCCTCGCTTGAAGGTCCCAGAGAAGGGAAAACCAGTGACCCAGTCGCTGGCAAAGATGATAAATACAGCTTGTACTTCTCAGTGTGATGTGGACAGTTTGTTGAATACTTACAAAGTTCCTGTAAATTGTGATAAGGCTAGTCCACCTAGTGTTAATTCAGAAATTTGGAAGGTGATGGATAAGAGGAGTCAGGCACAAGACCGAGGTCTAGTGGATATTCAAAATTTGGTTGGTGCTTCTGTGACTCCTATTATTAAGTTTTTAGTTGGCTGAAGTTTTGAAGCCTCATATTGCTGGTAACAGTGAAGCAAAGACATTGCTCTCAGATGCATTGACATTATTGGGACAGACTCAGTATAATTTGTCTATTAGGAGGAGGTACGCCATCAGGCCAGCACTTAGAAAGAAATATCATTCTCTTTGCAATATTTCTATGCCTGTTACAAATCTTCTCTTCGGGGATGATATCAGTAAGGATATTAAGGCTTGTGATTCCTTATTGAATATTGGCAAGGATCAGTTGTACAGACCCCAAGTTTATAGAGGAAGGGGTTCTGGCAGATTTACAAGAAGGCCATATGGATATTCTGGTGGGCAAAGGTTTCAACCTTACTATACTTATCAGGTAAGAGGCCAGGGAAGAGCTCCCCCACTTTCACGGAATTACCACATTCCAAAGAAAATGTCATCGGCCACTGTGACTCACCCAAACGAGAAAGCTTAACGCAGGTGAGTACTAAAGTTTCTGGTTTGAAATTTTGTCAAGATGAGTGGAATAATATCACTCAAGATCAATGGGTTCTGGATGCTGTCAGTGGTTATAGTATACATTTTGACAGGTTACCTTTTCAAAATCATATTCCAAAGGAGATTCCTTTCAATAAAGATCAGTGGCAAATTGTTGATAATGAAGTTAAGGTTTTATTGAATAAAGGTGCTATTGTGCCTTGTGAGTCTGAAGAAGGTGAATTTATTTCAACAATTTTTATTGTTCCAAAACCAAATGGTAAATTCAGACCAGTAATCAATTCGAAATACATGTTTTGGATCTGTTACAAGAAAACGATTTCCTAGCATCTGTAGATTTGCAGGATGCTTATTTTTCAGTCCCTATTCACAGTAGTTTTCAGAAATATTTGAAATTTTCTTGGAATGACTCCTTATATAAGTTTGTTTGTTTGCCTTTTGGTTTTAAAATCGGCTCCTTTTGTGTTCACAAAGAATTTGAAACCTGTGTATGCCTGGTTTAGACAACAGAATATAAGGTGTTCATATTACATTGACGATTCTATCAATATGAATCAGGAAAGGAAGTTGTGTTTTGATAATACTATGACTATTGTTCAGACTCTAGAATGGTTAGGTTATGTGCATAATGAAAAGAAATCGGTGGTTGTTCAAACACAAAGACTAGTATTTTTTGGTTTTGTTATTGATTCTGTTCAGTTCAAAAAAATTTTGACAGATGAAAGGTTGAGAAAATTAAGTTTTGTGCAAAAAGTTTGTTGCAGAAAGGTGTTGTTACTGTCAGAGAGTTAGCTTCGTTCATTGGTCTGCTTATAAATGCCTTTTATGCCGTTTTGGAGGCTCCTTTGCACTATCGTACTCTAGAAAGGAATAAAGTTTCTGGTTTAGGTGGGAGAATGAATTTTGACAATAAGACAGTGTTGTCTAACTCTAGTATCAGAGAAATAAAATGGTGGTTAGAGAATGTTTCTGAGAAAAATGGGAAAAGAGTTCGGCCAAGGAATGTAGAGCTCAGATGCAGAACTGATGCAAGTCTTTCTGGTTGGGGCGCAGTAGATCTTGATCATGGTACCTTTGCTCAAGGCCGATGGAATGTAGATGAGTCTGGTTGGTCTATCAATCACTTGGAATTACTGGCAATCTTTTTTGCACTGCAGTCATTGTATAATTTGAAACGAAGTGTTCATATAGAAGTACAATCTGATAATGTATGTTCAGTTTCTTATATCAATGATATGGGTGGTATGGCTTCTGATGTCATGGATAAATTGGCAGGTTCTATCTGGCAATGGTGCTTAGACTGAAATATTTATATTTCCGCTGTGTATATTCCTGGATCTCTGAACACTGCTGATTTTTTCTCAAGAAACTTCTCTGATTCTACAGAGTGGATGTTAAAGAAGGATATCTTTGATCGTATATGCAAACATTTCTTCAAACCAGATATAGATCTTTTTGCTTCGAGGCTCAATAAGCAGTTAGATAAGTTTGTGTCTTGGTTCCCAGAACCTGGTGCAGCGTTTTGCAATGCCTTTTCCGTGGATTGGGGTCAGTTTACACCTTTTTTGTTTCCCCCTTTCAATCTTGTTGGTAAGGTGTTAAACAACATAATTAAAGATCAGGTTGAAAAGGCTTTGTTAGTGATTCCCTTTTGGCCAAGCCAGTCATGGTTTCCTCTTTTACTAGAAAACATTTGCTCGGATCCAGTTAGATTACCCAGACATAAGGACTTGTTGACGTTACCACATAATGGAAATGTTCATCCGCTTTATCACAGGTTGAAGATCGTCGCAGTTACCATATCAGGGCAGCGCTGGAGTGTAGAGGTCTACCGGAAGAGATTGCGTCAGTTATTGTGTCTTCATGGAGTAAAGGAACAAACAAACAATATAAGTATGCATGGGAAAAGTGGCAGACTTTGAACAGTGAAAGGTTTGGGGATCCATTTCAAACGACTGAGCTTATAGTGATTGAATATTTGTTTCATCTTTTCAGGAGTGGTAAATCTTATGCAGTGATTAATTCTCATAAATCCATGCTTACGCAAACTTTGCCCTTTTTTGGGAACTTATGGTGTGATAATTGTAAAATTATCAGTAGATTTATGAAGGGTGTGTTTTTTAAGAAGCCACATAGACCAAAATATGTTGTGACTTGGGATGTTTCCTATGTGTTAAAGTTTTTGGAATCTTTATATCCGATAGAATCTTTATCTTTGAAAATGTTGACCTTTAAGGTTACTGCCTTGATTGCCTTAGCTGCAGCCCCAAGTGCACAGACTATGGTTGCAATGAACTTGGATCATATGGTTGTGGAGAATAGTTCTATTTATGTCTCCCCCCATATTTATATGGGGGAGACATATTGTTTTCGTGAGAGTTGTCTGTCTGTCTGTCTGTCTGTCTGTCTGTCTGTCTGTCTGTCCGTCTGTCCGTCTGCACTCACCAATGGGTAGTTGTGTGACTTTTTCTAACTAGTCCCACAAGTAAAATTATTAACCTGGCCATCTCTTGTGACATTAATCTGGCCATTTCTTGTGACATTAACCTGGCCAGTTGTGGGACATAGGGTAAGGGTTAGGGTTAGCTTCCAGATCATTCTATTCCAAAGTTAGAGCCAAAAATAGTTTTACTTGTGGGACTTGTCCCACAAGAAAAGATCAAAGGAAAAAGTCACACAACTACCCATTTGTTAGTGTGTCCGTCCGTCTGTCCGTCACACTTTTTGTCCGGACGATAACTTCAATATGCCTGATGCCAGTTGATTGAAACTTCATATATGGAAAGAGCATAATGAGAGGAAGTGTCATGCACAAGGTCCATAACTCTGGCTTCACTAATATAGGAGTTATTGCCCCTTGTAAAAAAAATTCACACTTTTTTGTCCGGACGATAACTTCAATATGGCTGATGCTAGTTGATTGAAACTTCATATAAGGAAAGAGCATAATCAGAGGAAGTGTCATGCACAAGGTCCATAACTCTGGCTTCACTAATATAGGAGTTGTTGCCCCTTGTAAAAAAATGCACTTTTTTGTCCGGACGATAACTCCTATATGGCTCATGACATTGGATTGAAACTTCATATATGGAAAGATCATGGCGAGAGGAAGTGTCATGCACAAGGTCCATAACTCTGGCTTCATTAATAATGGAGTTATTGCCCTTGTAATTTTTTCAACAAATATTTTGTCCGGGCGATAACTCCTATATGGCTCATGCCATTGGATTGAAACTTCATACATGGAAAGATCATGATAAGAGAAAGTGTCATGCTCAGGGTCCATAACTCTGGCTTCACTAATATTGGAGTTATTGCCCTTTGTAAAAAAACACAATTTTTTGTCAGGATGATAACTCCTATATGGCACATGCCATTGGAGTGAAACTTCATACATGGATTGATCATGATAAGAGAAAGTGTCATGCATAAGGTCCTTAACTCTGGCTTCAACAAATTGAGAGTTATTGCCCCTTGTACATTTGTTTAACGCTTTCTTGTCCGGACGATAACTCCTACATGGCTCTTGCCATTGTATTGAAACTTTATACATGGAAAGAGCATGATGAGAGAAAGTGTCATGAACAAAGGCCATGACTCTGGCTTCAATGCTTTTGGAGTTATTGCCCTTTGTTACATTTTTTGTCCGATCAATAACTCCTCTTCGACTGATGCTATTGGAATGACATTTCATTTATGGAAAGAGCATGATGAAAGTAAGCGTCATGCACAAGGGCCATAACTCTGGTATCAATATTTTTGAAGTTATTAGCTGTTATCATTTTCTTCTTGAAAAATGTGGTGTGGAAAGCGCATAATGAGGGGAAGTATCAATCATCAAGTCCATAACGTTTTTAGTGATTTCCCTTTACATATTGTTTTTATTTGAGGGGAGACATCCGTTTTTGTGACAAAAACCTCTAGTTTGTTTATGTTTTCACAGCGCCTTAAGTGTTCAAGAAGTGGACATTCTTTTTCCTTAAAAGTGGAACATTATCACAAAGAAGAACTTTGTGCTATGCATACTTTGTTAGCTTATCTTAAAGCTACGAGGAGTATTAGGCTTAGTAGACATGTGTTTATTTCTTATATGACTTATAAAAAGGTGTCTTCTAGTACTATTGCCAGGTGGCTGCGTTGTGTTTTAGATCTATCTGGTGTAGATACTGATAAATTTAAAGCACACTCCTTCAGGGGAGCGTCAGTTTCAGCTGCTTATAATAAAGGGTGTTCTTTAAAGCAGATTTTGAGTACTGCGGACTGGAAGTCAGACAAACACTTCAGAAAATACTACTATAGACACTCTGTTAATAATGAGCAAGTGTCCTTTAATGATGCTGTGTTCGGCTAAATGTTTTACCGTTTCTCATGGACATTTTTGTCTCTGTTTTGTTTTTTTGTCATCTCAGGAAGATGTATTTCGTTTCTATTACAATGGGAAGTATACTTGATGTTTTGTTGTCTCTTTAAAGATGCTATTGTATACATGTGAAGCCGAAGGCTTTATGGGAAATAATGTTCCCTCATCCAAGGTTTACTGCAGGATGAGGGTCATTATTGGAATAAAGCCGGAGGCTGAGCATGTCCCTTACAGAATATTCTTATATGTCCCATATATGTTTGACTTATATGTGGCATATAAGGCACATATATGGGACATGTTGGGATTTTAAATGCAAATGAGATATATGGGCATTATATGTCACATATATGGGAGCATGCGAAGTCAATACAGGAGGTAGCCCTATATCCCCCATATATGCGAGTTATAGGGCACTAGCCCTACAACTCACATATATGCCCCATATATGGGACTTATATGTCAGTTATATAGATTGTAAATGCCCCATGCCTGGGGCATATATCAGTTATATGGGACATATATGTCCCATATATGTCAGCTATAAGGGACATATATGTCAGTTATATGGGACATATATGTCAGTTATATGGGACATATATGTCAGTTATATGGGACATAGATGTCCCATACATGTCGGCTATAGGGCAGCTAGCTGTCCATGGCTAAGGGGTTACAGCTATAGTGTACGTCGTCCAGACAGCTGTCTGGTCTTGGTCTTCTCTGTCTGCCAGTATGAGAAAATGTTTGATTATTAGGGAGAGGGTTAAACATTATCAGTCCCTTAGATCAGCAGTTAATAATTTATTATTTGAAGCCCTTATATTGAGATATTGGTTATTAGCAACATGAAAATATCACTGAATTTCACCATCAAATACACATATTGTAAAATTTATGCACATTATGTAAAAATAAAAAAAAACCTTGGAAAGTAAATTGTTCATCATTTATAAATTGAAAAGTCTTGTTTATCCACAATATATGCGCAACTAGCCAAATCAAGTGTTCAATCTACTATAAGCAGCAGTGTTATCATTTTTATGCCCCCGCCTTTAGGGCATTAAGTTTTACCGTTGTCTGTTTGTTTTGTCAAAGATTTCTTGACTAGTAAGCTGGAATGATTTGATATTTGCTCTGAAGCATAATCGTAGTGAGTTGTACTGTGTCTCCCCTTTTCAGGTCTGTCGTTCATCTACTTCCTGTTCGCCAACACTTGATTGAATTTTGGTGATTGTATAATGATTGTTCAATTTAGAAAAACCTGGCGTAGGCATTTGTGTCCCATGGACATATTTTCTTTACGTCTGGGTTTCATGGGTTTCAACTTTTGGTTGATTGCCTGGATGAAGTCTTTCTCTGGAGTCTTGCATATTTTTTTTCTTGCACATATTCTGAAATTTAAGGAAAAAAGAGAACATTGTAAATATTTAAATTCTTGCCCACCTGATGTGAATTTAAAAGACTGTGGATGAACTTTGCAAAAATTCTTGGATCTTAAATCTTCTAGATGTTCACCCTGCACTTTATCCGTATATCCAAGGTGTTTGACACTTGGATATAGATATATATATATAGCAAAATGTTGGATTTTTTTTAAAAATTGTACCCAATATATTCATCTTTGCAAACGGTGTAGATCCAGATAAAGAAGCTCTGAAGGAGCAATCTAATCTGGGTGTACTCAATAATTTGCTTGACAGAATATTGAATTCTATTGATAGAAAATAAGTAAAAGGTTAATAGTTGCATGTAAAAAGGTTACTGAATCTTTCATCAACTGTAAAGTTAAGTTCTACTGTTTTTGATGTACAGAATAACGGCAATAATTTAGCAGCAATTGTGTGAATCCTATAGCTTTTTGTGTGAGAGATATTCAGCTTAGAATGAAAGTCCTGTTATATAATTTTTAAATGTTGTTGCATCATGTATTTCACAGCCTAAAGAATTTATTCATCCCCATTCATCCTCAAATTATTGATTTATTGCCTCTATTCCCTGTATTTTAAGTCATTTTTTATTGTGCCATCTTATTGTGTATTGGTGTATAGTTGTCGTTGATATTTGTATTAATTTTATATTCTAATTCTTTATACATTAGAATCTTTATCAGATGCATTAAAACACATGCGAATTAGATATTGAGTTACCAGTCACTCAAAATGCTGTTTTCACTTACTTGTTATGGCGTTAATATAACACTCCTTCCATCCAGGGCTGGCTTCTCCTCTGACAGAGCTCCTAGACATTACTTCATCTGAGAAGTACTCTGCATAACAGGCGAGTTAGTGCAGTGTCACTTCCTTTTGATGTCCAGCTGAGGGACAGAGATCTTTCCACCATATCCCGGTAGCAGATCTGCCTCAACATCTATGTTGCCAGCCTTAAATTTAAACATAATCCAATAAGCATTACACTACGTACAGTACTAAAAAGTACTATATAAGATTTGATGAGTCTACTTCAAGACATGACATGGGTTTTTAAAAGTGTCACAGCAAGACATCAGGAAAAGATTTCAACTACATTGTATATATTATTGTTGCAGAGTGAACTGTAAGTCTGTTTCAAACAGTGTAGATCTTCATGAAAATGTATCTGCTAACATTGGTCAGTCAAGTTTGCATTAGCCCAAACGACCACTGAACTTCATTAAAATATTATTCATAAACACTGCAAGTATTTTTTTTTCTAATGAAATTTTCATTAAAATGCCTTTTATCAACCCTCGTCTATATTGCTGATTATAATCTGCGTATGCCTTTGTCGTGTTGGTCCGAATTTCGGCCGAAACGACCAAGGCCGAAAGGGACTGGGTCCGAAACCATCCGAGACCTTGTTGATGTTGTGCGTGAGCTTTCCTGTCGATGCATATGGTTGGGTTGTGAAGAGGAAGTGTCCGCTGACACTTTGTTAAAAGTGCATGATTTAATGAATGCTTGTATTAATGTTGAATTTGAAATACAATTTCTAGACGAGTATGCGCTAAACCGGGATAACCGACAGTCATAGGTTAGGCCATCGACTTTAGTCAAAAACTCAAATTTCCGACTTAAAAAAATAATAATAAGTGGTGTTTTATATACTGATACTCACCATTCATTCTTGCATGTACTTTCTGTAGCATGTGGTGGATGTTTTCATTCAAATCGAGTCGAATTTCTTTGTCGAGAGACAACGTCGATGTATTGAAAACTTTCAAAATGGCGCTGGGTCGGATTAACGTGTGACCCCGAAAATTTGAATATTGCGGACCGGATGCAATATGGTTAAACTTGTTTCAGAAATATGAAATATACATCAAAATAAAGCTAAAATTGTTTTTTCGTATGGTATATGGTGCATTTTGAAAAAAATGATAAAATTTCGGACAAAATGGTTCCAACTTCGAGGGACTATATCTTTGCGTAGGAATAATCAAAATTTATGCACCAACTTGCACCCTGACCTTTAATATGATTGGTCACACCCACAACACTGTATATATGAAAGCATGCAATCCCCCCCCCCCCCCCCCCCCCCCGATCAAAAAGGGGCGTGTTAAAAAAAATCAGATTGATCTTGTGTCAGAATTATGTAAAGACATTTATGGTCAGTTAGTTACATTAAGTACACTATTCTTAGAATTTTGATACCCATAAGTCAGTTTGGTAAGGGTTATTCAACCTGGCTATATAATACAGACCCTGATTCCTGTAGGAGCTGTCTAATCAGGGTCTTCACTATTTACAGGTAGGTTAATCTAAGGTATATTGACATGAACAGCAATTAAGAGAAAGGTTAATTAATATGTTGGAGTAAGACAAAATATTTAATAGTATATATATATAATTTTTAAATTATGTATATAATTATAATATATTATGTAAACGATTTTATTGGATAGATCTTGAAATTCTGAGAATGCTCTATTTATCACAATGGTTTCATACTTCTAGAATTTTCCTGAGTTATAGTGCTCCTTTTCGGTAGATTTATTCAAATAGGTTGTGTCTAAAATTAGCCTATGAAGGAATGGGTTAAACAGTCTTGCAGAGTTTTCTAGTACTTACTAATGCACCATTTCATCAAAAACAGCTTAACCCTGATGTAGATATTAATATTTTAATTTAAAAAAAAAAAAAAAGATAACCACCACACCTTGTTATTCTTCGAATAATGCTGGTCATTTTGATACCCATAACGTGGGTTTAAAATTGGAAATTAAATATTGCATTTTCTTTTTAACAAAAACCTGACCATTTGCAGACTTAGAAATTTTCAGGGTCTTTTTTCTGAAGACAGATAGCCAAAATTTCTAAGTTCTCACTGCCGTCCTCTGGATGCCAGTAACATATAACTCCCCTATACAACCCTTTACAATTCATATAACTGACATATATCGACCATATAACTGGCAGAGGGCTCCCAAAGATTTTTAGTTCCCCTATACTAGACATATATGGGACATATATCTCAACATATAACTGCCCTATAACTTTCCTATAACTATAACTGACATAGACACTATTTATATGGGCCTTATATGGCCCTTATAAGGCCCTTATATGGCCCATATATGTTCCATATATGTTTGTGATCGGAATTTTGGTAAGGGGTATACATTTTCCCACCCAGGTTCTGTTTCTCTGATAACAGTTTTAGGTTTTTTTTTCCTCCCTTGTGTTGTTTATGACAACAAAACATATCCTTTAAATATTATGAGAACATGTGTTTCTTACTTCCGGTTATTTCCGGATGTGACGTATAGGGTGTATTTGATTCCTCTTTTAATAAGCGATCGCACGGAACATGTTCAGAATAACATGCTATTGTATACATGCTCAGCGTCCGGCTTTATTCCAATAATGACCCTCATCCTGCAGTAAACCTTGGATGAGGGAACATTTTCACTGAAACTGGATCATGGCAGAAAAGAAAGAAATAACCCCGACAAAAATATGCTGAGAAAAATATATGAATCAAAATAAATAAAATAAATTAATATATATTAATAAAAACTTGTCTCGCAGTAAACCATAGAATTTTCTATCAAACATTTAAATAAAAACTAATCCCGCAGAAACGCATAAGGACTGGTTATCGCTGCAGCCAATGAGTATTCTGTAAAAGCAGAGAAAGAAAGGAAGTTCTCCCATATAGCAAAATCAAATGCCCTAAGGGATAAAGCTAAGGAAAAGGGAAATCTTTGTGACCAGCTAGACACAAAATTGAAGGAGAAGCTTGGGGAGCTTAAAACAGTCTAAACAGCACTATTAAGGTAGGCAGTTTCGCAGAAATGTTTTATTTAGAATGGCCCTAAATCTGTTGTACATGTCCCTGAAAAGACCCTAAAAAGGCCCTAAATCTGAAATGGCTAAGTCTGTATGAACCATGGACTGTCACATACTATTTATAAGTCAATGTGACCTTGACCTTGGGCTTTATTTACAAATAAAACTTGTCCACAGCATACCTCCTATAATCAGCTAGGATCACCAATTATGACATGTGCGTTCGTCTTTGGATGGCAGAGTTTTGCATACTAATTCTAGGTCAATGTGACCTTGACCTTGACCTCATTTACAAAAAAGCTTGTCCAGAGCATTATCTCCTACACTTCTTCAGCTAGGATCACCAAATATGGTGTGTGAGTTCATCTTCGGATGGCGGAATGTCGCATACTATTTGTAGGTCATGTGACCATGACCTTGACCATTGACCTCAATTACAAAAAAGCTTGTTGTTTGTGGGTAACTTGGGTTCAAATTCTGGTCAAACTATGCAATCTGTACTTTCATTTTGCAGTTGCAAATGCAGGCCTGCTTCGACTTAGAATTTTCATTGTTGGTTAAGTTTTAAGTTGAGGTCCATGTCTCAGAAACTGTCAAAAATATTTTGTTCACATTTGGTATGCATGTTTACTATCACAAGGAGAACCCATTTCACAAAGGTAGGTAACCCTTAAATTAATTTTTCCATAGTTATGCCACTTTTTCGTGACATAAAAAGTTACGGCTTCCACTACACTATCCAACACTAAGAAAAGTGGACCTTGCTGTCTGTGGACAGCTCTTGTTTTATCACAGTTTTAACATCAGTACAGTTATTTCTTTCAAACTGCACCCAGTTGTTCACTATCACAGGGGCTACAATCTGGTAAGGGGCCATTACTCTGCTATGCATATTTAGAGTTATGACACTGAAATATTGAGTTCAAATGATAGCATCAGCCTTTTTGTGCTGTTTTTAGATAATATAGAATTCATTCTGGAAATGGAAGCTAGGCCATCATTTTCTTATCAAAAGTGGTATAGAGTGATTTACAGTGTGTATGAAAGCTATCAGCACATGGTAATACTTCATGACTTCCAATAAGTACATTGTACATGGGTAAAGTAAGAACTCAACCCAATGAAAACTGAACTTTCAAAGTGGAATGGTCCGTCATTGTTTAATGGTACAGCATTCAATATGAAAGAATATACTCAGCCGTAGGATGTGGAAGACAAACAGTACAGACCCTGATCATAGGACTCCTGAAAATTCTCTTCTATCCCCTAAAATTGTTCTGCATAACAACAGCAACGCATGCGCGGAACGGTACTTTTTTGCATTCATGGCACTTCTGAGGGTATTTTCATAAGACATTTTAAGGCTATCATTTAAGGCTAAAATTCATTAAAGACCCACTAGAATAATGAGATTTTAGCCTACTTAAATTAAGACAGGGGACCATTCATACCAATTAGTGTCAGAGCCAGAGCCAGACGACTCTGACTAGGGAACAAACGTCATCGCATCGAGCATTAGCTCCTTGATAACACTCCTGATGTCTTCTCTTGTAGCAGATAGTAACGATATAACAATATTCTGAAAGTGGGAGATCCTTCGATCCTCACGCCCCCTAGCACTGGCTTAAGCAGTATTCAATTTTCAAAACTTATACCATCAAAACTAATGATCCCGAAGGACCAGACAATATAACAACACTGAGAATGAAGTATGGGGCGACTTTTTACGGCTGCCACACAAGCACTTAACCCCTGCTGTTGTGAAGTAAATATATTTTGAAAGTGGGAGATCCTTCGAAAGCAGAAGTAGCAATGCTAAAAGAGAAAATTGTAGACTCAAACCTAGGTGAAGAAAACTCAGGCAAAAGATGTTTTAAACATCAGAATAAAGAACATCTAAAGCAGAATGTGCATAGATCAAATGCAGAACATGAATAAATTATGCTAAATAGATGCCATTGAATTCAAACATCACACATGGAACATGCTTAATGAGAGGAAGTGTCATGCACAATGTCCATAACTCTAACTTCAGTACTTTTGGGAGACATTCCCCTTTTTTCATTTTTAGCTCGTCTGTTTTGAAGAAAAGTCGGGCTATTGTGATCACTAGGTCGTAGTCGTCGTTGTCGACGGCGTGCAAATACTTTTAATGTTGCTCATAACTCGAAAAGTATAAGAGGTATCAACATGAAACTAAATAGGTTAGTAGATCTCATTGATGGGAAGGCCCCTACATAAGAACCATAACTCTTGATTTCAAAATTTTGGAGTTATGACCCTTTATCGTTTTCAATTTTTTAGAATTTAGCTGGACAAGTACCAAATCAGATGAGCGTTGGCGGGCGCTGCACGTGGCTCTTGTTTTTTGTCTGGCCAACAAGTCCTGTTCTACTGATGCCATTGAATTTCAACTTCACTTATGGAACAGGCCTGATGGGAGGAAGTGTCATGCACAAGGTCCATAGCTCTACTTTCAATATATTTGAGTTATTTCCCTTTTAATATTTCCTGATCTGTCTGGAAATTCTTTACTACACTACTGATGCAGTTGAATTGTATGTAGCATCATAGCTGGATTTATGTTATACCCATATACATGTACTGCGATTGTGTCATGTTTAAAGTTGGTGGGATGAGGGTCAGTACACAGGCAGGTGACACAATAGCGTTCCGAGGAACACTTTTCTAGTTGTTATAACTGCAGAAGCTTGCAAGATATTAGATAAAATCTTTGATTTTCGCCTTCTTGACTCCATGTCATCTTGAAAGCGTCAGGCTACATTGATTAGATTAGACTGGTGTGCTTGCTTATATCATTGAAATGATGCAGTTTATATTCTGAGTCGGTAACTGTCTGAAAATTCGCGGTCTTGAATAAAGCACTAATACTTGATTAACTGCCATCACAGTATTTGATACATGGCTGCGAGGGGGACAAATCTTAACATTTAAACCTGCCAAAACTAAATTTGAAGTGCTTATTTTGAATGGCAGCAGGCTCTTATTGAGAGTACTGCCTGGGTCTACACTTTTTGCAAATGCCCCACATTCAAAGGATTGTAGGGATGGTAATCTTGATTATGTCCTTTGGTAAGAATATTGAATTCATTTCAGAGTGACACTTCTTTACTTGTACAATCATGTAAAACCTTCATTGAAAATTTATCTGCAAACATATTTGACATTTCTATATACCCCGATGTTATTTCAGTATATATACGGTATGTGTATTTGGAACAAGATCAGTAGCCCAACTTTTGTCCATTATTATTTCATGTCAGTGGGCTTTGTTTTGTTCACGAACAAGGGAATTTGATTGTAATCTTCAAAGGTGTTATTCTATAAATCTCTAAGACAAACCATTCTGCAAAGACAAGTATCTGTATCAACTGATTTGAATTTTGAGCATATACCATATTTACCATAAATATTAACCCTTTCAATGCTGAATTTTTATAAAGAGAGGAATGGCCCATCAGGCTCCTAGGGGCCGGGCCCTCTGATCAGGTTCTTCATTGTAAATTACAGTGCATGCCTGTCCCGTATTCAAAGCGTTAAGTTAGTGAGTTACCCAATTTTCCCTCTCCACCAGTTTGCAAAGCTGAGTAAGTCAACTTTGTGCCATTTTCAGAAGAATATGAAACAAATGGAGTAGCAAGTACCCTGATCAAACTGCTCCTTCAGGAGGAGCAGTTTGATCTTTGTCTAAAGGATTTACCTAATTTTGTTTTTCTGAATGTTTAGGAGAATTATGGTATGTTGCTAGTGTGATACCCACATGGCAGTCTGTTTTTGACCTATCTTCACTGGTGGTGAGACTTGACCTCAAATTGCTTGCCCACATACTGTTTACTCCAGAACATTTCAGCAACTAGTTATAAATATTTCTGATAGCTAAGATTTCTGGTATTCCTTCAATTACTACTTGTTGAAAGCTAATGAGATCTATTTTCACAGAAAATGTCTCAGTTGTACACAGAGTTGAACCTAGTGGAATACATGAGATGTATAAATTAAAATGTTTTAATAATTGATAGAGCTCTGCTTTATTTCTCCATCAAACCCCATGCTGTGATCACTCATTAGAAACGTCTTAAGAGTGGTCACAGCACACCTATATATATCTTATAATAGCTCTAGACCTGATTGTCATTATCATAGTGAACATCAGATTCATTCACCATCTTATCTTTTCTGATGCACATTCTAGTCACCTGTGAATTTAAAACCAGCATGGTATTATGTTCTTCACCTTTAGCAAAGAAAATGTATAATTGAAACTTATTTCTAAGAGAAAGTGAAAATTATCAGAAAGTGAGGCTGAAGCAACAACTTTAATTGTTGTAGAGACTAAAAAGGCACATTCACTGATTAAAATTTTGTGTGTAGCTTTTCAGCTCATCAGAGCACAAAGTGCTCAGGGTGAGCTTTTGTGATCGCCTGATGTCCGGCGTCGTGCATCGTCCGTCATGCGGTGTGCATCATGTGCTATCGGTTGTCAACAATTGGAACCTTTAAAAGTCTTCTCCTCTGAATCTGCAGAGTTCTCATTTCTCAGCTTTCATCTTTGGCACATAACATCACCTGTAGGTCCTCTACAAAAGTTGAATATATTATGTCCTTGGGGTAAAAATTGGCCCCGCCCCAGGGGTGTCTTGTTAGAGCCCCGCATGAAAATACGGGTGCCCTATAGTAATCAGCTTGTCTGTCCGTTTTTCGTTCCTTAAGGAATGGTCCAATTTTCACCAAACTTGCTCAGTGTACTTGATATCCAAGTACCTCGCATGGGTTCTGTGTTCGGCAATTTCCGCGCATGTTTTTGTAAATTACGGGCATTTTAACGTAGGCTGCTGCAATCTGATTAGCCAATTGGTTTCCCCGCAATATCTCCTCAAGGAATGGTCCATTTTTCACCAAACTTGCTCACTGTACTTGATATCCAAATACCTCGCATGGGTTCTGTGTTCGGCAATTTCTGCGCATTTTTTGGTAAATTACGGGCATTTTAACTTAAACTGCTGCAATCTGATTAGCCAATTGGTTTCCGCCCAATATCTCTTCAAAGAATGGTTCAATTTTCACCAAACTTGCTCAGTGTACTTGATATCCAAATACCTCATATGGGTTCTGTGTTCGGCAATTTCCGCGCATTTTTTTCGGAAAATTACGGGCATTTTCACTAAGGCTGCTGCAATCTGATTAGCTGATCGGTTTCCGTGCAATATCTCCTCAAGGAATGGTCCAATTTTCACTAAACTTGCTCAGTGTACTTGATATGCCTATATTATTGGAACCAATAGGCCTAGGGCTTCCATACTTGGTGTGACCATGCCAACATTTTTGCCCTTCTGACCTTAACCTTTGACCTACTTGCAAAAATCTTTAAATGCCTATAGCATTTGAACAAATGGACCTAAGGCTTCTATACTTGATATGCACCTTTCTTGTGTCAAGACTTTTCCAACAATATCATTGTTTGTCCTTCTGACCTTGACCTTGACCTTTGACCTACTTTTGCAAAAATCTTTAAATGTCTATATTGTTAGAACCAATATGCCTAGGACTTCCATACTATATATGAACATGCCAACATTTTTTGCCCTTCTGTCCTTGACCTTTGACCTACTTTTGCAAAATTATTTAAATGCCTATATAATTTGAACCAGTAGGTCAAGGGCTTCTATACTTGTAATGCAACTTTCTTGTCTTAAGACTTTTCCAACCATACCATTGTTTTTATGCCTCCAAAGCTAGGCTTTGGGGCATATATCGATTTAACTGTCCGTTAGTGTGTGTGTGTGTGTCCCGAGCATATCTCTTACACTACTTTGACTAGGATCTCCAAATATAGTGTGTGAGTACATTTTGGGATGGCGGAGTGTCACATACTATTTATAGGTCAATGTGACCTTGACCTTTACCTTCAACACTGAACATGTCTGTTGTGACCACACATAGAATATTTACATTAGGGTTGTAAGGGCAAATGGTTGCCTTATACTGGATGAAAGTAATGCAGACAGCTCTTAATGGTGCATAACATTCATCCTGCATTGAGCTACCACTTGTTTTAAAAATCCCAGATTAAGACATATTTTGGGTGGTTGCTGTAGACAGGTTTTGCCCTGTTTACATTTCTGCCAGGGTTTCAAAATAATCTGTGTT
Source organism: Azorinus chamasolen (assembly GCA_963576725.1). Classification (NCBI taxonomy): domain Eukaryota; kingdom Metazoa; phylum Mollusca; class Bivalvia; order Cardiida; family Solecurtidae; genus Azorinus; species Azorinus chamasolen. The sequence continues at coordinate 50,210,592 of OY755235.1, forward strand.
AATTCATCAAGGTTGGCTTTTTATTGTTCTTCCTGTTATCTCGTTCTGGATTTTGTTTCAAATATAGATCTATATCTGCTTTAAATCATTTTGACAATGGAGTAGTGTTCCCATTCACATGTATATATTGGAGAAACTGAACAAAGATACAAATCATGAAGCAAAGTGACAGGCATGTGCAGAACGTACATGCCTTTGTATATTTCAGTCTATTATTAATATTGACTTTTGTCGTCCATATTGATTCCACACACCTAAATCAGCTGTGTTTATGTAGCATGTGTGCACTATTTGCATAAACATGGAAGTATCTGAATGTAATGTTTTAAATATTAGCTGGGATTCAGGTCATTTATGATAGACTTTGGTTCCCCATGTCAAGCTATTAGGATATTTTATGAGGTGTTCCGGATGTTCATCATCTGTTTCTAGATGACATTTTTATACCCCCCTTTTGAAAAAATGGGGGTATATTGCTTTGCACATGTCGGTCGGTCGGTCGGTCGGTCGGTAGGTCGGTCGGTCGGTCTGTCGGTCGGTCGGTAGATCGATGGTTTCCGAACGATAACTAATAAACGACTTGGCCTAGAATCTTCAAACTTGCTGTGGTGGTTGGTCATGACAAGTAGATGACCCCTATTGTTTTTGAGGTCACTAGGTCAAAGGTCAAGGTCACCATGACCTAAAATGGTGAAATAGTTTCCGATCAATAACTGCTCAAGGGTTTGGCTTGGGATCTTCAAACTTGCTGTGGTGGTTGGTCATGACCACTGGATGACCCCTATTGATTTTGAGGTCACTAGGTCAAAGGTCTAGGTCACCATGACCTTAAATGATTAAATGGTTTCCGATCAATAACTGCTCAAGGGTTTAGCTTAGAATCTTTAAACTTGCTGTGGTAGTTGGTCATGACCACTGGATGACCCCTATTGATTTTGAGGTCACTAGGTCAAAGGTCAAGGTCACCATGACCTTAACTGGTAAAATGGTTTCTGATCAATAACTGCTCAAGGGTTTGGCTTAGGATCTTTAAATTTGCTTAGGTGGTTGGTCATGACAACTAGATGAGTCCTATTGTTTTTTGGGTCACTAGGTCAAAGGTCAAGGTCACCATGACCTTAAAGGGTGAAATGGTTTGCGATGGATAACTGCTCAAGGGTTTGGCCTAGGATCTTCAAATTTGCTGTGGTAGTTGGTCATGACCACAAGATGACCCCTATTGCTTTTTAGGTCACTATGTCAAAGGTCAAGGTCACCATGCTCTTAACTGGTCAAATGGTTTCCGATCAATAACTGCTCAAGGGTTTGGCTTAGAATCTTCAAACTTGCTGCGGTAGTTGGTCATAACAACTGGATGGCCCCTATTGTATTTGAGGTCACTAGGTCAAAGGTCAAGGTCACCATGACCTTAACTTGTAAAATGGTTTCTGATCAATAACTGCTCAAGGGTTTGGCTTAGGATCTTCAAATTTGCTTAGGTGGTTGGTCATGACAACTAGATGAGCCCTATTGTTTTTTTAGGTCAAAGGTCAAGGTCACCATGACCTTAAAGGATGAAATGGTTTGCGATCAATAACTGCTCAAGGGTTTGGCTTAGGATCTTCAAACTTGCTGTGGTGGTTGGTCATGACCAGTAGATAACCCCTATTATTTTTGAGGTCACTAGGTCAATGGTCAAGGTCAAGGTCACCATGACCTTTCATGGTGAAATGGCTTGCGATTAATAACTGCTCAAGGGTTTGTCTTAGGATCTTCAAACTTGCTGTGGTGGTTGGTCATGACAACTAGATGACCCCTAATTGATTTTGAGGTCACTAGGTTAAAGATCAAGGTCATCATGACCTTAACTGATGAAATGGTTTCCAATTAATAACTGCTCAATGGTTTGGTTCCGGATCTTCAAACTTGCTGTGGTAGTTGGTTGTGACCACTTGATGACCCCTAAAGTTGTTGAGGTCACTAGGTCAAAGGTCAAGGTCACCATGACCTTAATATGTGAAATGTTTTCAGATCAATAAATGATCAGTGGTTTGGCTTAGGATATTCAAAGTTGCTGTGGTGATTAGTCATGACCGCTAGATGACCTCTATAGTTGAGGTCACTAGATCAAAGGTCAGGGGTCGGGGGGGTATACATGTTTTACAAACATCTCTTGTTATGTGTTAAATTGTCTGTTACAATGGATCATTAAAAAGCAAAATAAATATTAATGTTTTACAAAAAATAAAGAAGAAAAAATGTGCAAAGCAGACAGAATCATATACAAAAAGGTGAACATGTAAACTGAAATAATTTTATTTTCTATTATTGTGTAAAAGTTGTACAAATGCAAGTAAGTTTTGAAGACATTTTAGGTTGGCGCCACTAGTTTTCATAGATAACTATCAGATTTGAAACATGTGGATACAGGAGGGTGCAAAAAAAAACCCCAGAGAAATGAAATTGTGTGAATACTGGAGTGTTTGGACATTGATGGCCAAATTTTGCTGGCTTCTCTCATAAATTTCATGATTTTGTTTTGTACTACCTTGGGCGCATGATCATCAGATCCCATGCTACTCATTCTCAGGTCTCACTGTATAGTGTAACTATATGTATAGAGTTGGTTACAAGGATGGGTTTGGAAGTTCTGACATCATTATACCTCACATTACCCTATTTTGTCAGATCAGGGCCTTACCCTTTCAACGCTGATTTTTATGCCCCCAAAGCTAGACTTTTTGTCCGGAGTATATTTCCTTTGTCACATCAGCTACGGATACCAAATTTGGTGTGTGAGTTCATCTTGGGATGGGGGAATGTCGCGTACCATTTTCATGTCACTGTGACCTTGACCTTTGACCTTGATTTTACAAAAAGCTTGTCCGGAGCATATCTCCTTTACCTTACCAGCTACAGATTCCAAATTTGGTGTGTGAGTTCATCTTGGGATGGCGGAGTGTCGCGTACCATTTCCAGGTCACTGTGACCTTGACCTTGACCTTTGACCTCGATTTAAAAAAAAGCTTATACCTTACCAGCTACAAAAAGCTTGTCCGGAGTATATCTCCTATACATTACCAGCTAAGGATTCCAAATTTGGTGTGTGAGTTCATCTTGGGATGGAGGAGTGTAGCGTACCATTTTCAGATCACTGTGACCTTGACCATGACCTTTGACCGATTTTACAAAAAGCTTGTCCAGAGCATATCTCCTTTGCCTTACCAGCTACAGATTCTAAATTTGGTGTGTGAGTTCATCTTGGGATGGCGGAGTGTCGCGTACCATTTCCAGGTCACTGTGACCTTGACCTTGACCTTTGACCTCGATTTTAAAAAAAGCTTATACCTTACCAGCTACAAAAAGCTTGTCCGGAGTATATCTCCTATTCCTTACCAGCTAAGGATTCCAAATTTGGTGTGTGAGTTCATCTTGGGATGGAGGAGTGTCGCGTACCATTTTCAGATCACTGTGACCTTGACCATGACCTTTGACCAATTTTACAAAAAGCTTGTCCGGAGCATATCTCCTTTACCGTACCAGCTACAGATTCCAAATTTGGTGTATGAGTTCATCTTGGGATGGCGGAGTGTCGTGTACCATTTCCAGGTCACTGTGACCTTGAACTTGACCTTTGACCTCGATTTTAAAAAAAGCTTATACCTTACCAGCTACAAAAAGCTTGTCCGGAGTATATCAACTATACCTTACCAGCTAAGGATTCCAAATTTGGTGTGTGAGTTCATATTGGGATGGAGGAGTGTCGCGTACCATTTTCAGATCACTGTGACCTTGACCTTGACCTTTGACCGATTTTACAAAAAGCTTGTCCAGAGCATATCTCCTATACCTTACCAGATACGGATTCCAAATTTGGTGTGTGAGATCACCTTGAGATGACGGAGTGTCGCGTACCATTTTCAGGTCACTGTGACCTTGACCTTGACCTTTGACCTCGATTTTACAAAAAGCTTGTCCGGAGCATATCTCCTATACCTTACCAGCTACGGATCCAAAATTTGGTATGTGAGTTCATCTTGGGATGACGGAGTGTCGCGTATCATGGCGGAGTGTCGTGTACCATTTCCAGGTCACTGTGACCTTGACCTTGACCTTTGACCTCGATTTTAAAAAAAGCTTATACCTTACCAGCTACAAAAAGCTTATCCGGAGTATATCAACTATACCTTACCAGCTAAGGATTCCAAATTTGGTGTGTGAGTTCATATTGGGATGGAGGAGTGTCGCGTACTGTTTTCAGATCACTGTGACCTTGACCTTGACCTTTGACCGATATTACAAAAAGCTTGTCCAGAGCATATCTCCTATACCTTACCAGATACGGAATCCAAATTTGGTGTGTGAGATCACCTTGAGATGGCGGAGTGTCGCGTACCATTTTCAGGTCACTGACCTTGACCTTGACCTTTGACCTCGATTTTACAAAAAGCTTGTCCGGAGCATATCTCCTATACCTTACCAGCTACGGATCCAAAATTTGGTATGTGAGTTCATCTTGGGATGACGGAGTGTCACGTATCATTTTCAGGTCACTGTGACCTTGACCTTTGACCTCGATTTTACAAAAAGCTTATACCTTACCAGCTGCAAAAAACTTGTCCGGAGTATATCTCCTATACTTTACCAGCTACGGATTCCAAATTTGGTGTGTGAGTTCATCTTGGAATGGAGGAATGTCGCGTACCATTTTCAGGTCACTGTGACCTTGACCTTGACCTTGGACCTCGATTTTACAAAAAAGGTTGTCCAGAGAATATCTCCTATACCTTACCAGCTACGGATTCCAAATTTGGTGTGTGAGTTCATCTTGGGATGGCGGAGTGTCGCGTACCATTTTCAGGTCACTGTGACCTTGACCTTTGACCTAGCTTTTACAAAAAAGGTTGTCCAGAGAATATCTCCTATACCTTACCAGCTACGGATTCCAAATTTGGTTTGTGAGTTCATCTTGGGATGGCGGAGAGTCGTGTACCATTTTCAGATCACTGACCTTGACCTTGACCTTTGACCTCAATTTTACAGTCCGGAGCATATCTCCTATACCTTACCAGATACAAAAAGCTTGTCCAGAGCATATCTCCTATACCTTAAACGTTGACAATCAACCCAGGGTCCTTTTTAACGTTGAGAATGACTTAGGGTCCTTTTTAACTAAGTTTTGACCCTTGGCTTTTTTCTTAGCTATCATAATCGTCAAAGGTTCTGTTTCTAATGTTAAGAACTGACTCCTGTGTCATTTTTAACAGCATCAAAATTTCATGTTACACCTGCATTACATTGTATTGTTTTTCCGCCAAAATGCATTTCGGTGTCAAACACTTTGGGGGCATTTGTCACCCGTGACGACTCTCTTGTTTAAATGGAATATTCCAAAATTCAAACAGTTCAAGCTTACTGTGAATATTCAGGAATTTTTTCTCAGTAAAGTGGAACATGACAAACAATGCAGACCCTGATGAGCGGGTTCCAAGAAGATTGTTGGGCTCCTAGAAGGAGCCCTGTCATCTAGTTCTGCAGTTTGCAAAGGACAATTGTGAGTTGTTTCCCACACAGAAAGGGTTAAATATCAACTCAAAGCTTAGTATTCAATAAATTGTTTTCTTAAGAATTTTCATAATGTCTTCCATCTTGAAAAGGTGGTTTTAAGAATAATGTACTATATTATAAAGATTGCCAAACACCCAGACTACAGCTCTATCGTTTTAAGTCTTCTTTAGTGTTTAAGCCATCTTTTACAAGCTTGATACGGCTTACAGTGAGGAAAATTATAGGAATCTGATGTTTTATTACGAAGCCTTTTGAAAATTTGAAGACTGTCAGTTATTACTTGATTACCCCTCTCCATGGGTTTGAAAATCTGAAGTCAATTTGGCACCGAATTTGATGACTGACATAAATATAGACCCTGATCAAACTCTTTCAGGAGGAGTTTGATCTGTATCCGCTCTATCTGCCTAAATTTATCTGTCTGAATATTTACGGCAATAAGGGTATCATGTAAATCTTTTCAAAACAATTTACTGCTTTAAGAAAATGCAGTGTTGTTGTTATTCAGTGTGAATATGAGAGAATGCAATTGCTTGTTATCCATTATTACTGCTATGTGTATCTATAGAAAAGATATAGTAGGTTGGGAAGTTTCCTGTGTGGAGTTATTTGTCTGAAAATATAAATTATTCCCTATGGAGTATGAATCTAGTAAATGATTGCGATGAAATGCATGAGAGGATTATTGCAGACAATTACTAGATATAGAAATGGAAAATACCAATGAATGTAAATCTCACAACTGTTAAGTTACCCCCTCTAGTATTCGCAAAAAAAAAGAAAAAAAAGAAAGAAATTAAAGGGTTTCGTTTTCTTTTCTCCCAACTATGGGCCGCTGACAATATGCAAATGATGTGGCTTACCCTGTTTGACAGGCTTGTTTATCTAAACCCTGTCGTCATAATACATAAGAAAGTGTTAAGAGGGGTCTTACAGCCCCTAATTGATTGCTCCTGTGCCGTTGCAAGATGCTAAGAGCATTGCAGTGTAATCGTTATAATTGGATAATCGTTAAAATTGCATGACTGCTGATTTGTTTATACATTTATTCAATGGCTTCTAGCATGTCAATCAATTTAATGATCATTCATGCTAATCATCTGTATGTACCCTACATGTTTTGATTGTCGGTCTCCCAGTACAGTGTGTTTTTGACACTTCGTTAGGACACCACATTAAGCAGGTACACATCAATAGAATTAATTGTTAATAAAATGACCTGCGTTAACATAGTTACATGAATATTATTAGCACAATTATTTTTAAAATAATGAGCTGATAAAGCATTAATGACTTTTTCAGGAAGTGAGTGTAATGTGTATTTTTTTTTTAAAAAGCGAACTTGTTTGGGAAACCGGGAGTAGACATTGTGTTTATGTACCCTAATGTTTGTGCTAGATTTCACGACATGTCATGTTTGTTTGCATTAATATTTGGTAATACAGGGGAAAAAATTCAATAACAGGGGTTTGGAAAAGTATTCAGTTTGACTAGCTCAATATTGTTGCTGCATCCGAGTACTCGATCAGAAGACTGACTGAGTACTGGAGTATCAATTTTCGTACTCGTTCCTATCCCTACAAAATATGGAAGGTGGAAAATTGTAACCATTTTTGAAGGTAAAGAAAGAGCTTTTAAATTCCATTAGCAAACAGAGCAGACCCATCTGATCTGGGTCTACTCTGTTTGCAAATGCGTGAAAACAAGTTTAACCAATTTAAAGAATGGTCCCAACATACATTTTGGTGGAGAAATGAAGATTTTGAATAAACACCTTTATCTATGGCTCTGTTTAGGTACTTCTGTACCTACAACATATTGTAACTATCAAATCTTGGAAGTTTTTTGCTTTCTCTTCCTTTCACAACGGCGCTGTAAATGTAATAATTTGACAATCATAGTTATCACTGTCTGACAGGTTTCTGCATTATTTTCCAACTGGAAATGTTTTTCCTATCCTATTAAGTCTGCATATCTGAAATGAAGATTAGTTCTAATCCACCAATCTGAGAAAACCTGTTTATGTAAAGGTCAAAGTTCATGTTTTGATATATGCCTGTTTGTGCAGGAATATTTGCCAAAGTTTCAGTTCAAGGTAAAGTCATTAGTCCGTCTGCTTCAACCTGTTATACTCTAATGGTCAGGTGATATTGTTCATTGCTTGCTTCAAATAGTTTCACTATGGCTTGCATATTTGGACTGTGTATGTTGGGTAGACTCAGATCAGATTCATTGTTGTTGTTTTTTTTAGGTCACCTGAGCAAAGCTCAGGGTGAGCTTTTGGGAGACTTGAATGTCCGGTGTGCGTCGTCCGTCGTCAAAAATTTGCATGTGAACACTCTAGTGGTCAGACCGGCCGCGTGGCTCAGTGGTAGAGCGTCTGCCTGCGGTACGGAAGGTCGTGGGTTCGATCCCCGGCCGCGACAGACCAAAAGTCGTTAACAGTTGGTACTAGTAGCTCCCTTGTCTACGCTCGACATTAAAGGTGTAGTTCTAGGACTGGTCGGCCCAGTGTCAGGATAATGTGACTGGGTGGGGTGCCCTTGCCATGTACCTGCGGCAGGGGTATTCCAGTGAGGCAGCACTATAACTTGTCTCATGCGGGTGCCGTCTGCAAATAACTGAAATACTGTTGGTCGGACGTAAAACCCAACTCACTCACTCACTCTAGTGGTCATAATATTTGTCCAATCTTCATGAAACTGTATCAGAATGATTGTCTTGATAAAATCTTGGACGAGTGCTAAAGTGGGTCACGTGGGGTCAAAAACTATGTCACTAGGTCATATAGTAGGAAAACCTTGTGAACAATTTAGAGGTCACATTTTCAGCCCAATCTTCATGAAACTTTGTCAGAATGATTGTCCTGATAAAATCTCGGACAAGTTCGAAAGTGGGTAATGTGGGGTCAAAAACTAGATCACCAGGTCAAATAGTACAAAAACCTTGTGAACACTGTAGAGGTCACATTTTCAGCCCAATGTTCATATAACTTTGTCAGAATGATTTTCCTGATAAAATCTCTGACGAGTTCAATAGTGGGTTACATGGGGTCAAAAACTAGGTCACCAGGTCAAATAGAAAAACCTTGTGAACACTCTAGAGGTCACATTTTCAGCCCAATCTTCATGAAACTTTATCAGAATGATTGTTTTGATAAAATCTTGGATGAATTTGAAAGTGGATTATGAGGGGTCAAAAACTAGGTCACTAGGTCAAACAGTAGAAAAACCTTATGAACACTGTAGTGGTCTCATTTTTTGTCCAATCTTCATGAAACTTAGAATGATTGTCTTGATAGAATCTCAGATGAGTTTTAAAGTGGGTCATGTGGGATCAAAAACTAGGTCAAATAGTAAAAAAACCCTTGTGAACATGCTAAAGGTCACATTTTTGTTCAATTTTCTTGTCACTAGATCAAATCTGAGAAAACTCACTCTGGAGGTCACATTTTTAGCACAGTCTTCATTAATGGTCAGAATGATTATCTTGATAAAATCTATATTCTAAATCTTTGAAAATCTTGTTCTCCAGAACCACTGCTCATGATCCACTATAACATTGTTATCTAGGTCAATATTGGTCCGATTCTGGGACTACCCAGCTATAATCTTAAATCTATGGTAATCAGGTGAGCGATTAAGGGCCGTCTTGGCCCTTTTGTTTCAATAACAACTTATATTATTTGCAAGTAACTGTATTATTTGCAAAGTACTGTTACCTCTGTTCATGTAGAAGAACAGTGATAGACAAGAAGTTCCGTTTTTAACTTATCCGTATCTCAAAGATATGTCTTAGCTTTATATATTAAAATTATGCAAAATTAACAATATGGAGCTAGCTTCATATAATATGACCCAAAGGTCACAACCACACCCTTTCAGTCCCTTTGTTGACTTCAGTTTTAACAAAGAGACTCTGGCTTAAGGCTGCAATTTGTGATCAAAGCCATTATCATACATAGAGTTATGTCTCTTTAATTAACTATTTGAATGCGGAACACAAATGTACTGTCATTTGAAAACAGTGTGGACCCAGATCACTTTTTAAATCTTATTCCCTTTAACTTAGTCAATGTCTGCCCAGCGCCCATAACAGGGACAAAGACTACACAGTATAGGCCCAGACTTGAGGTCTCCTGGAGGAACCCTCTTATAGAGATCTGTACTATTTGCTTCAAGAAATATGTTTCAAGGGCCTTATTACCAAAATATTTCATGCAGAAACACCCGTAAAAATTGTGGTGGAACCGAAAGTGGCAAATTCATCAGCATATTGTCACCACAGCATCAAAAATATGTGATTCAACCTTTTTCCACTTAGCTTGCATATAGGGCGGAACCAGGCGAGGCTGGCCCAGCGTACGCCCCCCCCCCCCCCCCCCCCCCCCCTCTTAAAATCGCCGAAGTAAAAGTATTTTTGTGCCCTGAAATTCATTTTTGTAATATACAAAAATACAAGTCCTTTTTAGCTCGCCTGTTCATAGAACAGTAGAGCTTATGCTATACCCCCGGCGTGAGCGTGAGCGTGGGCGTGAGCGCGGCCAAGGTTAAAGTTTTTTGGACGGGTTGTTTTAAAACTTAATATTTATACTAGGATGCTGAAATTTTGTATGGAAGTTCATTAGAGGTCAAATATTGCTGTTATGAAGTTAAACATTAAAAATATTTTTCAATTTTATCAATTTTTGACATGTTTTGGACTTAGTCCTTTTGGCCGCGCCTAAATCGCATTAGATACCGCTGATTTATAGCCCTTGATTCAGTCAAAATTGGCTGTTTTAGCCTTGTCCGCTGTCTAACTCAAATTTCATTTGATCTTCACCAAACTTTCAGAGAATATTTATAGGTGTAAAATCTTGACCAAGTTTGATTACCACCTAAATCACATTAGACACCTCTGAGTTATGGCCCTTGATACAGTCAAAATTGGTCTTTTTAGCCTTGTCCGCTCTCTAACTAAAATAGTTTTCATTTTATCTTCACCAAACTTTCAGAGAATATTTATAGGTGCAAAATCTAAAATCTCATCAGACATCTTTATGTTATGGCCCTTGATTCAGTCATAAGTGGCCGTTTTAGCCTTGTCCGCTCTCTAACTCAAATAGTTTACATCTGATCTTCACCACACTTACAGAGAATGTTAATTGGTACAAATTCTTGACCAAGTTTGATTACCAGTCAAATTGCATGAGACACCTCTGAGTTATGGCCCATGATTCAGTCAAAATTGTCCGTTTTAGCCTTGTCCGCTCTATAATTCAAATAGTTTTCATTTTATCTTCACCAAACTTGGATGTTTAAAGATGCAAATTCTTGACCAAGTTTGATTACCGCCTAAATTGCACTAGACACCTTTGAGTTATGGCCCTTGATTCAGTCAAAATTGGCCATTTTAGCCTTGTCCACTCTCTAATTCAAATAGTTTACATCTGATCTTCACCACACTTACAGAGAATGTTAATTGGTGCAAATTCTTGACCAAGTTTGATTAACAGTCAAATCGCATGAGACACCTATGAGTTATGGCCCTTGATTCAGTCAGAATTGTCCGTTTTAGCCTTGTTCGCTCTATGATTCAAATAGTTTCCATTTTATCTTCACCAAACTTGCAGAGGATGTTTATAGTTGTAAATTCTTGACCAAGTTTGATTACCGCCTAAATTGCATTAGACACCTTTGAGTTATGGCCCTTGATTCAGTCAAAATTGGCCATTTTAGCAACTCAAATAGTTTAAATCTGATCTTCACCACACTTACAGAGAATGTTAATTGGTGCAAATTCTTGACCAATTTTGATTAACATTCAAATCGCATGAGACACCTCTGAGTAATGGCCCTTGATTCAGTCAAAATTGTCCGTTTTAGCCTTGTTTGCTCTATAGTTCAAATAGTTTTCATTTTATCTTCACCAAACTTGCAGATGATTTTTATATATGCAAATTCTTGACCAAGGTTGATTACCAGTCAAATTGTATTAGACACCTCCGAGTAATGACCCTTGATTCAGTCAAAATTGGCCATTTTAGCCTTGTTTGCTCTCTTACTCAAATAGTTTTTACCAAACCTGCACAGAATGTTCATAGCTATAACATCTTGGCCTAGTTTGATTACCAGCTAAATTGCATGTGACACCTGAGTTATGGCCCTTGAATTAGTCAAAATGTGCCATTAAAGCCTTGTCTGCTCTTTAACTCAAACATTTCTCATCTGCTATACACCATACAGTCCAAATTAGATCTTTATGGCACACTAACATAACCTACTTAAAATGTAAACAAAACATACCCGTAACGGTGGTCTCGAGAAAAATAGAAATACTAAAAACTGTATACGCCCATCAAAACATATGAAAAAACAAAACTACCCATTCCAAATATAAAACAATAAAAGCAAAGCAGATTTGAACCAAACTATTATAGCGGCCACCTGGGCATTATACAGTGTATTTACCTGTAGTGTTTGTAAACACTGAGAACAAAAGGTGTGCCATAAGATCTAATTTTACCTGTACGTGCTGAGAATGTTTATAGGTGAACAGTCTTGGCCAAGTTTGATCATCATTTGGGGTCCTTTCTGACTTTGTCAGTGTTCTAGTTTTCTCATTTGGTCCTGTTACATGGGTAGGTGGTGTCACAAACTTGGATAAATTTGCAATCAAGGCTGCCGTGCGGGGGGTATTCATCAGCTTGAGTGATAGTTCTAGTTTGAATTGTCTACCATGGATAACTTTAGAGTTATTGCCCTTGATAACTTAAAATTACATATAGTTTTGCACATATCTCTGAAACAACAACTCATGCTTGTGAACATTACTGTGAAGTTTGGTGGCTCTAGCTCAAGCAGTTTCAGAGATACGCGTGACACCATATAATTTTAAGTTATCAAGGGCAATAACTCACACGTATCTATACAGACATTACACTTGTGTATTGGAAAGAGAATAAAGGGGGGAAACATCTGTTTTTGCAACAAAAACAAACTGGTGCTTCCGGGGTGACTGTGCACTTTTGTGTGGAATTATTTTCTAATTTAGTTTGGAAAGTCATCAATTTTGTACCACACTTTTGCAAATATAGTAGACCCACATCAGGCAGCTCCTGTAGGAGCTGTCTGATTAGGGTCTACTCTTTTTGTGTATGAAATTGAAATATCTGACTCTACCAGTTAAAAAACATCTGCACATATACCATTTTAAAATTCACCCAATAAATATTAATGATGTCATTATTTCTTACATGAATATTCAACAGGGAAGGGTTAATTTTTAGCTCGTCTGTTTTGGAGAAATCAAGAGCTATTGTCGTAACTCCGGCGTCTGCGTCGTTGTCGTCGTCCGAAATCTTAACAGTGACCTTAACTTCTTCAATTTTTCATTTACAACCTTCATTTTTGGTATGCATGTTCATTTTGACAAAGATGACAGACAAGCGTTGCACCCGCTTGCGGTGCTCTTGTTAAACACATCTAATATTTTTATCCTGATGCCATGAAACCCAACACAGCTCAAGTCAACTTGAGCCTAAGTCAAGGATACTGATTATAAAAGCTGCAAAACAACTTTCAGTCACTGTTAAGGTCACAGTTGTGTTTTGCTATGTTTCATGTTTTGATCAGAGTGACAAACTGAATTCTGATGAGATTCATCTGAATCCGAACAGTTTATTATGAATTCTTGTCTGGTATGGAAACAGTTACCATGTAGTCATAATCAGAGATGCTGTCAGGGCGCGGGATGTGCGGGATCCCGCTTATCTTTGCCTCGGTCCCCCTTTTTTCTCAAAATGATGAGGGCATTATCCCGCAGTCAAAATGATTGTCCCACAAAAATTATTATCGAGTGTGTGCAAAATAAATCCAAACAGAAAGGTCTGTATCGGCATCGCAAATAGCACTGACGTTGGAATACCCCGAATCCTATTTTTAGCGGTCTCGCATTCGATCAATAACCCCCTAGAGGGATACCTGTAATTGACACTGGTTCCCGCATTTTGAAAAATCTATATTTAAATAACAAATGATGCGGGGAAACGCCTATGTACACCATTTCCGGTTTACTTTCCTGACATTTTGTGCATGCTGCAGACGACCGAAAAAATGTCTAGCAATAAAAGAGAAATAAGTGAGTTCTTTCGCCCCGTTGTGTCAATGATGATCCTAAGAAACGTCCAATCCGAAAAAAATGGAAGGACCACAAAATATCAGTTATCTTGTCTCAAATCATCGGCGAACAAAGTTTTGAAATAACGTGTTGGTTTTCTTTCTTTCAACACACAAAGTAAAAGATATATTTTTACTTTGTGTGTTGAAAGAAAGAAAACCAACACGTTCGCTTGTGCAAATGGATGCGTTAACTACCGCACATTAACTCTAATAAGACAGACTGAGTCTGCCGATCACATAACATTGTCATTGAAAGTAAGTGTTAAAAGTTTCAAACTTGTGTCAGAATTAGATGAAAGGACCGAGGCATTGATAAGTGCTATGAGAACAGCTTCCTATATTGCAATTGAAAATATCCCCACAGCAAAAGAATCTAGCTCTATTCAAATCTTTTAGATGTTCGAAAATTCAATGGCTTGGATCAAAGTTGAAGAGATGCCCATTATGTATAAGGGATATTTGAGAATTAATAGACATGTGTCTTTATGTGTTGAAAGTAAGAAAACTAGATCTAATATGTTAACTTACAAAGGTAAATGGATGCAGTAACTAGTAATAACTACTGCCCGTTAACACCCCCCCCCCCCCCCCCCTCCCCAGTAGGTCCCCCACATTTTTTTGTTTGATGGGGGATTTCCCCCACCAAATTGAAATCCTGGCAGCATCTCTGCATAATTCCCTTACCAAATAGATATACAGAATAGATTGATTAAAGTTTTGTTTGCCTTCAATGTATTTGTTGTTTGTTAACGCAAAATTGCCTCTTCTCATCTATATTCCAATTATATTTTTAGATTTGCCTAACACGTGTTGCTGTAAAAGAAAAAAAATCAGATCAAAGAATTGTGGAAACAGTCAACTGAATGAACTGCTAATCGCTCTTGGATAAATTCAGAAAGGTAGGTGTATAGGGCAATTTATTAATCCTTTGAATGTTGGAAACAAGATACTAGCATTTTGCAAACAATAGTACTAGTGTAGACAGAATCTGCACTGCTCCTCAGTCAAACTTTCTAGCAAATTTAAGGCTTTGGTACTGAATGGAGTCTGTCGTTTAACACTGATGGGTCATTCCACTTTGAATATTCAGCATTTAAAGGGTAAAGGATGATGTGTTCAAAGATAGCTTCAGAATTATGTCCCTTTGTTTTTTCGAGGTTAGCTATATAAGATGCCGCTTGGTCTACAGTACTAAATGGAATTCTTATATTATGTATAGTACAAAATCTTGTGTGTTGAACGTCATCTATACCAATAATTATTAGGGCCCTGCACTGAAAATGCAGGAGCCCTATAGGAATCACATTTTCTGTCTGTCTGTCCAGGTGAACATAATTATGGGCACTTGTTGCGTAAGGAGAACAATAAATAGCGGTAAAATCTATTCATTCCGTCTGTATTGTTGGGTACTTTTGTGCCCTTGTTGGGTACTTTTAAACAAAGGAAATACCCAACAAGTGTCTATATGTAAGAACGCCCGTCAGTCAACAATTTTGATGTGACTCAAACAGTACTTCACATATTGGTTTCTTATTAAGGGCATATGCTTAGTATGATCAGAGAAAGACACCTATATGGGTTGAATCAGATCACTATGTCTAGAGTTATCTGCCCTTTATTACACGGTCCTCTCTGACTGAGTCAGTTTTCTAGATGGATTTGATTCAAACTTTCTCAGATGAACAACATTGATGTGAAGATATACGATAAGAAAGTGTTTTTTTTATACAGAATTATGTCCCTTTGCTATACAGTAAAAATTGTGTGAACCAACTCCTCTGAAACTATTGATAGGATTCGTTTGAAACTTTAACAGATGAATAACACTGAGATGTAATTGTAGATAAAATAAGGAATTCCATTTGCATTTTTGACAGAAATACGACACTTCGTTCTCACAAGACAAAGTTACACACTTCGACTTAATGAAAATGGCAAGTTTGAGGGCATCTATGTCCTATGGACATATTATACTCAGAAGAAAAAGTTTAGTCAGTACGGACACTTTGTGCAATATTTTTTTAAAACAGTATTAGAAATGACATAAGCTTTACTCACCTCAAAATTCATTTACTTTCCAACACATTTCAACGATTTCAGCAAAACACATTGATAATAAACACATTTGTATGTCAAGATTCAACACTGGGGGCATTATCAAATTTCCGAATTCAGTAAATATCGCATATGTCCACCTCTAGCTTGGATAACAGCCTGAGAACGCCGCCTCATGTTGTTTATAAGGCGTCTGGTGAATTATCTAGGTACTCGCGCCCATTCCTCATGCAAAGACCGCTCCATATCATTGACTCTGTTTACGTCATTCCTATCACGTATTCTACGTCCAAGGTAGTCCCACATGTGTTCGACAGGAGAAAGATTTGTAGATTTTGCTGGTCATTCGAGCGTATTAATGTTGTTTGCTGCAAGAACATTCCGTGTGTAACGTGCAGTGTGACAATGTGCATTGTCCTGTTGTAAAATGTCAGCATTGCCGTTTGCTACGTAAGGAACGATTACAGAAACGATAATTTCAGCACATATCGGGCAGCATTTAAATTACCATGAACTGATTTCAGGTCCGTCTAACAGTTATGAGAGATACCTCCCCAGAGCATTACAGATCCACCACCGTAAAGGTCAAATTTTATCACGTTAGCAGGATCTAGCCGCTCACCCTGGCGTTGCCAAACACGAACCCTGCCATTAGGTCCATGAAAATAAATTTCGACTTGTCCGTGAAAACGACTCTGTTCCATTGCTGCCTTATCCAGTGGCTGTGCTGACGTGCCCAATTTAAACGTGCGATGCGATTAAGTGCTTTTAATGGAACTCCTTTGTAAGGACGTCGAACACACAATCTAGCGATTTCAAACGATTTCTGGCAGTATAAACGGAAATTCTCGTCCCTGTTGCATGTCTGAGGCGTTCAACAACTTTCGAAGCGGACATGAAAAGATGACGTCGTGATGTTGTCACCATGAACCGGTGTTTATGAGGCGGCGTTTTCCGTGGTCTGCCTGAACGGGATCTGTCTTTTTCAGTGCCAGTCTGTCGAAAACGTGCATGCAGATGGTAAATTGTCATTATATATAAAACGGCGTGCCACGTCGGCAACACATGTACCAGCTTCATGAAGTCCCAACGCAAAATTTCTGTCCTTTATGGATAGGCCAGGACGGAGACCCATGTTAACGACCCATGTTAACTACCGCTGAATTTACTCTGGGTTATTTCAATGAGGACTATACTCTTTCAATATCAAACAGCATATGAGAAAATAACCATGTCGGTTTACAGCAGCACATGTACCTTGTGCATTTTGAAATTGTGTTGATATGCACTAATAGCGGGTTTATTTATGACACGATAGACAGGTACATGTAAACTTACAATAATACAACACTTGTATACAATCTGACTATGATATGTCCAGTATTTTCGACTTAGTGAACAAACATAAATACTGACTATACTTTTGCTTTTGAGTATATTTCTAGTTTTCTTTAGAACTGATTACCTTGGCATGATATGGGGTTAGACTGATTTAATGACTTTATTATTAGCCACTTCTACACTCTAGCTGGTTATATTTATAAAGTAAGCTTTTGGTAAACATAGATTAATCTTACTGTTTAGTACTTTACTGTTTAGTATCTTACTGTTTGATATTACTGGTGGGTGAGCTGCCAGCCAGTAAAGAATAGTTACCATTACCTGCCTGCCTGGTGTCTGGTATTTGCCCTTTCAGTGAGGGAAACAAGTCACTACTGTCCTTTGCAAATAGTGTAGACCTAGATGAGAGGGATCATAGAGGAGCCATCTCATCAGAGTCTGGACTGTGTGTCATGTTACAGTTTTCCCTGAATATTCAAGGTAAAGTTTGACCTGTTTGAAGTTTGGAATAGTCCCATTTGAAAATTTAGTATTGAAAGGGTTAAGATAAGGAGCTGTGCCAGATATAATAAAGTGTCTTATAAGCCAGATTGGCTGCATCTTTCAGTAGAGGTGACACTATATACTAGAAAAACATGTTACCGTTACCTGTTATCAACCATAAAGTTTTAAAATTCAGATTGAAGTTACTTGATAGAACTTTAGAATGTTGCTAGAAAACAGAGATGATTGCTGGAGATGATAATTTGCATAGCATTTCCAAAGTAACATGATTTATCTGGGTTTTTTTTTTGTATGGTATAATGTAGCCTTACACTGACACTGCCATGATTGTGCTCATGTGGACATGGAATTTTCAGTTTAATCCAGACACACTAGAAATTATGTTTATATTGCATCTATGTAGGAATTTTTAGCTCACCAGAGATAGAGTGCCAAGGTACAGTAGAATCCCTCTAAACTGGACAAGGTTGGGGGACAGGTAAAAATAACCAATCAATTATTATCCAGATTATCCATAAATCGACAAGTATAACCAATTTCACAGTCTGAATACCTGTTAATTCGTTTTCATAGTTAAAAACTACAATCAGCGATTTTCTCGATGAAACGACGTTCAAAATTATATCACTGAGCAAACTGCCAACAATTTTCTTCGGTGTTGGTTCCTTTTTAATAAGAAAGCTGGCGGCAACAGATGGTATGCCAGCAGTTTCTCTTGTTTTCTCAAACTCTTCCACGCTTAGATTTTGACATTTTTTTGCAGATTTTTTAACCATAACGCTATATGCGGAGAGCTTGGATTTTATCGTTCATAGATTATTTGGTCCGTACCAATGCGATAATGGTATGAGGTGCAGTTTGTGAGTGCGCAGTAACCTCCCTTTGCTACCGGTGTTATAGTAAACATACGAAAAACAAACCTACCGAAAACGACGGCATATTCAAGCACGATTCGTTTACCTTTTTGGTTTTCGTTTTTGAACGAAAAGAATTTGAAATCAATTCGTTAAAATGAAGCTTATCTGTTGCTCTGCGTGACATTAGTTAATCTCACGGCACCGACAGGTAATAATTGAGTCCAAATAGACCTAGCGAAAAGGTGTTAAGTTTTACTGCCCCAGGCTGTGATTAAGGGATGTGTCAAGCCCTTAGCCTGCTGTCCGGAATGTAGGGGAAAGTTATAGTTCATATCTTTGAAGATTTGTCCTGTTTCCGGAATAAAGTGAGAGGAATCTTGTATAGAAATAAAGAAGGAATAACACGGGACCAAGAATTTTTTTCCGGTTTAGAGAGGATTCTGGTTTACTGAGTGTCCGGTTTGGAGGGGTTATACTGTATTAAGATTGTGATGTGGTCCTTGTCTGTTTCTGGTGTCATTGTCAACAATTTGTTTTAGAATATCTCCTAAACTACTGATCCAATTTCAACCAAACTTTACAACAATGCTCCCTGGGGAGGTCCTCTTTCAGATTCCTTCAAATAATGTCATACATGTAGAATATTATTGTTGCCATGGCAATTATGAGGAAATAAAGACCTAAACATCTGTTAGTAGATGAGGCTCATTTCTTTATTAGTCCCCCACCGGTTACCGGTTGGGGGACTATAGGTTTGCTCGATTCCGTCCGTCCGTCCGTCCGTCTGTCCGTCTGTCCGTCCGTCCGTCTGTCACGCTTCGTGTCCGGGCCATATCTCCTACAAAGTTATGCCAAATTCATTATAACTTCACACATTGAAGGAGCATGATGAGGGCTAGTGTCATGCACAAGGGCCATAAATCTAGCATCAATATTTTTGGAGTTATTCCCCTTTTACATATTTTTTTGTCCGGACAATAACTCTTTATCTACTGGTTCAATTGATTTGAAACTTCACATATGGAACAATCATGATGAGGGGTAGTGCCATACACAAGGGCCATAACTCTAGCATCAATATTTTTGGAGTTATTCCCCTTTTTCATATTTTCTTGTCAGTCCATCTGTCACACTTCGTGTCCGGGCCATATCTCCTACAAAGTTAGGCCAAATTCATTATTACTTCAAACATTGAAGGAGCATGATGAGGGCTAGTGTCATGCACAAGGGCCATAACTCTAGCATCAATATTTTTGGAGTTATTCCCCTTTTACATATTTTTTTGTCTGGACAATAACTCTTTATCTACTGGTTCAATTGATTTGAAACTTCACATATGGAACAATCATGATGAGGAGTAGTGTCATACACAAGGGTCATAACTCTAGCATCGATATTTTTGGAGTTATTCCCCTTTTTCATATTTTCTTGTCAGTCTGTCTGTCACGCTTCGTGTCCGGGCAATATCTCCTACAAAGTTAGGCCAAATTCATTATAACTTCACACATTGAAGAAGCATGATCAGGAGTAGTGTCATGCACAAGGGCCATAACTCTAGCATCAATATTTTTGGAGTTATTCCCCTTTTTCATATTTTTTGTCCGGACAATAACTCTTTATCTACTGGTTCAATTGATTTGAAACTTCACATATGGAACAAGCATGATGAGGGGTAATGTCATGCACAAGGGCCATAACTCTAGCATCTATATTTTTGGAGTTATTCCCATTTTCATATTTTCTTGTCCAGTTAATAACTCTTTATGTACTGGTTCAATTGATTTGAAACTTCTCATATGAAACAAGCATGGTGAGGTGTAGTGTCATGCAAAAGGGCAATAACTCTAGCATCAATATTTTTGGAGTTACTCCCCTTTTTCATATTTTCTTGTCGGGACAATAACTTTTTATTTACTGATTTAATGTATGAAAGTAGGTACTAATACCATTCAGGTGGTCATGTATATACCATGGTCAACCACACCATGGGTGGGTGGGGTGGGGAGAGCGGAGGGTTTTTTTTCAGTCCGGTGGGGGACTCATGTCTTGCATAGCAATACAACATGCCCTTGTTTTACTTTAGTGTATTCTTATCCGAAACTGCTGGCCGAATTATGTCTCCCCCATTTATGGGGAGATATATTGTTTTTGCCAGAGTTGTCTGTCTGTCCGTCCGTCCGTCAGTCCGCACTGTGACATTAACCTGGCCAGTTGTGGGACATAGGGTTAGGGTTAGGGTTAGCTTCCAGATCATTCTTTTCCAAAGTTAGAGCCAAAAATAGTTTTTCTTGTGGGACTAGTCACACAAGAAAAGATCAAAGGAAAAAGTCACACAACTACCCATTTGTTAGCATGTCCGTCTGTCTGTCCATCACAAACTTGTGTCGCGCGTATCTCTGAAACCAGTTGGGTTAGAGTCACCAAACTTCACAAGAATGTTCACCAGCATGAGTTGTTGTACACCTGGGGTTTTTGAATTGTCTCCCCCTGATAACTTTGGAGTTATTGCCCCTGATGACTTAAAATTAGAAAAAGTTTGTGTCGCGTGTATCTCTGAAACCGCTAGTACTAGAGTCACCAAACTTCACAGGAATGTTCACCAGCATGAGTTGTTGTGCACCTATATTTTTTTAATTGTCTCCCCATGATAATTCTTGAGTTATTGCCCTTGATATGAACACTTAAATATGTACAAACTTTGTGTCATGTGTATCTCTGAAACCAGTAGGGCTAGAGTCACCAAACTTCACAGGATTATTCACTAGCATGAGTTGTTTTGCTCTTGTTTTTTTTAATTGTCTCCCCTTGTTAACTTTGGAGTTACTGCCCCTGATGACTTAAAATTAGACAAACTTTACTTAGTGTCGTGCATATCTCTGAAACCACTAGGGCTAGAGTCACCAAACTTCACAGAAATGTTGACCAGCATAAGTTGTTGTGCACCTGGGATTTTTGAATTGTCTCCTTTTGATAACTTTGGAGTTATTGCCCCTGATATGATTACTTTAAATTAGAGAAACTTTGTGTCATGCATATCTTTAGAACCACTAGGGCTAGAGTCACCAAACTTCACAGGAATATTGACCAGCATGAGTTGTTGTGCGCCTGGTTTTTTTGAATCGTCTCCCCCTGATAATTCTTGAGTTATTTCCCCTGATATGATAACTTAAAATTAGAGAAGCTTTGGGCTGCACGTATCTCTGAAACCAGTAGGGCTAGAGTCACCATACTTCACAGGAATGTTCACCAGCATGAGTTGTTGTGCATCTGGGTTTTAATTGTCTCCCCCTGATAACTTTGGAGTTACTGCCCCTTATGACTTAAAATAAGAGAAACTTTACTTTGTGTCGTGTGTATCTCTGAAACCACTAGTACTAGAGTCACCAAACTTCACAGGAATGTTGACCAGCATGTGTTGTTGTGTACCCGGGGTTTTTGAATTGTCTCCCCTGATAATGTTGGAGTTATTGCCCCTAATGACTTAAAATTAGACCCTGATAAGTTTGGAGTTAGACATTACACTTGTGTATTGGAAAGAGGATGGGAGGGGGAGACATCTGTGTTTGTGACAAAAACAAACCTCTAGTTTCAAAATGATTTAGCAGAAATGTTACTTAGGTGACCTCTCAAATTCATTCAGGTAATTATGTCTCCTCCCATATTTATATGGGGGAGACATATTGTTTTCGTGAGAGTTGTCTGTCTGTCCGTCTGTCTGTCCGTCCGTCTGTCCGTCTGTCCGTCACACTTTTTGTCCGGACGATAACTTCAATATGCCTGATGCCAGTTGATTGAAACTTCATATATGGAAAGAGCATAATGAGAGGAAGTGTCATGCACAAGGTCCATAACTCTGGCTTCACTAATATTGGAGTTATTGCCCTTTGTAAAAAAAATCACACTTTTTTGTCCGGACGATAACTCCTATATGGCTCATGCCATTGGATTGAAACTTCATATATGGAAAGATCATCACGAGAGGAAGTGTCATGCACAAGGTCCATAACTCTGGCTTCACTAATATTGGAGTTATTGCCCTTTGTAAAAAATATCATAATTTTTTGTCCAGACAATAACTTCAATAAGCCTGATGCCAGTTGATTGAAACTTCATATATGGAAAGAGCATAATGAGAGGAAGTGTCATGCACAAGGTACATAACTCTGGCTTCACTAATATAGGAGTTATTGTCCTTTGTAAAAAAAATCACACTTTTTTGTCCGGACGATAACTTCTATATGGCTCATGCCATTGGATTGAAACTTCATATATGGAAAGATCATAACGAGAGGAAGTGTCATGCACAAGGTCCATAACTCTGGCTTCACTAATATTGGAGTTATTGCCCTTTGTAAAAAAAATCACAATTTTTTGTCCGGATGATTACTCCTATGTGATACATGCCATTGGAGTGAAACTTCATACATGGAACGATCATGATAAGAGAAAGTGTCATGCATAAGATCCTTAACTCGAGCTTCAATAAATTTAGAGTTATTGCCCCTTGTACATTTGTTTAATTCTTTCTTGTCCGGACGATAACTCCTACATGGCTCTTGCTATCGTATTGAAACTTCATACATGGAAAGAGCATGATGAGAGAAAGTGTCATGAACAAGGGCCATAATTCTGGCTTCAATACTTTTGGAGTTATTGCCCTTTGTTACATTTTTTGGCCGATCAATAACTCCTGTTCGACTGATGCTATTGGAATGACATTTTATTTTTGGAAAGAGCATGATGAAAGTAAGTGTCATGCACAAGGGCCATAAATCTGGTATCAGTATTTTTGGAGTTATTAGCTGTTATCATTTTCTTCTTGAAAAATGTAGTGTGGAAAACGCATAATGAGGGGAAGTATCATTCATCAAGACCATAACATTTTTAGTGATTTCCCTTTACATATTGTTTTTATTAGAGGGGAGACATCCGTTTTTTGACAAAAACCTCTAGTTTTTTATGCCCTCGTTGACGATAGTCAGGGGGCATTATGTTTTGCACATGTCCGTCCGTCTGTCTGTCTGTCTGTCCGTGTGTCACGCTTTTAGGTGCAGTTTGATGTCACAGTTTTTCAAGTGTTATAAGTCAGTAATTTCTACACTTATACACATGAAACTTCACATACACATCAATTACCATCTGTGCTATCATTTGGCACCCCAACCATGCTGCCGGCAAGCTCAAGGTCGAGGTCAAATGACTTGGAAATTTTACGTGCAGTTGGTTGTCACATTTACATGCAGTTTTTTGTCACAGTTTTTTCATTGTCTTATATCTCCCTAACCACTGTAGCTATTGCCATGGAATTGCATATACACATTAAACACCATCATACTTTCATTGCACACCCAGCCCATGCTGCCCGCAAGCCCAAGGTCAAGGTCAAATGACTTAGGAAGTTTACGTGCAGTTGGTTGTCACAGTTTTTTCATAGTCTTGTATCTCCCTAACCACTGTAGCTATTTGCATGGAATTGCATATACAGTGTTTAGGCTAGAATCCTAACTCTATGGGTCATTTTGACCCATTATCACTCAAAACAGTGGGTCATTTTCTAAATCAGTGGGCCAATCTACATATCACTACAGTAACTTAATAAATAGGCCCTAAAAATCAGTGTGTGCAGCACTGAAGATTGCCAGTATGCTCAACTGGACTGACAGACAGCTTATGGTCATTGCTCGCTATGTGTCTAGTGATCGTACTAACTTGAACGGAAATTGTCTGTTCCAATTGAAAATGCATTAGATTTCTTTGTGTTTATGCACAACTTACAAAACATTCTATTTTTCACCATCTTAACTTCGTAAGTCGAGAGTCATTTTGGTTGGAACTTTCTCGCCGGTTGACGATGACGGCGCATCTTCTGTTTCTTAGCTGCCTATTTGCCAGTACGGAAAAGGGACAGAAAAGACTTTTGCTTGTTTTTCAGCAGACATTGTCAAGTTACGATGATTCAGAGTAGAAAATCTAGTTTTGATTCACTGCAGCGCACGGAATAACATAATCTGATTCGTTAGTCATACAGGCGCTGTATTGTAAAAGAGAACGCTACAAATCATGCGTCTGGGGTACAGGAAATGATGCGGGCAGTGAATAATAGGCTAAAACACGGGCCGAGAGACGGGTTTCGGCAATTTTTCGGGACGGAAAACGATGCGCCAAAATGACTCACGGAACTTTTTTTCATGCGCCAATTTTAATTATTCTGCGTCAATGACGCAGGGGCGCGGCCTAGCCTAAACACTGCATATACATATTAAATACCATCCATACTTTCATTACGCACCCGACCCATGCTGCCCGCAAGCCCAAGGTCAAGGTCAAATGACTTAGGAACTTTACGTGCAGTTGGTTGTCACAGTTTTTTCATAGTCTTATATCTCCCTAACCACTGTAGCTATTTGCATGGAATTGCATATACATATTAAATACCATCCATACTTTCATTACGCACCCGACCCATGCTGCCCGAATTTTACGTGCAGTTGGTTGTCACAGTTTTTTCATAGTCTTATATCTCACTAACTGCAATAGCTATTGGCATGGAATTGCATATACACATTCAACACCATCCATACTTTCATTACGCACCCGGCCCATGGTGCCCGCAAGCCCAAGGTCAAGGTCAAATGACTAAGGAATTTTGAGTACAGTTTGTTGCCAAAGTTTTTTCATCATCTTATGTCTCACTAGCCGCTAAACTATTGGCATGGAATTGCATATACAAATTCAACACCATCCATACTTTCATTATGCACCTGGCCCATGCTGCCCGCAAACCCAAGGTCAAGGTCAAATGACTTAAGAATTTTACGTACAGCTAGGCAAGCACCCACACAGGGGCATCACTGTGTCTTACAGACACAATTTTCTAGTCTTCTTTAAAAAGCTATATGGCTATATTGTATGAAACTTCCTTAGATGACTCTTTGGCAAGCATGTTAAAATATTGCAATTAAAAAAGATATGGCTGCCAATTGGTATGCTTTTTGCTAAATTTTAATGAATGATTGAAATAATATACTTATACATGTATATGCAACAGAGTTTATTATACCCCCACCACCTGTGGTGGGAGCTATATAGGAATCACCTTGTCCGCCCGTCCGTCCGACATATTTTTGGGACATGCCATTTTTAGCTCACCAGAGCACGAAGTGCTCAAGGTGAGCTATTGTGATACCCCTGTGTCCGGCGTCCGGCGTCCGTCTGTCCGTCTGTCCGTCTGTCTGTCCGTCAACAATTTCCGTCAACAATTTCAAACAACTACTTCTCTGAAACCAACTGCCCAATTGTAACCAAACTTGGTCAGATACATACTGTGGGTGGGTGCTTCAAAAGTTGTTAAAAGATAGTGGGTGGGGCCATAGGTCTTGTTGCCATGGCAACTGTACGCAATATCTAGAAAAATCTTCTTCTCCAGATTGACTAGTCCGATTTGAATATAGTTTTCACCAAAATGTTTCTCAGTTGATAGACATTAAAAGTTGTTAAAAGAATTTTGATCCGGCAAAAAACATGGCCGCCAGAGGGCTGGGTCATTTTTTCCATATATGGTAATATGGAATTTTTCATAGGAAAATCTTTAAAAATCTTCTTCTCTGAAACTGTAAGGCCTAGACCTTTGATATTTGGTATGTAGCATGATCTTATGGTCCTCTACAAATATTGTTCAAATTATGACCCCCGGGCCAAAAATGGCCCCGCCCAAGGGCTTATCAGTTTTTCATAGGAAAATCTTTAAAAATCTTCTTCTCTGAAACTGTAAGGCCTAGACCTTTGATATTTGGTATGTAGCATGATCTTATAGTCCTCTACAAAGATTGTTCAAATTATGACCCCCGGGCCAAAAATGGCCCCGCCCAAGGGCTTATAAGTTTTTCATAGGAAAATCTTAAAAAATCTTCTTCACTGAAACTGTAAGGCCTAGACCTTTGATATTTGGTATGTAGCATGATCTAATGGTCCTCTACAAATATTGTTCAAATTATGACCCCCGGGCCAAAAATGGCCCCGCCCAAGGGCTTATCAGTTTTTCATAGGAAAATCTTTAAAAATCTTCTTCTCTGAAACTGTAAGGCCTAGACCTTTGATATTTGGTATGTAGCATGATCTTATGGTCCTCTACAAATATTGATCAAATTATGACCCCCGGGCCAAAAACGGCCCCGCCCAAGGGCTTATCAGTTTTTCATAGGAAAATCTTAAAAAATCTTCTTCTCTGAAACTGTAAGGCCTAGACCTTTGATATTTGGTATGTAGTATGATCTTATGGTCCTCTACAAGTATTGTTCAAATTATAATCCCCGGGCAAAAAATGGCCCCGCCCAAGGGCTTATCGGTTTTTCATAGGAAAAATATTTAAAAATCTTCTTCTCTCAGACTGTACGGCCTAGACCTTTGATATTTGGTATGTAGCATGATCTTATGGTCCTCTACAAAGATTGTTCAAATAATGACCCCCGGGCCAAAAATGGCCCTGCCCAAGGGCTTATCTGTTTTTAGCTCACCTGAGCCAAAGGCTCAAGGTGAGCTATTGTGACCGCCTGTCGTCCGTCGTCCGTCTGTCCGTCTGTCCGTCCGTCCGTCTGTCCGTCTGTCCGTCTGTCCGTCTGTCCGTCTGTCCGTCCGTCTGTCCGTTCACTTTTATTTCAAATGACTTCTTCTCCTAAACCACTGGGAGGATTTCAACCAAATTTCACAGAAATGTACCTTAGGGTGTCCTCTATCAGTTTTGGTAAAATCATGACCCCCGGGCAAAAAATGGCCCCGCCCCACTACTTTTACAGGTTTTTTTTTTAAATCTTTAAAAATCTTCTTCTCTGAAACCACAATTTCTAGAGCTTTGATATTTGGTATATAGCATCATCTAATGGTCCTTTTCCAAGTTTGTTAAAATGATGACCCCCGGGCCAAAAATGGCCCTGCCCTTGGGCTTGTAGTTTTTACATAGACTTATATAGGGAAACCTTTAAAAATCTTTTTGTCTGAAACCACATAATCTAGAGCTAAGATATTTGGTATGAAGCATCACCTAATATACCACTATCAGGTGTGTTCAAATAATGACCCCTGGGCCAAAAATGGTCTCACCCTGGGGTTTTATGCTACTTAACATCTGAATCTGTAACACTTAAAAGGTAATTTCCTCACAGTTATTTCCCTTGTCCCATCAGCATAGCCATAAGGGACAAAGGGAGATAACTGCATTGGAGTTCTAGTGTCATTCTATTTATATCTATTTATGATAAAATGTTGAAGGTGAATCAGTGTAGCTGTTTTAGAAGGCATAGAAACAGATCTGTCAAATTCCATTAGCAAATAGCAGACACTGATCCTACAGGAGCCACCTTATCTGGGTCTACTCTGTTTGCAGATGCATGAAAACAAGTTTATATGAGGGAAATTAAGGGTTAAATGAACAACTCCAGATCCTTCAGTTCAAAGGTTACAGCACTGGGCAGTAAAATCTCTCCAGGTCAATGCATGACTCTTAACTCTTTGCATGCTAGTGGTGAAACTGTGATTACCTATGCAAACAGTTTGGATCCAGATGAGAGGCCGCATACTGCAGCGTCTCATCAGGATCCAAACTGTTTGTCATCTTAACCATATTTTTGCAATAAAAAGAAAGTAAGTTTAATTTAAGAATTGAAGCAGATGACAATAACTTTTTGTTGCAGACGAAACATTAAAGGCATTTTGACCCATTAACCCCAGTGTGTAGTGTTAGTGATAGCTAGATGTTACATGGTGTCTTCCAATGTCTCTCAAATTAGATGTGAGAGATATTGGAAAGTAACAATTCAGCCAATCAAGGAAAATGATCACCATCTAGACTTTTGATCTGGGTCCAAACCCAACTGATGTAAGTCATGGTAATGTTTAAGAAAACTGTGAAAACATGATTATGCAATGGCCCAACTGATATAAGTCATGGTAATTCTTAAGAAAACATGATAATGCATTTGCCCCCCTAACAATGATAGGTGTTAAAATTACTACTGCTGCCCAAAAAAGCATCTTAAATATAACATTTTTATATAAAATTTGATGACAACACATTAAAAAGTCCTAAAATGTCTGAATTTTGTATGATATTAATGAAATAACTGAGTAAATATAACTTAATTATAACAGTAGACGTAACGCTTCTCAATTTCAATTGTTAAAAATACTAATGACCCGTTTAATTGAATTATCATGAGATATTCACACCTAGATCTAGAATTATTTCTAAACACCTATTAACCCTTAACCTATTTGCTTTGACAAAAATTGATCTGGGACTACTCTTGTTTGCTAATGCTTAAAAAATTGTTATTGCCATAAATAGAAGTTTTAGCTTTGAAAAAAACTGTAAAATCAAATCTATATCTTGTCAAATGTAAACAGAGCAGACCCTGATCAGACAGCTTCTATAGCAGCCTTCTGATCTAGTCTACTCTTATTTTTAATGTGTAAAACACATTATTTCTCTGAAGAGAAGTTTTTGCTTTGACAAAAACTGTAGAATCCGATCTA
Source organism: Azorinus chamasolen (assembly GCA_963576725.1). Lineage (NCBI taxonomy): Eukaryota > Metazoa > Mollusca > Bivalvia > Cardiida > Solecurtidae > Azorinus > Azorinus chamasolen. Next base: position 50,239,585 of record OY755235.1, read on the forward strand.
TATTGTGTCAAAAGAAACAGAGAAGACCCAGATCAGACAGCTTCCGTAGGAGTCGTCTGATCTGAGTCTACTCTGTTTGCTAATGCATGAAAACAGCTTTATATGAGGGAAAGGGTTAAACGATTTTTAAAGATATTCTTATTGGTCATTTCACACAAAAACTGGCATTATGTACTGCCTAGCACTTTATTTGCCTATATACCTGGGTCAAGGTATAATTGCATTAATTGCATAGCTTTATTGAAGTCATTTGAATTTCTCAAAGACCAGTTTTAGGCATTTTGAGCTAAGGCAAAAATGGCACAAGTTGTAAACAGTTTAGATCTTGGTCAACCAGTCACTTGGTATTAGTTCTGAATCCAGTTCAAGTTTATTCAGCAGTGAAAGGGTGAAAGCAGTGCACTAAGCTTATTTCATCTGCTAGATTGTTTTCCACTGAAAAATTAACATGTCAATATACATGTATTACTGTAACTCAGGTGAGCGATATAGGGCCAATGGCCCTCTTGTTCATAGGAAAATCTTTAAAAGTTTTCTTCTCTGAAACTGTAAGGCCTAGACCTTTGATATTTGGTATGTAGCATGATCTAATGGTCCTCTACAAATATTGTTCAAATTATGACCCTGGTCCAAAAATGGCCCCCTCCAAGGGCTTATAAGTTTTTCATTGGAAAATCTTTAAAAATCTACTGAAACTGTAAGGCCTAGACCATTGATAGTTGGTATGTAACATGATCTAATGATCCTCTACAAATATGTAGCTGTGGCTTGTGGTCCTCTGCCAAGAATGTTTAACTTACGACCCTGACCACTGGGCGAAACTTGACCCTGCCTCAGGGCTTATCAGTTTTTCATGGGAAAAATATAAAATATTATTTTTCTCTGAAACCATAAGGCTTAGACCTTTAATTAATGGCATACTGCTTTGCCTTATGGTTCTCTACCAAGGTTGTACACATGATTTCTTGTGGTCAAAAATGGCCCCGCCCTGGGGTTATCTCAGGTGAGCGCTTCAGGGCCTCATGGCCCTCTTGTCTTGAAACTTATTTATGATACTGTCTTCAAACTTGGTACACATGAAAGTGATGAGAGGATGTGCAGTCTACAATGACTGCAACTCTAAATTCATTTTTGAGAGATTTATTCCCCGTTGTTACTTTTCATAAGTAATGTTTTGGCCTGAGTATAACTTCTCAAGTACTACTTCTACATTTCTTCACCAATGAACCTCAAATTTTGCATATGCATTTATAATGATGTGTAGATGTGTGTGACATAATTTTCATGCGAGTCTTTCCTTGATTAGACTTTAAAAAAATTCTTTCCACAAGTGTGGATGGAAGGATTACTGAACTATTGCCTTTTGTATTGAAGTCATTGGATCTTTTGACATTGTGGGGGGTGGGGGTATCAGTCACCTTCAGTGATAGTTCTAGTTGTCTCAGGTAAGTGATATGTGGCCATTATGGTTCTGTTGCTTTTTACTAGCCACTCATTTCAGTACATAGATTGCTTAAATTTTACCTCATGTGTGGTGACTTTTAGTTTGAGTGTTTATCAATGACCAGGTGAGCAATACAGGGCCTTCATAGCCCTTATGTTTCTAAATACGTTCTTAATTTCGTTTTTCGAAATTTTCATTTTCAAAGTTATTTCAATAAACAGTCAAGTAAAAGAACACATTATATGACCTAAAATATTTCTCCTATCAATTGCTTACACCAGGTCAGTGGACAATATACAAATCTACATATTGTTGGATTGGTTCTTGTAGTTTCTCCTGCAACCTTTTCCAAATTTATTGTACCACTCAAATTCCCAGGACATGGAATTGCTTCTTTTTTATATAGAAGTGACAATATATGGCTGTACAAAAGTTAAATGTCAAGTAAAATCAGCCTCTTAAATTATCATGAGTGATTTTCATGACTCTATCTACGTCATCATAGTTCCAGACACCATATGGCATTATACCACAGTAAAAATACCCACCAAACCAGCTATTTACCCACATTCCTGCAGACAGTGGAATGTTTCTTAATGTCACCAATAACAAAAATGCTAACATAATACCTGTTACACAACGAAATGTTAACAAGGAAGCTGATTGTTTAGGAATATTTTTCCATGTTCACGCTTCTGCATATAAAAGACTTGGGATGGGATTAAGGATAGTTTGGTCTGTCTTTTCGTCTGTCCAATACACTAGCATCGCAAATAGGTTCATGATCTTGTATTGAGCCTGCTCCATAAAATGTCTCACGCTTACTTACTATAGGAAGTATTTAAAGCCATGATTAAGCTTTCCTGGCCTCATACAAATGCTTTTTCACGCCTTTGCAAACAGAGTAGACCTAGACCAGAAGGTTTCTGTAGGAGCCCTCTAATCAGGATCTGCACTGTTTGCTTATGAAATTATAATAGATCTGACTTTACAGTTTCTACCAATACCAACCAATCTTGTGGACATAAATTATGCCATTATAAAATTCAGCTAATAGATTTTCATTATGTCATTATTTCTTACATGAATATTCAACAGGGAAAGTATTAAAATTAGTGTTAAGAGTAATGTGCTTGAATAGAATAATTTTTTTATAGACAGACGGCCATTGACATTTGCTTTCAGACTATTGGCATTTGCTTTCATACCTAATGTATAACACTTTACCTGATGAACGTTTGTGTAGAATATATTGACATGGATATTAATTATATGAGTTTTTACAATGGCATATGAGCACAGGATACTTTTGACTTGGCAGAAATTGTTGAATCAGATATGAATAATTTCTAAACAATCAGAACAGACCCTGATCAGACAGCTTCTACAGAGGACTACTTTGTTTGCAAAGGCATTGAAAGACATATGTAAAGGTTAATGCCTGATTATTGGGGATTTTGAAAGTGGCACCATCCATTTTGAAAATAACTGCTACACTGTTGTGCTTTCAATGCAATGGCTATTTGTTTTATCCACTAATGCTTTTAACAAGTTGGCATGATCATGACTCCTGATTCAATTCATGCCCATTTGATATTAATCTGCAATATTGTTTTGTGACAAGTTTTAACAGAAAGCTTGAAACCAGCCAGCAAACATTTACATATTGTTAATCACTGCCAAGGTCTGCCTGATTTACCTTGGAGCTGAGTCTTATAGGTTAAAATGAACTAGAGTCAGAAAAAATGTTGAATCATTTGACACTTTAAGGGTAAACATGAGAAGATGTTAAATAGATATGGAAGATGTTGAAGATTTGAATTGTAATATGCAGATACTTCAGACAAGCTTCACTGTTTGCTAATCTCTTGTTTTTTCCCTTATTCAGTCTCTGTTAGCTGTAGACTGTAGCTAGAACCCAGTCACATCTTTTGCACCAAGTACTGTGAATAGAACTATCAGACAGAGTAGATTAACTGATTGATTACCTTGTATGGATATTTGATTAACCCCTTGCACCCTGATGGTGATTTGTGATAACATCGATACATACAAACAGTTTCGATCTGGATGAGATGCCATGCAAATAGGTGACTAGTTAGGATATATGCCATGCGATACTTTATTGTATTTTGATGAGAAATGGAAGAAAAATGAATTTTCTGCAGTTCAGTTTTTAGCAGACAGTGATTATTTAGCGTGCTAAGAGTTAAAGTACAGGTTATATCAGAGCTAATTCATTACCTCATGCATGATTGCAGTTAACTTAGCCAATTAAACAGGTTTCTGAACTGTACTGTTGCCTTTGCTTTTGTTTGAATATTTTTGCAAAGTTTTGTTTTAGTGTGATGTATAACTTGATTAATGATATGGTTATACTTATATAAAGCTATAAATGGTTAAAATTTGTCACCGCGTTACAACCTATACTTTCAGCCACTTTAAAATGTTTTCTGTCTGCTTTAACTCTATAAAAAGGTCTCTTACTCAATTACCTGATAGAAACGGTTTTACAAAGTGAGTTATATGTCCATGAACTAACACAGTGTTTTTTGTTCTAGAGAAAAAGTAAGGGGTACAGTAAATCCCTCTAAACCAGAATTCTAGTAGAGGAGAATTTTGATACTTTAAGGCAATCATGGCTGCTTTATGTAGGGTGAAAGTCATGCAGAAAGCTCCTACAGGAGCTTTCTGCATTACTCTAACCCAGCATTAAGCTGCCACCTGTCTCCATGACCTATAATAATACTAAATTAAGCATCCTGTTTAGAGAGGTTTTTAGCTCACCTGAGCAAAGCTCAGGGTGAGCTTTTGGGAGACCTGAATGTCCGGCATAAACAATGTGCTTGTGAACACTCTAGTGGTCACAATTTTAGTTCATTCTTCATGAAACTTGGTCAGAATGATTGTTTTGATAAAATCTTGGACCAGTTAGAAAGTGGGTAATGTGGGGTCAAAAACTAGGTCACCAGGTCAAATAGTGGAATGACCTTGTGAACACTCTAGAGGTCACTTTTTCAGCCTACTTTTCATAAAAAATTGTCAGAATAATTGTCCTGATAAAATCTGACGAGTTCGAAAGTGGGTCATGTGGGGTCAAAAATCTAGGCCACCAGGTCAAATAGTAGAATAAGCTTGTGACCACTCTTGAGTTCACATTTTCAGCCCTCTCTTCATGAAACTTTGTCAGAATGATTGTCTTGATAATATCTCAAACGAGTTTGAAAGTGGGTCATGTGGGGTCAAAAACTTGGTCACCAGGTCAAATAATGGAATAACCTTGTGAACACTCTAGAGGTCTCATTTTCAGCCTACTTTCCATAAAACTTTGTCAGAATGATCGTCCTGTAAAAATCTCGGACAGGTTTGAAAGTGGGTCATGTGGGGTTAAAAACTTGGTCACCAGGTCAAACAGCAGAATAAGCTTGTGAACACTCTTGAGATCACATTTTCAGCTCACTCTTCATGAAACTTTGTCAGACGGATTGTTTTGATAAAATCTGGGACGAGTTCGAAAGTGGGTCATGTTGGGTGAAAAACTAGGTCACCAGCTCAAATAGTAGAATAACCTGGTGAACACTCTGGAGGTCACATTTATAGCCCAATCTTCATGAAACATTATCAGTATGATTTTGATAAAATCTCAGACGAGTTTGAAGAAGGGTCATGTGGGATCCAAAACTAGGTCACTAAGTCAAACAGAAAAACCTTGTGAATACTCTAGTCGTCACATTGTTTCTTCAGTCTTCATGAAACTTGATCAGAATGATTGTTTTTATAGAATCTTAGACGAGTTTGAAATTGGGTCATGTGGGGTCATAAGCTAGGTCACTAGGTCAAACAGTAGAAAATCCTTGTGAACAATCTAGTGGTCACATTTTATGTCCAATCTTCTTGAAACTTAGTCAGAATAATTGTCCTGATAAATCTTAGATGATGATGAAAGTGGGTCATGTGGGGTCAAAAACTAGGTCAATAGTAAAAAAACTCTTGCGAACACTCTAGAGGTCACATTTTTTATTCAATCGTCACAAAACTTAGTGATAATGATTGTCTTGATCAAATCTCCGATGACTTTGAAAGTGGGTCATGTTGGGTAAAAAACTAGGTCAATAGGTCAAATGGTTGGAAAATCTTGTGAACAAGCTGGAGGTCACATTTTAGCCCAGTCTTCATGAAACTAAGTCAGAATGATTGTTCTATTAAAATCTTGGAAGAGTTTGAAAGTTGGTTAATTAGGGCCAAAAAGTAGGTCACTAGGTCATATCTTAGAAAAATCTAGTTTACACTCATGCGGCCACATTTTAAACCAAATCTTCCTCAAACTCGCTCAGAATCTTTGTCTTAAGAAATCAAGGTCGAGTTTGATCATGGTCGGCGGGATAAAAAAGTAGGTCACTAGGTTAATTCTTAGAAAAATCACTCTAGAGGTCACATTTTTTGCCCAATCTTCATTGGTCAGAATGATTGTCTTGATAAAATCAATATTCTAAATCTTTGAACTTGTTCTCAAGGACCACTGCTCATGATCCACTATCAACATTGTTCCCTTAAGTCAATATTGGCCAAATCCTGGGACTACCCAGCTATAATCTTAAATCTATGATAATCAGGTGAGCAATCAAGGGCCATCTTGGCCCTCTTGTTTTATGAAACTTTGTGAAAATGTTTAATAGCATAAGTACATGTGGCTCTTCACGTATCATTCATATTGACCTTGGAACACTAGAGTTATGGCCCTTTGTTTGCCAAAAATGTAATGTTTTGCGTGTCCGGAGCTATTATAAAACTTGGTGAAAATGTTTAGTACCATTAGGAATGCGGTCCTGCAAGTATTCCAGCATTTCATCCTGAACATGTTCTGAACACCGCTATTTAAAGAAATCACCCTTGTAATGTCATCACCAGAAGTAACCAAATCTTACTCATAGATTTAAAGACATCATTTGTTTTGTTATAAGTAGAAATGTACGGGTGGGCAAGAAATAATTACTATATTCTAGCACCGTAAAGTATAGAAAACTCTTATAAAGAGGGGAGGGAACTTACTTACATGCTTAGCCTCAGGCTTAACTACAATAATGACCCTCATCCTTCACTAAAGCTTGGATGAGGGAACATTTTCAATTAAAAAAAAAAGTTTTGATTTCTAATAATTACATTTCTGCAAATTTAATATTTTCAAGGATATTTCTCCAAATTCCAGGGTCATTTCAAGAATTTCCATGATAAAGTTGATTTTCCATGACTTTTCCAGGTCTGTACGCACCTAAGCCTTTGGCTTGCACATGTAAGGTAGCATCTTCAAAGAACAAAACAAATAATGCTACAAAACACTAAGCTATAGAACTCCTTCTCAAAAAACCCAATACAAGTTCAACTCAATACCGCATTTGCAAATGAAATATTTCTATTACTTATAGAATGTCTGTAATAAAACTTCCTAAAATGTTTATCCGAATACCAGTCAGCAGTAGAAAGTAAATTACTCAAAGAACACCCTTTCTTGAGGGCTGCAGATGCCAAAGCCCCACTAAATGAGTGGGCTTTATAAATATCAGTGTCAATCCCTGAAAGTTGAAGTACATGTCTAAGCCACCTGGCCACAGTACTTGAAGTTACACTTTAAATGTTCCATAAGACACTAACACATAATTAGATAACCTAACCTTCTCAGTCTTTCTAACGTAATACATCAAAGTATGCATAGCACTCAAGTTTTCTTCTTGAAAATGTGCCACCTTCAACGAGAAACAATGACCTACACGAGCAGATTTCAATAATTACCTAGGAAAAGAGAAAATAACGGAGTTCTCCTCCATAAACAAATTGTCGAGATTCAAGTTAACTAAAGTCTGAGCTCTAGGAGCTGTCTCCAAAGTAATCAAAGCAGTCACTTTGAAAGTAAGCAATTTCAATGAGAGCGACTCTAAAGGATATAATGTGGATAAAAAACTCAACACTGACGATACATCGCACATAAAACGATACTTGGGCAAAAGAGGATTGTGGTTAAATACACCTTTTTAAAAAAGCGTGGAATAATTACACAATTTTTACACCAGTCATTATCAAAGAAAGGTAAGACTGTCAATAACATTGACATTGCAGCACTCACCACTGAATAAGATTTACCTGTATTCACCAAAAAATACAAAAACTGGATCACTATAGTTTCAGTCGTTTGAAGGGAATCTGAGCCCCTAAGAGAGTTCCAAATACACCACTTTCTCCATGCACTGTTATACTGCTTCTTAGTTCCACATGTCAATGAATTGAGAATAAGCTGAACAATACCCGTCTGAAGTCCTTTATCCTTGAAGCTCTTCCTGATACAACTGCTGCAATCATCGTCAACCTGCTGCCTAATGGATGAACCACCTCCTCGTCTGCTGTCCTGAGTAGGTCCCTGTGTTGTGGTAACCTAACCGGAAAGAGACACATTTTTAGCTCACCAGAGCACAAAGTGCTCAGGGTGAGCTTTTGTGATCGCCTGATGTCTGTCGTCTGTCGGCGTTTGTTGTGCGTCGTGCGTCGTCAACAATTTGAACCTTTAAAAGTCTTCTCCTGAATCTACAGGGTTCTCAGCTTTCATCTTTGGCACATAGCATCACCTATAGGTCCTCTACAAAAGTTATATAAATTATGTCCCTGGAGTCAAAATTGGCCCGCCACGGTCCCAGGGGTGGCCAGTTTTCTCTAGCTGACTGTTGTTTTCTGTACAAGTAGCAGAATGCTGGGTTCAATTAGGTTAGGCATGGGGAAAACTTAAAAAATCTTCTTGTCAAAAACTACATGTCACAGAGCTTAGATATGTGGTGTATAGATTTACTTAGTATACCTTATTGAAATTGGTTAATATCATAGTTCTGAGGTTAAAATTGGCCCTGCCCGGTTGGTTATACTTTAAAATAGACTTTTACACTATAAAGGTTCCCCTGAGCCAGGACCCCAGATACTCAGTCTGTCTTACGCAATCAGAGGTCAAGTTCCAGGTCAAAACTCTATAAAGTTGTCTGCTTCAGAATTAGTGTCTGTTTGTTCACACTGTTTTTAACCCATTCCCTCATTGGCTGTTTTCAGATCCTACCTCTTTGAATAAATCTACTGATAAGGAGCATTAATTAGAGAAAAGGAAAATTTCAGAATTGTGTAGATTTGAAACCATTGTGATAAATAGAGCATTTACTCCTATGGAGCAAATGCTCTATTTATCACAATGGTTTCATAAAGTGACTATTACAGAGGCGTAGAAAGGCGTTTTTATGGAGGAAAGGGTTAATGCATATCAATCTTATAATTAACTCATGTACAACCCACATATGAAGTTACATACAGGTATGCGTCAGATCAGAATCCAAACTGTGTGCTAATTTCAGTCAAGTCATGCTAAGAAATAAAGCCCCACCCCAGGGGTGGCCAGTTTTCTATAGAACATAGTGAAAACTTTGAAAATCTTCTCCTGATTGTCTGGTGAGCGATATCAGGGCCATTATGGCCCTCTTGTTTCCATTAAAACTGGAAAGGTTTGGAATTCCAGCAAGGAAAGACTAAAAGAGCTCTATCTACTTTGTCTTGAACAATCTTATTCAGCACTTTTCTAACCAAACTAAAATGGAGGAAACGCATATGGAGTTAAATCACCCCAATTAAGTAATACCAAAAGCATTGCAGCATTTAGCTTGTGGATCATAATACGAAGAACCATAACTATCCAGTTGTCTATTTAATTTAGATGCAAAGAGGTCAGTATCAAGGAGAAAAAAGTGTCGACAAAGACGACTAAATATATCAGGCTTTAGCATCCACTTTGTATTTTCAGAAAAATTCCTTGACAAAAAATCAGCTGTTGTATTTGATACACCAGGTATGTATACAGCCGAAAGAAAAAATTCTCTTTCCAAAAACCATGACCAAATCATCTTTGCCAAGGAATCCAAATCCAGAGAAGCCATGCCTCCCATATCATTGACATAAGCAACTGTACTAACATTATCTGACTGAATCTGAATGTGTGCTTTTGTGACCTCAGAATATAAAGCTTGCAATGCTTTATATTATATTGACAGCAGCTATAAGAAGTTAATGTTATAATCTTGAAAATCCACTAAGGACCACCTTCCATTAGCATTACCTTATGTGAATTTATATCTCTTGAGTCCCAGCCAAGAAGGCTAGCGTCAGTCTGACAAAAAATAGAAATATCCATTCGTCTAATCCTTTTTCCATTTTTCTTCTCAACATTCTCTATCCACCACTTAATTTCTTCTATAATCCTACAAGAAAGAACTGTCTCTCTATCAAAGTCAAAATCATGCCCAAGGCCTGAAATTTTATTCCTTTCTAAACACCTATAATGCAAGGGAGCCTCAAGCACTGCAGAAAAAGCATTTATTATGAGACCAATAAAAGAAGCCAATTCTCTTGCTTTCTGAAGCAACAAGTTTGCTTTATTTTTTATTTTTTCCACTTTCTCTTCTGTTAGAAAAACTTGAACAAGACACAGTTCTCTGGGTTGGAACAAGAGCAGACTTTTTGAAATTTATAATAAGTCCAAGGCTTTCCAAAGTTTCAACAACAATGTTTGTATTCCTTTTAGACAAAGCCATCTGCTGATTCATGCTTAGAGAATCATCTATGTAATAACAGCATCGTATGAACTGTTGCCTTAACCAAGCATAAAACAGGTTTCATTACTTTTGTAAAAACAAAAGGAGTCGATTTCAATCCAAAAGGTTAACATACAAATTGGTACAGTTGGCCTTTCCATGAAAATTTCAAATATTTCTGAAAATCTGGATGAATAGGAATGGAAAAATATGCATCACTTAGATCAATAGAAGTCATAAAATCACCTTCTTGTAACAGATCTAGAACCACCTTGAATGTCTCTTGTTTGAAATGATCATAATGTACATTCTCATTCAAATATCTCAGATTAATAACCGGTCTAAACTTTCCATTTGGTTTTAGAAATACAAAAATAGTAGAGACAAATTCACCTTCTTCAGAAAAAGAGGGAATAATTGCACCTTTTCTAATTAAATCTTTCACTTATCTACAATCAAACTATGTTCTTCATTAAATGGTTTTTCTTTTGGAGCATTGATTTGACGTGGTTCTGAGTCAAAAACAATAGAATAACCGGAAATAGCTTTCAAAACCCAGTCATCTGAAGTTATGTTCTTCCATTGATCTAAATGATACCTTAGTTTGCCAGTCTCACCTACCTTCTCTATATTCTCTGAGGTCTCTATTCGTTTGGGTTAGTCACAGTAGCTGTGGCTGGCCTCTTTGTTCTGTAATTCCTCAAACCCCCTCTAGGTTGACCTCTAGCAGGATAAGGCTGATACCTCTGATTTCCATAAGAGTTCTATACATTGTACCCATAAGCACCAGGACGAAGATATGAGTATTGTCTCCCAATATTGCTTCTCCCTCTACCAAGAGAAGATCTATACTGTCCAGGATCTTTCCCAATTGAAACCAAAGCATCACATCCTTTAATGTCCTGGGACACATCATCACCAAACAAATTTGTAGTAATTGGTGTTGAGATGTTGCATAAAGAATGATATTTCCTCTTCAAGCAGGCCCGGATGAAATAGCGTCTCTGGATTGACAAGCTGTATTGAACCTGTCCAAGTAAAGTCAGAGAGTCAGACAGGAACCTCTTTGCCTCTGGAACCTTAGAAATAAATGGTTTCACAACCTCGGCAAGCTTAATAATTGGTGCCACACTTACAGACACAATATTTTGGATGTCCATGATGCCCCTATCCTGGGAATGAGCCCTTCTGTCCATAATCTTCCATACCTCCCTGTTTACTAAAGGTGGAGACTGCATGTTGTAGTTTTCTGGAACTATGAATTTAGACATCAAAGAGTCTATTTCACATTGTGATGTGCAGGCCATGTTAATGAACTAAGCAAGAGAATCAGAAATAGGATCTCCTTTCTGCGGGGTTTTCAAACGGGGAAGGTCCCAAACATCAACAGACTGTACAGAATCATTGTCATTGTCATGAAACAGTGCTCCAGAAAAATCACAAACTCTATTCTGACCACTAAAATTGTCAGGCTCAACCTCAGAATCCTCCACATTCTCAATTCCACTGAAATGTTTGGCAAATCACAAAGAGGTTGCCCAAAAATATCTCTATCTTTCTGAGTGGAAGAAGGTACTATACCTAACAGCTCCCTTAACTGGGAAATGTTATCACTTGACAGCATGGTAATGTCAATGTTTGTATTAGAATTCGACTTTTTTTGCACTTGCAGGTTTCACCGCTTTAGATTAAGGAAGGTCTTTTACCTCGGTTTTGTAACGGACGACTTGAGCCTAGTCGTTTTACTTGGTACTTCCGAATCCTCGGAAACAGTGTTGAAGCCCTCAAAGGACTTTTTTTCACAGCTAACTGACAACACATCGTGCTGTCTCTGCCTTGTGCCGTTGTCTGAACCGGACACCATTTTGGCCCAAAACCAGTGTCCACAGTGGTCAAAAAACGAGGAAATTTTGGACAGCGTCCTCAAATAATAACACAAAAGAAACTAAACCACAACAGACAGAGAACTGTTTAGCTATACAATCTGGGACAGCGTCCTCAGAAAAGCATATTTCGAGCCACATGCTTGACAAACTTACAAATAATACAATATTCACTCTCTGAACGCCAGAATGAATATGAGTTAGATTTGTTTACTTCTGGTGATGACGTTACGAGGGTGTATTTGATTTCTTTAAATAGCAGTGTTCAGAACATGTTCAGGATGAAATGCTACCTTACATGTGCAAGCTGAAGGTTTAGCAGAAAATAATGACATTTCGCTTTTTCAATGGTGTGAGTAATTTTGAGTACAAATGATTTGTTTACATCGACACTGGTTACAGGTTACTACGACACCAGTTGAAAATGAGTTACTATGTGAATAATTGTTGATCATATGAAATTTAGTGAATAATTGTTGATCATATGAAATTTAGTATCATGGACAATTGAAATTTATCTAGAAAAATCATGGAATTTTATTACTGGAAGTCTGTATGCATCATGTTTAAATAGTGGCTCATGAACACAGGAAAGTTTGGCAGAAACAGTATATTGAAATCTACATTATTCCATAAGCAAACAGTGCAAAGTCTGATATGATGGCTTCTATTACTAAGGAGCTGTCTTATCTGGATCTACCTGGATCTACTCTGTTTGCAAAGGTGTATGTGTGGAGTAAAGGGTTAAGTAATTTCCAGCTTTGAAGGAGTTAAGTTGAACATTGTATACCTGGTGAAATATTGAATATCTAATCATTGTTAAAAAATCGAAATTTTGTTCAATTAAAAGTTTAACCCATTAAATCCAGAAACAGTGTACTGGCATTTGCAAATATTGTGGACCCAGCGGGCTCCTAGAGGAGCTCTCTGATCAGGGTTTGCCCTGTGTGTCATTCAGAATTCTCTAGCAAATTCAACAGTTTCATGCTGAATGAGCTCTATAGTTAAACACTAATGGGCCATTTCACTTTGAAAGTTCAGCATTCAAAGGGTTGATTTAAATCAGTCCAGCATACTTGGTAACTTGCATGTATTGGCAAGTTCTCTGTCTGGTATTAATCTACAACCAATATTGTGCTTATAACTTGAATAGCAATGGAGTAGACATAAAATCTCCACGTTCCTGATCAAGATCTAAGTTGTTTGACCTAAAAAATGATGCAAATTTAATGAAGCAGGGTAAATGGAACAGACTGCAATTTTGAAGCTGCATTAAGAGCCAAGAATTTGTCTTGTGTTTGAATAATTGGTATATAGGCAATAGCAGGACAATAATATGAAAGCAGTGTTTTGAGGTCAATAATAAGTTGGAAAGTATTGACTAGTGAGTTCTTGTACACTGGAGCTGACCAGTAATTGATCACAGGAGCTGCAGCAAGGCTATAATGCGCCTCGTTAGTACTTAGAAGATGCTTCTGCCAGCACTTGCAGATCAATTGCCAGGAAGTGTTAGATGATTTAACATGTTGTCTATATGGTGGTAATTTCCTCTATATTAGGACAGTAAATTTTCCACCCTTTTCATTTGTGTTTCTGACATTTACTAAAGCTATTTTCAGTGTGTGGAATCCTGCCGACACAACTAAACTATAACTCTAGTGGTACCAGTGGTCTTATTATGCACCACCAACTCCAAAAATGCTGTAGATCTTCTTTAACCCTTCAACGCTGAAATAACCAAGCGGTATAGTGCATCGTTGTTTATCGGTATAGTGCAGCTTTTGTTTGTCGATATAGTCTATACTGTATGAAAGTGTAAAAATTGCGAGGGGATCTTGAAGACAAACTGCAGACCCATATCAGAGGGCTCTTCACTCTATCACCAATGTTTTTTACCATGTAACCTTGACTTTGACCTACTTCTGCAAAAATCTTTAAATGCTTATAATATTAGACAAGATGTGCAAAGGGCTTCTATACTTTGTATGACTTGACCTTCACCTTTAACCTACTTTTGCAAAATTCTTTTAACTGCCTATTACATTGGAACCAATAGACCTAGGACTTCCATACTTGGTATGTATCTTTTTTGTTTAATAATCTTTTTTAAGTTGCTGAAAATTGATTGGTATTTGGTTGCATTTTGGTTCTGATATTGATGCAGTTAAGTTTAAATTGGATATTGAATGATTTTGTTTTTGTTCAATATGACACGTTATAGGCTGAACTTTTAAACAGGCGAGCATCATGTGGCTTTGACACCATTTTTGATTTTAAGTTACAAGCATTTTCGCTTAGGCTACTGCACTCTGATTAGCCGATTGGTTTCCGTGCAATATCTCCTCAAGGAATGATCCAATTTTCACCAAACTTGCTCAGTGTACTTGATATCCAATTACCTCATATGGGTTCAGTGGTTGGCATATTCTGCACATATTTATTGATGATGATACAATCTGGTTGGCTGATTATTTCTGTGACATATCTTCTGAAAAATTGGTCCGATTTCTATCAAACTTGCTTACTATATGCTTATTATTCAAGTACCTAGCAAAGAGTACCCAGTTAAGCAAACTACATGCATATTTAATTATGCTGCTGCAGTTCTGCATTAGGAAAATCAGGCTTACAATATGCAGGTGTATGTGATACCTTTTACGCGGGTTGGGCCCTTCCTCGACAGACGTCTAGTTATATTTAGACAAAAAGTAGTCACTGATCCTACTTAAATATTTAGACAGCATTTTATAGTTCTCAGATCTCAATCAAGTTTGGTTTTGGTTGTCTTTGATTTTTCAAAAAGGCCGTATTTTACATTGCCATTAATTTAGGGCCTTTACGTGTTTAATGATCAAACAAAATCTATATAATGATTTACTTATCCATAATTATCTCGACTGATAGTATTCAGTTCGGCGGTACATTGACCCTCTTGGTTTGCATTACATCAGAAATGGAACTGTTTGCAAAAGGTGTCCCAATTTTCTCTGTGTACATTGTCTAAAATATTTTTATGGATGAAGAAATTAGAAAAGTTGGAGGGAGGAAAGGGGGGGGGGATATCTCAATGTATCATCACTTACTTTATGATTAAACAAAGAAACAAGATAATTCTTAGCCATTGTATCTGACCATTAACATCTATCAAATCAGCAATTGATTCATTGATTCAACATTTCCAACCACACAATTGCTTTATTTAGAATTTCTAAAATATAGTTCAAAGGGCAACAGATTTTGGTTTGATATAAAACTCTGCCAGCTTACAAAGAACGAGTTCGGTCTTACAGCACTTCTGAACTAAATAGGTCATCAATATATCATCTCGTTAATACTAAAAAATAATTTTTGTCCACAAACTGTTTGGAATGAAATATCCCTATTCTATAAAATCAATGCAAAAATCAATACCATGACGATGGTGATATTTTACAGGAACTAAATTTGCCAAGGAAGTAGACTTTGTCAGCAACATTGGCGTTGGATGAATACATGTTTACTGCAAAGTTTTTATTCAATAAACAACAAAGAATAACACATTGTGTTGTAAAGTTTTTGTTAAATAAACAAAAGAAGAAACTCAGTCACAATATAATGATATTTATAACCGTTAAGTAAGTTGGCCATGTCTCTTCAACATTGTTGATGGATGGCCCGGTTAAAACTCCGATTTTTATACGCCCGTTTGAAAAAACGGGACGTATTATGGAATGGCGCTGTCTGTGTGTCTGTCCGTCTGTCCGTCTGTAACATCTCTAACTCAAGTTCCGCTTGGTGGATCCTTCTCAAATTTTAACACAATGTTTATCTAGACATTCTACAGTAGCCTGCTAAGTCCCGGTTTGTTTATCCAAGGTCAAGGTCACTGAATTGGACTTAGAATTTGTGTTTAGCAAAAATGTTAACCGGTCTGTCTATCTGTAACATCTCTAACTCAAGTTCTGCATGGTGGATCCTTCCCAAATTTAACCACAATGTTTATCTAGACATGCTACAGTAGCCTGCCAAGTCCCGGCTCGTTTATCCAAGGTCAAGGTCGCTTAATTGGACTTAGAATTTGCGTTTAGCATTTGCGTTAAGCAAAAATGTTAACCTCAATTTATGTGGAACAAGTCCACTTATTTACATAACACTTTGTGATAAAGCTTTGAAACTTGGAACACTTTGTTCACCGTCACAACCTTCACCTGTAGGCAAGAGTAAATAACTCTGTCAAGCATTTTGACAGAATTATGCCCTTTTTTAACTTAGAATTTTTGGTTAAGGCTTTGTTAAAGTCCATTTATTTACATAACCCTTTGAGATAAAGCTTTTAAACTTGGAACACTTGTTCACCGTCACAACCTTCACCAGTAGGCAAGAGAAAATAACTCTGTCAAGCATTTTGACCGAATTATGCCCCTTTTTAACTTAGAATTTTTGGTTAAGGCTTTGTTAAAGTCCATTTATTTACATAACCCTTTGAGATAAAGCTTTTAAACTTGGAACATTTGTTTACCTTCACAACTTGCACCTGTAGGCAAGAGTACATAACTCTGTCAAGCATTTTGACCGAATTATGCCCCTTTTCAACTTAGAATTTTTGGTTAAGGTTTTGGTTAAAGTCCACTTATTTACATAACCCTTTGAGATAAAGCTTTTAAACTTGGAGCACTTGTTCACCATCACAAGCTTCACCTGTAGGCAAGAGTACATAACTCTGTCTAACATTTTGACATAATTATGACGCTTTTTAGCTTGGAATTTTGGGTTAAGGTTTTGGTTAAAGTCCACTTATTTACATAACCCTTTGAGATAAAGCTTTTAAACTTGAAACATTTGTTCACCATTAGAAGCTTCATCTGTAGGCAAGAGTAAATACAATGTAACTCTGTCAAGCATTTAGACACAATTATGGCACTTTTTAATTTAGAATTTTTGGTTAAGGCTTTTTGTTAAAGTATGCCTATTTACAACCTTGAAACTTGGTCGCAAAATTGGGCTTAGAATTTGAGTTCAGCAAATACGTTAACCCCAGTTTATATTGAACAAGACCCCGACGGGCGTATATTGTGCCCATTGGCACTCTTGTTAGGTATGAAATAAAAGCGCCCTGCCGGCGTTTTGTTTGCCCCCAGCACTTTTATTAGGTGAAATATGGTATATTGTATCATAAGCTAACAGAGCAGACCCTGATCAGATGACTCCTGTAGAAGCTATCTGATCTAGTTCTTCTCTGTTGTAAGGGAGGCATGTAGAAAGCTCCTATTGGAGCTTTCTGCATGACTTTCAACCTGCATTAATTAAGTCACATACCTTAAAAGATTCTCAATTCTTCTTTACTAGAAGTTTGGATTAAGGAGGTTTTATTGTATTGCTAATTTGGTTTTACTGTTTTGTAAATCTATAATAAAGGCTAGTCAAGGCTGAGCTGAACTCAAGCTATGTTAGCAAGTTTAGTTTTCTGTACATTGTCTGTAAATGTCAAACTGATCATTATTGCTTGCATGCAAAATTTCAAAATGATTTTAGTGATGCTTCATTATAACTAATTTCCTGAGAGATAAGAAACAGAAAATTGAGAAATGATACAAGGAAGTGATAAAATCTGGTAAATGTACTTCTTCTGCTTGAAATAAAAGATACAATTTCTAGAACTGAAATTTTATAGGAAAATAAAAGAAGAATTGTTTATAAACAAGCAATTGTATATGTTTGTTGCAAGTTAATTGAGGGCACCCAGACAAATTGGTTGCATGTCAAGCAATGTTAAATAATGAAACAGCTCTTATGCATACCACACATCGATGAATACTAATTATGCTCTGCAAGCCGTGTATTGCTAGGCATCGATTCTAGCATTAGCATGCTGATGGAGTCTGTTGTGTCAGCTTGTTTTTTTTTCTTTACTTTTCTACAGGCAATATAATAGTTTCATACCTTAAGTTAATAAAATATAGGTACAGATTAAATACAACATTACTGATTACATCTAGATTGCAACAGTACGATACACCTTGACTTATCTTGTTCTCATCCACATGTTTCATCTACACAATTTGTCACTTGTTCTCATCCACATGTTTCATCTACACAATTTGTCATCTGCTTTTTTTTTTTTAGTTTTGATTCTCCCCCCACCTTTTTTTTTTTAATAAAAAAGAAAATCAAATTAGCAAATAGTTTGTATCCTGATGAGATTCTGAGTTACTTGGCGTCTCATTTGTTTGCATAGCTGATCCCAAATTCCCTATTGGCAGCGATACAGTTAACTGGTTGAAATATTTCACCATTCTCATCAGCTTAGGTTAGAGAAAAGTAAAATATTTGCAAACAGTGTAGACCCAAATTTACCAGTTTTCAAAGTTTAAAGGTAGCTACAGCGGTGAAGGGTTGCACAATAAATTTTGTTCATTTCGGGAACCTTTCGGAATCAGCTTTGTCTTTTGGATCATGCGGCATGCATTCTGCATGTATTCGGGAGTGGCTTACAAAGTTGAACAGATGTTGAAGCGATGCAGAAGCATGCTTAAGGTGGTGAGATAGTTTAGCCCCAGATATCGAAAAAATCATATTTAAAACTACCTAGAGTCATTTTTTCTGAGCCTAGTTGGTTAGTTATATTAATTTATTTGATTATTTATCAGAAACATCGATAATCCTATCAAAACTGACATTTGAAATCTATTTAAATGTGCCGGTTTGAATTTTTTCAAAGTGCGATTACAAAGTTATCTTTTGGACTAAACTTTTGTAATCGGCCAATATGTGAATCATTAGCATATCCAGGGAACTGTGTCACAGATTTTTGATAAAACTCTTCGTTCGGGAGTTACGCAATATTTTAGTTTTAAGACCCCTAAAAGTCTGCCTCCCGCTACGTTTCTTTTGATTTTAGACGATGGAAGCAAGATATAAAAAATCTGTGACACGGATCCCTAGCTGAGACAATGCTCTTGGATATGCCGCAAACCGCGTATAATTCAGACATGAATTACAGAAGTAATGGTTGTTTGAAAAAGCTGACTTCTTTAAATTTGCATCTGTCAAAAACATGAAAAGGAATAGAAAGACCCCCATTGTGTTGCGTAATCTTATAATTATCTATAGCTTTCAATCAAATTTATATCCAATGGAGAGCTTATAATATGTGTGATATTTTCCACTAAGTTCCTCCCCCTTTCTTCCATCTGATCAATTAAAAAAGCTGATTTAATTGCCGGTTTCCCATAAATCATCCCATCAGAAAGCTTATCATTCTAGTCATGGGGCCTACATAGTTTGAGGCTACCGAGAATGAAATGCGGATAGACAGCTGCCTATTGCTTTATCACGTATGTGCTCTAATTATCAGTTACCCCTAGGTGCCCCTGATAAGCCTTTCTCGTAAATGGCTGACTGGCTAAGTCAGAGAAAAGCTTGATGGTAATAAAGTAAAAGGGGTTTATACTTTTGTGGTATATTTTATGGTATTTCGTTAATGCAATGGATAAAAGAGACTAATGTCTATTCATTAATGCAAAAATATAAAAAATGATTTTTTTGTGATTCTAACATACTGTGGGACCTTAAACCTTGAGAATTACCTTCAGAATGCTTCCTAAATGATTTCCGATCGTGCAAAAATGTTGCGGACATTTTTGTGTTTGGAGCACAGGGGTAAGACCCATTTGAGTCAGTATATGTATAAATAGAAAGAATGGATCTGACTTCAAAAGGTCCAAATTACCCACTCCTCTACTTTAAACCCTTCGTTCTGCAATAAATGCACCGATTTCGATCAGATAAAAAGCTATTCTGTAAGCAAAGACTTTATTTTATTCAAATATGCAAAGGTTTCCCCTGTCAAATTAGGAACAAACTTTACACGGCATCAGAAACATGAACAAAATGTCCAAAATAAGTTAGTCGGACACAACCGCGTCCCCGAGTGCGAACCACTGACAGCCTTGAAACGATTACTTATACGTCAAACACAATAAAATTTCGCGTTCATATCAGCATTATATTCAATAAAAAGAACTTTCTTACTGCGATCTTACACGAAATCGAGGTTTTACTGTCCTTTCTGTGTGCTTACATATGTCCCTCGCATGTCAGCAACTTTTACTTTCATTTTCAATTCGACGAAGTCATGCCACATGACTTCTTGAAAATGATGTCAGCTGCAAACGTTGAAACTCCCAAAAAAGAGGGTAAAACCACGCTTTCGTGTAAGATCGCTGTAGGAAATTTCTTTTCATTGAATATATTGCTGATATGAACGACAGATTTTACTGTGTTTGACGTAAAAGTAATAGTTTTCAAGGCTGTCCAGGGACGAGGTCGTGTCCGACTTACGAATTTTGGCCATTTTTCTCATGCTTCTGGTGCCGTGTTAAGTTAATCCCTTATTTGACCGAGAATTTTAGCATATTCGAATAAAACAATGTCTTTGCTTACGGAACAGCTTTTTATCAGGTCGAAATCGTTGCATTTCTTGCATTTCAAAGGGTTAAAGTAGAGGAGTGGGTAATTTGGATCTTTCGAAGTCGGATCCCTTCTTTCTATATATACATATACTGACTCAAACGGGTCTTACCCCTGTGTTTTGGAGAGGAAAAGATGTCTCTTCTTTAGAAATGCCGTCTTTTTTAGATAAACATGTATACAAGTTTGCCGACATCAGTGTCTTATGAGACGATTCTCAGTAGTTATGTCTCCCACAATGTAGTGGTGTGGGAGACATATTGATTTACTCCTTTCTGTCTGTCACAAAATCTTGTCAGGTCTCTAATTGTGTCTCCCCCATATTTATATGGGGGAGACATTGGTTTCGTGAGAGTTGTCTGTCCGTCACACTTTCTTGTCCTGATGATAACTTCAATATGCCTGGTGCCACTTGATTTAAACTTCATATATGGAAAGAGCATAATAAAAGGAAGTGTCATGCACAAGGTCCATAACTCTGGCTTCACTGATATTGGAGTTATTGCCCCTTGTAAAAAAAAATTCCACACTTTTTTGTCCCGACGATAACTCCTATATGGCTCATGCCATTGGATTGAAACTTCATGCATGGAAAGATCATGATAAGAGGAAGTGTCATGCACAAGGTCCATAACTCTGGCTTCACTAATATTGGAGTTATTGCCCCTTGTATTTTTTCACACTTTTTTGTCTGGGCGATAACTCCTCTATGGCTCATGCCATTTGATTGAAACTTCATACATGGTTAGATCATGTTGAGAGGAAGTGTCATGTTTAAGGTCCATAACTCAGGTTTCACTAATATTGGAATGGAGTTATTGCCCCTTGTAAAAAAAATTCACATTTTTTTGTCGGAACCATTACTCCTATTTGGCTCATGTCATTGGATTGAAACTTCATACATGGAAAGATCATGATAAGAGAAAGTGTCATGCACAATGTCCATAACTCTAGCTTCACTAATATTGGAGTTATTGCCCCTTTCTCGTAATAGGAACCCTATTGAATATGGGCTTTGCCCAACCAAGGTTAAGGTCACTTTTCCTTAAAATTGATTGTTTTTCCGTAACATTTTTTTCATTAAGGGACTTAATATATAGATTGAACATATTTTGTTTTTATTAATTTCCGTGAACTATTGCCACCTGATAATTTAATGGAGTAATGGCCTTTCAACTAAAGACATTTGACGGGCGTATTTTGTGACATTTTGACACTCTTGTTGAGTTATTGCACTTACATTTTTTTATGTTCAATAACTCCTGTTCTACTGATGCTATTGGAATGACATTTCATTTATGTAAAGAGCATGATGAAAGGAAGTGTCATGCTCAAGGGTCATAAGTGTGGTATCAATATTTTGGAGTTATCTTTTTTTTTTCTTGAAAAATGTGGTGTGGAAAGCGCATAATGAGGGGGAATCATTCATCAAGTCCAGTAGGAACATTTTTAGTTATTTCCCTTTATACATTTTTTTTAGCTTGATTTTTTTTAAAAATTTCGGCTTAAAGTTTGGCAGAAACCGGGCGGCTAGGCGGGTGGGCGGGTAGGCGGGCGGCGTGCCGTCGTTAAGAAAGCTTTAACATTGCTTATAACTTCTGAATTACTTAAGCTAGACCATTCATATTTGGTATGCAGATAGCTTGGGTGAAGGCCTTTCACTTGATACAAGGATACATGAAATCAGGTCAAGGTCAAGGTCACTACTTCCAAAAGTTTACCGTTTTTAACCAACTTTAACATTGCTATAACTTCTGAACTATAAATGCTAGGCAATTCATATTTGGTATACAGATAGCTTGGGCAAAGGCCTTTCACTTGATACAAGGATATATGAAATCAGGTCAAGGTCAAGGTCACTATTTCCAAAACTTTGCTGTTGTTAACAAAACTTTAACATTGCTTATAACTTCTGAATTACTTAAGCTAGACCATTCATATTTGGTATGCAGATAGCTTGGGTAAAGGCCTTTCACTTGATATAAGGATACATGTAATCAGGTCAAGGTCACTATTTCCAAAACTTTGCCATTTTTAACAAAGTTTATTATTGCTATAACTACTCAACTACAAATGCTAGACCATTCATATTTGGTATACAGATAACTTGGGTGAAAGCCTTTCACTTGATACAAGGATACATGAAATCAGGTCAAGGTCAAGGTCACTATTTCCAAAACGTTGCCATTTTTAACAAACTTTAACATTGCTATAACTTCTGAACTGCAAATGCTAGGCAATTCATATTTTGGTATATATATAGCTTGGGTGAAGACCTTTCACTTGATACAAGGATACATGAAATCAGGTCAAGGTCAAGGTCACTACATGTGTATTTCCAAAACTTTGCCGTTTTTAACAAACTTTAACATTGCTATAACTTCTGAACTACAAATGCTAGGCAATTCATATTTGGTATACAGTGATGTCTCGTTAATCCGGAATTCGTTAATCCGGAAAACTCGCGATCCGGACGAAAGTCGTGGGTAACGGATTTTTTGTGCAGTAAATTGACTCGTTACATCCGGAAATTCGCGTTCCGGAACCGGACATAGATTTCCGGTAACCAATCTATGTATTTACCTGTATTCATGACTCGTTAATCCGGCCGGGTCAGTAGCCCGGGGCTTAATTGCCCACCCCAGCACAATAGTGCACCGCGGAGGTGCGAATACTTGTGTTTACAATCACGGGCATGGGTAAAACAACCCCCGACTGTGTGCAAACTGGCTATTTATCAAAGCATATGGCACGCGGGTAGTGATGTTTGATATTCATTAATGTTCCTTAATGAGATGCACACTTGCCCAATTAATTTGTTACGTTAAAACCGCGCCGCCATCGTTAAACTGTTAATCACCTTAGATGATTTTGCTAATTCAGTATTTATAGGGGATTCCCGCTATTTAGGGATTCCCTAAGATTCTAACTCGCGCGTGAGCTGGCTGGTTCCCGACTTACAAGTACATGTACGCGGATGGAATATTCGGGAAACCAGTCATGTCAAACATGGTGACCTACGTCGAATTTACAAAATTTACCCGCAGGCATATTCGATAATCCACATTGTATTACTCAAATGAGAGAACTGACACTTATGGATAGGGTGCAAAAAGCATTTAGAACGACAAACAAGGCAATTATTTTGATATGACTTGCGATTATTACGGGCATAATATACACACATGAAAGTTACAAGAAAAGATTTCTTAATGCGAAAGTAAATGATAGAGTTGATATTTTGCAGCATATGACGGTGATTCGTTAATCCGGAAAATTCGTTAATCCGGAAATTTCGCCGGGAACGAACGTTTCCGGATTAACGAGACATCACTGTATATATATAGCTTGGGTGAAGGCCTTTCACTTGATACAAGGATGCATGAAATCAGGTCAAGGTCAAGGTCACTTTTTCCAAAACTTTGCCGTTTTTAACAAACTTTTTAACATTGCTACAACTTCTGAACTACAAATGCTAGGCAATTCATCTTTGGTATACAAATGGCTTTGGTAAAAGCGTTTCAGTTGATATAAAGATATGAAATTAGGTCAAGGCCAAGGTCACTATTTTGACAAGTTGGCCATCTTTGAAAAACTTCAACATTTTTTCATAACTGCTGAACCTCACATGCTAGACAATTCAGATATGGTATGGAGATAGCTTTGGTGAAGGCGTTTCAGTTGATACAAGGATACATGAAATTGGGTCAAGGTCAAGGTCACTATATTGAAAACTTGACTGTTTTTAACAAACTAACATTTTGCTTAAACTTCTGATCCACGAGTGCTGGGCAATTCACCTTTGATATTCAGATAGCTTTGATAAGGACCTTATGGATTACATAAAGATACCTGAAATCAGGTCAAGGGCACTATTTTGAAACATTGGCTGTCATTAAAATGTTGTTATAACTTCTGAACAACATGGGCTAGACAATTTATATTTGGTATGCAGATAGCTTGGGTGAAGGCCTTTCAGTTGATACAAGGATACATGAAATTGGGTCAAGATCAATACAAAAAATCCGGCTTTAATGCGGTTTCCGCATTTTTTGCATGTTGTAAGAGTTGTTTGTATGTCTGTCTGTCACACATCTTGTCCTGTCGAGTTCGCATGTACAGAAATGTGACAATATGTTGCAGTGTGTATATGTGGGTGCGAGGGGTAGGGGGGTAGACATCCATTTTTGTGACAAAAACCTCTAGTTTTAAAAGTTCGCATCCAATCTTCAGCAAACCTTATAAAAATGTTTATACGTATAATATCTAGGCCAAGTTCGATATCCAGCAAGATTGTTTCAGGAACTTCAGAGTTATGGCCCTTGATTTATCCAAATTTGGCCTTTTTAGCCTTGTCCGCTTTCTATGTCAAAAAATGCCTCATCCAAACTTCACCAAATCTTAAAAAATGTTTATGGCTATAATATCTAGGCCAAGTTTAATATCCAGCAAGATTGTTTCAGAAACTTCAGAGTTATGGCCCTTGATTTATCCAAATTTGGCCTTTTTAGCCTTGTCTGCTTTCTAAGTTAAAAAATGCCTCATCCAAACTTCACCAAATCTTAAAAAATGTTTATGGCTATAATATCTAGGCCAAGTTTAATATCCAGCAAGATTGTTTCAGAAACTTCAGAGTTATGGCCCTTGATTTATCCAAATTTGGCCTTTTTATGTCCCCCCAGATCAAATCTGGGGGGCATATTGTTTTTGCCCTGTCTGTTTGTTTGTCTGTTTGTCAGCAACTTTAACATTGGTCATAACTTGATATTTGGCATGCATATGTATCTCATAATGCTGCACATTTTGAGGGGTGACATGTCAAGGTCAAGGTCATTCTCCAGGGTCAAAGGTCAAATTATCAGGGTTTTTTTTGGCTGTAACTTTAACGCAACCTTAACATTGGTCATAACTTTTGAGTCAGTACAGATAGAGACTTGATATTTGGCATGCATATGTATCTCATAAAGCCGCACATTTTGAGGGGTGACATGCCAAGGTCAAGGTCATCCTTCAAGGTAAAATATATGGGTCAAATCACCGACTTTAACATTGGCCATAACTTTTGGACCAGTAGAGATAGAGACTTGATATTTGGCATGCTTGTGTATCTCATGAAGCTGCACATTTTGAGGGGTGACATATCAAGGTCATTCTTCAGGGTCAAAGGTCAAATTGTCTGTTTGTCTGTAACTTTAACATTGGTCATAACTTTTGAGCCAGTACAGATAGAAACTTGATATTTGGCATGCATGTGTATCTCATGAAGCTGCACATTTGGAGGGGCAACATGTCAAGGTAAAGGTCATCTTTTAGGGTCAAAGGTCACCGACTTTAACACGGGCCATAACTTTTGAACCTGTAGATACAGACTTGACATTTGGTATGCATGTGTATCTCATGAAGCTGCAGTTTTGGGGTGACATTTCAAGGTCAAGGTCATCTTTCAGGGTCAAAGGTCACCGAATTTAACATTGGCCATAACTTTTGAACCAGTAGAGATACAGACTTGATAATTTGTATATATGTGCATCTCATTTGGCTGCACAGTTTGAGGGGTGACATGTCAAGATCAAGGTCATCTTTGAAGGTCAAAGGTCATTAACATTGGCCATAACGTTTGAACCAGTAGATATACAGCCTTGATACTGGTATGCATGTGTATCTCATGAAGCCGCACAGTTTGAGGGGTGACATGTCAAGGTCAAGGTCATCCTTCATGGTCAAAGGTCACCAACTTTTAACATTGGCCATAACTCTTGAACCATTAGAGATACAGACTTGATATTTGGTATGCATGTATACCCCATGAAACTGCACAGTTTGAGGAGTGACATGTCAAGATCAAGGTCATCCTTTAGGGTCAGATATCATATTGAGGGGGCATTGTGTTTCACAAACACATCTTGTTAGCCTTGTCCTCTCTCTTAAGTCAAAAACATCTCATCCAGTCTTCACCAAACCTTTTAAAGATGTTTATGGCTATAATATCTAGGCCAAGTTCAATAACAAGGCACTTTAGAGTTATGGCCCTTGAATAATACAAAATTGGCCTTTTTAGCCTTGTCCACTCTCTAAGTCATAAAGTTCTCATCTAATCATCACCAAACCTTATGAAAATGTTTATGGTTATAATATCTAGACCAAGTTGAATAACTAGCAATTTTGGAACAGGTAATTCATAGTTATAGCCCTTGAATTGTTGAAAACTGAGTTGTTGTTTTTTTAGCTTTGTCTGCTCTCTAAATAAAAAGGCCTCATCCAGTCTCCAACAAATTTCATAAAAATGCATCCAATAATTTTTGAGACAGGAGCAGGTGGGAGACATATGTTTTTCTTAAAAACAAGCTCTAGTTCATTATACATTCGGCATGTCTTTTGCGTGGATTTGGGAAGCCTTCCGCATCTTCGAGAAGTCTTCCACATCAATTCAGCTTTATTTGGGAACCACTCAAGATGGATAGGAGATCCTGAAGCCTTGCAGAATGATCTGGAAACTACTTCGAAGCCACCGTTAAGTGTTAATGAACGTCCTAAAGGGTTGCCGAAGGTCCCGAAGCCCTTCCAAATAAAACATTCATCGTCCAAATTTTATACTTCTAAAACTTGGATGCCGAATCTTTTTCGATCCTGATCAGTCCTAGAAGTGCCCAGAAGGGTTCCGGGAGTGTTCAGGAAAGATGTGGAAGAGTTCCAGAACATCCCGAAGACATCTTGAATGGTCTAGAATCTGCGATATCCACATTCAGGAACCCTTCGGCATCCTAATGGAGGCCCTGTCCGACATTCAACACTGTCTTGGAAATACATTAACTTTTTGCTAGCAATACATTTTGATATCAAGGTGCATGAACATTTGTTTTATTTTGAAATGAATGTGAGAGAAATTAACCCTTTACTCCATAAATATGCCTTTCTACCCCTTTGCTCTGATCAGGGTCTGCTCTGTTTGCCTTTGACATGATATAGATATGATTTAACCGTTTATGCCATGCCAAACATTCCCATGTCCATGTGCTTTTATAACAAATTAATCTTCATTAATATTCATGGTGTCATTATTTCTTACATGAATATTCATGGAGGAAAGGGTTAAGTAAAATTATTTTTGCAGAGTGCAATTGCTTTGAGTACCTGGTGCTACATCATAAGAATGCAAAGGCTGAATAGTGTGATTTGGCATGACATCTTAACCCTTTACTCCATGAATACTCATGTAAGAAATAACAAATGTATGAATATTAATTAGCTTAACACATTCCCTCATATTGATTTCTTTTGACACCCCTGCAAAAGTCACATTTTGAAACCCTTGTGATAAATATTTATCACAAGGGTTTCAAAACTGCACAATTTTAAAATTTTACTTTTTCTAGTAAATGCTCCTTTTAAGTAGATTTATTCAAAGAGGTTGGATCTGAAAAATAGCCTATGAGGTAATGGGTTAATGGTATATGAACAAGAACATTTTTGGTCCTTGTAAAAAAATCTATATAATTAGGCCCCCCATTGAGATGCAGGTGCTTTATAGTATACTATAATCAGCTTGTCCATCTGTCCATCCGTCTGTCATTCTGTCTGTCTGTTTTTGGTTTCTGCACAGTATCTCCTGAAGGAATGGTCCAATTTTCACCAAACTTGCTCAGTGTACTTGATATCCAAGCGTGGGTTTTGTCTTTGGCAATTTCCGCACATTTTTCAGAAAATAATGGGCATTTTCACTGAGGCTGCTGCAATCTGATCAGCTGATTGGTTTCCACACAATATCTCCTGAAGGAATGGTCCAATTTTTACCACACTTGCTCATTGTACTTGATTTCTATTAAACTTGCTCACTATATGCAAATTACATGCATATTTAGTTAAATGCTGCTGCAGTTCAGCATTAGAAAAATCAGGCTTACAATATGCAGGCGTATGCGATACCTCCTATGTGGGTAGGGCCCTTCCTTGACAGTAGTCTAATTCCATAAGCAAACAGCAGATCTTGATCAGATGGCTCCTGTCAGATTTGGGTTTGCTCTGTTTGCAAAGGTTTTAAAATGTGTATCTGTGGAGTAAGGACTTGAAGGGTAAATCAACTGTTGTCCCTTGAGTCAGTAATATACAGTCTACTCTCGTTTACTCCAATTCGGATAACTCAAAATGATCGCTAACTCCAACTTTTTTCTTGGTCCCAAATTATTTCCTTCTATATCTATGTAATTTTACTACTAATAAGTCAAAGTTCGTTAACTCCAAATTTTGGCTAACTCTAATTTATTTTCTGGTCCGGAGAGAGTCTACGAACTATAAGGCCGGGCGCGAAGACAAACTTTCACACCTTTCAATCAACTTGAGAACTAGGCTGGTCACCTTGACGCTCAAATGATATCAGATCTTTGCAAACTGTCAAAACAATGACACCGTTAACTGCCATTGTTGTTATCATTAATAGCCAAACTTAAACGAAATTACATATGACGGCTTGCATAAAACACAAGCAGATTACAGGCGAGTTCGAGCATCGGCTGTTGTGACTACTGTTCAACTAAATGTTGATCGAACTGTCTCTGGTTAGAGGAAATGACGTCAGTTTAGTGTCTATGGTCAGACCAACAGTTGTGGTATGGTCAGACTAAAGTTGTTGAACTAAAGAGGAACTAACCAAACTTTGACCAGTTTGCGTTCGAACATCGACCTGAGTGACCATTGGTTGATGGTCCAACTCACTCTATGCTTTGCCATGAGTTAATCAATGTTTTGCATAGTGTGTATAAAAATGCATGTTCGGTAAGACATGTATCATTCAAGCTTTTACTTTTAGAGCATTCATTACATTAAGTTGATTTATGAAATGAAATGTTGTTCAATATCCTTGTATTATTTATTTATTCAATACCAGTAATTCAGTAAACTTGTATCATATGCACACATCGCGTGTACACAATGTATGTAAGTAACTTTGGATAACTCCAACTCTCCTTAACTCCTATTAATTTTGACAGTCCCTTGAAATTGGAGATAACGAGAGTAGACTGTATAGTAAAACGATTCATTCTTTGAAATTCGTTTAACCTTTTGCTACAAAGTCTTAATTTTCAAAAACTATGATCAGTGTGTCAAACAGTTTGGATCCTGATCAGGCGATGAGTTAATTGATGTCTTATCAGGATCTAGACACTTTGTGTAGGTATTGGGAAATTCATCTCTAGAATCCAGAGAGTTAAAGCAACAATTGAATAAATTTAAGTTAATTTAATAATTACCCAGAGCTTGCCTTGTATTGAATTCTCTTGTTTAGAGATAAGATATTGCAATCAAATATGTATGAATGGAATCGGGTGATCACAAGACTTGTTAGATAAAAATAAGTATGGTTTGATGAATTTTACACCCTAATTTAATTATCACTGAGGATTTTGGGAAGTATTGTATGAAGAATATATAATTGAAAGAGGCACCATTATATCCATCTTTATCTTTTAGATTGCTAAAAGTATACTAGTTGAATATCATTGATGACATTTGCAAAAGGTTTGAATCCATTCAAGATGTCCATTAACCCTCTACACCATAAATAACCCCCATTCTACGCCTTTGCAAACAGACTAGACCCAGGTCAGATGACTCTTATAGGAGCCCTCTGATCAGGGTCTGCTCTGTGTGCTTATGATATAATACAGGGTTAATTGGATGTCTCATTGGATACTAGCATTCTAACACTGAGATTATACTTATTACAGTTGAGTTTACAACTTTTTATTTAAATATTTGCAGTTTACAATTCATTTTACTTGTTACAGGTTAATGAATATGTTTTTAATAGTTTAGAAAAAACCCAACTTAACCCAAAAATTAATGTTCTGAGATGTAATCTCTTTGGCATGGTAATTGTTTAAAAATCTCTTTGAGTTTGTACCTTGACTGTGATTTATTGTCTTCTTTCATCAGCACTCATTCCATTAAATCCTTTGCAAGTGGATTGAGACCTTGTTATCTATCCTTGTAAGATGTCTGAGCCCTCAGTAAGGTTTATTACTACAAATGACACACAGACGATCAATGGAATTGGAGAAAATCTATTGATAATAAAAAATTTAATGTGGGACTATGGATATAACCTTTCCTACCAGAATAGAATCTGAATGTTATACAGTTTGAATTTAAATGATTTTATGAAACACATACACAAGTCACCCCCACTTCACACACACCTTTTTTACACACATGCATATGGCGAGAGAAGAGGAGAAGAAAGAGACAGATTCTTAGACATTTTCTGCAGTGCATGCAGTTATTTAGCTGAAATATTGTGTATGATTGAAAAACAATGAATTACTGATCAATTGAGACTTTTGGTTTGGTTTGATTTTCAGTAGAGTTATGACCCTTGAATTTGGTCTATTTTATGTCCCAAACAGCAGGCATATAGTAATCGCATTATCTGTCCGTCCGTCCATCCGTCCGTCCGTCCGCCCGCCTGTCTGTCCTTCCATCCGTCGGTCCCAAATTTCGTGTCCCTTTTTTATCTGTGAATGGATTTTAAAATAATCTGGCACAAATGTTCACCACATATAGACCATGTGTCACGTTCAACACCCTGGTCCATGGGTCAAAAGTCAAGACCACAGGGTACAATTTTTAGGGGAATTTGTCATGTGACTGTGACAAATTCACATTGCGTTATGTAATTATAACCTCTCATCTATCCAAATCATACCTGTATGAAGTTGTCAGCAAAGCATTATGTCATTCTGATTTAAGTTCAGCTGTCTACCTTAATCTTACCTGGGCTAAAATTTAGCCACCAAAGCTTATAAATTATGTTTATCTCAGAATTTTCATACATACAGTAGTAATTCGTACAAGTTGTAACCTTGAATTTTTCTAAAAAATCAATCAACACAAAAATTTGTACTCATATTCATATCATTAAAATAATGCTTACAGTCCATTTCGAACAATTTATGTTTAGAAAAATATTAATAGTATTTAAATACTACTTTTATAATCTGTAGAAAACTGCCAACTTTTTAAGAGATGGTAAACGTTGTCGATTGCACGGAAATCAGGATAAGTTCAGTCAATCTCCAATTTCCAAACAACACTAGGAATATTATCTGGGTTTTCACAACAATGGCTGATGTGTGTCAGTCGAGGAGTTAAAACAACTCTTCGCTTAATCATGTGCTGTAGCACAATGTTAGAATCACATCACAAAGATTTTGATTCTGAAGTTATTTTATGGCAGAAATTTTGTGAAAATATGAGCAGAGTACATCTTTAATCCATGCTCAGTTAATATGGAAAGCTTGCAATCCGGATATGAAATCTTAGGAAAAGATTGTTTGCTCCTTAATTTGGCTTGGTAATTTCAGAAACTAGAGTTCCAGATCTAGAACCTGATGCAGAAGTCAGGTCCGGGACACAAATGTACAAAACGCAAAAACTTTAATGTAGCACATTACTCTAACTCATTATTAGTTGACATTAGAAGTGCATATTTGCAGTCTGTCAAAGATATCTAGGAAATGTTTTATACTGTAGTCCCAACTCGCACAAGAAGATCTTTAACCATTTGAACACAATGACATAATTATTATGTCTCCCCAATTTATGAGGAGACATAATATTATTGTTTTTGCCAGAGTTGTCAGTCAGTCCGTCTGTCACAAACTCGTGTTGCACAAACTTTACCTTGTGTCACGAATATCTCTGAAACCGATAGGACTACAGTCACCAAACTTCACAGGAATGTTCACAAGCTTGAGTTGTTGTGCACCTAGGGTTTTTGAATGTCTCCCCCTGATAATTGTTGAGTTATTATACCCCCACAAACAAAGTTTAGGGGGTATATAGGAGTCGCCTTGTGGGTCAGTCAGTCTGTTGACTTTTGTTTCCGTGCGGTTTTTCAGTAACCGCTAACTGGAATTCAATGAAACTTGACATAATGCTTTATCATAAAGAGGAGAATGATGTGCATCCAATTATAATTTTCCAGCTCAGTGATTTCCTTGCAGAGTTATGCCCCTTTGTTTAGATGTTTTCTGTTGGTTTGTTTCCGTGCGGTTTCTCAGTAACCGCTGACTAGAATTCAATGAAACTTGACATGATGCTTTATCATAAAAAGGAGATTTGCATACAATAATTAGTTTCCAGCTCAGTGATTTCCTTACAGAGTTATGCCCCATTGTTTAAATATTTTGTGTTGGTTTGTTTCCGCGCGGTTTCCCAGTAACCACCAACTAAAATTCAATAAAACGTAGCATGATGCTTTATCATAAAGAGGACATGTGCATCCAATTATAATTTTCCAGCTCAGTGATTTCTTTACAGAGTTATGCCCATTTGTTTAAAATTTTGGTGTTGGTTGATCTGTTGACTTTTGGTAACGTACGGTTTGTCAGTAACAGCTGACTAGAATTCAATGAAACTTGACATGATACTTTATCATAAAGAGGACATGTGCATCCAATTGTAATTTTCCAGCTCATTGATTTCCTTACAGAGTTATGCTCCTTTGTTTAAATTTTTTGTGTTGGTTTGTCTGTTGACTTTTATTCCACACGGTTTCTCAGTGACTGATGACTGGAATCATATGAAACTTGACATGATACTTTATCATGAAAAGCAGATGCCCATCCAATAATAGTTTTACAGTTTATCTGTTTCCTTACATAGTTATGCCCCTTTGAATTTGGTCTGTTGACTTTTTTGCACCATTTCTTAGTAGGTGGCGGTGGTCTAGTGGTAACGCGCTTGACTATCAGTCCGGAGGTCCGGGGTTCAAATCCTGGTCCCACCCGGAAATTTCAGAGGCTTTTCCGTGTCTCCCATCCGCACATCCTCTCCACCCAGGGGTTAAAATGTGTACCTGTGAGGGTCACTCGCCGGTACTGCGGCTGCATGATTGCGCCATATGTTAGCAGTGCTCAATATTGTAGGCCAATGACTCAATGACCAGGGGAGTAAATGTACAGTCGGCTGAGCGGTCATTCGGACTGAAAGTAGGTTCTTTACTTTATTCTTTTTTTTTAGCAACTGCTTACTGGATTCAAATGAAACTTGACATGATGCTTTGTCATAAAGAGGACATGCACATCCAGTTAAAGTTTTCCAGATTATTTATTTTCTTACATAGTTATGCCCCTTTGTTTAAAAGTTTTGTGCTGGTCCTTCTGTTGACTCTTATTCTATTTCTTATTCTTCTAAGTAAACGATGACTGGAATCCAATGAAACTTGACATGAATGCTGATGCTTTATCATAAAGAGGACATGTGCATCCAATTATAGTTTTCAAGTTTATCTTTTTCCTTACAGAATTATGCCCCATCGAATTGTTCAAAGCTTTTTCATGTGACAGTCACGTTTGTGGGGGTATTAATCACATTCAGTGATAGTTCTAGTTGCCCCTGATATGATAACTTAAAATTAGAGAAACTTTGTGTCACGCGTATCTCTGAAACGTCAACAATTTACTTAAACATCTTCTCCTCTGAAACCACAAAGTCTAGAGCTTTGATATCTGGTATGTAGCATGATCTAATGGTCCTCTACAAAGATTGTTCAAATTATGACCCCCCAGACCAAAAATGGGGCTTATCAGTTTTTCCTAAGAAAATCTTTAAAAATCTTCTTCTGAAACCGTAAGGCCTAGATCTTTGATATTTGGTATGTAGCATCATCTAATGGTCCTCTACAAAGATTTTCAATTTATCATCCCAGACCAAAAATGTCCCGCCCCGGGGCTTATCAGTTTTTCATAGGAAAATCTTTAAAAATCTTCTTCTCCGAAACTGTAAGGCCTAGACCTTTGATATTTGGTATGTAGCATCATCTAATGATTTTCTACCAAGATAGTTCAAATTGTGACCCCAGAGCCAAAAATAGCCCCACCCCATGGCTTGTCAGTTTTTTATAGGTAAATCTTATAAAATCTTCTCCGAAACTGTAAGGCCTAGACCTTTGAAATTTGGTATGTAGTATCATCTAATGGTTTTCTACCAAGATTGTTCAAATTATGACCCCTGGACCAAAATAGCCCCGCCCCTGGCTTATCAGTTTTTCATAGGAAAATCTTTAAAAATCTCCTTCTGTGAAATTGTAAGGCCCAGACTTTTGAAATTTATATGAAGCATCATCTGATGTTTCTTTATTAAGATTGTTCAAATTTTAACCTCCAGGCCTAAAATTATGGCCCTTGGTTTCATATTGGCCCCAATCTGAAGCTGACTTATTTTTACATAGAAATACAGTATATATGCATAAGTCTATAGTAACCTGGTGAGCGATTGAGGACCATGATGGTCCTCTTGTTTGAATTGTCTCCCCCTGAAAACCTTGAAGTTATTGCCCCTATAATTTAAAATCCGACAAACTTTACTTTGTGCCACGCGTATCTCTGAAACCAACAGGGCTAGATTCTCAAAACTTCACAGGAATGTTCACCAGCATGAGTTGGGTTTTGAATTGTCTCCCCCTGATAACTTTGGAGTTATTGCCCCTGATGACTTAGAATCAGACTTTAAACTTTGTGTTGCGCGTATCTCTGAAATCGCTAGGGCTAGAGTCACCAAACTTCAAAGGGATGTTCACCAGCATGTGTTGGGTTTTGAATTGTCTCCCACTGATAGCTTTGGAGTTATTGCCCCAATGACTTAAAATTAGACTTTCTACTTTGTACTGGATTCCGAAACTACATAAAAACCCTTATAAGTCGCGTTTTATTGCCAACTCTAGCTGTTGTACCACTACTAAATTATCTATACTTTTGACGTCCTGTCTTACTACGATCAAAGAACATGTTAAACGCTACTGTGATAAAATATATGAAAATTCTGGTATTAATGTTTTTTGGTCCATAAAAAATTCAAATGATGTTTTAACAAAACTTGAAAATGAACAGTATAACATTTCTTTACTGAGCTCTTATGATTTCTCTACACTCTATACTACTCTACCTCACCATCTTATAAAGGATAGACTTATTAAATTAATAGAAAAAACCTTTGCCAGAGAAAACAAAATGTTCATTGCTTGTAATGTTCAACGTTCATTCTTTTCGAATTCAGAAGTTGAACATTACACAATGTGGACTTGCCTTGATGTTTGTAGATCTCTAACCTTTCTTTTAGATAATATATTTGTGCGTTATGGAGATACCATATATCGTCAAGTTGTTGGTATACCCATGGGTACAAATTGTGCCCCTCTTGTTGCAGATTTGTTTTTGTATTGCTACGAGAGGGATTTTATGCTTAGCTTAAAACCTGATACACAGACCGATATTGTTAATGCTTTTAATAAAACTTCAAGGTATTTAGACGATATTTTGAATTTAGATAATCCTTATTTTGATACTATGGTTTCTTCAATCTACCCAAAAGAACTGTCTTTAAACAAAGCTAATCAATCTGACATTAATGCTTCATTTTTAGATTTGAATCTTTCAATTACAAATGATAAAGTTTCGTCCAAAGTATACGATAAAAGAGAAGATTTTAATTTTAAAATTGTTAATTATCCTTTTCTAGATGGGGATGTGCCACGTTCTACATCTTATGGTGTTTATATTTCTCAACTTATTAGGTTTGCCCGAGCCTGTTCTTTGCTTGAAGATTTTAACAGACATAATTTAGTTATAACTGATAAACTTCTTAAGCAAGGTTACAGATATCACAAACTTCGGAAAACCTTTTCTAAATTTTATTATCGAAATTTACCTCTCATTAGTAAATATAATTGCAATCTACGGACGTTACTGCGACAAGGCATTTCTCAACCAGAATTTTATGGGGATGTTATCTACAAACTTAGGAAAATTCGGGGTCATATCCATTTTCATGATTTGTTTATAAAACGCATTAAAAAATTTAAAAAGAAAGGTTATGATCCTATTATATTGCAACACACTGCATGTTTGGTTATCGACCCTTTTACAGTCGGTAGCTACGCTTCCCTCTTTGCTTGCGCGATGACAGGCCGAGGGTAGTACTCTATGATGGTATACTCTTAAACTTGGATACAGGAGGAGCTTACCAGACTCATGTATTACTTTTTCCCT
Source organism: Azorinus chamasolen (assembly GCA_963576725.1). Classification (NCBI taxonomy): domain Eukaryota; kingdom Metazoa; phylum Mollusca; class Bivalvia; order Cardiida; family Solecurtidae; genus Azorinus; species Azorinus chamasolen. Next base: position 50,276,012 of record OY755235.1, read on the forward strand.
GTCGTGCCCTTAACGGCTTGCCTGCAGGTGCTCTGACTTCAGCAAAGTCATTGAGTACATATTTGACGGATTGTCACAGTTATTATGCTATGTTTTACATGTTGTCCTGTGTTCACCGTCGTCTATGTTGTGGGTAAGTCCAGCGGGGATACCTTTATTTACAATATTTGTAAAGTTAGGGTGACTTTGAGAGAAGTGTGAGGTTAGGACGTCCGTAAACCGGTTTAAACCCCCAGTGGTGTTTTTGCTGCTGACCGTGCCAAGGCGGTACTCTCTTTGTCACCCTTCCTTTTGTTTGCCTTGCGTCTTTGTGCTTGTGGTTTGTTCATGTTGTGGAACGTTTGTCCCTGTTTCTTGTGTGTCTTTTGGTGTTTTCTGTGTTCATTTCGTGTGTGTGTGTGTGTGCGTTTGGGTGTGTGGTTGTGTGTGTGTGTGTGTGTGTGTCATGCTGTCTATCGGTGTTTTGGTGGTGGTTGCGTCTTGCATGTGGCTTTGCCTGCTTGACTTTACTACTTTTCCATTTAAACTTTGTGTTGCGCATATCTCTGAAATCGCTAAGGCTAGAGTCACCAAACTTCACAGGAATGTTCACAAGCATGAGTTGTTGTGCACCTTGGGTTTTTGAATTGTCTTCCCTTGATAACTTTGGAGTTTTTGCCTCTGATGACTTAAAATTAGAGAAACTTTGTGTTGTGGTATATCCGAGTCCGCTAGGGATAGAGTCACCAAACTTCACAGGAATGCTCACTTTCATGAATTGTTGTGCACCTGGGTTTTTTAATTGTCTCCCCAGGATAACTTTAGAGTTATTGCCCCTGATGACAAAATTAGACAAAAAATTTGTTGCGCGTATCTCTTAAATCAGTAGGGCTAGAGTCACCAAATTTCACAGGAGTGTTGACCAGCATGCGTTGATTTCAACAATATTTTATTCAATAAAGAAACGGATTGGACAACAGGCATAGCCTATGTAAGTCCTCTCCAGTGGTACAAGGTAATTACATGTCGTACATGCAAGAAATATATAAATATATACAGCGTGCATTATTGTGCACCTGGCATTTTGAATTGTCTCCCCCCCCCCCCACCCCCCCACCCCCTGATAACAGGAGTTACAGACATTAGAGACATTACACTTGTGTATTGGAAAGAGGATGACGGGGAGACATTCTGTTTTTGTGACAAAAACAAACCTCTAGTATCTTTTGTTGATAAGAAATTACTTTTTTGATATATTTTCAATAACAGTGTTGATAATGTTAACCAGATCAGATTACTCTTTGTCTCAGGATCCATAGTGTTTGCACACAGGTTTAATCTATCACCTTGTCAGTTGTATTGGAAGAGCATCTGTACATTTGATGTTTGAGTTTGTTCAATCATTCTAAGGATGGCATTCTAGTTAAAGGTTACTTTGGAGATGTGTGTCTGACAGAGACCTTGTAATATTGATCATTTTCAGCTTGGTTTTGTTAGTAGCAAAAGCAAAAGTGAGAAATGTGATACAGTTCTGCACTAAAGGTTTGCTGCATTAGTGCATGTAACATTGTTGCTGCGATATTTCCTCACATGTGCTTGTAGACTATAGTGGTATGCCATCACATACGTACACAGAAGAAAGTTGAATGACAAGTTGGTAATTTCATTATCTGTAGAGAAAGATTGTCTAGCATTCTATCATAGTGGTTTATGCCCCCCCCCCCCTTTCCCCCCAAACACACACATTTGTAGAGGTTTGTCTAGGATTCTATCTTATAGTGGTTAATATGCCCACCCCACTGCATTTCCCATTTGGACACCAAATATCCCCTCTATGTGGATGAACAACTGAATAAGTCAATTTGGACCCATTTTGATACCTTTAAAACAGAATGACATAATATCAAATAGTGTAGACCCTGAGCTGGGTCTGCACTATTTACCTAAGACTGACTGAATACGTAGGGTAATTAGGGTACCTCAGACATTTTGTGATCAATCATCTCTAAGCTTAGTGTGACAGACTTCTGGTATCTTGGAGGCATGATGAAGGGTGTCTATCTGTTGGATGTTTTTGAAAATGAATGATATTAATGTTAAAGACTTTTCATGTATGATTCTTTTAGACTGAAACACATTATTTCATATATATATATGCCCGGGTATGGGAACTAGAGTATCATGATTAATGTACATGTATCTTTGTTCTTATTCTTTGACAGGTTACAGATTGTCCTGGACATTGTAAGTAGTGCGATTATTTTTGCTTCTTAACCCTTACAATATAGGGGCTGAATTAAAGACAGTAAAGACCCAGATCAGAGGGCTATTGATATGGAGCCCTCTGATCAGGGTATACTTCTTTTGCCATATTATACAGTTTATACAGTGTCAAATCTTGATGGGTCCATTTCAAAACTCCGCAGCGTTGTAAGGGTTAAATCATGCCAAAAGACTGCATACTATGGTGAATATCCAACTTCCTACAGGGCTCAATTATATTGCTGAGGTTATCGTCTGCATGTCAGAACAACGTCTTAGTAGACACAGATCATAATTAGAATGTCATTATATAGACAAAATGTTGTCGTCTCTGAAAACCAATGTAAATCAGAAACTGTTGTGATGTTTTTGAGGTAGGCTGTCTATGCACTACTTGTTTCAAGCAAAAATGTATAGTCTTGTTTTAAATACTAAAGACCAAAGGCCTGTTCAGGAGCGCGGGCGCTTGATGAGCGCTTGCCCGAGCAAAAGTACCACTGCTGAACGCGATCGAGCGCCCTTTCTAAAATCAAGTAAATGTTTGATCTGCGGTCGGGTTCTAGAGCATCTGTTTGTTAATTACGATTGTTTTCTTCTAGTCGGTTGCTTCTGTTACCGTGTTGGTAGCCATCTTGGAAACACAAGCGAATGTCAAAGCGATACACATCGCGAGTAGGCTAGCTTGCGCTAGCTGGCACTAGGCGGGCGCCCTCGTTCAGAGTCCAAGCGCTCGAAGTGACATCGAGCGCCGACACTCCTGAACAGGCCTCAGGCTCCACACAATTTGTTGTGAAAAACTGTTTAGACCCTGCAGGCCTGGAAAATTCAACTAGTCCGCTCGCCATGACAAGTAACTTTCTTGCAGGACTAGTAGAATTTCAGAAATGTTAACAATGAATTTAAGTAAAATAAGATAAAAAGCATCTGGCAGGACGAGTAAAAGTTTTAAGATTTTTCCAGCCCTGCCCTGACAAGCCGCTGGTCAAAGACATCTACACTGTTATGACAGTTTAATAGCTTTGCAGATATTGATGACTGTCAAGCAGTGCAGACCCTTATCACATGAGTTTCACCAATTGATGATTATATGACACCCTGATTGTATGCTACATCTACGTAATGGTTTGTCTGGGTCTACATTGTATTTGAGTCATTAGGTACATTTTTGTCCTAGAGTTTTCTCATTCTCTCATATTGATGCCTTTTGATGCTTCTGTAAAGTTCATTTTTGAAACCATTGTGATAAATAGAGCATTATTTTACTCCTATGGTTTCAAAACTACTCATTTCTAAAGTTTTCTTTTTTTCTAGTAAATGCTCCTCTTTCATAGATTTATTTAAATAGGTTGGGTCTAAAAATAGCCTATGAGTAAATGGGTTAACATAACAAGTCCCCTGCACAGTCATCATAGAAAATTGTGATGAGCATTGTTTGGAATTTAGTTTGCATTCAAATATCTACGAGGACTGTCCTGAAAGTTTGCGAAATTTATTTTTAGCATGACTGTTTATCGGACATTCGATCTATAAATGTAAACAAAGAAAGTCACTGATAATCTTAATAAACTTACAACATAAAATTTGTAATATATCATTGCTTGTTATAGATAGTCGCCATAGTAACAGCCAGTCATATAAGCGGCGCACGTTAAAGATATGCAAATGTTTGTAAAAATTGGTCTCAAATTATGAACCGTTACATAGTTTCTGCTACAACAAAATCACCGCCAAACAGCACAACGTTAGTATACGTAATAATTATAATGACGTCATCTCCTTTAAATTTAACGTCTGTGTGTGTGTGTGCACTTGTTTATTTTTCATATCACAAACTGTTGAGCGGGTCATAAAAAGTCTTAAAACGATGACATTAACAGACGGCGTTGACTTAAGGTGTGTTGTTATACGCCCACCTAATAAAGGTGGTCGTATATTGGCGTGGCCCTGTCCGTCCGTCCGTCCGTTCGTTCGTTCGTTCGTTCGTCTGTCAACATTTTGTTTGTCCGCAGTTTTTAGCTCACCAGAGCACAAAGTGCTCAGGGTGAGCTTTTGTGATTGCCTGATGTCCGTCGGCGTCCGTCGTGCGTCGTCAGTCGTCAACAATTTGAACCTTTAAAAATCTTCTCCTCTGAATCTACAGGGTTCTCAGCTTTCAATTTTGGCACATAGTATCATCTTTAGGTCCTCTACAAAAGTTATATAAATTATGGCCCTGGGGTCAAAATTGGCCCCGCCCCAGGGGTGGGAAGTTTTCAATAGAAACAAATAGTAAAACTTTGAAAATCTTCTCCTCTGAAACTGGAAGTCTCTCAGCTTTCATATTTGGCACAGAGCATCATATTCAGGTCCTCTACAAAAGTTATATAAATTATGGCCCTGGGGTCAAAATTGGCCCCGCCCCAGGGGTGGGAAGTTTTCAATAGAAACAAATAGTGAAGTCTTTGAAAATCTTCTTCTCTGAAACTGGAAGGCTCTCAGCTTTCATATTTGGCACATAGCATCTTGTTCAGGTCCTCTACAAAAGGTGTATAAATTATGGCCCTGGGGTCAAAATTGGCCCCGCCCCAGGGGTGGGCAGTTTTCAATAGAAACAAATAGTGAAATCTTTTAAAATCTTCTTCTCTGAAACTGGAAGGCTCTCAGCTTTCATATATGGCACAGAGCATCATGTTCAGGTCCTCTACAAAAGTTATATAAATTATGGCCCTGGGTTCAAAATTGGCCCGCCCCAGGGGTCGGGCAGTTTTCAATAGAAACAAATAGTGAAATCTTTGAAAATCTTCTTCTCTGAAACTGGAAGGCTCTCAGCTTTCATATTTGGCACAGAGCATCATGTTCAGGTCCTCTACAAAAGTTATATAAAATATGGCCCTGGGGTCAAAATTGGCCCACCCCAGGGGTGGGCAGTTTTCAATAGAAACAAGTAGTGAAATCTTTGAAAATCTTCTTCTCTAAAACTGGAAGTCTCTCTGCTTTCATATTTGGCACATAGCATCTTGTTCAGGTCCTCTACAAAATTTGTATAAATTATGCCCTGGGGTCAAAATTAACCCCGCCCTAGGGGTGGGCAGTTTTCAATAGAAACAAATAATGAAATCTTTGAAAATCTTCTTCTCTGAAACTGGAAGTCTCTCAGCTTTCATATTTGGCACAGAGCATCATGTTCAGGTCCTCTACAAATTTTTTATAAATTATGGCCCTGGGGTCAAAATTGGCCCCACCCAAGGGGTTGGGCAGTTTTCAATAGAAACAAATAGTGAAATCTTTGAAAATCTTCTCCTCTGAAACTGGAAGACTCTCAGCTTTCATATTTGGCACAGAGCATCATGTTCAGGTCCTCTACAAAAGTTATATAAATTATGGCCCTTGGGTCAAAATTGGCCCATCCCCAGGGGTTGGGCAGTTTTCAATAGAAACAAATAGTGATATCTTTGAAAATCTTCTCCTCTGATACTGGAATGCTCTCAGCTTTCATATTTGGCACAGAGCATCATGTTCAGGTCCACTGAAAAATTTGTATAAATTATGGCCCTGGGGTCAAAATTGGCCCATCCCCAGGGGTTGGGCAGTTTTCAATAGAAACAAATAGTGATATCTTTGAAAATCTTCTCCTCTGAAACTGGAATGCTCTCAGCTTTCATATTTGGCACAGAGCATCATGTTCAGGTCCACTGAAAAATTTGTATAAATTATGGCCCTGGGGTCAAAATTGGCCCCACCCCAGAGGTGGGCATTTTTCAATAGAAACAAATATTGAAATCTTTGAATATCGTTCTTCTTCTCTGAAACTGGGTGGTTCTCAGCTTTCATATTTTGCACATAGCATCATGTTCAGGTCCTCTACAAAAGTTGTATAAATCATGGCCCTGGGGTCAAAATTGGCCCTGCCCCAGGGGTAGCCAGTTTTCAACAGAAACATATAGTGAAAACTTTGAAAATCTTCTCCTCTGATTGTCTGGTGAGCGCTTCAGGGCCATTCTGGCCCTCTTGTTTCGGAAAACTATTTGACAGATATTAATGAAACTTCACACAAATGTTTAATGCATCAAGATCTGAAGCTGAGTTGATTCTGAGGTTCATTTCTGAGGTTCATTTTTCGTTTCAGAGTTATGGCCCTTGACCTTAAAAAATAATGCAAATAGTTTGTCCGCTGTTTTCTGGGAAAACTGTTTGAGAGATATAAATGAAACTTCACACAAATGTTCAATGCGTCAAGATCTGAAGCTGAGTCGATTCTGAGGTTCATTTGATTTGCCGTTTTGGAGTTATGGCCCTTGTACTTAAAAAATAATGCAAATACATGCAAATAGTTTGTCCGCTGTTTTCTGGGAAAACTATTAGGGAGATATTAATGAAACTTCACACAAATGTTTAATGCATCAAGATCTGAAGCTGAGTCGATTCTGAGGATCATTTGATTTTTCATTTCAGAGTTATGGCCCTTTTACTTAATAAATAATGCAAATACATGCAAATAGTTTGTCCGCTGTTTTCTGGGAAAACTATTTGACAGATATAAATGAAACTTTACACAAATGTTTAATGCATCAAGATCTGAAGCTGATTTGATCCTGAGGTTCATTTGATTTTTCGTTTCAGAGTTATGGCCCTTGTCCTTAAAAAATAATGCAAATAGTTTGTCCGCTGTTTTCTGGGAACACTATTTGAGAGATATTAATGAAACTTCACAAAAATGTTAAATGCATCAAGATCTGAAGCTGACTAAATTCTGAGGTTCATTTGATTTGTTGTTTCAGAGTTATGGCCCTTTTACTTAATAAATAATGCAAATATATGCATATAGTTTGTCCGCTGTTTTCTGGGAAAACTGTTTGACAGATATTAATGAAACTTCACACACATGTTCAATGCATCAAGACCTGAAGCTCAGTCAATTCTGAGGTTCATTTGATTTGTTGTTTCGGAGTTATAGCCCTTGCACTTAAAAGAAATAATGCAAATCTATGCAAATATGAGGATGGCCATAACTTTTTCATTTGAAATGATATTTACTTCAATTTTTTTTATATGGTTAAACCTTAATATGAATTTTCACATATATTGCGGGGTTTTGATAAGTCATTTTATTCTAAAGTTATGGTCTTTGAACTTTGTGTGTTCTTTGCTTTGTTTGTCGGTCAACTTTTAGTTTGTCTGTTGTTTTCTGGGAAAACTATTTAAATGATATAAATGAAACTTACACAAATGTTTTAAGCAACAAAATCTGAAGCTGAGTTTATTTTGAGGTTCATTCAGTTTGTCTTTACAGAGTTATGGCTGTTGCACTTTTTGCAAGTGGGCGTATTATGTACCGTATGCGGTACTCTTGTGAAGTTTTGTGTCGGACTTGGAAAATCACCGGCGGAGACATTCATATATGATATTATACCATCTAACACATTACCACAGTGTAGCAAGACCTTTTTTAGCTCCACTTTTTATACGCCCACATAATAAAGGTGGTCGTATATTGGCGTGGCCCTGTTCGTCCGTCCGTCCGTTCGTTGGTTGGTTCGTTGGTTGGTTCGTTCGTCAACATTTTGTTTGTCCGCAGTTTTCTCGGAAAACTGTTTGACAGATATTAATGAAACTTCACACAAATGTTTAATGTATCAAGATCTGAAGCTGAGTTGATTCTGAGGTTCATTTGATTTTTCGTTTCAGAGTTATGGCCCTTGACCTTAAAAAATAATGCAAATAGTTTGTCCGCTGTTTTCTGGGAAAACTATATGAGAGATATTAATGAAACTTCACACAAATGTTTAATGCATCAAGATCTGAAGCTGAGTCGATTCTGAGGTTCATTTGATTTGTCGTTTCGGAGTTATGGCCCTTTTACTTAAAAAATAATGTAAATACATGCAAATAGTTTGTCCGCTGTTTTCTGGGAAAACTATTTGACAGATATTAATGAAACTTCACACAAATGTTTAATGCATCAAGATCTGAAGCTGAGTTGATTCTGAGGATCATTTGATTTTTCGTTTCAGATTTATGGCCCTTGTCCTTAAAAAATAATGCAAATACATGCAAATAGTTTGTCTGCTGTTTTCTGGGAAAACTATTTGAGAGATATTAATGAAACTTCACACAAATGTTTAATGCATCAAGATCTGAAGCTGAGTCGATTCTGAGGTTCATTTGATTTTTCGTTTCAGACTTATAGCCCTTTTACTTAAAAAATAATGCAAATATATGCATATAGTTTTTCCACTGTTTTCTGGGAAAACTATTTGAGAGATATTAATGAAACTTCACACAAATGTTTAATGCATCAAGATCTGAAGCTGAGTTGATTCTGAGGATCATTTGATTTTTCTTTTCAGAGTTATGGCCCTTTTACTTAAGAAATAATGCAAATATGTGCAAATAGTTTGTCCGCTGTTTTCTGGGAAAACTATTTGAGAGATATTAATGAAACTTCACACAAATGTTTAATGCATCAAGATCTGAAGCTGAGTCAATTCTGAGGTTCATTTGATTTGTCGCTTCAGAGTTATGGCCCTTTTACTTAAAAAATAATGCAAATATATGCATATAGTTTGTCCGCTGTTTTCTTGGAAAACTGTTTGACAGATATTAATGAAACTTCACACACATGTTTAATGCATCAAGACCTGAAGCTAAGTTAATTCTGAGGTTCATTTGATTTGTCGTTTCCGAGTTATGGCCCTTGCACTTAAAAGAAATAATGCAAATCTATGCAAATATATATGAGGATGGCCATAACTTTTTCATTTTATATTATATTTACTTCAATTTTTTTTATATGGTTAAACCTTAATATGAATTTTCACATATATTGCGGGGTTTTTGGTAAGTCATTTTATTCTAAAGTTATGGTCCTTGAACTTTTTGTGTTCGTTGCTTTGTTTGTCGGTCAGCTTTTAGTTTGTCTCTTGTTTTCTGGGAAAACTATTAAAATGATATAAATGAAACTTAAAAGAAATGTTTTAAGCAACAAAATCTGAAGCTGAGTTTATTTTGAGGTTCATTCAGTTTGTCTTTACAGAGTTATGGCCGTTGCACTTTTCAAAAATCTGCAAATATGAGGATTTTTTTTATTTAACTTTTTTATTTGATAAGATATTCACTTCATTTTTATGCCCCCAAAGCTAGGCTTTGGCGGCATATAGTGATCGCACCGTGCGTGTGTGGGTGGGTGTGTGGGTGTGTGGGTGGGTGGGTGTGTGTGTGGGTGTGTGTGTGTGTGGGTGTGTGTACATTTTGTCCGGAGTATATTTCCTTTGTCACATCAGCTACGGATACCAAATTTGGTGTGTGAGTTCATCTTGGGATGGGGGAGTGTCGCGTACCATTTTCATGTCACTGTGACCTTGACCTTGACCTTTGACCTTGATTTTACAAAAAGCTTGTCCGGAGCATATCTCCTTTACCTTACCAGCTACAGATTCCAAATTTGGTGTGTGAGTTCATCTTGGGATGGCGGAGTGTCGCGTACCATTTCCAGGTCACTGTGACCTTGACCTTGACCTTTGACCTCGATTTTTGAAAAAAGCTTATGCCTTACCAGCTACAAAAAGCTTGTCCGGAGTATATCTCCTATACCTTACCAGCTAAGGATTCCAAATTTGGTGTGTGAGTTCATCTTGGGATGGAGGAGTGTCGCGTACCATTTTCAGATCACTGTGACCTTGACCATGACCTTTGACCGATTTTACAAAAAGCTTGTCCGGAGCATATCTCCTTTACCTTACCAGCTACAGATTCCAAATTTGCTGTGTGAGTTTATCTTGGGATGGCGGAGTGTCGCGTACCATTTCCAGGTCACTGTGACCTTGACCTTGACCTTTGACCTCGATTTTAAAAACCGCTTATACCTTACCAGCTACAAAAAGCTTGTCCGGAGTATATCTCCTATTCCTTACCAGCTAAGGATTCCAAATTTGGTGTGTGAGTTCATCTTGGGATGGAGGAGTGTCGCGTACCATTTTCAGATCACTGTGACCTTGACCATGACCTTTGACCGATTTTACAAAAAGCTTGTCCGGAGCATATCTCCTTTACCTTACCAGCTACAGATTCCAAATTTGGTGTGTGAGTTTATCTTGGGATGGCGGAGTGTCATGTACCATTTCCAGGTCACTATGACCTTAACCTTGACCTTGACCGATTTTACAAAAAGCTTGTCCAGAGCATATCTCCTATACCTTACCAGATACGGATTCCAAATTTGGTGTGTGAGATCACCTTCAGATGGCGGAGTGTCGCGTACCATTTTCAGGTCACTGTGACCTTGACCTTGACCTTCGACCTCGATTTTACAAAAAAGGTTGTCCAGAGAATATCTCCTATACCTTACCAGCTACGGATTCCAAATTTAATGTGTGAGTTTATCTTGGGATGGCGGTGTGTCGCGTACCATTTTCATGTCACTGTGACCTTGACCTTTGACCTAGATTTTACACAAAGCTTGTCCGGAGCATTTTTCCTATACCTTACCAGCTACGGATTCCAAATTTGGTTTGTGAGTTCATCTTGGGATGGCGGAGAGTCGTGTACCATTTTCAGATCACTGACCTTGACCTTGACCTTTGACCTCAATTTTACAGTCCGGAGCATATCTCCTATATCTTACCAGATACAAAAAGCTTGTCCAGAGCATATCTCCTATACCTTAAACGTTGACAATCAACCCAGGGTCCTTTTTAACGTTGAGAATGACTTAGGGTCCTTTTTAACTAAGTTTTGACGCTTGGCTCTTTTCTTAGCTATCATAATCGTCAAAGGTTCTGTTTCTAATGTTAAGAACTGACTCCTGTGTCTTTTTTAACAGCATCAAAATTTCATGTTACACCTGCATTACATTGTATTGTTTTTCCGCCAAAATGCATTTCGGTGTCAAACACTTTGGGGGCATTTGTCACCCGTGACGACTCTCTTGTTTTAAAAAATAGTATCACCTTAATATGGAAATCAAGTTCTGAAGCACAGATTAGAAAATGTCAACACTTATAAGGCATGTTGAATCAGAGAAAGTTTGCAAGTGGGCGTATTATGTACCGTATGCGGTACTCTTGTTCAAAAAGTGGAGCTATTGTCATGACCCTCACGTCGCCGTTGGTTAACCTTTTTGTTAAGGTCCATTTCTCAGAAACCATCAGAGATATTTGGTTCATATTTGGTATGTATGTTTACTATCACAAGTGCAACCCATTTCACAAAGGTAGGTAACCCTAAAATTAATTTTGCCATAGTTATGCTCCTTTTTCGACAGAATTTTCATTGTTGGTTAAGTTTTATGTTAAGGTCCATGTCTCAGAAACTGTCCAAGATCTTTGGTTCAAATTTGGTATGCATGTCAACTATTACAAGGGGGACCCATTCCACAAGGGCAGGTAACCCTAAAATTAATTTTGCTATAGTTATCTGCCCTTTCTGACTTAGACTTCCACTACACTATCCAGCACTAAAGAAAGTGGAGTGCGCTGTCTGCGGACATCTCTTGTTTATAAATGACATGAACGGTTTAGAAACGGAAGAAACTCAACTAATGGTGATGAAAGATCGGGTCACGCATCAATAGTAACTGCTGTTAACAAGGTAGAGTGAAAGAGCTGATAGACACGGATAGATGAATGACAGTAAGAGAAATAGCTGAAATACTTGACATTTCACGTAATGCTGCTCATCAAACTACAAACTTCGAAATGTCCAAAGTTAGCCCACATTGGGTACCTCACCTGCTTAAGGAAGAAGAGAAGCAATGCCGAGCTGAATGCTCTACGATTCCTACAGCGTTATGATATGGAGGGAGACACTTTCTTAGATAGAATAATCATTACTGATGAAACTAGACCCTGATCAAGTCATATTGCACCAAGATAATGCGCCGACAAATAGAGCGAGATCTACATTGCTTGAAATTGATCTGGTAGGGTTCAAACTGTTAGACTATCCATCCTACAGTCCTGACCAGGCACCTATGGATTTTGCTGTTTGTCCTAATGTGAAGAAAATGTTGCGCGGGCAACACTTTGAATCAGCAAATGAACTTCAGTTATGTGCACAGAAAGTTGTAGCAGGACATGATAACAAAATTTATGGCATAATGACATTTTTATACCCCCACAAACAGAGTTTGAGGGGGGTATACTGGAATCAGCCTGTCGGTCGGTCGGTCGGTCGGTCGGTCGGGCGGTCGGTCGGTCGGTCGGTCGGTCTGTCTGCAAAATCTTGTACGGCGAACTCCTCCTTCAGTTTCAACCCAATTCACTTGACACTTGGCATAATTGTTAATCAGGAGTAGTAGATGTGCAAGACACAAATTTCAGGTCTCTGTGACCTTGACCTTGACCTTTGGCCTTGAAATTGGTCTTGAAATTGGCAGGCAAAAGCTTATACTTTGAACTCCTCCTTCACATTCAACCTGATTCACTTGATACTTGGCATAAATGTTACTCAGGAGTAGTAGATGTGCAAGACACAAATTTCAGGTCTCTGTGACCTTGACCTTGACCTTTGGCCTTGAAATTGGTATTGAAATTGGCAGGCAAAATCTTGTACTTTGAACTCCTCCTTCTCTTTCAACCTGATTCACTTGATACTTGGCATAAATGTTACTCAGGAGTAGTAGATGTGCAAGACACAAATTTCAGGTCTCTGTGACCTTGACCTTGACCTTGACCTATGGCCTTGAAATTGGTCTTGAAATTGGCAGGCAAAATCTTGTACTTTGAACTCTTCCTTCAATTTCAACCTGATTCACTTGATACTTGGCATAAATGTTACTCAGGAGTAGTAGATGTGCAAGACACAAATTTCAGGTCTCTGTGACCTTGACCTTGACCTTTGGTCTTTAAATTGGTCTTGAAATTGGCAGGCAAAATCTTGTACTTTGAACTCCTCCTTCAATTTCAACCTGATTCACTTGATACTTGGCATAAATGTTACTCAGGAGTAGTAGATGTGCAAGACAAAAATTTAAAATCTCTGTGACCTTGACCTTTGGCCTTGAAATTGGTCTTAAAATTGGCAAGCAAAATCTTGTACGGCAAACTCCTCCTTCACTTTCAACCTGATTCATTTGATACTTGGCATAAATGTTACTCAGGAGTAGCAGATGTGCAAGACACAAATTTCAGGTCTCTGTGACCTTGACCTTGACCTTTGGCCTTGAAATTGGTATTGAAATTGGCAGGCAAAATCTTGTACTTTGAACTCCTCCTTCTCTTTCAACCTGATTCACTTGATACTTGGCATAAATGTTACTCAGGAGTAGTAGATGTGCAAGACACAAATTTCAGGTCTCTGTGACCTTGACCTTGACCTTGACCTATGGCCTTGAAATTGGTCTTGAAATTGGCAGGCAAAATCTTGTACTTTGAACTCTTCCTTCAATTTCAACCTGATTCACTTGATACTTGGCATAAATGTTACTCAGGAGTAGTAGATGTGCAAGACACAAATTTCAGGTCTCTGTGACCTTGACCTTGACCTTTGGTCTTTACATTGGTCTTGAAATTGGCAGGCAAAATCTTGTACTTTGAACTCCTCCTTCAATTTCAACCTGATTCACTTGATACTTGGCATAAATGTTACTCAGGAGTAGTAGATGTGCAAGACACAAATTTAAAATCTCTGTGACCTTGACCTTTGGCCTTGAAATTGGTCTTAAATTGGCAAGCAAAATCTTGTACGGCAAACTCCTCCTTCACTTTCAACCTGATTCATTTGATACTTGGCATAAATGTTACTCAGGAGTAGCAGATGTGCAAGACACAAATTTCAGGTCTCTGTGACCTTGACCTTGACCTTTGGCCTTGAAATTGACCATGATATTGGCAGGCAAAATCGTGTACTTTGAACTCCTCCTTCAATTTCAACCTGATTCACTTGATACTTGGTATAAATGTTACTCAGGAGTAGTAGATGTGCAAGACACAAATTTCAGGTCTCTGTGACCTTGACCTTGACCTTTAGTCTTTAAATCGGTCTTGAAATTGGCAGGAAAAATCTTGTACTATGAACTCCTCCTTCAATTTCAACCTGATTCACTTGATACTTGGCATAAATGTTACTCAGGAGTAGTAGATGTGCAAGACACAAATTTAAAATCTCTGTGACCTTGACCTTTGGCCTTGAAATTGGTCTTAAAATTGGCAAGCAAAATCTTGTACGGCAAACTCCTCCTTCACTTTCAACCTGATTCATTTGATACTTGGCATAAATGTTACTCAGGAGTAGTAGATGTGCAAGACACAAATTTCAGGTCTCTGTGACCTTGACCTTGACCTTTGGCCTTGAAATTGGCAGGCAAAATCTTGTACTTTGAACTCCTCCTTCAATTTCAACCTGATTCACTTGATACTTGGCATAAATTACAGAATTTTCTCTATTTGAACTTTGGGTATTTTTGTTATTTGGTCCTGTTACATGTTCAAAACTTGGATTTGCAATCAAGGCTGCCGTGTGGGGGTATTCATCACCTTTAGTGATAGTTCTAGTTATGAAATGGATTTACAGACTACGTAAATGTGTTGCAACACGTGGGGACTACATCGAGAAGGTTAATCGTTGTCTTAAATTTACTAATGTATGAAGGAGTTCGACTTCGAGTAACGTCATAAAAACTGCTGCGGGTGACAGTCACTGATGTTTTTGTTGTTTCACGTATGCTATTAATATTTACTGTATGTTTTTCATACTTAACTATTTTAGAGTTAAAACTTCCAAGTTTTTCATGATGTGGTTTGATTTTATATTTGCATCTGTCGTATCAAGTTATAGCGAAATTCCACGAACTTCCAGGACAGCCCTCGTACATGGAGATATACAACTTCTAAACAACAAAACTGTTGCAAAGAACTTTAATTTGTTTTGAATAGAAAGAAGATAATTATTAACCCTTTACACCATAAATACGCCATTCTACACATTTGTGCAATGGAGTAAACCCAAATCAGACCGCTCTTATAGGAGCAGTCTGATTAGGGTCTGCTCTGTGTGTTTATGATATAATATAGATATGATTTTACAGCCTCTGTCTTGGCCAAATATTCCTAATGTTTCATTGTAAAAATTAAACTAATTAATACAATGTATTCATGATGCCATTATTTCTTACATGAATATTCATAGGATAATGGGTTAAAGGATCATGCACATATTCATCATCATTGGGGTCACCTGGTAGTCCTGTAGAATTTTCGTCATAGAATTCTTGGCTTGTGTTTGCTAGAATTATTTGATATTTGGTCTGAATCATAATCGTAGTGAGTTGTACCGTGTCTCACCTTTTCAAGTCTGTCATTAATCTACTTCCTTTTTGCCGACACTTTGATTGAATTTTGGTGATTGCTTAATGACATTTTTTTTTCCAAAGATTTCTTGACTTGTGTATTCTGGAATGATATGATATTTGGTCTGAAGCATAATCATAGTAAGTTGTACCGTGTCTCCGCTTTTCAGATCTGTCGTTAATCTACTTCCTGTTTGCTGACGCTTTGATTGAATTTTCGTCATTGTTTAATGACAAATATTTTCATCAAATATTTCTTGGCTTGTGTATGCTGGAATGATCTGATATTTGGACTGAAGCATAACCATAGTGAGTTGTACCGTGTCTTCCCCCTGTTCAGGTCTGTTTTTCATCCACTTCCTGTTTATTGACACTTTCATTGAGTTTTAGTGATTGTTTATAGGTAAACGAGCAGTGAGCCGTGAATGTACTTTGCATTTTGGTTCCTTCCACGATTTAGGGGTGTTGGCATTGCTGCAGTCCATCTACATGTAACTAAGATAAATTATGTACTTTACATGCGACAGTCAATCATGATTTTCTCATGCAGGTTTTTATGCTGATTCCCCCAAAGAGTGGACTGTGCTGATTTTTATGGCTCACTGCTCGTTGTTTACTTATAACAATCTTCCTGTTTATGGTCATATTATTAGTTATTTGTAATAGTAGTATATACAGAACTATCAAAATATTACCTTATAGTAAATTATTGTGTCGCCAGCATTTGAAAACTTTTGCAGAGGTGACATATAGAGATCACTATCCGTCTTGCATCATCGTCCATATTAATTGATAGAAATAAATCTGCACGAGGCAAACATGCAAACCGTAAGTCAATCAATTTTAATGCAATTTAGAAAAAAACTGGCGAGGACATCTGTGTCCCATGGACACATTTTCTTTTATTTGTTTATTTATTATACCACATTTATATAGCACTCTTTTCACACAGGATACGTGTTTTCAAAAATGTGTAGATTTTGTGCATACAAAGGCTCGCTCGACATGCTGGCTGTAGGCATTTAGTTTGTGATTATAAGCTGTCTTTTTGACTGAAGTGAGTGACGTAAATGCCTTGTTTTCCAGCTAAGTAATCATAAGTGTCCATAAAAATTGTCAACTGCTCAAAATTCCAAAGACATATTTTGCTTCTTTGTCCATTTGAAAATAACATTGAAGATGTCAAACAGTTTTGATCCTGATGAGATGGGTTATTGGTCATCTTCTGTGGATGTAAACTATTTCCATGTGCCATGCCAACTTCCCACAGAGCAACCTTAAGAAATGTCTTGTTTTACAAAGTGCCTCCAGAATGCAGCCAGCTTTGTATAATACGATTGGCCCAAATCAATGGGAAGAATTGATTTTGGGATCTGTTTAAAGAGAGCTCAATCATACTTGCCTGTTGCGTCTGTTGTATCTAAAAATGGTATCCATGTTCAACTTGAGTGCTGTCTGCAAATTCTTGTCTGCTTGGTATGATTAGGCTGATCATTATCATGAGATATTGTACAACAGGATTTATTTCCTTACTGTTAAACTTTTGTAATTTCATAAAAGTGGCAGTTCCAATAATATGTCTAGGTCAGATTACTGAGGAACAGTCCAAGGTCGTGTAGCTTATCTGGACTGATACTGTCTTAAATTTTATATGTCCCCACTTCTAAAATGCAGGAGAGCATTCAAAATTAATCTTGTCTGTCAGTTTTCCCATCTGGCCCTCTCCATTTGTCTGTTGGCTGTATTTCACACTGTTTAGCTCACCTGAGCTGGATGTGTTCAGTGTGAACTTAGTTTAGGATCATTGAATGTCCATTGTCTGTCTGTTGTCCTTCATTTTGTTATTAAGCAATCTTCAAGAAACGTAGTATTCAAGTATATGGCTGTAAGATCTTGTTCAAGTTTAATTATGGGTAAAATCTGAGTAGTAGGTCTTGAGTTATGCTAGTTTACATTTGCCATGGCGGCCATACAGTTTCTTTGTTTGCGACTTTCCTACGATGTTTATTTGCATCGTAGAAGTCTACGGGCTGCCATGTTTTTGTTTACATTGTCTACAATCATTGTACGATTATTTGTGTATACTGATCTGGGCTTAGAATTTGCATTTAGCATTTATGTTTAGCAAATATGTTAAATGTCTGTCTGTTTGTAACATCTCTAACTCAAGTTCTACTTGGTGGATCATTCTCAAATTGGATCACAATGTTTATCTAGACATGCTACAGTAGCATGGTGTGTCCTGGTACGTATATCCAAGGTCAAGGTCGCTCAATTGGACTTAAAATTTGCATTTAGCATTTGCGTTAAGCAAATATGTTGACCTCAGTTTATGTTGGAAGTCCATTTATTTACATAACCCTTTAAGATAAAGCTTTGAAAAGTGGAACACTTGTTCACCATCACAAGCTTCACCTGCAAGAGAACATAACTCTGTCAAGCATTTTGACAGAATTATTACCCTTTATAACTTCGAATTTTTGGTTAAGGTTTTTGTCCACTTATTTACATAACCCTCTCAGATGAAGCTTTTAAACCTGGAACACTTATTCACCATCACAAGATTTATCTGTATGCAAGAGTAAATAACTCTGCCAAGCATTTAGACAGAATTATGGCCCTTTTTAATTTAGAAATTTTGGTTAAAGTTTTTGTTAAAAAATATTATGGAATGCGCTGTCAGGTCTGTTGTTCATCTACTTCCTGTTTGCGACACTTTGATGATTTCTTCGCTTGTGTAAGCTGCAATGATTTGATATTTGGCCTGAAGCATAATCGTAGTGAGTTGTACCGTGTCTCACCTTTTCAAGTCTGTCATTAATCTACTTCCTTTTTGCCGACACTTTGATTGAATTTTGGTGATTGTTTAATGACACAAATTTTCGTCAAAGGTTTCTTCGCCTGTGTAAGCTGCAATGATTTGATATTAGGTCTGAAGCATAATCATAATGAGTTGTACAGTGTCTCCCCTTTTCAGGTCTGTCATTCATCTACTTCCTGTTTGCCGACACTTTGATTGAATTTTGGTGATTGTTTAATGACGAAACTTTTTGTCAAAGATTTCTTTGCTTGTGTAAATTGCAATGATTTGATATTTGGTCTGAAACGTAGTCATAGTGATTTGTACCTTGTCTCCCCTTTTCAGATCTGTCGTTCATCTACTTCCTGTTTTCTCGCGGGGGCATCTGTGTCCCATGGACACATTTTCTTGTTTCTTTAATTTTAAAGCAGCAACATTGATGCAGTCATTTCCTTTGATGTAAGCAAAAACTTTTGACATTCAAGATAAAAGACAAATGGCCCTAGAAAACTCTATAAAGTCAGGATTGAAATGTAATTATGAGAATTAATTGTTGTGTTCTATTAGGATGCTCTTGTAAAATAAGACCACATTTTGGCCAACTGTTCATGTTTTGTCAAAATAGTTGCCTGCCTGAAATGATTATTTAGCAAATACTATCATGCTTGAACTGAACTAGAGAAATATTCACAATGTTTTGTACTCAGATGGTACACAATTCAAAGTTCTTTAACTGGAAGATCAATTTTCTTACTGGTATTAGCTCCATTTTAATGCCCCATGTTTCTTGTTATTATTATTTAAATAGAAATGGTTACAAATCCAAATAGTAAAATTGGACATAATTTTCAGTGGAAACAACCTGAATTGTATACTGAAAAAAATATATAAAAAAATATATTATTTTGTTTTTAGCGGAAAACTGTAATTTCATTGGGTATTTAGTTCATTTTAGCAAATGTTCATAGTGAGCTGGACTGCTCACGGTCTGATGACTGGTGTCAGTGATCTGTCTATCCTTCTGTCATTCAATATGTTTTAACTGTAATCTCTGCCAGAGCCACAGGTTAAACCTTTTTATGCCCCCAAATGGAGGCATATTGTAATTGCACTGTTTGTCCAGTCTGTCTGTCAGTCTGTCTGTCAGTCAGTCTGTCTGTCAGTCAGTCTGTCTTTCCCACATCCTGTCTGCTCTGTAACTCTTATATACATGAGTGGATTTCAAAATAACCAGGTACAAATGTTCACCAAATTCAGACGATGTGCCGTGAAGAAGAACCAAGTTCCTATCTCAAAGGTCAGGTTACAATCGGGAGTCAAAGGTAAAAAAAATGGGGAGATTTTTTGGTTTCCGCTCTGTAAGTCGTCCTACATACATGAGTGGATTTCAGAGTAACCTGGTACAAATGTTCACCACCTTCAGATGATGTGTCGCGAAAAAGAACCAGGTTTCTATCTCAAAGGTCAAGGTCGCAATCAGGGTCAAAGGTAAAAAGCTGGGACATTTTGGTATAAGTCACAATCTTGAGCCAGAGGTATCGGAACAACTATAAAAAATGACATAAAACATTTTTATGCCCCAGCCTTTAGGCGACGGGGGCATTAAGTTTTACCTTAGTATGTCAGTCCGTCCGTCTGTACATACGTCCGTCCGTCCGTCCGTACATCCAAAATTTTCGTCAAGGATTTCTTGGCTTGCGTAAGCTGGAATGATTTGATATTTGGTCTGAAGCATTATCATTTGTACCGTGTCTCCTATTTTCAGGCCTGTCCATCATCAAATTCCTGTTTGCAGACACTTTGATTGAATTTTTTGTGATTGTTTAATGACAAATTTTCGTTAAACATTTCTTCGCTTCTGTAAGCTGGAATGATTTGATATTTGGTCTGAAGCAAAAAATCATAGTCAGCTGTACAGTGTCTCCTATTTTCACGTCTGTCATTCATCTACTTCCTGTTTGCCGACACTTTTATTGATTTTTTGTGATTGTTTAATGACAAAAATGTTTGTGAAAGATTTCTTGGTTTGTGTAAGCTGCAATGATTTGATATTTGGTCTGAAGCATAATCGTAGTGAGTTGTACCATGTCTCCCCTTTTTAGGTCTGTCATTTTCTTTGATTGAATTTTGGTGATTGTTTAATGACAAACATTTTCTTCAAAGATTTTCTTCGCTTGTGTAAGCTGCAATGATTTGATATTTGGACTGAAGCATAATCATAGACAGTTGTACTGTGTTTCCCCTTTTTGGGTCTGTCGTTCATCTACTTCCTGTTTGCCAGCGGGAGCATCTGTGTCCCATGGACACATTTTCTTTTATTGAAATAGCTTAGTACAAATGCGATATGGTCGAGGTTCTCACATGACCCAGGCTTTAGTGTCGGTGATATCCTTTTGGGGATTGTCACTTGACTGTGACAGCTCTTGTTGAAATCTTGCATATGTATTCCTGAGGTTGTACTATACCAACTTTTACATATGTTATTGTCAGAAATCACTGGCCAGATTTCAATATAATTTGTTAGGATTGTCTACCAAGAGTTTTCAAACCATGATGATTGGTCAAAGAACATGACTGCCAGGGAGTGGAGCTGGTTTTTGCCTTATTAGTCCCCCACCGGTTATTAGTCCCCCACTGGTTACCGGTTGGGGGACTATAGGTTTGCTCGATTCCCTCCATCTGTCTGTCTGTCTGTCCGTCCGTCCGTCTGTCACACTTCATGTCCGGGCCATATCTCCTACAAAGTTATGCCAAATTCATTATAACTTCACACATTGAAGAAGCATGATGAGGGCTAGTGGCATGTACAAGGGCCATAACTCTAGCATCAATATTTTTGGAGTTATTCCCCTTTTACATATTTTTTTGTCCGGACAATAACTCTTTATCTACTGGTTCAATTGATTTGAAACTTCACATATGGAACAATCATGATGAGGGGTAGTGTCATACACAAGGGCCATAACTCTAGCATCGATATTTTTGGAGTTCTTCCCCTTTTTTATACGCCCACCTAATAAAGGTGGTCGTATATTGGCGTGGCCCTGTCCGTCCGTCCGTCCGTTCGTTCGTTCGTTCGTTCGTTCGTTCGTTCGTTCGTCCGTCAACATTTTGTTTGTCCGCAGTTTTCTCAGAAAACTGTTTGACAGATATTAATGAAACTTCACACAAATGTTTAATGCATCAAGATCTGAAGCTGAGTTGATTCTGAGGATCATTTGATTTTTCGTTTCGGAGTTATGGCCCTTGTCCTTAAAAAATAATGCAAATACATGTAAATAGTTTGTCCGCTGTTTTCTGGGAAAACTATTTAAGAGATATTAATGAAACTTCACACAAATGTTTAATGCGTCAAGATCTGAAGCTGAGTTGATTCTGAGGCTCATTTGATTTTTCTTTTCAGAGTTATGGCCCTTTTACTTAAAAAATAATGCAAATATATGCATATAGTTTGTCCACTGTTTTCTGGGAAAACTATTTGAGAGATATTAATGAAACTTCACAAAAATGTTAAATGCATCAAGATCTGAAGCTGAGTCGATTCTGAGGTTCATTTGATTTTTCGTTTCAGAGTTATGGCCCTTTTACTTAAAAAATAATGCAAATATATGCATATAGTTTGTCCGCTTTTTTCTGGGAAAACTGTTTGACAGATATTAATGAAACTTCACACACATGTTTAATGCATCAAGACCTGAAGCTAAGTCAATTCTGAGGTTCATTTGATTTGCCATTTCGGTGTTATGGCCCTTGCACTTAAAAGAAATAATGCAAATCTATGCAAATATATATGAGGATGGCCATAACTTTTTCATTTGAAATGATATTTACTTCAATTTTTTTTATATGGTTAAACCTTAATATGAATTTTCACATATATTACGGGGTTTTTGGTAAGTCATTTTATTCTAAAGTTATGGTCCTTGAACTTTGTGTGTTCGTTGCTTTGTTCGACGGTCAGCTTTTAGTTGGTCTCTTGTTTTCTGGGAAAACTATTAAAATGATATAAATGAAACTTAAAAGAAATGTTTTAAGCAACAAAATCTGAAGCTGAGTTTATTTTGAGGTTCATTCAGTTTGTCTTTACAGAGTTATGGCCGTTGCACTTTTCAAAAATCTGCAAATATGAGGATATTTTTTATTTAACTTTTTTATTTAATAAGATATTCACTTCATTTTTTTAATCCCCCATCCCATAGCGGAGGGGGGGTTATAGGAATGGCCTTCGTCTGTCTGTCTGTCCGTCCATCTGTCTGTCTGTCTGTCTGTCCGTAACAATTTCGTGTCCGCTCCATATCTCCTATACCCCTTGAAGGATTTTCAAGAAACTTGCCTCAAATGTTAACCAAGTTGAGACAATGTGCAGAACATATGTGGTAGATATGTCGGCTCAAGGTCAAGGTCACATTTTAAGGTCAAGGGTTTTAACCTTCAATTTCCATTGCATTTTTGTGTCCGCTCCATATCTACTAAACCCTTTGAAGGATTTTCATAAAATTTGAGTCAAATGTTAACCCAATTAAGACGATGTGCAGAACACATGTGGCAGTCATGTCGGCTCAAGTTCAAGGTCACATTTGAAGGTCAAGTGTTTAAACCTTCAGTTGCCATTACAGTTTCGTGTCCGCTCCATATCTTCTAAACCCTTTGAAGGATTTTCATAAAACTTGAGTCAAATATTAAATGAATTGAGACGATGTGCAGAACCCATGCGGCAGTCATGTTGGCTCAAGGTCAAGGTCACGTTTGAAGGTCAAGTATTCTAACCTTTAATTTCCGTTATATTTTCGTGTCCGCTCCATATCTTCTAAAGCCTTTGAAGGATTTTCATAAAAGTTAAGTTAAATGTTAGCTAAGTTGAGACGATGTGCAGAACACATGTGCCAGTCATGTCGGCTCAAGGTCAAGGTCACATTTGAAGATCAAGTGTTCTTACCTTCAATTTCCATTATAGTTTCGTTATCTCCTATACCCCTTGAAGGATTTTCAAGAAACTTGCCTCAAATGTTAACCACGTTGAGACAATGAGCAGAACATATGTGGCAGTCATGTCTGCTCAAGGTCAAGGTCACATTTGAAGGCCAAGTGATTTAATCTTCAATTTCCATTACATTTCGTGTCCGCTCCATATCTTCTAAACCATTTGAAGGATTTTCATAAAACTTGAGTCAAATATTAACCGAATTGAGATGATGTGCAGAACACATGTGGCAGTCATGTCGACTCAAGGTCAAGGTCACATTTGAAAGTCGTGTTCTTACCTTCAGTTTCCATTATATTTGATAGACCATGTGTACTCTAACTTTGACACCTAGTCCGGAGTGTTTCCACTACCTTGCACAGACCATTTCTTGACCTGGATTGTGCTACCACAGTGAAATCATTATTGGTAATTAACAATTACAATATTATTACACTTTGTCAAATTAAATACTATCTTGTCTTGTGTTGTCTTATCCTAATGCATGAAATGCAGTTTTAAAACCCATTGTATCACCTTAAGGTCAATGTCTTAATTTAGGTGGCGGCGTGGAGGATATAGCTGTCCTTTGGACTGCCTTGTTTAAAAATAGTATCACCTTAATATGGAAATCAAGTTCTGAAGCACAGATTAGAAAATGTCAACACTTATAAGGCATGTTGAATCAGAGAAAGTTTGCAAGTGGGCGTATTATGTACCGTATGCGGTACTCTTGTCATATTTTCTTGTCAGTCCATCTGTCACGCTTCGTGTCCGGGCAATATCTCCTACAAAGTTAGGCCAAATTCATTATAACTTCACACATTGAAGAAGCATGATCAGGAGTAGTGTCATGCACAAGGGCCATAACTAGCATCAATATTTTTGGAGTTATTCCCCTTTTTCATATTTTTTGTCCGGACAATAACTCTTTATCTACTGGTTCAATTGATTTGAAACTTCACATATGGAACAAGCATGATGAGGGGTAGTGTCATGCACAAGGGCCATAACTCTAGCATCTATATTTTTGGAGTTATTCCCCTTTTCATATTTTCTTGTCCAGTTAATAACTCTTTATGTACTGGTTCAATTGATTTGAAACTTCTCATATGGAACAAGCATGATGAGGTGTAGTGTCATGCACAAGGGCAATAACTCTAGCATCATTATTTTTGGAGTTACTCCCCTTTTTCATATTTTCTTGTCTGGACAGTAACTTTTTATTTACTGATCCAATGTATGAAAGTAGGTACTAATGCCATTCAGGTGGTCATGTATATACCATGGTCAACCACACCATGGGTGGGTGGGGTGGGGAGAGTGGAGGTTTTTTTTTAGTCGTTAGAAGTTTTATACGTTCTTTGAATATGGTGGTTTCTAATGTGCTGCATTGGTATGGGCCAGTGTGTACCTGTTACACTGAATTCACCCTTTGAATGCAGGACAGGCATACACTGTCATATGCAAGCAGAGTAGACCCAGGAGCCCTCTGATCATGGTCTGCACTGTTTGTCATTCAAAGCCCTCTAACATGTTTAAGCCTTATATACGGAGTGGATTATTCCACTCTGAAAATTCAGAAATTGAAAGAATTAATGCTGTTTTCATTGAAATAATACTTCTTGCCAGTAGCAGTGAAATATTGACAGTTTTGATGCAGAACTAGATATTTTACCAGGGTTATGTAGGTTTGAAAAGAACCCTTAACCCTTTACCTTGTGAATATTTATGTAAGGATTCAATATTGTTCATTAAATGAATTTTTATAACAGTGAACAGGGTTATATCGGAAAATATAGAATCAGATCTTTGTGTTCCATACACACACACAGCAGACTGATCAGATGACTCCATTGGGGCAGTCTTATCTGGATCTACTCTGTTTGCAAAGTTGCCAAAGAATGGCTCTATCCGGTTAAGAGTTAAACAGACCGTTCTTTGTTAACAGGAATTTTTCTTAGCATTATATAAGAGATCATATAATTCATTGCAGATATATTATCCCTTTGAATGAAGTAAACAAGTATACTGTCATTTGCAAACGTGTAGACCCAGATTAGAGGACTCCTAGAGGAACTCTCTTTTCAGGATCTGCACTGTTTTGTCATTTATATTCCTCCAGAAATATTTATGCTTTTATACTGAAAGGGCTGTGCAGTTAGACAATGACGGATCATTTCACTTTGACACCTCAAAATTCAAAGGGTTAATTAATGCTACTTATTGCACAAGAAAAGATTGATGCAGAGGTGAAATTAACTCTTAATTTAAAACATTCTTTAATCAGATTGTAACGGGCACAGTCAATTTATTTTTCCTAGAGAGAAAGGTTAATGTCATTTTCTATTTAAGTTTTCTTAATATTAATTTATTGTTAGAGAAGACTATGGTTAATTTCCATCCACCATCTTTTGTCTGTGAACAATTCTTGAACTCTTTATGAGTTAAGTACTAAACATCTCCAAAAAATCGTCTGCCTCAATTTTCATAATGATTTTGTTGACCTTGCTTGAGACCAGCTTGATACAGTTGTCACCAATGGTGATTACATGTACAGGAATGTTACCTGCAGACTGTGTATGCATTATCATTGTGTCCTTCTGTTTTTTGTCCAGGCCTTGGGTAGTAACTGTATTTTGCATTGGCAGAATTCTATTTAATTTGGTGTACATGTAAAGTAAGAGTAGATGATGTGTCCTGTTGAAGCATCGCCTGTTTTTAATTATTCCCCTTGAAGTTTTAACTTGTTAACCCTTTTCCTCATGGGCTATTTTTAAATCAAACCTCTTTTAATAAATCTGCTGAAAAGGGGCATTTACTAGAAAAAATAAATATTTTTAGAATAGTGTAGTTTTGAGACCATTGTGATAAATATAGCATTTGCTCCTGTGGAGCAAAATGTTCTATTTATCACAATAATTTTCAAAAAGTGATTGCGTCAAAGGGTGGCAATATGAGGGACATGGTTAATGTTTGTTCTGCACCAGAGTTTGACATATCTCTTTGCATCTTGTTCTTCACTTTCTTTTGAAATTTTACCAGAATTTAAAATAGATTGGGCACAGAAATAAATCTTCCATTTGCATATGACAAGCTGGACACATTTTGATTTACAGTATGTACACATGAAGGAATGTACATCTGTATGAACATACAAAATCAAAGCTAATATTTAGTCTTATGTGTCCAACTCCGAGACTTACTTCAAATTTTCACAAATGATCAATGCTGATGATAAGATGCTTGCAAAGAAGGGAATTTTAGCTGCAACCATTTTATGGGATTTCGAAATGTTCTTCATTATATAACATAATAGTAAAAAGTGCTTGATTTAGAGACAATGTTTCCAGGGAGCATTTGTGTTCTATGGGCACAATTCTAGTTTTAAAGGCTTTATGAATACAGGAGATTTTTACCATGGCAAAACTGTTAGAATCAGATCTGCATAATTCTGTAAGCAAATGGAGTAGACCCTGATCAGACTGAGTCACATCTGAATATACCAGTTTGCAAAGTCATACAAGGTGATGAACCCTTGTTTCCCTGTTCTATATTAATTTCAAATTTACATACCTTCTGAATTTTCAGGAACAATATAGTTATAATGAAATATGGAAAACGGAACATTGTATCCATTACAGAAAGTAAAGAAATTGATATA
Source organism: Azorinus chamasolen (assembly GCA_963576725.1). Classification (NCBI taxonomy): domain Eukaryota; kingdom Metazoa; phylum Mollusca; class Bivalvia; order Cardiida; family Solecurtidae; genus Azorinus; species Azorinus chamasolen. Next base: position 50,302,938 of record OY755235.1, read on the forward strand.
TCAAATTCCATTAGCAAACAGAGCAGATCCTGATCAGCTATGAAGTAAAGGGTTAAAGGGTTATCTTACCAGATTTTAGTCATTGTGATTGTGAACAACTATGTGATGTTTGAAAGAGATGGTCATTATGAGGTCATAACTGTGTCAAATTTAAAGTATAAGCACAATGCCGATGCTCTGGACAGACACCACCAAGGCTTTGGCACTACCTAGTTTTTTTTCTTCATCTTCAAAAAAACAGACAAGCTAAAATTATTGGGGAATTTTTTTTCACACCAAATAATACAAAGATAATCAATGGTAATTTTTTGCAGTACTGCAAACACAGACTGGGCTTGGCAAAATTGTCTAGAATAGTGTATATTCTTTGTGTCTGATTGGGGCAATTATTAATTGGTGATTGTCGGAAAATGTAAGGGTTTAGTTACTGGGGAGACCTTAAGGCAGACATTTTCGACAACTACCGAAGTGAGGTTATATCTCAGACAGTATAATTATTTTCTACTTAATTCTTTCAACACCATGAACCAGTTTGTGAAATCTTTGCAAACAGATTGGATCCAGATGAGACATTAAGTAAAGTTCTGTCTCATCAGGATCCACACTGTGAGAAATATTGTTTCTTACAAGAAATGGAGGAACAACTTCATAATTGTAACAGATGACAACTTTTGGAGAGGAAAGTTAAATAGCGTTGAAAGGGTTAACCAGAGGGCTAACATAGAGGGCCATAAAAAAGTAAAGTAAAAAGAACAAACTGTACTGAAAAATAGTGGAGTTGGCTTGGCAGGAATGGCTTGGCAGTAACAACTGGTACTGGTAGAATGCTATGGTGACTTTGTGGCCACATTCACAATATATATGAGGCACCAGATAATTGGGTTGCTGCTGTGGATCTTCTGAAGGGCAAAGGATTGGGCTTGAACAAAACTTGTTTTCAACTAGCAAAGGATTGCAAGTGCCATAGTTTTCAAATTAGAAAAATTATAATCTTGCAGAAAATTTATTTTAGGTTCTTTTTTCCCCCCATTTATTCATATGCATCTTTTATAAATGGTTTGTTTTTCGGTTTGAGCTTTTCCTGTCAGTCTAGCTCTCCTGCCTTCAGAGTCATTAGTCTTATAGAAAATGGTTATTTTCCACTTTGACATTTTGTTTTTTCTCATATGCACGTGTAGTAAACAGACATGATGGTGTAGTATAATTCATAGCGCAGGATGGCCGAGTATAATTCATTTAACAGGCATGCGTACAATTGAGCATGTCATTTCTTATAAATTTTATCAAATCTGTTAAAAAAATAGGTGCAAGGTAATGTTGTTATTAAATGCAGTTGTAACGACTTCTTCAAGTATCATTAACAGGCTGCCAGAAACTAGAATATGACTTATGGTCCAATATTTCCAGATTTTATAAATAGCGATTTGGGTTTGTAATAAATATCAGCATTTTCAAGCCAGTTAAATGATTATTGCATGGTTTCTGCAAGACTTGTATATATTATTGATTTTGCCCAATATATTGACTTGTAAAAAATTGTTAATGGCTGAAAAAGTCACTCATCAGATGAATTTTTCACTGGCTTGTGTTAACTTTAAATCTGTTAAATCATTAAAACTGGCTCCTCCTTTTCTGAATATTAATTAACGAAAATTTGTATCGAATTCATCGCAGAAGAAAATGACTTGCAGGACAAACTGTGCAGACCCTGGTCAAAGGGCTCCCACAGGAGGCTTTTGAACTGGGTTTACTGTTTGCAAAGGTCTTCTATACATGGTTCCCACACATAAAGGGTTAGTTGGGAGCTTTGATGGAAATTATCTCTATTACAACTGAGGCATACAAAATTGTTTAGACAGATAGTTTACTCAGCTTGCTGAAGGTTGATTGGTATTGCCAGTACTGTCTACTGGCCAAGTTTTCCTAGGGGGCACATTAATTTGTCAGTGGATGTGCACAGATTGGAATGGGTACAAATTAGTGCTAGAGAAATGACAATTCATGCAGGTAGAGTAATGGAAGTCAGAAACTGGAATTGGAGTATAGGTATTAGTGTCAGACGGAGGATGAATCACTGACCTGAAAGTTCATGTAATAGTCTGGACTTAACCTTTTCCTTCATATAAACCCATTTTCACACATTTGCAAACAGAGTAGTCCAGATCAGATGGTTCTTGTAGGAGCTGTCTGATTAGGGACTACTCTGTTTGCTAAGGTTGGTTCCCACTGCGGATCAGATCAACTCGATCATCCCGATCACCCTAATTCCCCAACCAAGCTCAACCGAAGGCATGTACACGAGTTCTTCTCGACCTCTTCTCGATTAGACACGACCCCCTCAAGATCATTCACAGATCGGGTGAATGACTTCATCCCGACCGCACTAGATACACGAGTCTCCCGATCAACGCAACCCTCTACTCCATCAATACCTGACCGCTTCCCGATTGCTTCTCCAGTGCTTGGCTACTCGATCTCTAGCTGATTTTTTTCGGACATGTCCAAAATATTCTGGTAGGGAGTCCAAGCGATGCCGACCAAGGTAGACCTCCTCGATCACTTCCGATCACTTCTGCTGAGCAATCCAGACCAGTTCCTGATTATTTGATCGGGTTTGATCGAGTTGATCTGATGGGCAGTGGGAACATAGCTGTAGGGAGTCCGAGCGATGCCGACTAAGGTAGACCTCCTCGAATTATCTCCCCTTGAACTTTGATGATTTTTTGTCATTTGGGCATTTAACATGGGTAGTTGGTGTCATGAACGCCTCCTTTAATTTGAAAGTTATCAAATTTATATTTGGCATGCATAATTATCTTGCAGGCATTGCAGAATTATATCCCCTCAAACCTCTTCAATTTGAAAGGTATTGAATTTATATTTGGCATACATGATAGCCATGAGTAGTAGATGTGTAAGACGGCAGTTACCATGTGTTTATTTCCCAGGTGTTGCAAAATTATCTCCCCTTGAACTTTGAGTATTTTTGCCATTTGGGCTTGTAACATGGGTAGTTTGTGGCAAAAATTCCTCCCTCAAATTTTTCCAACAGATTTCAATGAAAGGTTATATATATGGTCTATATGAAGAGTATTTGTCCATTAAATAAGTTTTGTTTGCCTGTCTTTAGGCTATTTGGAGTTCGTTGCCCTTGAACTTAGATGTAATGGTCAAATGGGGGTAACTGTGAAGTTGTGGCACAATACTTATACAGTTTTCCTCAGATTTCTATGGTCTCTTTAAAGTGTAGATGTGCATTACATAATTCTTTTCTAATGGTTCATACAGGAATTGTCTGCCCCTGGACTTGTACCATATGTGTTGCTAGCCAATAAAGTTTGCGGAGTGAACTTCTACAGTTTTCAACATAATTCAATGAATGTATACATCACATACATATTTTCAGTATTTATATAATTAACACACAGAGGTTATCAGCTCTTGGAGTTGCAATTAAGGCTTTAGTGATAGTTCTAGTGTGCTCTATTTTCTTGAAAATTCAAAAATGTGACTGACATGTTGAGGTGCAGTGCAAGACATTTTTTTCCTGATTATATTTATAATGGTTGATTTGCTGCCATCTTCCTTGAGGAGCAAACAATTTCAATACATGTAGTTGTCTTAAACATTCACTAAAGAGTAACCGACATGTTGAGGGACAGTGTATAACATACATAATTATTTTCTTAACTGGCCAAGATGATAGACTGGTGGCCATCATGGAATTTGCAATGTTCTTACCCAGTGAATTTAACTGCTACAGTTTTTGCTGCATTTTCTTGCAAAAGTGCTAAAATTATTATAATTTCTGAAAGAATGTTACTGCCTAGAGTCAAAGTTCTTGCTCTATTTTAAATAATTTTGACCAATGTTTTGATGGACATAATAGATCTGTCTCAAGTGAGTGATACAGAACCAATTTGTTCTGTTCATATAAATTCTCTCTTTTCTTTGGGTGTACCTTGGATTATGAATGTTAGAAAAAGCTATAGATGTTGGAGTGACAGGAGAAAGTATCACTCAGATATAAACAGAAGATAAACAACTAGAATATATACCGAAATGCCTGCATCTCCTGGTTTCAATGAGCATATCTTTCAGCTGTTGACCCTAAGTTGTTTGCTTAAAAAATAATGTTGATGCACAGGGTCAAAATGTTAAAATTGTTTGTATGGGAGATCTACCTGAATTGTTACCCAGACACAATTCATGAATTCTTGTGCAGTCAGTAGTTACCTAACCTCATATTACCCTGTACAATAAAACCCCCTCAAACAAAACAACCAATTCCAGCGTTAACCCTTTAACCCTTTCCTCCATAAATATGCCTTTCTACGCCTCTGTAATAGCCACTTCTTGAAACCATTGTGATAAATAGAGCATTTGCTCCATAGGAGCAAATGCTCTATTTATCACAATGGTTTCTATACTACACAATTATAACATTTTCCTTTTCTCTAGTAAATGCTCCTTTATGGTAGATTCACTCAAAGAGGTTGGGTCTAAAAATAGCTTATGGAGGGAAGGGTTAAGTGTGGGTAACGAGTCACTGAGACTTATGTCCTTTGCAAACAGTATAGAGCCCTCCCATCAGATAAATCCCTGAATATTCACTGTAAGCTCGACCTGTTTGAATACCATTCAGCATTGAAAAGTTTGCTTTGGAGTAGATCCAAGAATGAGAATAAAGGGTAAAAAGTATTGATTTTAGCTCATCTTTTTATGCCCCCGCATAGTGGTGGCATATGGGTTTGCCCTTGTCCGTACGTCCGTCCGTCCCAAATTTCGTGTCCCTTCTATAACTTTTTTTATCTGTGAATGAATTTCAAAATAATCTGGCACAAATGTTCACCACACAAAGATGATGTGTCGCGTTCAACTCCCTGGTTTTTCAAATAGTTTTAATTTAGCTGGACAAGCACCAAATCGGACGTTGGCACCGCAAGCGGCTCTTGTTTGTTTAATCCTTTACCTGGTTGATATTCATATAAGAAATAATAACATCATGAATATTTATTAGCTGAATATTTATAATGGCACAGGATATTTATGTCTCCCCCATTTATGGGGAGATATATTGTTTTTGCCAGAGTTGTCTGTCCGTCCGTCTGTCTGTCCGTCACAAACTTGTGTCGCGCGTATCTCTGAAACCAGTTGGGCTAGAGTCACCAAACTTCACAGGAATGTTCACCAGCATGAGTTGTTGTGCACCTTGGGTTTTTGAATTGTCTCCCCCTGATAATTTTGGAGTTATTGCCCCTGATGACTTGAAATTAGAAAAAAATTGTGTCGCGCGTATCTCTGAAACCACAAGTACTAGAGTCACCAAACTTCACAGGAATTTTCACCAGCATGAGTTGTTGTGCACCTATGGTTTTTGAATTGTCTCCCCCTGATAATTCTTGAGTTATTGCCCCTGATATGAATACTTAAATTTATACAAACTTTGTGTCGTGCGTATCTCTGAAACCAGTAAGGCTAGAGTCACCAAACTTCACAGGATTGTTCACAAGCATTAGTTGTTTTGCTCTTGGGTTTTTTGAATTGTCTCCCCCTGTTAACTTTGGAGTTACTGCCCCTGATGACTTAAAATTAGACAAACTTTACTTAGTGTCGTGCATATCTCTGAAACCACTAGGGCTAGAGTCACCAAACTTCACAGGAATGTCGACCAGCATGAGTTGTTGTACAACTGGGATTTTTTAATTGTCTTCCCTTGATAACTTTGGAGTTATTGCCCCTGATATGATTACTTAAAATTAGAGAAACATTGTGTCATGCATATCTTTAAAACCACTAGGGCTAGAGTCACCAAACTTCACAGGAATGTTCACCAGCATGAGTTGTTGTGCACCTGGTTTTTTTTTAATTGTCTCCCCCTGATAATTCTTGAGTTACTGCCCCTGATATGTTAACTTAAAATTAGAGAAACTTTGTGCTGCACGTATCTCTGAAACCAGTAGGGCTAGAGTCACCAAACTTCACAGGAATGTTCACCAGCATGAGTTGTTGTGCATCTGGGTTAATTGTCTCCCCCTGATAACTTTGGAGTTACTGCCCCTTATGACTTAAATAAGAGAAACTTTACTTTGTGTCACATGTATCTCTGAAACCACTAGTACTAGAGTCACCAAACTTCACAAGAATGTTGACTAGCATGTGTTTTTGTGTACCTGGGGCTTTTGAATTGTCTCCCCCTGACAATGTTGGAGTTATTGCCCCTGATGACTTAAACATTAGACCCTGATAAGTTTGGCGTTACAGACATTACACTTGTGTATTGGAAAGAGGATGGGAGGGGGAGACATCTGTTTTTGTGACAAAAACAAACCTCTAGTTTTATATTGGAAGAAATCATAGTCAGATCTACAGGGGCCATCTGATCTGTGTCAACTCTGTATGCAAAGGTGTGTAGGAAAGGTATATTTGCTAAAGAGAAAGGAGGAAAGGGTTTGTATATATTCAGAAAAGAGGAGGCAGTTTTAATTATTCATTAAGTTGAAGAGCTTAAAGAAGTTTATAATGGAGTGGGGTAGAGGAGTTACATTCTGGTTGGATGATTATTAACAGTTATGTCCCCTTGATTATTCAAATTATCACATAGTCTGACAAGCAGTCTGACAAGCACTTTTGCGTGGGTATTAGTTACATTCAGTGATAATTCTAGTTGCCTTAGACTTTAATCTGACAGGCTTCCATTAGAGTTAGCTGAATTTGAACACATTTGAACTCGGCCCACTTTGTAAAACTTGATTTGAAATGGATATTTTTGTTTTTACAGAAATTATTTCTGTTTAATACCAACAATGGAAGGCTAATGAATGAGATGTGTTGTCAAATAACTCCTTATTAATCCTCAGTCTGCTGTAAAAACCTATTGTGTTGTTGACTTCAGATTTGTTCGAGTTTTACCAGTTGACAGCTAGCTAGGATGCTTATGACATAATTATGGAGTTACTGTACACTGCATTTCATATTGATCCAAGCTGGTTGTGAATGCAAGTCAGGTGTCTACAAGCATTAAGTACATTGTTTTAGAGTTTAACATGTAAATTGTTAAAACTGATGTTGATTGTTAAAATTGAAGTTATTATCCCATTTTCATTTAATTGTTTTGAAGGGAGAAACAGCTGCTCAATTTCCTTGTCACAACATGAAATAATTATTGCTGAGAAAAGTTTGCACTTTATTGTTCCCAATATTCAAAATTTAATGTACCTGACTGATTGATGAAAAAGAAAGATGTTTTGAAGTAGGATTTTATGCAGATCAGATTGATTCAGTTTTGAAGTAAATCATGGAGTGAAAGCATGTGCCCGACATTGGTGTGCAAAATACTGTAATGGTATGCCTACATAAAATGTCTCAGAACAGACTGATTTCGTGCTGAGCTGTTAGAAATGTCAGTGTTCAGCAGATGTTTATGCTACCTATGATCTTGATTGAATGTTTCAACATTAAGGGCAATACTGCATCCTAAACCCTTTACTAAAATTAAAAAAATACGTTTTTAGCCGGATTTCTTTCGAAAAATCTCGGCTTATAGTTTGGCGAAAACTGGACGGGCGGGCGGCGTGCCGTTGTTAAGAAAACTTTAACATTGCTTATAACTCCATGCTTATAAAGCTTTTAGTTGAGTCTGAGTTCGTTCTGAAGTTTTTGATTGGTCAGATTTGAGCCTTTGGCTCAAATCTGACCAATCAAAAGCTTCAGAACTCAAATCTGACCAATTAAAAACTTGAGAACGAACCCAGACTTGACTAAAAAACTTTATAAGCATGGACCCAGGTCAAGGTCACTACTACCAAAAGTTTGCTGTTTTTAACCATCTTTAACATTGCTATAACTTCTAAACTACAAATGCTAGGCAATTCATCTTTTGTATACAAATAGATTGGGCAAAGGCCTTTCACTAGATACAAAGATATATGAAATCAGGTCAAGGTCAAGGTCACTATTTCCAAAACTTTGTTGTTGTTAACAAAACTTTAACATTGCTTATAACTTCTGAATTACTTAACCCTTTCCCTGTTCTACACGCGTTAGCCCGCGTGTATCTATTACCTGTTCAAGCCGCCTTATCCCGTGTGTATCAATTCCCCGATATACCCGCCTTATCCCGCGGTTATCCATTACCCGTTTTACCCGCCTTTTCACGCGTCTCGATTTTAAATGCATATTAAATACATTTTCATTTGAAAAAACACGTCAAAGTTTATGCAAACATAAACAACAACCACTTTACCGAAAGTTGACAAGAAAAAAACATTATGTTGCTATATAAATTATCGGTGTTTTTGGCGATCAAATACAATGAGGGTTCTAAGTTTTACTACTGTGCATTTCATATGGACTTACTGAGTTGCCAGGAGTATGTTTCCATTTCCATACAACCTATTTAAATGTCTTTCGCAATGATTTGATGCGTGTAAATGCCTCATTATTTAATTCGGCAGCCATTTGCAAAAAATTGCAAACATTGAGCAGGAAGTACGTCATAAAACATCATTAGGAAACCCCAGACTCAGAGCTGGGGTCGGAGGTTATATGCTAATATAGAAAAGGGTGTGTACTCTTTGACCAATCAAATGAAATTTAAAGCCCCAATAAATCACGCGACATCACATGTGACCTTTCATTCTCAGAAGACACTGACCCTTTTTCTGAAAACAGTGGCAGCCATATTTATTGTTTTACACAGCAGGTTTTAATCCGATTATAGTGTTTAACCTACTTTTTGGGCCAATCACAATGCTGGAAATTTTGAATTTCTCCACGATTAATTTCTTATAGTCGGGCACTAATCCCTGACTTAGCGACTAAGTCGGCTGTCCCCAGCGCATGCGCGAGTACATCCTGTGACGTACAGTGCTTAGCTCGTCCCACCAAGTAACAGCACGAGCGTCAAATACACATGTGTATACATGTTCTGTGTAGAATACCAAGCTGAGACTAAGAAATGAGGTAAAATGATGCAACTCAAACATTTTATTGGTAGATCTACAAGTACTGAGATTCGAAATAAAAAAGAAAAACCAAAGCATTAAAAAACACCAAAAAAGAAGACCCTAGATCTATTTAGTTATTAGACAAGTGAATGCTAAATGCAGGACACATGTAATGTAGAATGCTCCCTCGAGGCGTTCTGAACTACCTTTGTCTGTATTAAGCAGCCACCTGTCTATAGAGATTTCATTGTTTTGCCGTTGAATGGCTATTGTACAACGGTTTACTGTTAAACATTATATATGGTAATTCCTGTCTTTTATGTAACTGGTCTCTTGTCCAGGCCCTGAAATTATAAAATATGATAAAATCACCAGCTGTCAGTTAGATCTAACCCTTTCCTCCATAGTTTGTTTCAGTATTAAAGCAGACTTTAGGAGTATTCTGCTTTAATTTCAGCCTGCTTTAAGCAACCGTCAGCTAGGATATGGGAAATATTTCTTACGATGCCTACCCATGACGGTATAAAGTGAAACTAATTTCTAGAGTGGAAGAATAATTAAAGGCGTTAAAATAAGTACCTATTGCGTAAAGGGTTAAATAGCATGTGTAGTCTGTCTGCATTTAAAACTGAATTTTATTTTTAAAGCATTTTGTTGCATTTGCTTTCTGTTTTTAGAGCACAGCGCTTGAAACATCGACTCAATGAAATATCTTACCTAATTCGGGTTTTGACAACTTTTGTGTCTGCACATTTAACAATTGTGTTAGACAGCTATCTTGAAATGCATCGTCCGTAAAATTTAACGTCATGGTCCCCAAGTAGATGCGATATCGTAGCTGTAAGACTGATAATGACTAGCGTCTATTTAGGAATAGAGCTACGTTATCGTATCTAGGTCCCCAAGAAGGTCGAGCGTCGGCTTCATTTCTGCCATCCTTTCTGAACGACTGACACATTTGTTCAACACACGGTCTCGGCTGTTGCCCCTAGCAACGCATGCGACCAAGTCCAGCTTCACTCCGCCCACTTTTAATCCTGTCCAAAAACTAGGTTAAACACTATATCAGTTAGTGTCTATTAAGTGCGAATTTAATGACTTTAAATGCCTTGCTCGCTCGCTAACGCTCGCTGCGCTTCGGCATTTAAAATCATTAAATCCACACTTAATAGACACTAACTAATACATAGGGGTTTTACTGGCCCAGAGGGCAGAGGCAATTAACATTTCTCCCTTACGCAAGTCACATCCTGTCAACAAGCTTGTAAATCTATGAAAAATATTTGTTTGAATTTTGCCGAGTTTTATTCGACACAATTTCCACAATTAATTGATCTGGAGGTGATACACATTTGTTTGTAAATTGAATACAAAATTACTCATTTAAAACCGAAAAGTATTTAACATGATTTAGATCTAAGCAATTATTTAAAAACTAGCTATTATTTAGAGCAGTTTATAATGAACCTGATCGAAGTTCTTTTGAGTTTTGAGATCGAGTCGCACACTAAATGTGTGTGATCGGCAACAACCAACAATGATGCAACTGATGATTTATTGTCGAATTAGGTTAGTATATGGAAACAGACCCATGCATAATGATGGCATTTTGGTGAGTTGGATGATTTGACTACAGATACTTTTTCTTTACTGCAGGCCCAGATCAAAGTGCTGACCCTGATCAAAGCCTGGCAGTGTAGACCGCACAAACAGTGTCTATGCTGACCAAACTTGATCAACAATGTATATTCATTATTCAGATAAAAACAACACTTACGTGTAGACCCTCTAACAAATAAGATAAACAATGTAGACCCTGAAACAAAACCTGACCGTGTACCCTGATTGTATATATATAACCTGTCTGATCAAGGTCTGGCATTACAGTGTAGATCCTGATAACCAATGTAGACCTTAACAAATCAAATTTACAATGCACAGCCTGATAAAACCATGATAGTATAGACCTTGATCAGTAGTCAGACAGTGTAGACCCTGATCAGTACTGTCAGATAGTGTAGACCCTGGTCAGTTCTGTCAGATGGTGTAGACCCTGATCAGTACTATCAGATAGTGTAGACCCTGATTACTTCTGTAAGATAACTGTAGACCCTGATCAGTACTATCAGATAGTGTAGACCATGATCAGTACTGTCAGATAGTGTAGACCATGATCAGTACTGTCAGATAGTGTACACCCTGATCAGTACTGTCAGATAGTGTACACCCTGATCAGTACAGATTGTGTAGACCCTAATCAAAACCTGATATTCTGTTTGTTATATATCCCCACAATATATATAAGTTATTTGTACATTGGTTTGGATTTAATTTCTAATTTATTTCTTTACACCTCCTGTATTTTTACTCTTATTTACCTTACCTATGTGAAAATTACATCATCGGAAAGAAAATTTAATTTCTTACAAACTTTATTCTGAAACCTAAAAGCTTAAGTTAAGTTGAAATGCTATTAGAGTGTCTTATAAAAGACAGGTGTCAGATCAGCACTAAACCTCCAGTTACCTGTATGAAGATAGTGTAGCCACTGTGACCTATACAGTATTGATTATTGGTTATCAGATGTACTAACCATGTATGTATATGGATGGGGTAAATGTACATATCTGAAACAGGGAAAGGGTTAAGCTAGACTATTCATATTTGGTATGCAGATAGCTTGGGTAAAGGCATTTCACTTGATATAAGGATACATGTAATCAGGTCAAGGTCAAGATCACTATTTCCAAAACTGCCATTTTTAACAAAGTTTAACATTACTATAACTACTGAACTACAAATGCTAGGTAATTATGTCTCCCCCATTTATGGGGAGATATATTGTTTTTGCCAGAGTTGTCTGTCTGTCAGTCCGTCCGTCTGTCTGTCTGTCTGTCTGTCTGTCTGTCTGTCTGTCCGTCACAAACTTGTGTCACGCGTATCTCTGAAACCAGTTGGGCTAGAGTCACCAAACTTCACAGGAATGTTCACCAGCATGAGTTGTTGTGCACCTGGGGGTTTTGAATTGTCTCCTCCTGATAACTTCGGAGTTATTGCCCCTGATGACTTAAAATTAGAAAAACTTTGTGTCGCGCGTATCTCTGAAACAGCTAGTACTAGAGTCACCAAACTTGACAGGAATGTTCACCAGCATGAGTTGTTGTGCACCTATGGTTTTTGAATTGTCTCCCCCTGATAATTCTTGAGTTATTGCCCCTGATATGAATACTTAAATTTATACAAACTTTGTGTCACGCGTATCTCTGAAACCAGTAGGGCTAGAGTCACCAAACTTCACAGGATTGTTCACTAGCATGAGTTGTTTTGCTCTTGTTTTTTTTTAATTGTCTCCCCCTGTTAACTTTGGAGTTACTGCCCCTGATGACTTAAAATTAGACAAACTTTACTTAGTGTCGTGCATATCTCTGAAACCACTGGGGCTAGAGTCACCAAAATTCACAGGAATGTTGACCAGCATGAGTTGTTGTGCACCTGGGATTTTTGAATTGTCTCCCCTTGATAACTTTGGAGTTATTACCCCTGATATGATTACTTAAAATTAGAGAAACTTTGTGTCATGCATATCTTTAAAACCACTAGGGCTAGAGTCACCAAACTTCACAGGAATCTTGACCAGCATGAGTTGTTGTGCACCTGGGTTTTTTTTAATTGTCTCCCCCTGATAATTCTTGAGTTACTGCCCCTGATATGATAACTTAAAATTAGAGAAACTTTGTGCTGCATGTATCTCTGAAACCAGTAGGGCTAGAGTCACCAAACTTCACAGGAATGTTCACCAGCATGAGTTTTTGTGCATCTGGTTTTTTTTAATTGTCTCCCCCTGATAACTTTGGAGTTACTGCCCCTTATGACTTAAAATAAGAGAAACTTTACTTTGTGTCACATGTATCTCTGAAACCACTAGTACTAGAGTCACCAAACTTCACAAGAATGTTAACTAGCCCGGCTTTTGCGACCTGGGGCTTTTGAATTGTCTCCCCCTGACAATGTTGGAGTTATTGCCCCTGATGACTTAAAAATTAGACCCTGATAAGTTTGGAGTTACAGACATTACACTTGTGAATTGGAAAGAGGTTGGGAGGGGGAGACATCTGTTTTTATGACAAAAACAAACCTCTAGTTCATCTTTGGTATACAAATGGTTTTGGTAAAGGCCTTTCAGTTGATATAAAGATATTTGAAATTAGGTCAAGGTCAAGGTCACTATTTTGACAAGTTGGCCATCATTGAAAAACTTCAACATTTTTTCTTAACTGCTGAACCTCATAATTATGCTAGACAATTCAGATATGGTATGGATATAGCTTTGGTGAAGGCATTTCAGTTGATACAAGGATACATGAAATTGGGTCAAGGTGAAGGTCACTATTTTGAAAACTTGGCTAACTTTAACATTTTGCTATAACTTCGATCCGCGAACGCTAGGCAATTCACCTTTGGTATTCAGATAGCTTTGGTAAGGACATTACAGATGAAATAAAGATACCTGAAATCAGATCAAGGTCAAGGTTGCTATTTTGAAAACTTGGCTGTCATTCAAATTTGTTATAACTTCTGAACTACATATGCTAGACAATTTATATTGGGTATGTAGATAGCTTGGGTGAAGGTCTTTCAGTTGAAAAATCCGGCTTTAATTAGGTTTCTGAATTTTTTGCTTGTCTTATACATGTACTTGATGTAAAATATGAAATACAGTCTAATCACGATACTACGGATCACGTTCGAACGAAATACCGGTTTGCTACGAATAACACCCCAGGTCCCGGCCGATTTTGTTCTTGTTTCAATTGCAAAAAGATGCAAAAGTACAAAAATGCGAAACTACGAAAAACACGTTATTGCGAGAGGTTTTCGTAGTCCCTTAAACACAAAAACAGTAGCAAAAAGATGCATTTTTACGAATCCCACCTGTGCGATGTTTTCACACTTCTGAGAGACATTCGTCGCTCCAGTCAGCATAATTATCCATTGTTGACACATCTGGCCTGCCCGATACGCTTTAACACGTAGCGTGTTATGATCAGCACCCGTGTTTGTTTGTGACAGGATTAGACTAACTACATATCAAATGTCGCAAATGATTAAAGCTTGTATTGTGCAATTATGCACAATTACGTTTTCACACACATCGTGTTATAAATGATTAGCATACAGGCATACTGACGTGTTTGTTTGTAGCCAATGTCTCATAGCATATAAAACTTGCAACAGTTACACTGGTCATCAAACCTGTGTCTACACTGCTTCTATACGCATATAAACGATATCACAGTTTTCTATGCATTTTTTTTTATTATGCCCCCAAAGGTGGGCATATAGTAATCGCATTGTCCGTCTTTCCGTCTTTCCGTCTGTCCGTCCGTCCGTCTGTCCGTCTGTCCGTCTGTCCTTCCATCCGTCCCAAATTCGTGTCCGGTCTGTAACTTCTTCAGCTATCAATGGATTTCAATATAACTTGGCACAAATGTTCACCACACAAAGACGATGTGTCGCGTTCAACTCCCAGGTCCATAGGTCAAAGGTCAAGGTCACAGGGTACAATTACTTTGTCACAAATTTCGTGTCCGGTCTGTAACTTCTTCATCTATCAATGGATTTCAATATAACTTGGCACAAATGTTCACCACACAAAGACAATGTGTCGCGTTCAACTCCCAGGTCCATAGGTCAAAGGTCAAGGTCACAGGGTACAATTACTTTGTCACAAATTTCGTGTCCGGCCTGTAACTTCTTTATCTATCAATGGATTTCAATATAACTTGCCACAAATGTTCACCACACAAAGACAATGTGTCGCGTTCAACTCCCAGGTCCATGGGTCAAAGGTCAAGGTCACAGGATAAAATAACTTCGTAACAAATTTCGTGTCCGGTCTGTAACTTCTTTATCTATCAATGGATTTCAATATATCTTGGCACAAATGTTCACCACACAAAGACGATGTGTCGCTTTCAACTCCCTGGTCCATAGGTCAAAGGTCAAGGTCACAGGGTACAATTACTTTGTCACAAATTTCATGTCCGGTCTGTAACTTCTTAATATATCAATGGATTTCAATATGATTTGGCACAAATGTTCACCAGACAGAGACAATGTGTCGCCTTCAACTCCCTGGTCCATGGGTCAAAGGTCAAGGTCACAGAATACAATTACTTTGTCACAAATTTCGTGTCCGGTCTGTAACATTTTTATCTATCAATGGATTTCAATATAACTTGACACAGATGTTCACCAGACAAAGACGATGTGTCGTGTTCAGCTCCCTGGTCCATATGTCAAAGGTCAAGGTCACAGGGTACAATTACTTGTTTATCTGTGAATGGATTTCAAAGGAACCTGGCACAAATGTTCACCTTACAAAGACGATGTGTCAACTCCCTGGTCCATGGTTCAAATGTCAAGGTCACATGGTACAATTTTTGGGGGCATTTGTCACGTGACTGTGACATCTCTTGTTCCTGAATAAAAATATGAATGTATTGATTCGTTTCTTGTTTTATACATAACCCTTATGGATTGCTAGAAAGTTCGAGTTCATGTCTCTAGTTAAAGGGAGCATTTAAATACTAAAATCCTTATGCTTACACCAAATTCTAGGTTGTCACTTCACGTTCGAAAGAATAGTCACAGAATATGATTTGATGAAAAAGAACGAACAGAATCTGTGGAAATGACTCGTTTACTCCCTCCTATCTAGAGTTTTGTGAGCAGGCATTGCGCGGTTCGTGTTTTTTACATAACCCGTTTTGCACTGGCATATGACATTACACATTATGATTTGACCACCTCTTGCATGAGGCGTGTGATACAAAATCATTAATGTACACTGTAGTAAGCGGGAATGTGAGTAGATTGTCAAACAAGGCATAAAAAATATTAAATATAACACAAACATGTACAGGAATATCTTTATTATGCAACAGTAAATTGCGACAATATTATTACATATAATGACCAATACAATATCGATGTATGATATGTGTATGCATTCACTACGAAACCGAGAAAAGGTTTGTGGAAATTAGTTCGTATCCTAAAGATGCATTAATACGAAAATGCGAAACTACGAAAAATCGGCCCGACCCGGTCCCGATTCGTAGTATCGCGATTAGACTGTAGCTTCAAATCAAAATCTTAAAAAAAAATAATGCAAGGATTGGAAAGATGGAAGTCTTAAGTGGCATATGTAAGCCTATTTCAAATTTATCATTTAGCAAAGGCAGTACCATTAACCCTTACAATGCTGAACTTTCAGAGTCAAATATCCCATCAGTGTTAACCTATAGAATCCCCTCAGTATGATAGACTTTCTAACTTACTAGAAGATTTTGATTGGCAAACAGTACAGACCCTGGTCAGTGGGCTCCTAGGAGCCCTCTGATATGGATCTACACTGTTAGCAGTGCATACATGTCCCACATTCACAGAATTCATATTGCCTGATGTTGGCACTATGCACTTTCATACCAAAGGTATGAAATAATTTGCGTGCTTTCAATTGTTGTTTGGCAGAAACAGTTGTTGCTCAGAATCACGAAGCAGAAGCTCTTAAATCACAGTATAATACTTCCTACTTACTACATAAATGTCACTTCAAGATAATTGGTTTCTTGCCATATTCTGTACTGAACTTTTGACCTTTTAACTGAAAGCCTAATTTTTTAAAACGGATAGTCTGTGGACAAAAGAATGATGCACATGTAGAAGTACTTGTTGTTTTGATTGACAAGAGCTTGTTGTTTGCTATCAAACAGGAACAGTTTTTCAGTATCTTGGTAATGTCCATAGTTATGAAAGAATGCACCCAAGTATACATTGTGAAAGGATTAAACAAACCATTGAACACAGATGTGCAAACTTATTCAGATAGTGCATGGAACAAATTGAAAGAAGAAAAATAGTGATAAATTGCTTGTTTTTGTGAGACTCTAGTTATGGCATATCATGTGCATAAAGTATTTAGGACTTTTAGCATGTTTATGAAAGACTGATATCATTGAGAGCATAGGTTATCAGAATAATGTTGCATTAGGTAAGAATAGATTTAGATATCTCAAAAAGTTGTGGAGGAGAATATATCATTGCTGTTGTGTATCTGTGTTTGTATGTGTCACCTTGTAAATATAATACGGAATATAATGCAGTAAACATAATTATCAAACTTTAAATGCTTATTACCCCATGATGAGACGAAATCTCATCCTATTGATTTCAAGATCAAAGGTCAAGGTCATACAATGCAGATCCTGAAAAAAATGTCTGAACTTGATCCAGAACAAACTATTGAACACAAATTCATCATGTTTTGCCTGCTTGTGTCTCATTATCAGACATTGCGCTCTGATGATTTTCAAGGTCAAAGTTTAAGGTCACCTAATATGGACCTTGGAAAACACTACACAAACAATACAGAATTAACCATGAAACAGAGAATCATCATTGAACCTTGCATCCATGATATGACAATAGCCCCTATTTATTTTCAGTATAATGTTAAAAGTCAAGGTCACACATGGTAGATATTGATTTTTTTTGGAAACTGATGTACAACAAAACAATTAAAAAAGAATTATCAAACCAAAGTGTTCTTTTTGATTATACTATGTCAAACTACAGGTTTTAAGACTCAAGGCTACCAAGGTCACACATTTTGGAAACTCTTTGTGAACAAATTATAGATCCAACACAGAAGCATCATACTTTGCATGCTTGTTTTAGGTACGATAAGAAATTGCTCTCTGTATATTTTCAAGGCCATAGGTAATAGGTCCAGGTCACAAAAGAAAGAAAGAACTTGTGAGCATTATACAACACAAACTGAAACAGAATCATCAAACCTTGCAGGTTTAATGTTTCCCATGATGGTATTTTGTGCCTAATATTTGTCCCCTACTGGAAGGAATTATTTAAAATTTTCACAGATGAACATCCTTGATGTAAAGATGGGTGTAAAGAAAGGATTTGTTACTGCAACCATTTTACAACAGTTAAGGAACTATGTAAATGTTTTCACTATTAACATATAGTGAAATAATCGTGTGTGTCCAACTCCTGATACACCACTTTGATTTGATTCACACATAAATAACCTTGATGTGAAGATGGTTATTAAAAAACAAAATTTTGCAGTGACCTTTTTTCCCAAAGTTATTGATTTTCACCTAAAAATGTTCTTGATTTAGCGACAATATTGCCAGAAGGGGGGCATTCATGTCCTATGGACACAATTCTAGTTATACTGGTGTTCTTTGGTTTCTTGTTTTAAACCAGATCTTTCTATGAACATTTTGTGATATGTTGTACAGATAACTTGCAGCAGAAGAAACACACGTTGGGATTGAATGTGGAGGATCAGGGTCAACATAAATGTTTCTGAAAATAGAGACAGGATAGACATTGTGTTGTCATGCTTGGTATATGTGTAGCTTGAATGTTACTTAACCCATTACCTAATAGGCCATTATTTTACTCTACCGCTTTGAATAAATCTACCGAAAGGAGCAATTACTAGAGAAAAGGAATATTTTAGAATTGTGCAGTTTAGAAGCAAATGCTTTATTTATCACAATGGTTTCAAAATGTAACGTTTACAGAGGCATCTAAGTGGCATCAATATGAGGAAATGGGTTAAACTAGAAAATGTCGTGGAAAATGTTTTTGTGATATTGCGACATCTCTCATTTGCTAGATGAATATGCTCTTGTCTGTATTATCCACTGGATGAATAGTAATGATTGTTAATGGGAACCTTATTACCAAGTGAATTATGTGCATATTATTTGCATTTTCACAGCTGTTTAATTATATGAATACATTATACAGCAACATCTTCGCTGCATTTTCTAGGGACTTTTTGCTGAATTATAAATGAATCTTCAGTACTTAAATCTGACAGCTTATCAGAATTGTTGGCAGCAGGGAGCATCCATCAGTTTTACCAATATTTCTTGTTGAGTTAGTTAAGATGAGAACAATCATCCTATAAATAATGATACAGTTTCTAGTGAAAAGATTAATTTTCAGAATGATATTGCATTTGGTATATTGAGAACCTAAGTTCTCAGAATTATTTATAACCTCTAAATTCTCCAGTGCTAGTCAAAATTCTAATAAGTTGAACATTTGATAGTGTCACTGATGTGCCATCTGATCAGTCTGTATTGGAGTTCCTGAAAGTAAATGAATTAGCAGGGTTCGCACAGCCTTGGAAACTCCTTGGATTTCAGGCGTTGCCTTGAAAAGTACTTGAACACATAAAATTAATAAGTGCTTGAAAAGTGCTTAAATTTTTGTCCAATTTTGAAAAGTGCTTAAAAAGTGCTTGAAAATCTTCATAAATGCCCTTGAAAACTGTCCAGGCAGAAGTATTGGCTACTATAGATTTTCTATGGCTCATCGTTTAAGTATACTATAGTAGAATCTTCGACATTTGCAGATATGTGACTACTTATTAAAGTGTGCAAATAATGCATAAAGATCCTGTAGGAACCGTCTGTATTACTCTTGCACTTAATTAAAGAGGAAGTCCCTACAATGAACCCATATTTTCAATAATATCATAAAACTTGGTTTTTGTTATGCTCAATCATTATTATGAAGATTGTCAATTTGAACTTATATCGAAAAATTCCGCGTTTTACCGATGATCACCCGATCTCTCCATTGTTTACGTAACTTTTTTTTTTAGCTCACCAGAGCACAAAGTGCTCAGGGTGAGCTTTTGTGATCGCCTGATGTCCGTCGTCCATCGTCTTCCGTCGTCCTGCATCAACAATTTGAACCTTTAAAAATCTTCTCTGAATCTACAGGGTTCTCAGCTTTCATCTTTGGAACATAGCATCATCTGTAGGTCCTCTACAAAAGTTATATGAATTATGCCCCTGGGGTCAAAATTGGTCCCGCCCCAGGGGTGCCTTGTTTTCTATAGAAATACAGTCAAACCTGTCCTAGCGACACATTGATTTTAGCGACATCCTGTGAGATGCGACAGTATTTCCTTCCTCCCGATGTATTTTCCTCTATATTTCAACTGCATTTAGCGACACACTGGCAGATGCGACATATGACACTAAATTTGTACTCCCAACTCGGCAAACGACATTGTTTTTAGCAACAATGATCTTTCACTGTATCATTGTGTTTGTACCTAATTGCCCTCATTAACGTGTCAAAGGATTAATGCCCAAGGTGATAAGGGATTATTTGGTCCAGTTGGTCTGTTAGTCTCACTACTGTTAGAGTTTTTATAGCTAGCTACCCAACCATAAAATTCTGATAATGAGCTGCGCTTTAATCATCCATTTATTTATACCGAAAATCGGTCATAATGTCGTAATTGGCTATTCTAGTGATTTAATTGCCAAATTGGTTTCATAACTTGATAAGAAGTTAACCACACCATTTTAAAAGGTTTATTTCATTAAAACATAAATTGTATTCTCATAATTAAAATACAGACATATAGAAATGTGCCTCTGCTTCCCTGTCAAAGACAGGTATGCTTGGCCTCGTTTTGACAATGGGCCGAAACGCTTCGAAAAACTACGAGGTCTTCTGATTTGTTTTGTGCACAAACTTACTTTTTATTAATACAATTAATGATAAGGACACTAAAGAAGTAACATCATAAAATAGTTTATTCCATTTCCAACCCTAAAAAAGTAATACCTAGATATAAATTTGAAAAGTCATCAGTTTTCGCGAAGAATGTTGATCAATACGACATGGACCCTGGAGCGGTTGGTATTGGCCTATGAAATTTTCAACCTGAATTCAAAGACACCCTGTGAGATACGACACTTTTGGCTTTCTCCCAAACTATGTCTCTAAAAACAGGTTTGACTGTATATAGTAAAACTTTGAAAATCTTCTCCTGAAACTGGAAGGTTCTCAGCTTTCATATTTGGCATATAGCATCATGTTCAGGTCCTTTACAAAAGTTATATAAATTATGGCCCTGGGGTCAAAATTGGCCCCGCCTCAGGGGTGTCTTGTTTTCAATAGAAACATATAGTGAAAACATTGAAAATCTTCTCCTGAAACTGGAAGGTCCTCAGCTTTCATATTTGGCACATAGCATCATGTTCAGGTCTTTTACAAAAGTTATATAAATTATGGAAATCTGTAGGAATGTTTCAATAAAACTGATATGACTTCAGTTCTTTATCTTACTTCCACTTTTATGTTTGGTTTTTAGCTCACCAGAGCTCAGTGGTAGAGCGTCCGCCTGTGGTACGGAAGGTCGTGGGTTCGATCCCCGGCCGCGACAGACCAAAAGTCGTTAAAAGTTGGTACTAGTAGCTCCCTTGTCTGCGCTCGACATTAAAAGGTGTAGTTCTAGGACTGGTCGGCCCGGTGTCAGGTTATGTGACTGGGTGGGATGCCCTTGCCATGTGCCCGCGGCAGGGGTATTTCAGTGAGGCAGCACTATAACTTGTCTCATGCGGGTGCCGTCTGCATATAACTGAAATACTGTTAGTCGGACGTTAAACCCAACTCACTCACTCACTCACTCACCAGAGCACAAAGTGCTCAGGGTGAGCTTTTGGGATCGCCCGATATCCGTCGTGCGTCAGCGTCCATCGTGCGTCATGTGTCGTCAGTCATCATCAATTTGAACCTTTAAAAATCTCCTCTGAATCTACAGAGCTCTCAGCTTTCATCTTTGGCACATAGCATCATCTGTAGGTCATCTACAAAAAATATATAAATCATGCCCCTGGAGTCAAAATTGGCCCCGCCCCAGGGATGTCCAGTTTTCAATAGAAACATATAGTGAAAACTTTGAAAATCTTCTCCTCAGAAACTGGAAGGTTCTCAGCTTTCATATTTGGCACATAGCATCATGTTCAGGTCGTCTACAAAACTTATATAAATCATGCTCCTTGGGTAAAAATTGGCCCAGCCCCAGGGATGGCCAGTTTTCAATAGAAACATATAGTGAAAACTTTGAAAATCTTCTCCTCAGAAACTGGAAGGTTCTCAGCTTTCATATTTGGCACATAGCATCATGTTCAGGTCCTCTACAAAACTTATATAAATCATGCTCCTTGGGTAAAAATTGGCCCAGCCCCAGGGATGGCCAGTTTTCAATAGAAACATATAGTGAAAACTTTGAAAAACTTCTCCTCTGAAACTGGAAGGTTCTCAGCTTTCATATTTGGCACATAACATCATGTTCAGGTCTTCTACAAAAGTTATATAAATCATGCCCCTGGGGTCAAAATTGGCTAAACCCCAGGGGTAGCCAGTTTTCCAAAGCTGACTTTCCAAAGCTGTCTTTGTTTTTAACATTGGCTATTTTTAGCTGGCTATTTTTAGCATACATAAAGGGTAGGTTATCTCCCTTTGCACTTTTTGATAACAACTGGATTGCCTCCCTTCTTGGTTATGGCAGATGCAAATTTTATCATTAGATCTGGCCTGCTGCAAAGTAAATAGGACAATTAACCCTTTACTCCATAAATACGCCTTTCTACACCTTTGCAAACAGTAGACCCAGATCAGATGGCTCATGTAGTAGCCATCTGATCAATCGGCTGTTTGCTTATGATATAATATAGTGCAAATTGCATTAAATTATTATACCCCCCTTTTGAAAAAATGGGGGTATATTGCTTTGCACATGTCGGTCGGTCGGTCGGTCGGTAGGTCGGTCGGTCGGTCTGTCGGTCGGTCGGTAGATCGATGGTTTCCGAACGATAACTAATAAACGACTTGGCCTAGAATCTTCAAACTTGCTGTGGTGGTTGGTCATGACAAGTAGATGACCCCTATTGATTTTGAGGTCACTAGGTCAAAGGTCAAGGTCACCATGACCTTAAATGGTTTCCGATCAATAACTGCTCAAGGGTTTGGCTTGGGATCTTCAAGCTTGCTGTGGTGGTTGGTCATGACCACTAGATGACCCCTATTGATTTTGAGGTCACTAGGTCAAAGGTCAAGGTCACCATGACCTTAAATGGTTTCCGATCAATAACTGCTCAAGGGTTTAGCTTAGAATCTTCAAACTTGCTGTGGTAGTTGGTCATGACCACTGGATGACCCCTACTGATTTTGAGGTCACTAGGTCAAAGGTCAAGGTCACCATGACCTTAACTGGTAAAATGGTTTCCGATCAATAACTGCTCAAGGGTTTGGCTTAGGATCTTCAAATTTGCTTAGGTGGTTGGTCATGACAACTAGATGAGTCCTATAGTTTTTTAGGTCACTAGGTCAAAGGTCAAGGTCACCATGACCTTAAAGGGTGGAATGGTTTGCGATCGATAACTGCTCAATAGTTTGGCCTAGGATCTTCAAATTTGCTGTGGTGGTTGGTAATGACCACTGGATGACCCCTATTGCTTTTTAGGTCACTAGGTCAAAGGTCAAGGTCACCATGCTCTTAACTGGTCAAATGGTTTCCGATCAATAACTGCTCAAGGGTTTGTCTTAGAATCTTCAAACTTGCTGCGGTAGTTGGTCATGACAACTGGATGGCCCCTATTGTATTTGAGGTCACTAGGTCAAAGGTCAAGGTCACCATGACCTTAACTTGTAAAATTGTTTCTGATCAATAACTGCTCAAGGGTTTGGCTTAGGATCTTCAAATTTGCTTAGGTGGTTGGTCATGACAACTAGATAAACCCTATTGTTTTTTAGGTCACTAGGTCAAAGGTCAAGATCACCATGACCTTAACTGATGAAATTGTTTGCGATCAATAACTGCTCAAGGGTTTGGCCTAGGATCTTCAAACTTGCTGTGGTGGTTGGTCATGACCTGTAGATAACCCCTTATATTTTTTAGGTCACTAGGTCAAAGGTCAAGGTCACCATGACCTTAACTGGTGAAATGATTTGCGATTAATAACTGCTCAAGGGTTTGGCTTAGGATCTTCAAACTTGCTTAGGTGGTTGGTCATGACAACTAGATGACCCCTATTGATTTTGAGGTCACTAGGTTAAAGATCAAGGTCATCATGACCTTAACTGATTAAATGGTTTCCAATTAATTACTGCTCAATGGTTTGGCTCGGGATCTTCAAACTTGCTGTGGTAGTTGGTTGTGACCACTTGATGACCCCTAAAGTTGTTGAGGTCACTAGGTCAAAGGTCAAGGTCACCATGACCTTAATATGTGAAATGTTTTCAGATCAATAAATGATCAGTGGTTTGGCTTAGGATATTCAAAGTTGCAGTGGTGATTAGTCATGACCGCTAGATGACCTCTATAGTTGAGGTCACTAGATCAAAGGTCAGGGGGTCTAGGGGGGTATACATGTTTTACAAACATCTCTTGTTTTCATTTTGTGTACAATATACATGTACTTAAAATATGTTTACTTAACCCTTTCCCTCATATAAACACCTTTTCATGCATTTGCAAACAGGGTAGACCCAGATCAGATGGCTCCTATAGCAGCTGTTTGATCTGGGTCTGCTGTGTTTATCAATGGAATTTGAAAGATGTTTCTTTACTTTCTAAAATGGCTACAATGTCCCTGTTTCATTATAACTATTTTGTCCATGAATATTCAGTTGGTATTGAAAATTTGAATAAACTTAGTACAGGGGACGGGTTAAAAATAAGATATGAATAATAATATGAACTCATGAAGGTGTAATGAAAATATCTGAAATTTTGAACAAAAGACTAAAGTATAGATTAATGTATTCTTTCTGAATTAAAATTGGCCTCGCCCCAGGGCCAGCTAGTTTTCTATAGAAACATATAGTGAAAACTTTGAAAATCTTCTCCTGAATGTCTGATGAGCGATATCAGGGCCTTTCAGGCCCTCTTGTTATTCAAAATCATTCATTTTTATACCCCCCTTTTGAAAAAATGGGGGTATATTGCTTTGAACATGTCGGTCTGTCGGTCGGTCGGTAGATTGATGGTTTCCGAACGATAACTAATAAACGACTTGGCCTAGAATCTTCAAACTTGCTGTGGTGGTTGGTCATGACAAGTAGATGACCCCTATTGTTTTTGAGGTCACTAGGTCAAAGGTCAAGGTCACCATGACCTAAAATGGTGAAATAGTTTCCGATCAATAACTGCTCAAGGGTTTGGCTTGGGATCTTCAAACTTGCTGTGGTGGTTGGTCATGACCACTAGATGACCCCTATTGATTTTGAGGTCACTAGGTCAAAGGTCAAGGTCACCATGACCTTAAATGGTTAAATGGTTTCCGATCAATAACTGCTCAAGGGTTTAGCTTAGAATCTTCAAACTTGCTGAGGTAGTTGGTCATGACCACTGGATGACCCCTATTGATTTTGAGGTCACTAGGTCAAAGGTCAAGGTCACCATGACCTTAACTGGTAAAATGGTTTCTGATCAATAACTGCTCAAGGGTTTGGCTTAGGATCTTCAAATTTGCTTAGGTGGTTGGTCATGACAACTAGATGAGTCCTATTGTTTTTTAGGTCACTAGGTCAAAGGTCAAGGTCACCATGACCTTAAAGGGTGAAATGGTTTGCGATCGATAACTGCTCAAGGGTTTGGCCTAGGATCTTCAAATTTGCTGTGGTGGTTGGTAATGACCACTAGATGACCCCTAAAGCTTTTAACAGGGGTCATAGCGACTCCTACTTTTCCTACTTTTTCCTACTATTTCCTACTTTTTTAAAGTGCTCCTACTTTTTCCTACTTTTCCAAAAAAAGCTCCTACTATTCCTACTTTTTCACTTGAACTGGAGCAAAAAAAAAAAAAGAGAAAAAAAACAACAAAACCTTAAATTAGCTTGCCAATTGCTGTCATTTATTATTGTGATTCAATAATAGGCAATGTTAAGATTTAATGATTATACATTAAATATTATGAATCATCTGGTCAATAAACCCTATACTCTAGGGTTAGAGTAAATGAGAGTACTCAGAGGAATATTATTATTTTTTAGCTCACCTAGTATGAAGTGCCAAAGTGAGCTATTGTCTGTTGTGTCCGTTGTCATTCATTATCAATTTTTTTCTTAAAATGACATCTCCTCCTAAACTACTTTCTTGGTTTTTACCAATCTTCGCAGGAATGGTCCTTGGGTCAACCTCTTCCAAAGTTGTTCAAAGAATTTGATTCCATGCAGAACACTGGTTGCCATGTCCAAAAAGAACTAAAAGCTTAAAAAAATCTTCTTGTAAAAAAAGCTGTTAGGCATAGGGCTACCATATCTGGTATGCAGAATCACCATGGGGTCACAAGTGTCACATAAGATTATATAGTAAAAACTTTAAAATTCTTCTTGTCCGAAACTGAAAGGCTTAGAGCTGTGATGTTTGGTATGTAGCACCATCTAGTAAACCTTTATCAAGATTGTTCAAATTAGGCCCCTAGGGTCAAAATTGGTTCTGCCCCGGGGGTCACAAATTTTACTGAAAACTTTAAAAATCTTATTGTCAAATTCCGTAAGGCCTAGAGCTTAACCACATTTGGTATGAAGCGTCATCTGATGGACCTCTACAAAGATTGTTCAAAGTTTGCCTCTTGGGTCAAAGATTGTTCAAAGTTTGCCTCTGGGGTCAAACTGGCTCTACCCTGGGGGTCACAAGTTTTACAAAGGATTATATAGTAAAAACTAAAAAAGCCACTTGTCTGAAACCCAAAGGATTAGTTCTGTGATATTTGATTTGTAGCATTATCTAGTAGAAACTAATATGGTCAGAGCTTTGATATAGAAAACAAAGCAAACCAGGTGAGCGATACAGGGCCATCATGGCCCTCTTGTTTCTTTACTTAGGAATTTTAGCGACACTGTAGAGTCTATCTCCTTCATAGGCAAGAACATTCAAGGACGGGATTGAAGAGACAACCGTTTCTGAAATGCCTCCTTTGAATCAAAATGCAACATATTCACCATGATAATCTCATTTTTTTCAAAATTTTCGCCGCAGCGCTTGGCAGGAGGGGAAACCCCTCCCGCACCCACCCCTTGTGACTCAAAATGTCACCCCATCCTAGAATCTTAGGGTAGGCTCTGGTCAATACCATCTGATCATGGTGAATGAGATTGTATATTTTGCAGAAGGGGAGGGTGGGGGGAGCTGGATGCTGAGTTGAAAGGCTCTTTGATTGTACAGTGCTGCGATTGTTATTAAGAACAGTCTTCCCCCTGCTTCTTCATAAGGTTGGTATGTGACTTGTGTGTACCCCTCAAAGTATTGCAGAAGCAAAGAGCCTTCCAATTCAGCACCCAGTGGTCTAAGAGTGAGGTAAACTGAAACCTATCATATGATATAAGGTATAACTTTGTGTTTAGAAGTTCCTACTTTATTGTTTGAATTCCTACTTTTTTCCTACTTTTCTCCTACTTTTTTACGGTTTAAGTTCCTACTTTTCTCCTACTTTTTTGTGACATGCCACTATGGTTACTAGGTCAAAGGTCAAGGTCACCATGCTCTGAACTGGTCAAATGGTTTCCGATCAATAACTGCTCAAGGGTTTGGCTTAGAATCTTCAAACTTGCTGGGGTAGTTGGTCATGACAACTGGATGGCCCCTATTGTATTTGAGGTCACTAGGTCAAAGGTCAAGGTCACCATGACCTTAACTTGTAAAATGATATCTGATCAATAACTGCTCAATGGTTTGGCTTAGGATCTTCAAATTTGCTTAGGTGGTTGGCCATGACAACTAGATGAGCCCTATTGTTTTTAAGGTCAATAGGTCAAAGGTCAAGGTCACCATGACCTTAAGTGGTGAAAGGTTTGCGATCAATAACTGCTCAAGGGTTTGGCTTAGGATCTTCAAACTTGCTGTGGTAGTTGGTCATGACCAGTAGATAACCCCTATTATTTTTTAGGTCACTAGGTCAAAGGTCAAGGTCACCATGACCTTAACTGGTGAAATGGTTTGCGATTAATAACTGCTCAATGGTTTGTCTTAGGATCTTCAAACTTGCTGTGGTGGTTGGTCATGACAACTAGATGACCCCTATTGATTTTGAGGTCACTAGGTTAAAGATCAAGGTCATCATGACCTTAACTGATGAAATGGTTTCCAATTAATAACTGCTCAATGGTTTGGTTCGGGATCTTCAAACTTGCTGTGGTAGTTGGTTGTGACCACTTGATGACCCCTAATGTTGTTAAGGTCACTAGGTCAAAGGTCAAGGTCACCATGACCTTAATATGTAAAATGTTTTCAGATCAATAAATGATCAGTGGTTTGGCTTAGGATATTCAAAGTTGCTGTGGTGATTAGTCATGACCGCTAGATGACCTCTATAGTTGAGGTCACTAGATCAAAGGTCAGGGGGTCTGGGGGGTATACATGTTTTACAAACATCTCTTGTTTCTCACATCATTTGTATCGCAGTTTCCAAGTAGCTTGCTGACAAGCTTAATATATTAAAGATCTCACTGACTTTATGAAAGACGGGGTATAACATTTCTACTCACTTACTTCAACTGAAAGGGTTACTTTGACCCATTCCCTAATATTGACGCCTTTTAACGTCACTGTAAAAGTCACTGTTTGAAACTAAAGCATTTGCTCCCTAGGAGTAAATGCTCTATTTATCACAGTGGTTTCAAAATTACGCAATCTCTAGTAAATGCTCCTTTGAGGGAATGGGTTAATCAGAATATTATAACAATGGTTTGCTCTTAATAGACAAAAATGCCTCCTGTTCTGAAAATGTCCACATACTCCCAAATGCATATGACAGTGTTTCCCTTTGGTAATAGAATCTTAGAATTGGCCTTGTATAATGTAGACGTGTGATTTCTGTACCTGAAAGTTTACCAAAAATAAATGTGCAATGCTTCTCTTGGGGATAGAGAATGTGTTAAATTTCTGCTCTACTGACAACTGTAATGGAAGAATTGTGACAGCAATGAAATATTGAAAAATGGAATTCCAGCCATGTTTTATTGATTTGTACTGAGAGAAATATTTATGATGAAAAGCATTAACGAGAGTAGATCCAGAACCTTCATATTCAGAGCCATTGTTTAGTAATTATCAGTCTGGATAGCAACCACTTAATGAATAAACATGAGGGTCAATAAGAGCAGGTTGTGGCTTAGTGCAGAAAGAAAGCAAGACTGAAAGCTCCTAAGGAAGCTTTTTGTACATATATAACTTTTGCACTGTATTCAGCTTCCAGCTGTCAATAAGGTCTAGAATGCGACCATTTTGTGGCCAGTGTAGAGACGTTTTCCTATATTTTCTTGACAAAAGATGCACTGCAAGCTGATAATAAACTGGTACTTACCTAAAGACAAAAAAATGCAGTACAGTAGAACCTGTCTTAAGCGACAGTATGTTGGTTGAACGCAGACATTTTAATTAGCAGGTGGTTGCTTAATGCAGGGCTAAAATAATGCAGAAAGCTCCTATAGGAGCTTTTTGCATTACTATTGACCTGCATTAAGCTTCCACCTGCCTTACAGACCCTTAATTAGACCCCCTTTTTAATGTTCTCTTAAGACAGGTTCTACTGTATATGATATGACAAATATCAGTACTTCTCCTACAAGCCCAGTGATATGTCAGCACAGTGCCTAGTGTGTGTCCTCAGGTGGCAGGATAATGTGACTGGTGAATGAGTTCTGAAGTGTATCAGTGCTTCACACTGGTTTGCATGATAAAGAACAAAATATGGTTCTCCAGTTCTGAATCCCAGGCATCCTTTATCTCAAGGTAGCAAAACATGTATTACAAACCTGTACAAGTCACACTTTGACTTTAGAATGGTAAACATGTCAAATGTGTTGTCAGAGTCAATTCATTTTAGTCCTTCATAGTTGTAATGTTGTTTTCCTCTGAGATCCTGACAGGCCCAAGTTGGTTTTGTATTTTTCTTTTATACTGAGACAAGGCCAGTTTAAATCATCCCCACACCAAAGCAGGCAGACCATATTTGCATATTGATGGTATTGTCATTTGTAATACACTTCCTTGAATGTGATTGTTGTATTAGACGAGGTCGTCTCGGCAGAGAAACACGTAACATTGCTGCCTAGTTAGCATTTGTTTGTGATGGCATAGATTTCATGTAGAAGGCATAGATTTCTCCATATGCAATTAAATATCTCAGTTTGTTGAAGTGCATTAATCTCGTCTTTAGTATTTTTAGGGAAAAAATCTCTATTCTGATTTTGATTGAATATTAAAGGGGCATATATGTTTTATATGCTAATAACATAACTTTTAGGGAAAATGCTGTCTGTGAGATAGCAATTATTATATTTCTCAAATTTGGAAAAAAGGAGCTATCCATATGATGGCGATGAAATTCTCTAGCTTGTAAAGAATAACCCTTTCAACGCTGACTTTTTAGAGTGGAATATAGCTCATTAGTGTTGAAATATAGAGTCCAATTACCTGAAAGGCTTAAATTTAACTAGAGGATTTTGAATAACAAACAGTGCAGACCCTGATCAGAGGGTTCCTATAGGAGTCTGATCTGGGTCTACACTGTTTGTAAATGACAATGCATGTGTGTCCCACATTCAAAGGGTTAAGTGTAAATTGAAATCGTTCAATTATTATGAAATAAAATTAATGCTGCAAACAGTGATTTACCTATTCAGACAGTTTGGATCCAGATGAGACCATGCTGCAAACATTTTGTCAAACACCAAGTACCGGCAGACGGGGTCGTGTGG
This sequence comes from Azorinus chamasolen, assembly GCA_963576725.1. Taxonomy (NCBI): domain Eukaryota; kingdom Metazoa; phylum Mollusca; class Bivalvia; order Cardiida; family Solecurtidae; genus Azorinus; species Azorinus chamasolen. Next base: position 50,333,498 of record OY755235.1, read on the forward strand.
TTAACATGCTTGACTACAATACCAGGTGTCCCAGGTTCGAACCCCCGCTGGACTAAGTCCTTTGGAAGAGGCTATATTATAATAAACCAAAGTCAGATGTATTAGTGCTTTTTACACGGGGCATCTAAAAGAACCAGAGAAGTTCTGTTGATAATAAGAGTAGGGCATTGTGCCCTGGTTTCTCTGTATCCTCTCCCCTTTTCTCAACACAAACAAACAAACACCAAGTAATTAAATCTTTGCACACTAGCAGGGACGAAATCATGATTACCTGTGCAAACAGTTTTGATCCAGATGAGACACCTCTTAATGTGGCATTTCATCAGGATCCAAACTGTTGGACTCCTCGACCATATTCTTGTGACTTTATTTTAAGAATTGAAGCAGAGGGCAATTGTCACCCCAGGGAGACAGAACATTACTCTTGATTGCAAAGAGTTAATTTGCAAAGTGTGAAAAAAAAGAACATGGTTTAGATTATCTCCCTTACACTTGCAGTGCAGTATATGATAACCCTTACCAGAGAAACAGATAAAGGTGCCTACTCAGATACTATGGTCCTTTCTCCACCAAACCCTATGTTTGAGATGATTCTAAAGAGTGGTCGCAACGTAGGGTTTGGTGGAGAAATAAAGAAGTTGTTCTTGAAAATGTTTTAGTTTACTCATCTTGTCTGGACATCTGCCTTATTACCCTATGTATTTGGACTGACAATCCTTGGTGTATTGTGTAGAGCTAGATCAAACAGCTCCTCTTACAATTATGTGTTACTGAATAATTACCTTAGTATCCTAAGTATTGGGACAAACAAACCTAGGCAAATTGTGCAGTCAGATCAAATTGGCTCTTCTTACACTTGACGTGCAGGATTGAATACCTTAAATATCCGAAGTATTGGGAACTTAGGTAAATACACATTGATCAAATGACTCCTGAAGGAGTGGTCTGATCAGGGTCTTCACTATTTAAATGTAGCAATGGTCTCAAACTGACTTGTTCAGCTGTACAAACTAGTAGAGATGGGAGAACTGGGTGCCCAAATTCTTGGGAATTAGTGCAAGTTGCCAATTCCACAATACAAAGATGGAAAGGTCTTGAAGTAATTTGCAAATTTTGAAGTACACAAGTCTGAAAATGATAGGTTTTGACAGCACATAAAATTGCGAGATCCAGAGGAAACATTTATTTTAGATAAAGAAAGCACCAGAAGGAAAGCATTCAGTACTTGATTGGAGTGAATGTTTTGACATTCACAGTTTTGCAAGTGATCAACTATGATTATCAAAGTAATGCAATGTGTAGATTGATGAAGACAGATTTTAAGATGGGAAGAGAGCCTGAGAGATATGGATATACATATTTGGATTACATATACCTTAAGTCCGTAATTGAGGCCCATACTCTAATAGAGGCCCACCCCACTTTTTGGAAAAAAAAATAATCGTCAAACAAGATTTGAGTTGAAATTGAACTTACCAGTCGCTGAATCCAGTAGTATAATCCGTAAATAATAGTCCTAATTCCAATAATGAACATTATAAAAAATGAACACAAACTCTTTGTCAAATTAACGTATATTTACAGTCTGTAACATCGTGGCTAGTGACCAGGGCTGTCATAGTCCGAAACCTGGTCATCCATTTCACTGCTGGCATCAGACTTGGACAGTTCTGTTACAACTTTGTTCATATTTGCACGCACTTGCTCGCCAATTTCTTCATCATCCGGCCCGAATCCATCATACTCTGTATCGGCATTTTCAGCGTCTGACACGTGACCGAAGAGATGATCCCTGTGACCCATCCATGGCTGTCGCGATTCGGTATTTCAAGAATGATTTGTGAATAATGTCAGGTGTGATTGAGTCCCATGCAGTTTTGATCCACTGCAAAATCAAAGGCTTTGGTGGTGCCTTGCGATTTCCCTTTGGCGTTTTTTCAACCGGGCCAGAGAACAGCCATTTGTCATAGAGTTCAGCAAATTGTGCTTTAAATGGTTTGTTCCAGCTGACGTCTGCTGGTTGCAACCTCGAAGTGCAGCCACCAGGTAGCACACACATGTCCGTGTTGCACTTGCGGTGCAGGTAAGCCTTCACTGTGTCAGTCAAATGGGCCCGAAAACGTCCCACACAGGTAAACTTCGCCGGACATTGTTTTTCCCCCCACAACTTTTGTAGCCAAAATAGAATGGTCACTTCATTGGCCCAGGACTTCCGGCCACTGCCGCACATGTACACAAGTATTCCACATGGAATATCATCTTTTGGCAGGGGTCTTACGCCAGGAAGGTGAACAAGAGGGGAAAGTTTTGTACCATCCTCGTAAGCACCAAGGATTACTGTAAACTTCTCCTTTTCACGACCTGTGGATGTCATAGAAATTGAATTTTTACCGGGTTTTTGAAATGGTGATGTACGGCGGGTGGGCGTTCGGGAGGGCTGCCAATTTTGTCCGGACGATAACTCCTATATGGCTCATGCCATTGGATTGAAATTTATACATAGAAAGATCATGATAAGAGGAAGTGTCATGCACAAGGTTCATAACTCTGGCTTTACTAATATTGGAGTTATGCCCCTTTGAACTTAAAAATGTGTCAGTCCATCCGTACGTCCGTCCGGTCTTGTCCGAGCTGTAACTCAGAACTCCATGGATGGATTGTAAAATCACTTGGCATAAATGTTCCTCTTGAAGGTATGGCATGTCACATGAATAATCCATGTCAATAGCTGAAAGGTCAAGGTCATAATAATAGGTCAAAGGTCAAAATCATGTATAATTTTAACCGGATTAACAGATTTTGCTTGTCCAAAGCATATCTCCTACACTACTTTGGCTAGGATCACCAAATATGGTGTGTGAGTACATCTTGGGATGGCGGAGTGTCGCATACTATTTATAGGTCAATGTGACCTTGACCTTGACCTTGGGCTTCATTTACAAGAAATACTTGTCCGGAGCATAACTCCTATACGGAATCAGCTAGGATCACCAAATATGGTATGTGAGTTCATCTTGGTATGGCGGAGTGTCGCATACTATTTTTAAGTCAATGTGACCTTGACCTTGAACTTTGACCTCATTTACAAAAAAAGCTTGTCTGGAGCATATCTCCTATACTACTTCAGCTAGGATCACTAAATATGGTGTGTGAGTACATCTTGGGATGGCGGAGTGTCGCATACTATTTATAGGTTAATGTGACCTTGACCTTGGGCTTTATTTACAAAAACACTTGTCCGGAGAATACCTCCTATACGGAATCAGCTAGGAACACCAAATATGGTGTGCAAGTTCATCGTGGGATGGCGGTTGTCACATACTATTTTTAGGTCAATGTGACCTTGACCTTTGACCTCAGTGACAAGAAAAAGCTTGTCCGCAGCATATCTCCTACACTACTTCAGCTAAGATCACCATATATGGTGTGTGTGAGTACATCTTGGGATGGCGGAGTGTAGCATACTATTTATAGGTCAAGGTGACCTTGACCTTTGACCTCGTTTACAAAAAAAGCTTTTCCGGAAAATGTCTCCTGCATTACTTCAACTATGATCACCAAATATGGTATGTGAGTACATCTTGGGATGGCAGAGTGTCGCATACTATTAATAGGTCAATGTGACCTTGACCTTGGGCTGTATTTACAAAAGAAATTTTGTCCGAAGCATACCTCCTATACCAAATCAGCTAGGATCTCCAAATATGGCATGTGAGTTTGTCTTGGGATGGCGGAGTGTTGCATGCTAATTTTAGGTTAATGTGACCTTGACCTCATTTACAAAAAAGCTTGTTCGGAGCATATCTCCTACACTACGTCAGCTAAGATCACCAAATATGGTGTGTGTGAGTACATCTTAGGATGGCAGAGTGTCGCATACTTTTTATAGGTCAATGTGACCTTGACCTTGGATTTCATTTACAAAAAAATTTGTCTTGGGCTTACCTCCTACACTGAATCAGCTAGGATCACCAAATATGGTGTGTGAGTTCGTCTTGGGATCACATACTAGTTATAGGTTAAGGTGACCATGACCTTGACCTTTGACCTCATTTTAAAAAAAGGCTTGTCCGGAGCATATCTTCTACACTACTTCAGCTAGGATCACCAAATATGGTTTGTGATACATCTTGGGTAGCAGAGTGTCGCATACTATTTATAGGTCAGTGTGACCATGACCTTGACCTTTGACTTCATTTACAAAAAAAGCTTGTCATCCCTACACCGAATCATCTAGGATCACTAAATATGGTGTATGAGTTCATCTTCGGATGGTGGAATGTTGCATACTTTTTTGTAAGTCATGTGGCCATGACCTTGACCTTTGACCTCAAATATGAAAAAAAGATTGTCATTTGGGGTAACTTGAGTGCAAATTGTGGTCTTACTATGCAATCTTTACTTTCATTTTGCAGTTGCATATTGCAGGCCTGCTTACAAAACGCATGTTGTCAGTGCTTTGCTTTTGGGCGTTTGTCACATACTGTGACACATTTCTTGTTCTGGGAGTTATGCCCCTTTGAACTTAGAAATCACCAGTTAATAGTGAAGGAAAACCCTGTTTGATGTCGTTTCGACATTTCTTGTTTCCTTTGTAGTCATATGTTGCCTTTCCTGGCATTTCCAAGTACAGTATATTGGCGATATTTCGAGCACCATCGGGAATCGGCAAAAACCTCGGATTATCGCGATGCTCGAAAGAACCGAGAGCATTTTATGTCATTTCCAAGAGCATTGTTTGACGATGAGAGGAAGCGTATTTCTTCACAGTAAACTGTCTTAACATTATCATAAACTTCAATGCATATATAATTCATCGATTCTTTCCTTATATAAGTGATAACAGAAAACACCATTCACATCGGCGACCGAAGTTTCAGTATAATTTGTTGGGTCCGTTCGACGGACCCTTCACAATAAACTCAAAACTTGTTTCAAACCATTTAGACATATCCCTAGAATAGTCATAGTGTATAGCGTTATGTCGTCTATTTTGCATATTTTTCCATTTGTCAACATTAATTTAGTTGTTGGTGCTGAGTTGGGTGCACCAACAAACATTTTCGTTTCGTTCTCGTGCTGTTTCGTAGTAAGGAAAATCGGGGCGAGTGACCAAATTAATTAATAACCGGAATACTCGGCTTTTTTCGTCTGACATAGTTATTCTCGTTCATCTCTCATAGCAAGAGTCTGCATGAACGAGACTGTCTAAAAGTAGCAAAAATATTGCGAATTTCAAAGCACTACACGAAAAGCACTGCACTATTACAAAATTTAAAGCATAAAGACGTTATATGGCACACATTTAGCGGTACCGAAAAAGCACTACACGTTTGCGAACGTATGCAAATTATGAGTGTGACTCTTTGTTTATTAAGACTTCAGTCAATTAAATTATCATCATTATTTACACCAAAGTAAAGTCTGCATTCAATGAATGTGTTATTCACACATTTGGAAGATCTAATGCCCCATAGACGGATCTTTCAAAAGGTCACGACAACGTATCGAGAAGGTGTGAATAATTACCTCGGAGGTGGGAAAACACCGTGCTCGAATTAAACAATCAATAAAGGGAACCAGAATGATCCGAGGGACCAGCAAACATGCTCGAATTTTCGGATTATCGCTATTCGGATTAATGCAGGTATTTTCAATGAGATTTGATAGAATTTGAGCCGGGACCTCAACATTCCCTCGGAATAAGCGGGTATCTCGGAAAAACGAGAGTCGAAATAACGCCGTTATACTGTAGACTGGTGTTTTGTCCATGTTACCAATTTCAGACAACTCATACTCGCGTAATTTACGCATTTGAATGACGAAACGAAGAAATCTATCCACCAAAACATTTGTAACTTCTACAGTTTTCTGTGCGATGTGTGTAGTGTGACGAAAACTGATGTTATGTCACTTTTTGAAGCTGAGGAACCATCCACATGAAGCTTTGAATAATTGTGAACCATTCTCCTTCTGAAGCCTCAAAGCTTCATTCTTCAACGCATTGCCAGTAACCCACACCCCCTTCTCACGCCGCTCCTCAAACCACAGGATAAGTTTGTGATCTATTTCCTAATACCCGACTTTCTGCCCGGGGCTCATTTCCGTGACTTGGTCCACAGCTGCAGGTCATTCTTGGACTTGTACCACTCCCTCACCCATTTCCTATCCACGTCAAACATTTGACTTGCTTTACGCTTGTTGTGTTGCTCGGCAAAATCAGCAACTTTCAATTTAAAGATAACACTGTAAAATTACAGAGTTTGTTTTTCTGCCATTGAGAACAGACAGTGAGTTGATGTCCATGTGGCAGACTTGTTAACACGACCTAGGAAATTCGGTTAATTATTCATCGAGTGATTTTGACTTAATTTTTTATTGGCTAATGAACATAAGTGACGCTGACAAGGTACCATTTTATCGATTGGTAATGCCATTTCGACATGCGTGGTAAGGGCATAATAGTAGGTAGACGTGTGATGCTGACTCTGTGTACACATTAGGTCACACAGCACTAGCTGGAAGGTTAACTGCACTCATTTTTGCAGAGGTAAGTTTAGGAAAACAACGAAACAAATTATCGCCCCCTTTTCGGAAAATGCTTAGCCCAGGGGGCCTCTATTACAGATTTTACGGTATGTGACTTAACCCTCTGAATGTGGGAAACAAATGTACTGGCATCTGTAAACAACATAGACCAAGATCAGAGGGCTTCTTTGTTTTGTCATTCAAAAGCCTAATGCAGATTATGCCCCTTCATACTGAATGGACTGGATCATAAACAATCATGGACCATTCCACATCGAAAACAATGCAATTTTTGTTCCATGAATAGAAGAACCTCAGAGGGTCTTCCTCCGCCTGTAATTAGCTGGACGATATGACTGAAATACTGTTAAAATCTGCAGAATGCAACAGACTGAAGTTTTTCACAATGAAGACATTAGATCAGAGCAATTCAAGTATTTAAGTAAAGTTTTTCAGTTGGTATATATGTAATCAAATAAAGCATTAAATTGTTTATGTAAAATCTTAAGTTTGTTGTACAAAGAAAGGCCTGATTATACAATATTTGCTATGCATTTGCCAGAAAATAATAAGTTTTGACAAAATGTATTCAGGAAAGCCACTTGAAACATTAATTTCAGATTAAGGTTTTATAACCCTTCTCATGCTTTTAGCGTCCATATCTGCATTTGCAAATAGTGTAGACCCATATGAGACAGCTCCTAGTGTAGCTGTCTCATGGGGTCTGCACTATTTGCCATCATAATTTAGTGACTATCATTTATTCAACTTTAGAATAATTCACATAATTAATATTCACAGTGGATTTTTTTTATTCCCATTTGAAAATTCAGCATGAGAAGGGTTAATACTGAACTTGTTTGGGATAACCTTTGCAAGCAGTTGGGACTTGAATCAGTGTGTCATCAGCATTATAATTGTTTGACACTCTGAGGATGTGTTTTGCAAGGAAATGAAAAACAAAACAAAACAATTTTTAGACCAAAAAACGTTCATGCAATTATTTCTTAATAGACAGAGAGATAGTATGAGTAGGAGTCGTTTGATAATCAGTGATTTATTTTTACAAAATTTCTTGCACGAGTCCTGGGACTCGATAAACAGCAAATCTGTGAGTCCCCAAACTGAAAGAATGAGTCCAAATTTTAATATTCTATGAAAACACATTAAAGCACCCAGTCAAAGGTATTTATAAGACTGACCTTTTCATACTAATAGCTGATGAAAAACTGGGTACATGTATTGATAATAATTAATATAAATTAAATTTTGTTAAAAAATTTCAATACTTTACTGGGACTCACATAAGTTGAAACTTTGCACCCTCAGTCAGAGAATTTTACGAGTACAGGACTCGGGACTCGCAGGTAAAAAAATCACTGGATAATTAGGGCCCTGCATTGAAAATGAATCACATTTTCTGTCTGTCTGTCTGCCTGTCCATCCGTCAACACGCCATAACCTATAGTTTTTGGGTTGAATCAGATCTATCTAGAGCTATTTGCCTTTGTTTCACAAAAAATGCCATCAACTTTTGTCAACACTTTTGATGTGACGCGATAACTCATGTAGTACTTCACATATTTGGTTCATACTAAGGGCATAATTATATATGCTTAGTATTATGAGAAGAAGACACCTATAGTTTTTTGGTTGCATGTCCAGAGTTATCTGCCCTTGATTTATTAAAAATGCCATATTCAACAAAAGATCATCTGCAGGGCCCTCTCTGACTGGGTCAGTTTTCTAGTTTACACAGTAATCAATTGCTATGATCATCACCAATGTATTGCTTGTGATTTAGTTTGATTTTAAGCTGCTTCGGGTATTTGAAAATATGTTGATGAATGAGGACGGGTTGAGGATAGTGGGCTGGGGAGGAGAGATGTAAGGGAAATGGGTTGATTGTGTGCATGTGTCCTAAATAGTTATATAGAGCAATAACAACAGATCATTGCCAATTATAAGTAGGTCAGAAGCATGTTTACTGTTTGGCAGTCTGGAAGTGTACAGAATACTTCTGGTTTATACAAGCAAGATTATCTATAGATATCTTATCATGTGGTTAGATGGATGCTCCATTTCTTGGAATCAAATCTAAATGAAAGGTTTGTTTAATTTTTTGTTTAAAAATTCATTAAAGTTTCTGACACATTTCGACTGTAGACTTCAATTGTAGAAAGTCTCTGAAGGAGATATGCATGTGATCAATGTCTTCATTTTTAGCAGAACTTTGTGAACTAGTATCTGGCAGTTTAAAGGTTAATGAAACTGCCATGCAAGTCTAGTAGAATTGTGTTAATTATACCCCATGCAATGAAAATGCACGGAGTATTACTATATAGATTTTTACCCTTCCATCCATCCGTTAGTCATTCCGTTCGTGTATCCTGATACATCGATGCTCATCTAGCACTTTCATTTCTTGATCAATTTTTCTCAAATTTGCTGTAAGAATTGTCATGAATAAAAGCTTGGATCAGTTTGATTTTCAGAGGAATCTGTCATGGGGAGCTACTTTTTTCTCTGACTATGTGGCATGGTGGGGTGTGTAAGCTTGCTCACTAAAGTTCTTTTCTCCATAAATATGCTTTTCTATGCCTTTGAAAACAGAGTAGACCCAGATCAGACGGCTCCTGTAGGAACGTCTAATCAGGGTCTGCTCTGTTTGTTTATGATATGATATAGATATGATTCTACAGTTTCTGCCAAAAATTCCTGCATTCATGTGCTGTCAGAAAAAAATTAATCTACCGGTAATTAATATTAATGACATCATTTTTATGTCCCCAACGGGGGGCATATAATAATCGCATTGTCCGTCCTTCTGTGTGTCCGTCCGTCCCAAATTTCGTGTCCCTTCTGTAACTGTTTTATCTGTGAATGGATTTACACCTGGCACAAATGTTCACCACACGAAGACGATGTGTTGCGCTCAACTCCCTTGTCCATGGGTCACGGTCAAATGTTGGGGGCTTCTTGCATGAATATTCATGGAGTAAAGGGTTAATTAGATTTTGTAGTGGGATTAGTCGTAAGATGATAAATTTTTATGAACTGGACTTATGTCTGAACTTTCTTGGTATTTAGGCAAAGTTTATCCCTGCTCTTTATTTTGATGCAGAAACCATTAATTTTGTTTGGTCTGCTAACCTGACCATGTAGTGCTTATGTAGAACTTTTAGGAATGTTAGCTGTTTGTTATAAGTGTAGCCATCTGTTGTCTGTCATCCACATTTAGTTTGTTAACACTATAGCTTCTGTATTTCTTTGACGATCTTCTATGTCCAATGGACACAATTTTATCTTAGTTTCCTTATGGATCATTATCATATTCAGACACAATGTGCAAGTTCTCAGACAAGTTCCATTATGGGCATATTGGAGGTGTAGTAATACCCTTGACTATCTGAAAATGGTATGTTTTTACCATTTCATGCATACACTTTTTACACGCTTTGCAAGCAGAGTAGACCCAGATCAGATAGCTTCTGTGGGAGCTATCTGATCAGGATCTGCTCTGATAGCTTATGTAGTTATAATACATCTGACATTACAGATTATGTCAATACCAAAAATGCATGTATACATAATTAGCTTATAGATGTTCATGGTGCTATTTATTATTCCTTAATGAATATTCAGTAGGGAAATGGTTGATACTCTAGTGTCTTTATCATATTTGGAAACATTTTGATATATTATCTAATTATATCACAGGTGCCAGTTTTATATGGCCCCATTGACAATAGTTAGGGGGCATTATGTTTTGCACATGTCCGTCTGTCTGTCCGTGTGTCACGCTTTTACGTGCAGTTGGTTGTCAGTGTTTTCAAGTGTCACATACACATTAATCACCATCTGTACTATCATTTGGTACCCCACCCATGCTGCCCACAAGCCTAAGGTCAAGGTCAAATGACTTGGAAATTTTATGTGCAGTTGGTTGTCACAGTTTTTTCATTGTCTTATATCTCACTAACCACTGTAGCTATTGGCATGGAATTGCATATACACATTAAACACCATCCATACTTTCATTGCGCACCCAGCCGATGCTGCCTGCAAGCCCATGGTCAAGGTCAAATGACTTAGGAATTTTACGTGCAGCTGGGCAAGCACCACCACGACTGACACAATTTTCTAGTTAACCCTTTACCCCATAAATACATATTTCTACATCTTTGCAAACAGAGTAGACCCAGATCAGACGGCTCCTGTAGGAGCCGTCTGATCAGGGTCTGCCCAGTATACTTATGGAATAATATAGATCAGATTCTACAGTATCTGCCATGGCCAAACTTTCCTGTGTCTATGTGCTATTATGATTAACATTCATGATGTCATTATTCCTTGCATGAATGTTCATGGAGGAAAGGTTAAACATTATTGGATTTTCTTAAATTTTGTAGAAACCATTGATTATGGATTAGCAAGCAGCTTGGATTTAAATTTTGACACCAGTTTCTTTATCATCTTATTTGGATGCAATCTGTCTTCAAATGCTAATCGTGTTGGGATAGGTAGGAGAAGGATTGAAATTGTCTGTTGACAGCTGGACTGTATTAAAAGTAGATAGTGTCAGTCAGCAAAATGTTAAAATTTAAAACCATGAAATTTTACCTCTTTACCTTGACTTGGATCATTGTTAATTTATATGATGTTTACCCCCCAGTCTATTTAACCATTAAAGTGCTGTAAAATTGTTATGCACAGTATAATGAACATTGTGGGTCAAATATTAAATTTCCATTCTTTTTATACCTCCGCAAACAAAGCTTGAGAGGGGGTATATAGAAGTCAATGTGCTTGTCAGAATGATTGTTTTGAAAACTTCTCAGACGAGTTTAAAAGTGGGTCATGTGGGGTCAAAAACTGGGTCAGTAGGTCAAATAGTAGGAAAACCTTGTGAACACTCTAGAGGTCACAGTTTTAGCCCAATCTTCATAAAACTAGGTCAGAATGACTGTCTTGATAAATTCTCGGACAAGCTTGAATGTGGGTCATTTGGGGTCAAAAACTTGGGTCACTAGGTCAAATAGTAGGAAAATCTTGTGAACACTAGAGGACACATTTTTTGCTGAATCTTCATGAAACTTTATCAGAATGATTGTATTGATATAAAATCTCAGACGAGTTTGAAAGTGGGTCACATGCGGTCAAAAACTAGGTCAAACAGAAAAACCTGGTTTGATTATCGATCAAAGCAGCTGAGCGGGGGTATTCCATCACCTTTAGTGATATTTCTAGTTTTCTCTAGATTATGTTCGTCTTGGAATATTTATATCCCACGCAATGAAGTTACACTGGGTATATAGTTTTTTACCCATCCATCCGGCAGCTAGTCAGTCCTTCATTCGGTCTGTGTATCTGAATACATTATTGCTCGTCGAGTACTTTCATTACTTGATCAATTTTTCTCAAATTTACTTTAAGAATTGTCATGAATAAAAGCTTGGATGATTTTCAGAGGAATCTGTCATCCATCCTTCTGTCAGTCCATCCATCAGTCCATCCGTGTATCATAAAACTTGTTGCTTATCTAGCACTTTCATTTCCTGACCAATTTTTCTCAAATTGGAAAGGGAAGATTGGGTGTCTCAATGCTTATTGAGGGTATCCCTCTGTTTGAGTGCTAGGCTAGGCTCTAGCAATTAGTAAAGTATGGTTCTTACAGACAGTGATATAAATTAGAAATGAAGGGTTTGGTTTCCTTGTCAGAGTTGAAATTAATCAGGCAGGAATAAAATTAGATTGAAACATTAGTTTGATTGTAGTGCCACTAGATCAAAAAAGAAAGCAATTTCAATCACCACTGAACAGGCTGAATCTCTCTTGCAATAAATTCAAATCAAATAAAAGTTTAGGTTCAAGTAATTTGTATTGAAAAAGTATTATTTGAAATCAGGAGTTAGCCCTTTGAATGCTGAATATTCAAAGTGGAATAGGGCGTCTTTGGTTAACTTTTGAATTCATTCATTGGGAGAGGCTTTAATTTGCTAGAGGAAGTTGAATGACATCGTGGAGCCCTCTGATTTAGGTCTACAGTGTTTGCAAATGCTAGTACACTAATTTCCTGTATTCAAAGGGTTAGTGTTCTTCAGATTGATTGAAACATGAAAGTTGATTAAATGATAGCTCCAGAGAGTTTTGATGAATCAGTTTTCAGCTTCAGCATTGAGTTGATGATTGTAGTATGTCTTTGATACTGAAGGTGGTGGCGTTTTGAAGTTTCTTCACCCAAGAAGTCTTAGATGCCCCTATGCTTTGCAGTGCTATGAGGATAAATCCTGGGCTGAGTGATCTTTTGTTCTAAGTATAGCACATTTCAACGTCGATATACAGAACATGGTTATTTCGATATCTCAGTTATTTTTTTCCCCACTCTGTATGTTTGTACATATTCTTGTGTGTTCAACTCCTCATACACCAATGGGAGGAACAACTTATACACCAATATGAGGAATTGTTTTAAACTTTCACAGATGAGCAACCTTGTTATGAAGATGTTCGCAAAGAGTGCTGGGATAATTTTACCAGAGTTATAGGACTTTGTAATTTTCTTCACTATATAAGATGTAAAAAAAAAACCATGCATGTCCCGCTCCTGTTACACCATTGGGAGGTATTGTTATGCCCCCGTTGATGATAGTCAGGGGGCATTGTGTTTTGCACCTGTTAGTCCATCCCTCCGTCCGTCTGTCTGTCACGCTTGTACATTCAGTTGGTTGTCACAGTTTTTTCATTGTCAAGCACCACCACCGGGGCATCGCCGTGTCTTACAGACACAATTTTTAGCTTGTCTGTTTCGAAGAAATCACGAGCTAATGTCGTAACCCCGGCGTCCGTGTCATCGTTGTTGTTGTCATCGTCTGAAATCTTAACATTGACCATAACTTCTTCAATTTTTCATTTACAACCTTCATTTTTGGTATGCATGTTCATCTTGACAATGCCGACAGACGAGTGTTCGCACCCGCTTGCAGTGCTCTTGTTTAGTTATACTCTCACCACCTGCGGTAGGGGCTATATAGGAATCACCTTGTCCATCCGTCCGTCAGTCAGTCGGTCCGTCATGTTTTTCCGGGACATTTGCTTTTTAGCTCACCAGAGCACAAAGTGCTCAGGGTGAGCTTTTGTGATTGCCTGATGTCCGTCGTCGTGCGTCGTCAGTCGTCAACAATTTGAACCTTTAAAAATCTTCTCCTCTGAATCTACAGGGTTCTCAACTTTCATCTTTGGCACATAGTATCATCTTTAGGTCCTCTACAAAAGTTATATAAATTATGGCCCAGGGGTCAAAATTGGCCCCGCCCCAGGGGTGCCTTGTTTTCAATAGAAACATATAGTAAAACTTTGAAAATCTTCTCCTCTGAAACCAGAAGGTTCTCAGCTTTCATATTTGGCACATAGCATCATGATCAGGTCCTCTACAAAATTTATATAAATTATGGCCCTGGGGTCAAAATTGGCCCCGCCCCAGGGGTGGGCAGTTTTCAAAAGAAACAAATAGTGAAATCTTTGAAAATCTTCTTCTCTGAAACTGGAAGTCTCTCAGCTTTCATATTTGGCACATAGCATCATGTTCAGGTCCTCTACAACAGTTATATAAATTATGGCCCTGGGGTCAAAATTGGCCCCGTCCAAGGGGTGGGCAGTTATCAATAGAAACAAATAGTGAAATCTTTGAAAATCTTCTTCTCTGAAAACTGGAAGTCTCTCAGCTTTCATATTTGGCACAGAGCATCATGTTCAGGTCCTCTACAAAGTTATATAAATGATGGCCCTCGGGTCAAAATTGGGCCCGTCCCAGGGGTGGGCAGTTTTCAATAGAAACATATAGTAAAACTTTGAAAATCTTCTCCTCTGAAACCAAAAGGTTCTCAGCTTTCATATTTGGCACATAGCATCATGTTCAGGTCATCTACAACAGTTATATAAATTATGGCCCTGGGGTCAAAATTGGCCCCGTCCAAGGGGTGGGCAGTTATCAATAGAAACAAATAGTGAAATGTTTGAAAATCTTCTTCTCTGAAAACTGGAAGTCTCTCAGCTTTCATATTTGGCACAGAGCATCATGTTCAGGTCCTCTACAAAGTTATATAAATTATGGCCCTGGGGGTCAAAATTGGCCCCGCCCCAGGGGTGGGCAGTTTTCAATAGAAACATATAGTAAAACTTTGAAAATCTTCTCCAGAAACCAAAAGGTTCTCAGCTTTCATATTTGGCACATAGAATCATGTTCAGGTCATCTACAAAATTTATACAAATTATGGCCCTGGGGTCAAAATTAGCCCCGCCCCAGGGGTGGGCAATTTTCAATAGAAACAAATTGTGAAATCTTTGAAAATCTTCTTCTGTGAAACTGGGAGGCTCTCAGCTTTCATATTTGGCACAGAGCATCATGTTCAGGTCCTCTACAAAAGCCATATAAATTATGGCACTGGGGTCAAAATTGGCCCCACACCAGGGTTGGCAGTTTTCAATAGAAACAAATAGTGAAATCTTTGAAAATCTTTCTCACTGAAACTGGAAGGCTCTCAGCTTTCATATTTGGCACAGAGCATCATGTTTAGGTCCTCTACAAAAGTTATATAAATAATGGCCCTGGGGTCAAAATTGGCCCTGCCCCAGGGGTGGGCAGTTTTCAATAGAAACATATAGTGAAAACTTTGAATATCTTCTTCTCTGAAACTGGAAGGTTCTCAGCTTTCATATTTGACACATAACATCATGTTCAGGTCCTCAACAAAAGTTATATAAATTATGCCCCTGGGGTCAAAATTAGCCCCGCCCCAAGGGTAGCCAGTTTTCAATAGAAACATATAGTGAAATCTTTGAAAATCTTCTCGTCTGAAACTTGAATGTTCTCAGCTTTCATATTTGGCACAGAGCATCATGTTCAGGTCGTCTACAAAAGTTATATAAATTGTGCCGCTTGGGTCAAAATTAGCCACACCCCAGGTCAGGCTAGTTTTCTATAGAAACATATAGTGAAAACTTTGAAAATCTTCTCCTCTGATTGTCTGGTGAGCGCTTCAGGGCCATTCTGGCCCTCTTGTTTCTTGAAAACTACTTTTGATACCACTTTATAAACTTAATACATATTACGTGTGTTGTATAAGTGTTATGTGGGGATAGTGTTCTCCATTTATCATATTTCTTGTACAAAATTTGACAGAATTATGCCCCTTTTTAACTTCATTTTTACCGGGTTTTCCACGGAAAACTGCAGTTATTGAAATGGTGATGTACGGCGGGCGGGCGGCTGCCAATTTTGTCCGGACGATAACTCCTATTTGGCTCATGCCATTGAATTGAAACTTCATACATAGAAAGATCATGATAAGAGGAAGTGTCATGCACAAGGTCCATAACTCTGGCTTCACTTATATTGGAGTTATGCCCCTTTGAACTTAAAAATGTGTCCGTCTTTCCGTGCATCCGTCCGGTCTTGTCCGGGCTGTAACTTAGAACTCCATGGATGGATTGTGAAATCAATTGGCATCAATGTTCCTCTAGAAGGTACGGCATGTCGCATGAAAAATCCATGTCAATAGCTGAAAGGTCAAGGTTATGCTTAGAGGTCAAAGGTCAAAATCATGTATATTTTTAACTGAATTAACAGATTTTGCTTGTCCGAAGCATATCTCCTTCACTACTTTGGCTAGGATCACCAAATATGGTGTGTGAGTACATCTTGGGATGTCGGAGTGTCGCATACTATTTATAGGTCAATGTGACCTTGACCTTGACCTTAGGCTTCATTTACAAGAAAAACTTGTCCGGAGCATAACTCCTATACAGAATCAGCTAGGATCACCAAATATGGTGTGTGAGTTCATCTTGGTATGGCAGAGTGTTGCATACTATTTTTAGGTCAATGTGACCTTGACCTTTGAGCTCATTTACAAAAAAAGCTTGTTCGGAGCATATCTCCTACACTACTTCAGCTAGGATCACCAAATATGGGGTGTGAGTACATCTTGGGGTGGCGGAGTGTCGCATACTATTTATAGGTCAATGTGACCTTGACCTTGGGCTTCATTTACAAGAAAAACTTGTCTGGAGCATACCTCCTATAGGGAATCCGCTAGGATCACCAAATATGGTGTGTGAGTTCATCTTGGGTTGGCGGAGTGTCACATACTATTTTTAGGTCAATGTGACATTGACCTTGAACTATGACCTCATTTGCAAAAAAAACTTGTCTGCATCATATCTCCTACACTACTTCAGCTAGGATCACCAAATGTGGTGTGTGAGTACATCTTGGGATGGCGGAGTGTCGTATACTATTTATAGGTCAAGGTGACCTTGACCTTTGACCTCATTTACAAAAAAAGCTTGTCCGGAAAATGTCTCCTACATTACTTCAACTATGATCACCAAATATGGTGTGAGTACATCTTGGGATGGCAGAGTGTCACATACTATTTATAGGTCAATGTGACGTTGACCTTGGGCTTCATTTACAAAAACAATTGTCTTGAGCTTACCTCCTACACTGAATCAGCTAGGATTACCAAATGTGGTGTGTGAGTTCGTCTTAGGATCACATACTAGTTATAGGTTAATGTGACCATGACCATGACCTTTGACCTCATTTTAAAAAAAGGTTTGTCCGGAGCATATCTTCTACACTATTTCAGCTAGGATCACCAAATATGGTTTGTGAGTACATCTTGGGATAGCAGAGTGTCACATACTATTTATAGGTCAGTGTGACCATGACCTTGACCTTTGACTTGATTTACAAAAAAGCATGTCATCCCTACACCAAATCAGCTAGGATCACTAAATATGGTGTATGAGTTCATCTTCGGATGGTGGAATGTTGCATACTTTTTGTAGGTCATGTGACCATGACTTTGACCTTTGACCTCAAATATGAAAAAAAGATTGTCATTTGAGTTCAACTTGTGGTCTTACTATGCAATCTTTACTTTCATTTTGCAGTTGCATATTGCAGGCCTGCTTACAAAACGCATATTATCAGTGTTTTGCTTTGGGGGCATTTGTCACGTACTGTGACACATTTCTTGTTCTGGGAGTTATGCCCCTTTGAACTTAGAAATCACCAGTTAATAGTGAAGGAAAACTCGGTTTGATGTCGTGTCGACATTTCTTGTTTGTCTCTTCTTTGGGACATATTTTGTGCACATGCCATTTTCACTTATTTATGATATTGTCTTCAAACTTGGTACACATTATGAGGGTGATGAGAGGATGTGCAGTCAACAAGGGTTGTAGCTCTAAATTCATTTTTAGGGTGTTATTCCCCTTAGTTACTTTTCAGAAGCAATTTTTTGTCCAGAGCATAACTTTTCAAGTATTGCAGGTAAAAATATGAAACTTTATATATGGATAGAGGGTGATCAGAGGATGTGCAGTCAACAAGGGTTGTAGCTCTAAATTCATTTTTATACGCCCACCTAATAAAGGTGGTCGTATATTGGCGTGGCCCTGTCCGTCCGTCCGTTCGTTCGTTCGTTCATTCAAGACCTGAAGCTGAGTTGATTCTGAGGATCATTTGATTTTTCGTTTCAGAGTTATGGCCCTTGTCCTTAAAAAATAATGCAAATAGTTTGTCCGCTGTTTTCTGGGAAAACTATTTTAGAGATATTAATGAAACTTCACCCAAATGTTTAATGCATCAAGATCTGAAGCTGAGTCGATTCTGAGGTTCATTTGATTTTTCGTTTCAGCGTTATGGCCCTTTTACTTAAAAAATAATGCAAATATATGTATATAGTTTGTCCGCTGTTTTCTGGGAAAACTATATGAGAAATATTAATGAAACTTCACACAAATGTTTAATGCATCAAGATCTGAAGCTGAGTCAATTCTGAGGTTCATTTGATTTGTCGTTTCGGAGTTATGGCCCTTTTACTTAAAAAATGATGTAAATACATGCAAATAGTTTGTCTGCTGTTTTCTGGGAAACTATTTGAGAGATATTAATGAAACTTCACACAAATGTTTAACGCATCAAGATCTGAAACTGAGTTGATTCTGATGTTCATTTGATTTTTTGTTTCAGAGTTATGGCCCTTGTCCTTAAAAAATGCAAATAGTTTGTCCGCTGTTTTCTGGGAAAACTATATGAGAGATATTAATGAAACTTCACACAAATGTTAAATGCATCAAGATCTGAAGCTGAGTAGATTCTGAGGTTCATTTGATTTGTCGTTTCGGAGTTATGGCCCTTTTACTTAAAAAATAATGTAAATACATGCAAATAGTTTGTCCGCTGTTTTCTGGGAAAACTATTTGAGAGATATTAATGAAGCTTCACACAAATGTTTAATGCATCAAGACCTGAAGCTGAGTTGATTCTGAGGATCATTTGATTTTTCGTTTCAGAGTTATGGCCCTTGTCCTTAAAAAATAATGCAAATACATGCAAATAGTTTGTCCGCTGTTTTCTGGGAAAACTATTTTAGAGATATTAATGAAACTTCACCCAAATGTTTAATGCATCAAGATCTGAAGCTGAGTCGATTCTGAGGTTCATTTGATTTTTCGTTTCAGCGTTATGGCCCTTTTACTTGAAAAATAATGCAAATATATGCATATAGTTTGTCCGCTGTTTTCTGGGAAAACTATATGAGAAATATTAATGAAACTTCACCCAAATGTTTAATGCATCAAGATCTGAAGCTGAGTCAATTTGATTTGTCGTTTTGGAGTTATGGCCCTTTTACTTAAAAAATAATGCAAATATATGCATATAGTTTGTCCGCTGTTTTCTGGGAAAACTGTTTGACAGATATTAATGAAACTTCACACACATGTTCAATGCATCAAGACCTGAAGCTGAGTCAATTCTGAGGTTCATTGATTTGTCGTTTCGGAGTTATGGCCCTTGCACTTAAAAGAAATAATGCAAATCTATGCAAATATATATGAGGATGGCCATAACTTTTTCATATGAAATGATATTTACTTCAATTCTTTTTATATGGTTAAACCTTAATATGAATTTTCACATATATTGGGGGGGGGGGGGGGGGGGGGGGTTTGGTAAGTCATTTTATTCTAAAGTTAGGGTCCTTGAACTTTGTGTGTTCGTTGCTTTGTTTGTCGGTCAGCTTTTAGTTTGTGTCTTGTTTTCTGGGAAAACTATTAAAATGATATAAATGAAACTTAATAGAAATGTTTTAAGCAACAAAATCTGAAGCTGAGTTTATTTTGAGGTTCATTCAGTTTGTCTTTACAGAGTTATGGCCGTTGCACTTTTCAAAAATCTGCAAATATGAGGATCAGCTGTAACTTTTTTATTTAATAAGATATTCACTTCAATTTTTAGCTCACCAGAGCACAAAGTGCTCAAGGTGAGCTTTTGTGATACCCCTGTGTCCGGCGTCCGTCGTCCGTCTGTCCGTCTGTCCGTCTGTCTGTCTGTCCGTCTGTCCGTCTGTCTGTCCGTCAACAATTTCAAACGACTTCTTCTCTGAAACCGACTGCCCAATTGTAACCAAACTTGGTCAGATACATACTGTGGGTGGGTGCTTCAAAAGTTGTTAAAAGATAGTGGGCGGGGCCATCGGTCTTGTTGCCATGGCAACCGGACACAATATCTAGAAAAATCTTCTTCTCCAGAATGACTTGTTGGATTTGAATATAGTTTTCACCAAAATGTTTCTCAGTTGATAGACTTTAAAAGTTGTTAAAAGAATTTTGATCGGGCAAAAAACATGGCCGCCAGAGGGCTTGGTCAATATTTCCATTAGGGCTGTCACGGTTACTCGGTTAATCGTTGACGGTTCGGTTCGTTGTTCTAACCGGTTCAAAATTTCACTAACCGTGAACCGCCTGTAATAATTTGGGAAAGTAAATTACGCTAAAAATATTGTTTTATACTGTCATTTAAGTCATTTTGTTTCACTTCAACATGCTATGATGGAGAAAAGCGGAGGTATCGGACTATTCGGGGCTGTAAACCATATACATATCATCTGTAAACATTTCGTATTTCATTTAATTCACGTCGAGCAACGTATCACTTTTGCTAATTGTAATTTTTAAAAAAAAATGTCTCTAGTTCTCAAATCTAATTTAAAGGTAACACATTCTTCCACTTGTCTAACGGTGGTTTATCATGTACACATGTCTACCAATAAACCCATGTTTGTTCGTTCTCAATTTTATCCAGTTTTCCTCATATCTGTGTAGTGTGTACTATTCCTTTTACAAGCATTACGGTAAAGTGGAAGGGCATCCGAACCTGCACTTTTAGTCAGTACACATTCATAACGGAAGTTGAAAATTTTACAGTAGACCAGTCTAGCGGAAGTTGAGACTCGAAAGGTAAACACGATTCTTACTTTCACTTTCGTCATAAATCTATCAGATTGAAATGAATGGTTATATGAGTTCGGTCAACAAATGAGTAAAGCAGAATGTCAACAGGTTTTTTCCAGTCTTGTATCGGCCGAAATAGGATTTAATTTCCGAATATATAGCGCACCATGCTTTATCCTATATACAGTCTGGCACGGATGATAAACATGGCGGTTAACCGGTTACGGTTCGGTTCGGCGTTCCCGATTAACCGGTTCAAGAATTGTCTAACCGTGACAGCCCTAATTTCCATATATGGTAATATGGAATTTTCATAGGAAAATCTTTAAAAATCTTCTTCTCTGAAACTGTAAGGCCTAAACCTTTGATATTGAGTATGTAGCATGATCTTATGGTCCTCTACAAATATTGTTCAAATTATGACCCCCGGGCCAAAAATGGCCCCGCCCAAGGGCTTATCAGTTTTTCATAGGAAAATCTTTAAAAATCTTCTTCTCTGAAACTGTAAGGGCTAGACCTTTGATATTTGGTATGTAGCATGATCTTATGGTCCTCTACAAATATTGTTCAAATTATGACCCCCGGGCCAAAAATGGCCCCGCCCAAGGGCTTATCAGTTTTTCATAGGAAAATCTTTAAAAATCTTCTTCTCTGAAACTGTAAGGCCTAGACCTTTGATATTTGGTATGTAGCATGATCTTATGGTCCTCTACAAATATTGTTCAAATTAAGACCCCCGGGCCAAAAATGGCCCCGCCCAAGGGCTTATCAGTTTTTCATAGGAAAATCTTTAAAAATCTTCTTCTCTGAAGCTGTAAGGCCTAGACCCTTGATATTTAATATGTAGCATGATCTTATGGTCCTCTACAAATATTGTTCAAATTATGACCCCCGGGCCAAAAATGGCCCCGCCCAAGGGCTTATCAGTTTTTCATAGGAAAATCTTTAAAAATCTTCTTCTCTCAAACTGTAAGGCCTAGACCTTTGATATTTGGTATGTAGCATGAAATTTAATGGTCCTCTACAAATATTGGTCAAATTATGACCCCGGGCCAAAAATGGCCCCGCCCAAGGGCTTATCAGATTTTTATAGGAAAATCTTTAAAAATCTACTGAAACTGTAAGGCCTAGACCATTGATATTTGGTATGACTAACATGATCTACTGGTCCTCTATAAATATGTAGCTGTGGCTTGTGGTCCTCTGCCAAGAATGTTTAACTAACGACCCTGACCACTGGGCGAAACTTGGCCCTGCCTCAGGGCTTATCAGTTTTTTCGATGTGAAAAATATGAAATATTATTTTTCTCTGAAATCATAAGGCTTAGACCTTTAATTAATGGCATACTGCTTTGCCTTGTGGTTCTCTACCAAGGTTGTCCACATGATTTCTTGTGGTCAAAAAAGGCCCTGCCACTGGGGTTATCTCAGGTGAGCGCTTCAGGGCCTCATGGCCCTCTTGTTTTAAAAATAGTATCACCTTAATATGGAAATCAAGATCTGAAGCACAGATTAGAAAATGTCAACACTTATAAGGCATGTTGAATCAGAGAAAGTTTGCAAGTGGGCATATTATGTACCGTATGCGGTACTCTTGTTTAGGGTGTTATTCCCCTTAGTTACTTTTCAGAAGCAATTTTTTGTCCAGAGCATAACTTTTCAAGTATTGCAGGTAAAAATATGAAACTATATATATGGATAGAGGGTGATCAGAGGATGTGCAGTCAATAAAGGTTGTAACTCTGAATTCATTATTGAGGGAGTTATTCCCCGTTGTTACTTTTCAGAAACATTTTTTCCCCCGGAGCATAACTTCTCAAGTATTGTAGGCACAACTGTAAACTTTTATGTATGGATAGAGGGTGGTGAGAGGTTCTGCAGGTAACAAGGGTTGTAACTCTTAATTCATTTTTATACACCCGTTTGAAAAAACGGGACGTATTATGGAATGGCGCTGTCTGTCCGTCTGTCTGTCTGTAACATCTCTAACTCAAGTTCGGCTTGGTGGATCCTTCTCAAATTTTACCACAATGTTTATCTAGAATGCTACAGTAGCCTGCCAAGTCCTGGTTTGTTTATCCAAGGTCAAGGTCACACAATTGGACTTAGAATTTGTGTTTAGCAAAAATGTTAACCAGTCTGTCTGTCTGTAACATCTCTAACTCAAGTTCCGCTTGGTGGATCCTTCCCAAATTTAACCACAATGTTTATCTAGACATGCTACAGTAGCCTGCCAAGTCCCGGCTTGTTTATCCAAGGTCAAGGTCGCTTAATTTGACTTAGAATTTGCGTTTAGCAAAAATTTTGTGTTAAGCAAAAATGTTAACCTCAATTTATGTGGAACAAATCCACTTATTTACATAACACTTTGTGATAAAGCTTTGAAACTTGGAACACTTGTTCACCGTCACAACCTTCACCTGTAGGCAAGAATAAATAACTCTGTCAAGCATTTTGACCGAATTATGCCCCTTTTTAACTTAGAATTTTTGGTTAAGGCTTTGTTAAAGTCCATTTATTTACATAACCCTTTGAGATAAAGCTTTCAAACTTGGAACACTTGTTCACCATCACAAGCTTCACCTGTAGACAAGAGTACATAACTCTGTCAAGCATTTTGACCGAATTATGCCCCTTTTTAACTTAGACTTTTTGGTTAAGGTTTTTGTTAAAATCCATCTATTTACATAACCCTTCGAGATAAAGCTTTTAAACTTGGAACACTTGTTCACCCTCACAAGCTTCACCTGTAGGCAAGAGTACATAACTCTGTCAAGCATTTTGACAGAATTATGCCCCTTTTTAACTTAGAATTTTTGGTTAAGGTTTTGGTTAAAGTCTGCTTATTTACATAACCCTTTGAGATAAAGCTTTTAACCTTGGAACACTTGTTCACCATCATAAGCTTCACCTGTAGGCAAGAGTACATAACTCTGTCCAACATTTTGACAGAATTATGCCCCCTTTTAACTTAGAAATTTTGGTTAAGGTTTTTTGTTAAAGTATGCCTATTTACAACCTTGAAACTTGGTCGCAAAATTGGACTTAGAATTCGAGTTTAGCAAATACGTTAACCCCAGTTTATGTTGAACAAGACCTCGACGGGCGTATATTGTGCCCACTGGCACTCTTGTTAAGGGAGTCATTCCCCTTAGTTACTTTTCAGATGCAATTTTTTGTCCGGAGCATAACTTCTCAAGTATTGTAGGTACAACTGTGAAACTTTATATATGGATAGAGGGTAATGAGAGAATAAAAAGTCTACAAGGACTGCAACTCTGAATTCATTTTTTAGAGATTTATTCCCCTTTAAGTAATTTTTTGTCTGGAGTATAACTTCTCAAGTACTACTTCTACATTTCTTCACCAATGAACCTCAAATTTTTTATGTGCATTTATAATGATGTGTATATGTGTGTGACATAATTTTCGTGCGAGTCATTTCTTGATTAGACTTTAAAAAATGTTTTCCACAAGTGTGGATAAAAGGATTATCTTCGAAATAGACGAGCTAAAAAATGCAAGGAATCCTCTCTGATTGGCAACCCTTCCACATTCTTTCTGCAATGATTCGGCATCCCTCAGCATGTTCTGCAACGTTTCCGCAACCTTTCCACAAGATCGAAAGGCATTCGGGAAGCATTAGGGAGGTTATTCTCAAGGTTTCGGCATGCTTCTGTATCTCTTCTGTGTCCGTTCCCCAATGCTTCGTAAGCCACTCCCCGAATACATGTGGAAGAAAAGTTGAGTTATTCTGATCATTGGGTAGTAGTTGTCGTTGTCGTGCAAAAACTTTAATGTAGCTCATTACTCGAAAAGTATAAGAGGTTCATCAACATGAAACTTCATGGGTAAGTAGATCTCATTGAGTGGACGGTCCCTACATAAGAACCATAACTCTTCATTTCCAAATTTTGGATAATAATGGCCCTTTATCGTTTTCAATTTTTTTAAATTAAGCCGGACAAGTACCAAATCGGACGAGCGTTGGAGCCGCACGCGGCTCTTGTTATGTTCTGGAGTAGAAAAGATGTCTCTTCTCCCAAATGATTTTGAGCAATATGATTACTGTTTTTCTTTTTCTTTTTCTTTTACATTTGGCATGTCTTCCACGTGAATTCTGGAACCCTTCCGCAGCTTTCCGCATCGATTAGGCTTCATTTAGGAACTGCTCGGGATGGATAGGAGATCCCGAAGCCATGTAGAATGCTCCTGAAAACACCCGGAAGTCACTGTAAAGGGTTCCCGAACGTCCCAAAGTTTTCTCAAAGGCTTACCAAAGGTCCTGAAGCCCTCCCAAATAAAATATTTGGCAATAAAATCTACAATTGGGAACCCTTCGGCGCCCTAGTGGACACCTGGTCTGACCTATTGAAATTTTGGATTCTTTTGTCTAATTAATCTGTCTCTAAACAACAGCTGGGGCATTATTATGCAGTCTACCATTAAAACTGCCTGTCATATAGATATAATCCACAGATTTTTAAAATCAAATATTTTTTAATGATAAATGCTGTATTTTACCAATATGTATATACTTGTCCCATCAAAGGTTTTTTTTTGCACAATGTAAAAATCACGAGATTTCAGGATACAATTGGTCAAATTTTGACTAATGTTCTTAAAGTCGAATGCTGCTTCAGAAAGACAATTCTAATTCGTAATAACTTAAATGCTAGGGTTTGGCAGAATAGTAATAATAATAAAAAATAAAGATTTGTCATTATGGCTTTTTATAATGGAGCTAATTACAGGCAAAATTAATGTATGCTGACACTATGCTTTGTCTGTCAAAAGAAAGTGCCTGTGATTTAGACATCATGAAGCCCTTATGGCAATACAGGAGGTGTGGAGAGAATACACCTCATAAATATAATTAATGAGTCTTAGATAGAAGGCTGAAGGTCTGAAGTGTGCTATGGATATGTCATGTTTCCTTTTCTGCAGACAGATATGCATGTTTAAACAGAAAAAGGTACTTACTAAGTAATTTAGTGTTCGGAAATAAGTGCTGCTAGACATCAGGGCAGCCAGGGAGTAATGACGAAAGTTGAATGATTTATTAGTGATCCTCTTTACCCCTTTCCTTCATATAAATACCTTTTCGCTCCTTTGCAAACAGAGTAGACCCATATCAAACGGCTCTTTTATATGTTATTATTTGTTATAGGAATATTAAACAGGGAAAGGGTTACAATACTATATAAAGTTTATTCATTGAAAGAGATGAAGATTATTTGTGGGGTTTGTGCATAAAACAAACAAAAACAACTGATATATATATATATATAGCTTAACACTTTACTCCATGGATCAACACTTTACTCCATGAATTTTTCAAGTAAAAAATAATGACAACTTGAATATTAATTAGATTAGTTTTTTCATAATGGCACAAGAAAACGGGAAAATTTGACCGTGGCAGAAACTGAAGAATCAGACCAATATATAATTCCATAAAGTTAAAAGTTAAAAATTGGGGACATCTTGTCGTGTCTACTCTGTAACTGCTACATACATGAGTGGATTTCAAAATAACCTTAGTACAAATGTTCACGAACTTGAAACTACGTGTTGCGAAAAAGAACCATGTTCCTATCACCAAGGTCAAGGTCACAATTGGGGGGGAAGGGGTCAAAGGTAAAAATTGGGACATTTTTTGGTGTCTGCTCTATAACTCCTACATACATGAGTGGATTTCAAAATAACTTGGTACAAATGTTCACCACGTTGAGATCATGTGTCACAAAAAAGAACCAGGTTCCTATCTCAAGGTCAAGGTCACAATCGGGGGTCAAATTAAAAAAAATGGGGACATTTTGTCATGTCCGCTTAGTAACTCCTACATACATCAGTGGATTTCAAAATAACCAGGTATAAATGTTCACCACCTTGAGATGATGTGTAGCAAAAGTAGAACCAGGTTCCTATCTCAAAGGTCAAGGTCACAATCAGGGTCAAATTAAAAAATGGTCATGTCTGCTCTGTAACTCACCTACATACATGAGTGGATTTCAAAGTCACTTGGTACAAATGTTCACCACCTTGAAACAGTGTGTCTCAAAAAAGAACCAGGTTCCTATCTCAAAGGTCAAGGTCACCTGTCTTGTATTGATGCATTATGACATAATTTGTTACATTTGTTTTCCAAGATAAGATGGTGTGTTTGGCGAAAAACCCAAAACCAAGGGTCACCATGAGAGGTCAGAGCTTCAATAGTGTCTAGGCTCTTAAATTTTGTTTTACATAAAACAAATTTGAAATAGCTGAGCACAAATAGGCTTCTACTAAATGTAATATGGTCCAGGCATACACATGACCCAGGCTTTATTGTCGGTGATATCCTTTGGGGGCATTTGTCACGTGACTGACAGCTCTTGCTTTTATGACATTGTTCACTAAGTTCTATAATCTTTTTGAGTATCTAACATACAGGAGTTAGGATTTACAATCACTCCTGCCATGCGGGGTTTTCATCAACTTTTGTGATAGGTCTAGTTTACTTTGTCCTATGAGAAACATGGCAGATTGTTGATAATTTCAAACAATTATAATTGTCCTTTATAATTGTCCTTTACAAGGCTCTTGTACGAATTGTAAATGGTGCACTATTTTATTGTGTGTACTCTTTAACCCATTCCCTCAAATTGATGCCTTTGACCCCTCTGTAAAAGTCGCTTTTTGAACCATTGTGATAAATAGAGCATTTGCTCCATAGAAGCAAATGCTCTATTTATCACAATGGTTTTCAAAACTACACAATTCTAAAAGGTTCCTTTTCTTGAGTAATAATAATGCTCCTTTTTGGTAGATTTATTCAAAGAGGTTGGGTCTAAAAATAACCTATGAGGGAATCACTTTAACCCATTTTGATGTTTACTTCTCGGTGAACTTGACCAAACATGTGATTATTTAGAACCATCATCACACTCTTGTTTTCTGTTTCTTTTGAAAAACGATGCAAATGGTATAATTTTGATCCATACAAAATAGGCTGGGCTGTGAATTGCGCAGTCTTTTCTAGTGTGCAGGGTCATTGTCCCATATTTAACATCAGAAACCTTGACATTTTGTCTGTGACTTTCAGAGGCTGTTTAGATACTTTGTTTTCATGTTATTAATATTTATAAGAACTAAATAATAACATTATACATACATGTACCATCAGTTTATGTCAGAAACTTGTGTAGACAAAGACAATCTAATTATTCATTGTCACGAGAATTTAAATTGTTGCCAATCAGTCTTATGCTGAACTTAAATCTTGTCAGCAAAACCTACTCTTTAATTGTTGCATGCTCTTTAGTTTGTTGATGAATCTTTGCGTATAATGTAGCCCAATTACCCCAAGTATTTGGACACCCTATCTTCCCTCCCTACTGGCTGGTAAAGCTGAATATGTAAATCTGCCAGTATCATGATAACTTTAGATGAGACTGACATGAAAGCAAAATAGTATATACCCTGATTAGAGTGCTCCTTCAGAAGCAGATTAACTTTGGTCTGCACTACTTGCTAAACATTTTCCCAAATGAATTGACTTTTGGCAGTTTCGCAAACAGAGAAGACCCAAATCAGATGGTTCCTGTAGGAGTCATCTGATCAATGTCTGCTCTGTTTGCTTAACTCTTTACTCCATAAATACGCCTCCCAGTATGCCCATGCAACTGGATTAAAGCCATGTCAGACGGCTTCTATAGGAGCTGTTTAATCAGGGTCTGCTCTGTTTGTTTATGATATAATGTAGATCTACTTTTTCAGTTGTCATGGCTAAAAATCCAGTAATCATATTCCATTATCAAAAACTCATTTACTTAATATTCATGATGTCATTATGTCTTACATGAAAATTCATAGAGAAAAGGGTTATAAAAAACAAATGGTTAGGGAAATTAGGGTAGATTTAAATGAGATGCTTATCAGTGCTTCTAAAAATATGTCAACCTTGACAAATAGGTATGTCTCTGGAATTGATTGCTTATACAGTGCAAAATTATTTTATATGAAAGTTTTGGCAAATGTATGAAAATTTCATTTAAATGCCTATTAATTATTCTGTATGGCTGTTGCACTTTCCAATGTCATGGTTATGGCTGGTATTCAGATGATTTTTGTCTGTTTAGAAAATAGATGCTCATTGTTGTGGTTTATCTCTATGCTGCATGAATATTCATATAAAAAAATAATGACATCATGAATATTAATTAGATTAATCATTACAATAGCTCATGAACACAGAATTTTGCCCATGGTAAAAACTGTAGAATCATATCTTAATTATATCATAAGCAAACAGAGCAGACCCTAATCAGATGGCTCTTACAGGAGCCATCTGATCTAGGTCTGCTCTGTTTGCATAGGTGTAGAAAGGTGTATTTATGGAGTAAAGGGTTATCTTAGGCAGCTTCAGCTTATTAGGGCTGGTAGTGTAAAATTATCAAATCCCTGCTGACACTTTCTTAATCATACCTTCATGACTAGCTTTGTTTTGCTGACAAGGACAGAATCTGATGGTTTCTGTAACTAAAAACATGAATATTCTAGACCTCTCATAACATTGTACGCTATTAAAAAATATGGTGTTTAAATAACCCTGTCCCTAATCAACATTTATGTGTGAATTGGTCATTTCATGAATTTTCAATGACTTATTAGTCCCCCACCTGGTTGGGAGACTATAGGTTTGCTTGATTTAGTCTGTCCGTCTGTCTGTCCATCTTTCCAAGCAAACATTTGGTGTGTAGGGGGTAAAAGAGACTCAGAGAACAATTATAGCAAACAATAGGTTCAGTCTGTTAGTTCCTAATTCCTTTGTTCTTTAGGGGCTATTCTTTTATTCTTTTTTTTCAACAATCAATAGTTTCTTAACCCTTTGCATGCTAAGTAATTGTGTTGCCATCTGCAAAACATGTCGATCATTGTCTCCCACAACTTTCAAATGTCTCTTCAGATATTTTTCATAAATACACTGTACTATAAGAAAGTCAAACAGTTTATATCCTTGTGAGACGCAGAGTTACTCGGCGTCTCACCTGAATTCAAACTGTTTGCATAGATAATAACAGATGCGCCACTAGCGTGCAAAGAGTCAAGTACAGAGGAAACACTTATTGATCATATGAAAAGAAAACATCTGTCTCTGATTTGAGTCTACCCTGTTTGAAAAGATATGAAAACATGTTTGTTTATATCATTTAAATGGTTAAATGACATGCATATGTATTTGTGTCGCTTTGTATGCTGCTTTTATAATTATAGAGACAAGAAGGCTGATCTTATGTGTTGATCTAGTCATTTTAATTCACTACCCTTCGCTTGTAATTTTGAGAAGAAAACTATTGTAATAGTATTGCAATAGTTTCTAAACTATTGCAATAGTATTGTGATAGTATTTTGACTACACAATACTATCACAATAGTCATTTTGGCCTCAATAGTCACCCCAAATATAATGCATCTTTTGTGATTAAAAACCCCCAAACATATATATTTATATATATAAAAATTCCATTATTCATGGTGCCATTATTTCTTGCATGAATATTCAACAGGGCAAGGCAAGTGTTAAGTCATACAGTAAAGCAGTCAGTCAAAAGTAGCATATTTTATGGTTTTGAATCCTGCATCATTTTTGCTCAGCATTAATTAGTCACCTCTTCTTACAGACCCTTATGTTTATGCCTTTATTGGTGATTTTTAAAAGGATTCACATATCAAGAAGTCAAATCCTGTGAAAGACTAGATGACAGTTTCATGTGTTTTTTCTGCCAGAGTCTGCGTGTCCCAGACTGTTACAGTCAGTATGTCAATGATCTTTCTAACTGCAGAATAAGTCCCTTGAGACTTGCTCTTGCCAACCGCTTGCCAACAACTGCCAGAGACCTGGCACAAAGGGAGGGAAAAAAGATTGAATTTGTGATTTTGCCCAGGAGAATCAGTATAAGTAATATAGATTAATCTTTAGTTTAGTTAAGTTTTTTATGCTTATGAAATGGTTGGATGGTTATTTACTAAATGAATTCTTAGGTACGCCAGATACCTTTACATGTGGATAATCTATCATGTTTGTTTTTTTCGAGTCCCCTGATGTATTACTTATATTAAAACAAAAATCAGATGCAGACCATGTACCAAAAATCTGTATGTACATAATATTCCATTCTGTTCAGAATCCTATTGAGTAGATAATCCCTAGACTTTTGTCAAACCTGTAAGTTAGTGCTGTCAATTGTGTGTCCCTTATTTGAGCCAGGTAGTGGCCTTGTCCTCTTTATGCTCTATGACCACGTGATAGCAGTGACAGTGGTCCTGCTTCAGTACAAAATTAATTGCTTGTCAGGAAACCTACCTGATATCATGACAGTAACGACTGCAGAGGTGACAAATTTATGGCGGATCCATTACATGAATATTTATCCTCCATGTCTTTGACGTAGATAGGGTTATAATTTGTTTAGATAATAAGTGTATTATAAACTTGATAATTTTCCATTGTAGTGATGTGAAATTATTGGTTACAGGCAAATGGTCTGGTTGTTAAGCACAATACTCCATTTTGGAAGACATGGTCAGCCAAGACCAATCTATATAGACCTGTTCTGTCTTGGTTGAAAGTACACCTTGTAGAATGACATTTTTTCCAGAAACAAACTCAGACTTTGCTTACTGTAGCTATTAATCAGGTTGAGCTATTGTGATCACTCACTGTCCAGTGGCAGCCTGTCCTTCCATCTGCCATTTCATTTAAACGTCATCGTCTATGACATCAATGGATGAAAGTTGATGAGATTTGGCAGGGATGTTCTTTGGAAAAATTGTATTCTGTGAAGAATGGTCATTGCCATGGCAACCAATAAGAAAAACTAACAATCTTTGTCTGAAATTGCTGGATCAGTTTCAATGTAACTTGGCTGAAATCATTCTTAAATGAATCTCAAACAATGTTGTTCTGTAAAATCATGGCTGTTGGAGGTGGGACTAGTTCTTATATGGTTTCGAAAAGTATTTAATAATACAACAGAACGATCTAGGCATATGGTATAAACTACACCTTTCATTTTAACATTTCAACCATTCACATAGTCTTCATGGGTATACAACAGAATGTAAAATGAACAACAGTTACTAACATAAGTAAAATATGGTAGATAGGAAAGATCTTATTTCATAAGCAAACAGAGCAGACTCTGATCAGATGACTTGTGTAGGAGATGTCTGATCAGTGTCTTCTCTGCATGTAAAGATGATAAAAAGTGTATCTATCAATAAAAGGTTAAAAAATGTTCTTTCAAACACAGCTACCTGTCATTTGAAACTACTGAGTTAAGGTAGTTTAATGAATTAAAAAGTCTGCAAAAATTGGAGATTTCATGAATGTGGCTCTCTTTTATAGTGTGCTCATATAATACATAAACATGGTAGAACAAAATCTACACTACCAATAAAATGAAAATAGATGGGGCAAAATTCCTCTTTAAAGTGGGGCAAAGTTCCGCGTATGGAAACATAGGATGGGGCATAATTCCGTGTGTGCAAAACCATGATGGGGCAAAGTTCCGCTATGCAGTTTTTAAGGATGGGGCAAAATTCCGCTGGGGCTTTCTTCTGGCTTTCTTCTACTGCCATGGTTTACGTTGTACTCCAGGAATATTCATAATGTGTGTTTGTTTGTGTTTATTAATGTCTGTTTCTGCCAACTATGGGCTAATTGGACACCCCAGAGAGAGGGGAGTGGATACAGAAACCCAGTTTCAATGTCCTACTCTTATTATCAAAAGAGTTACTCTGGTTCTTTTAGATGTAAAGCACCGATACATCAAACCTTAGTTTATAAAGTCTCATCCGAAGCACTTTGGTCCAGCGGGTGATCGAATTGGGACCTTTGGTATTGTAGTCGAGAGCATTAACCACTCGACCACGTTGGCTGGTAATAATGTCATTATGGATATTATTGTACAATTTCTATGTGTTAACCTTCGATGTGTCAACTTTCTCGACATGTCGATCTTCTTTCCAAGTCCCAAATTTTTTCCTTATATATTCTATATAAAATTCCATTTATGTGTTGATCTTACATGAGTCAGTCTTTTCAATAATTATGTGGAACATTTTTGTCAGTCCCATGGTATTGATCCAATGGAATTTCATTTTCAAAAGATTACTAACAATTTTTTTTGTTTTCCATTTCAGAAAGTTATGTAGACCAACACTCCTTAAAAGGTAAGTTTAACCCTTTACTCTATGAATATTCATGTAAGAAATAAGCACATCTGGATTTTTATGCCCCCATTGACGATAGTCATGGGGCATTATGTTTTGCACATGTCCGTCCGTCTGTCTGTCCGTGTGTCATGCTTTTAGGTGCAGTTGGATGTCACAGTTTTTCAAGTGTTATAAGTCAGTTATTTCTACACTTATATACATGAAACTTCACATACACATCAATTACCATCTGTGCTATCATTTGACACCCCACCCATGCTGCCCGCAAGCCCAAGGTCGAGGTCAAATGACTTGGAAATTTTACGTGCAGTTGGTTGTCACATTTACGTGCAGTTTTTTGTCACAGTTTTTTCATTGTCTTATATCTCCCTAACCACTGTAGCTATTGCCATGGAATTGCATATACACATTAAACACCATCCATACTTTCATTGCACACCCAGCCCATGCTGCCCGCAAGCCCAAGGTCAAGGTCAAATGACTTAGGAACTTTACGTGCAGTTGGTTGTCACAGTTTTTTCATAGTCTTATATCTCCCTAACCATGTAGCTATTTGCATGGAATTACATATACATATTAAATACCATCCATACTTTCATTACGCACCGACCCATGCTGCCCGCAAGCCCAAGGTCAAGGTCAAATGACTTAGGAATTTTACGTGCAGTTGGTTGTCACAGTTTTTCATAGTCTTATATCTCACTAACCGCTATAGCTATTGGTATGGAATTGCATATTGTTTTTGTACCGTTTCCTTTTATTATGTCTCCCCCCATATTTATATGGGGGAGACGTAATTGTTTTCGTGAGAGTTGTCTGTCTGTCCATTTATCACACTTTCTTGTCCAGACGATAACTTCAGTATGCCTGATGCCAGTTGATTGAAACTTCATATGGAAAGAGCATAATGAGAGGAAGTGTCTGGCTTCACTAATATTGGAGTTATTGCCCCTTGTAAAAAAAAATCACACTTTTTCATCAGGATGATAACTCCTATATGGCTCATGCCATTGGATTGAAACTTCCTACATGGAAATATCATGATAAGAGGAAGTGCCATGCACGAGGTCCATAACTCTGGCTTCACTAATATTGGAGTTATTGCCCCTTGTAAATTTGTTTCACATTTTTTGTCCGGTTACATGGGTGCTCACAAACTTAATGGCAGGTATTTCAACAGTGACGGTTGCCATGGTTACCCAGTGATGGCCTGTGATTGGTTGAAGTTTGGGTATTTTCCTCATCAGTACCTGTTGTTTGTTTCGTTTGGGGGACATGCTGTAACGGATTCTGTTACAATTAAATCTTGTTCTCATTTATGTTTTTTCACAGTATTGTTGCCCATGCCATGAGGGTGTTTCTAGCATAACACTGACCAATTTACACTGAAGGTCAAGATCACAGGTTGGAATTGAATAAAAGTCTGATAGTTCATGTTCGTTCTGTTTCTTTCACATGACAGAATCTGATGAAACTTTGCACAATTTTGACTATACCACAAGGTATGTTTCATGTAACACCATCCTACCTACTCCTAAGGTCAAGATCACATATGGAGATCAAATGAAAAATATCTTTTTGTACAGCTTGATAGAAATTCACATGAATTTTGCCCAAGCCCAGAAGTGTATCTTATACAACACCTGCCTACCTACTCTTAATGTCAAGGTCACAGGGTGACCTTGAATATATCTGCAAGTAAATGTCAAATCTGTATCCTCCACATGCATTTATAGGTTATATTTAATAACCCATTTGTTATATCCCCACCACCTGTGGTGGGTGCTATATAGGGATCACCTTGTCCGACCGTTGGTCGTCCGTCCGTCTGTCTGTCGAGTTTTCAGGGACATTTGCTTTTTAATTGAAAATTATTTTTGATACCACCTTCAAACTTAATACATATTATAAGACTTAGTGTTATGTGGGGACAGTCTTCGCCATGTTTATAACTCTTGCACAAAATTTGACAGAATTATGCCCCTTTTTAGCCGGATTTTTTTTAGAAAAATCTCGGCTTAAAGTTTGGCGAAAACCAGGCGGGCGGGTGGGTGTGCGTGCGGCATGCCGTCGTTAAGAAAACTTTAACATTGCTTATAACTTCTGAATTACTTATTAATTCTTATTAATTATTACTTCTGAACTACAAACGCTAGGCAATTTATCTTTGGTATGCAGATAGCTTGGGCAAAGGCCTTTCACTTGATACAAGGATATGTGAAATCAGGTCAAGGTCACTATTTCCAAAACTTCGCTGTTGATAACAAAACTTTAACATTGCTTATAACTTCTGAATTACTTAAGCTAGACCATTCATATTTGGTAGATAGCTTGGGTGAAGGCCTTTCACTTGATACAAGGATACATGTAATCAGGTCAAGGTCACTATTTCCAAAACTTTGCCGTTTTTAACAAACTTTAACATTGCTATAACTTCTGAACTACAAATGCTAGGCAATTCGTATTCGGTATATAGATAGCTTGGGTGAAGGCCTTTCACTTGATACAAGGATACATGAAATCAGGTCAAGGTCACTATTTCCAAAACTTTGCCGTTTTTAAAAAACTTTAACATTGCTATAACTTCTGAACTGGCTTTGGTAAAGACCTTTCAGTTGATATAAAGATATTTGAAATCAGGCCAAGGTTAAGGTCACTATTTTGACAAGTTGGCCATCATTGAAAAACTTCAACATTTTTTCTTAATTGCTGAACCTCATATGCTAGACAATTCAGATATGGTACGGAGATAGCTTTGGTGAAGGCGTTTCAGTTGATACAAGGATACATGAAATTTGGTCAAGGTCAAGGTCACTATTTTGAAAACTTGACTGTTTTAACAAACTTTAACATATTACTATAACTTCTGATCCACAAGTGCTAGGCAATTCACCTTTGGTATTCAGATAGCTTTGATAAGGACCTTATGGATGACATAAAGATACCTGAAATCAGGTCAAGGTCACTATTTTGAAACATTGGCTGTCATTAAAATGTTGTTATAACTTCTGAACTACATGGGCTAGACAATTTATATTTGGTATGCAGATAGCTTGGGTGAAGGCCTTTCAGTTGATTCAAGGATACATGAAATTGGGTCACGGTCAACACAAAAAAAATCCGGCTTTAATGTGGTTTCCGCATTGTTTTGCTTGTTATCTTCATATTTTGTCCCAAATCATAGGAACCTCAAAAAGACATTAGTCACTTGTGTATTGCACTAAAATAAAAATGTTTACTCATTTTTAGCCGGATTTTTATGCCCCCAAAGCTAGGCTTTGGCGGCTTATAGTGATCGCACCGTGCGTGGGTGTGTTGGTGGGTGTGTGTACCTTTTGTCCGGAGTATATTTCCTTTGTCACATCAGCTACGGATACCAAATTTGGTGTGTGAGTTCATCTTGGGATGGCGGAGTGGCGCGTACCATTTTCATGTCACTGTGACCTTGACCTTGACCTTTGACCTTGATTTTACAAAAAGCTTGTCTGGAGCATATCTTCTATACCTTACCAGCTACGGATTCCAAATTTGGTGTGTGAATTCATCTTGGGATGGCGGAGTGTCGCGTACCGTTTCCAGGTCACTGTGACCTTGACCTTGACACTTGACCTCGATTTTAAAAAAAGCTTATACCTTACCAGCTACAAAAAGCTTGTCCGGAGTATATCTCCTATACCTTACCAGCTAAGGATTCCAAATTTGGTGTGTGAGTTCATCTTGGGATGGAGGAGTGTAGCGTACCATTTACAGGTCACTGTAAAGCTTGTCAAGTGCATATCTCCTATACCTTACCAGATACGGATTCCAAATTTGGTGTGTGAGATCACCCTGAGATGGCGGAGTGTCGCGTACCATTTTCAGGTCACTGTGACCTTGACCTTTGACCTCGAGTTTACAAAAAGCTTGTCCGGAGCATATCTCCTATACCTTACCAGCTACGGATTCCAAATTTGGTATGTGAGTTCATCTTGGGATGGCGGAGTGTCGCGTACCATTTACAGGTCACTGTGACCTTGACCTTTGACCTCGATTTTACAAAAAGCTAATACCTTACCAGCTGGCAAAAGCTTGTCCAGAGTATATCTCCTATACTTTACCAGCTACGGATTCCAAATTTGGTGTGTGAGTTCATCTTGGGATGGCGGAGTGTCGCGTACCATTTTCAGTTCACTGTGACCTTGACCTTTGACCGATTTTTACAAAAACCTTATCCGGAGTATATCTCCTATACCTTACCAGCTAAGGATTCCAAATTTGGTGTGTGAGTTCATCTTGGGATGGTGGAGTGTCGCGTACCATTTTCAGGTCACTGTGACCTTGACATTGACTTTTGACCTCGATTATACAAAAAGGTTGTCCCGAGCATATCTCCTATACCTTACCAGCTACGGACTCCAAATTTAGCGTGTTAGTTCATCTTGGGATGGCGAAGTGTCGCATACCATTTTCAGGTCACTGTGACCTTGACCTTTGACCTCGATTTTACAAAAAGCTTGTCCGGAGCATATCTCCTATACCTTACCAGCTACGGATTCCAAATTTGGTGTGTGAGTTCATCTTGGGATGGCGGAGTGTCGAGTACCATTTTCAGGTCACTGTGACCTTGACCTTGACCTTTGACCTCGATTTTACAAAAAGCTTGTCCGGAGCATATCTCCTATACCTTAACAGCTACGGATCCCAAATTTGGTGTGTGAGTTGATCTTGGGATGGCGGAGTGTCGTGTACCATTTTTAGGTCACTGTGACCTTGACTTTGACCTTTGACCTCAATTTTACAAAAAGCTTGTCCGGAGCATATCTCCTATACCTTACCAGCTACGGATTCCAAATTTGGTGTACGAGTTCATCTTGGGATGGCGGAGTGTCGCGTACCATTTTCAGGTCACTGTGACCTTGACATTGATCTCGATTTTACAAAAAGCTTATACCTTACCAGCTACAAAAACCTTGTCCGGAGTATATCTCCTATACCTTACCAGCCAAGGATTCCAAATTTGGTGTGTGAGTTCATCTTGGAATGGCGGAGTGTCGCGTTCCATTTTCAGGTCACTGTGACCTTGACCTTGACCTTTGACCTCGATTTTACAAAAAGCTTGTCCGGAGAATATCTCCTATACCTTATCAGCTACGGATTCCAAATTTGACCCTGTGTCTTTTTTTAAAACGCTAAGAATTTACCCAGGATCTGTTTTTAACGTTGACAATCAACCCCAGGGTCCTTTTTAACGTTGAGAATGACCTAGGGTCCTTTCAACCCCGGCTCTTTTCTTAGCTATCATAATCGTCAAAGGTTCTGTTTTTAATGTTAAGAACTGACTCCTGTGTCATTTTTAACAGCATCAAAATTTCATGTAACACCTGCATTACATTGTATTGTTTTTCCGCCAAAATGCATTTCGGTGTCAAACACTTTGGGGGCATTTGTCACCCGTGACGACTCTCTTGTTCAAGAAAAAACTCAGCTTACAGTTTGGCGAAAACTGGGGGCTGGCGCAGACTGGCCAACCGGTGGTCGGCGTGCCGTCGTTAACAAACTTTTAACATTGCTTATAGCTTCTGAATTGTTTCAGCTAGACAATACACATTTGGTATGCAGATAGCTTGGGTGAAGGCCTTTCACTTTATACAAGGATACATGGTCATTATTGCAAAAAAATTAACATTGCTATAACTTCTGAACTACAGATGCTATGCAATTCATCTTCGGTATACAGATGGCTTTGGTTAAGGCCTTTCAGTTGATATAAAGATATTTGAAATTAGGTCAAAGTTAAAGTCACTATTTTGACAAGTTGGCTATCATTGAAAAACTTCAACATTTTGTCTTAACTTCTGAACCATATATGCTAGGCAATTCATATATTTTTATGGAGATAGCTTTGGTGAAGGCCGTTCAGTTGATACAAGCATACATGAAACTGGGTCATGGTCAAGGTCACTATTTTGAAAACTTGGCTGTTTTTAACATTACTGAGAAGTATTTGCTATTGAACCGTCTGTTAGTATGTTAGTGTGTGGGTTAGTATGTTAATTCGTGCAGATTTTGCTTGTCCGGAGCATATCTCATACACTATTTTGGCTAGGATCACCAAATATGGTGTGTGAGTGCATCTTGGAATGGTGAAGTGTCACTTACTATTTACAGGTCATTCTTACCTTGACCTTTGGCTTCATTTACAAAAAAAACTTGTCCGGAGCATACCTCCTACACCCAATCAGCTAGGATCACCAAATATGGTGTGTGAGTTCATCTTGGGATGGCGGAGTGTCGCATACTATTTTCAGGTCCGTGTGAGCTTGACCTTTGACCTCATTTACAAAAAAAGCTTGTCCGGAGCATATCATCTACACTACTTCAGCTAGGATCACCAAATATGGTGTGTGAGTACATCTTGGGATGGCTGAGTGTTGCGTACTATTTATAGGTCAGTGTGACATTGACCTTGACCTTGGACTTCATTTACCAAAACAAAAATTGTCCGGAGCATACCTCCTATACCGAATCCTTTGACCTCATTTTAAAAAAAAAGAAGCTTGTCCGGAGCATATCTCCTACACTACTTCAGCTAGGATCACCAAATAGGGTGTGTGAGTACATCTTGGGATGGCGGATTGTTGCATACTATTTATAGGTCAACGTGACCTTGACCTTGGGCTTTATTTACAAAAAAGCTTGTCCACAGCATATCCCTACACCGAATCAGCTAGGACCACTAAATATGGTGTGTGATTTCATCTTCGGATGGCGGAATGTCGCATAGTTTTTGTAGGTCATGTGGCCCTGACCTTGACCTTTGACCTCAATTACAAAAGTGTTTGTCATTTGGGGTAACTTGAGTTCAAATTCTGGTCATACTATATGCAATCTTAACTTTCATTTTGCAGGTGCATATGCAGGCCTGCTTACAAAACACATTCCATTGTCAGTGCTTTGCTTGGGGGCATTTGTCACTTACTGTGACACATTTCTTGTTGAATTTATATTTGGTACATGTACTGTAATAACCACGAATGGTAGATGTTCAAGACACAATTTTCATGTGTTTAGTGCTGGGCATTGCAGAATTATCTCCCCTTGAACTTTAGTATTTTTTTGGTCATTTTTGCATGAAACATGGGAAGTTGGTGTCGCAAACTACTCCTTCAATTTGGAAGTTATTCAGTTTGTATTTGGTATACATAATAATTGTATTTGGTATACTGTATATAATTATGTCTCCCCCCATATTTATATGGGGGAGACATATTGTTTTCGTGAGAGTTGTCTGTCTGTCTGTCTGTCCGTCTGTCTGTCTGTCTGTCTGTCCGTCTGTCCGTCACACTTTTTGTCCGGAAGATAACTTCAATATGCCTGATGCCAGTTGATTGAAACTTCATATATGGATAGAGCATAATGAGAGGAAGTGTCATGCACAAGGTCCATAACTCTGGCTTCACGAATATAGGAGTTATTGCCCCTTGTAAAAAAAATTCACACTTTTTTGTCCGGACGATAACTCCTATATGACTCATGTCATTGGATTGAAACTTCATATATGGAAAGAGCATAATGAGAGGAAGTGTCATGCCCAAGGTCCATAACTCTGGCTTCACTTATATAGGAGTTATTGCCCTTTGTAAAAAAATTCACACTTTTTTGGCCGGACGATAACTCCTATATGGCTCATGCCATTGGATTGAAACTTCATATATGGAAAGATCATGGCGAGAGGAAGTGTCATGCGCAAGGTCCATAACTCTGGCTTCACTAATATAGGAGTTATTGCCCCTTGTAAAAAAATTCACACTTTTTTGTCCGGACTATAACTCCTATATGGCTCATGCCATTGGATTGAAACTTCATATATGGAAAGAGCATAATAAGAGGAAGTGTCATGCACAAGGTCCATAACTCTGGCTTCACTAATATAGGAGTTATTGCCCCTTGTAAAAAAAATCACACTTTTTTGTCCGGACGATAACTCCTATATGGCTCATGCCATTGGATTGAAACTTCATATATGGAAAGATCATGATGAGAGGAAGTGTCATGCACAAGGTCCATAACTCTGGCTTCACTAATATTGGAGTAATTGCCCTTTTGTAAAAAAAATCACATTTTTTTGTCCGGACGATAACTCCTATATGGCACATGCCATTGGAGTGAAACTTCATACATGGAAAGATCATAATACGAGAAAGTGTCATGCATAAGATCCTTAACTGGGGCTTCAATAAATTTAGAGTTATTGCCCCTTGTACATTTGTTTAACGCTTTCTTGTCCGGACGATAACTCCTACATGGCTCTTGCCATCGTATTGAAACTTCATACATGGAGAGAGCATGATGAGAGAAAGTGTCATGAATAAGGGCCATAACTCTTGCTTCAATACTTTTGGAGTTATTGCCCTTTGTTACATTTTTGGCCGATCAATAATTCCTGTTCGACTGATGCTATTGGAATGACATTTTATTTATGGAAAGGGCATGATGAAAGTAAGTGTCATGCACAAGGGCCATAACGCTGGTATCAATATTTTTGGAGTTATTAGCTGTTATCATTTTGTTTGGAAAGTGCATAATGAGGGGAAGTATCAATTATCAGGTCCATAACATTTTTAGTGATTTCCCTTGACATATTGTTTTTATTAGAGGGGAGACATCCGTTTTTGTGACAAAAACCTCTAGTTATGAATAGTAGATGTGCAAGTCACAGTTTTCATTTGTTTAGTGCTAGCATTGCAGATATATATCTCACCTTGAACTTTGGGTATTTTTTTGTCATTTTGGCATGAAACATGGGGAATTGGTGTTGCAAACTTATCCTTCAATTTAAAAGTTATTGAATTGATACTTGCCATACATAATAACCACGAACAGCAGATATGTAAGACACAATTTTCATATGTTTAGTTGCAGGCATTACAAAATTATCA
This sequence comes from Azorinus chamasolen, assembly GCA_963576725.1. Taxonomy (NCBI): domain Eukaryota; kingdom Metazoa; phylum Mollusca; class Bivalvia; order Cardiida; family Solecurtidae; genus Azorinus; species Azorinus chamasolen. Next base: position 50,375,473 of record OY755235.1, read on the forward strand.
CCCCTTGAACTTTGAGTATTTTTGTGTTTTTGTCCTGTTACATGGGTAGTTGGTGTCACAAACTTGGATTTGCAATCAAAGCTGCTGTGCAGGGGTATTCATCACCTTCAGTGATAGTTCTAGTTTCACATGAAAATAGACATGGCTGCCATAGCAGTGCTAGTTGCTTTCCCTGTATGGCCAGGTGAGCGATTTAGAGCCATTGTGACCCTTTTCATGCCCCCACATAGTGGTGGCATATAGGGTTGCCCTTGTCCGTACGTCCGTACGCACGTCTAGAATAATTTGTCCAGGCTCTTTCTTGGAAAGTATTTGTCCAATCCACACCAAACTTTACACACATGTTTGTGGTCGTTATATCTTGGTCAAGTTTGATAGCCATATAAATCGCCTCAGACATTTAAGAGTTGTGTCCCTTTATTTGCAAAAATGACTTTAAAAATATCTTGTCCGGACTGCTTCTTGGAAAGTTTTTGTCCAAACGTTGTACACATGTTTGTGGCCATTATATCTTGGTCAAGTTCGATAGCCATGTAAATTGCTTTAGTCGTTTAGGAGTTGTGGGCCGTTATTTGCAAAAATGACTTTAAAAATATCTTTTCCGGACTCTTTCTTGGAAAGTATTTGTCCAATCCACACCAAACTTTACACACATGTTTGTTGCCATTATATCTTGGTCAAGTTTGATAGCCATGTAAATTGCTTCAGTCGTTTAGATGTTGTGGCCCTTTATTTGCGAGAATGACTTTAAAAATATCTTGTCCGGACCCTTACTTTCTGTGACAAAAAGTTTGAAGTGGGGGCATCAGTGTCCTATGGACACATTTCTAGTTTATATGTAAATAATGGAAATGAAACATTTTCCCTTCCTTGGTCAGTCCTGGAATTCTGTTTGTTTCCTTTGATTGGAGACAGAGGAAGTGATAAACTTGATGAATGCATTAATGATCCAGCCTTATGATAAGGCAAGCATTCAGTTTTGAACATAAAGATTGTTTAGGAGTGGGAGTTAAATCATTGAATGATAGGTTGAGAGTCTGGCACATTACCTGTTAACCTTTTATGCCATGAATATTCAGGTAAGAAATAACAACATCATGAAAATTAATTGTATTAATTGTTATAATAGCCCATGGACACAGAAAGTTTTGGCCATAGCAGAAAGTGTAGAATCCTATCTATGTAATAACATAAACAAAGAGAGCAGACCCTGATCAGACGGCTTCTACAAGAACTGTTTGATCTGTGTCTGCTCTGTTTGCAAAGCTGTAGAAAGGCATATGTATGGAGTAAAAGGTTACGCTTGACTGGTGGAGCTTTAGGTCATGTTTTGGGATGTAAGATACCATAGTGATAGAGCTAGTAATATATATCAGTTGAAACATTGGTCAGTATAACAAGTACTTTAGGGTCATTTGATATAAGTATAGCAGGTTCATGTGGACTGTGGTCACTTTGCCACAGTTAATAAACTGTCAACCCAGATATTTATCAGGTATGTGGAATGACGTCTTGACCTACTTTATCATATCCTTCACAGGACAGGGGGTAAAGTGATCCACCATTTGCATATATGTATTAACCCTTTCCCTGTTCAGTATTCATGTAAGAAATAATGACATCAAAATATTTATTACCTGAATTGTTATACCGGTACATGTACACATGATTTTTTTGGTACCGGTAGAATCTGTAGTCAGGGTCCATGCTTATAAAGCTTTTTAGTTGAGTCTGAGTTCGTTCTCAAGCTTTTGATTGGTCAGATTTGAGTTCTCAAGCTTTTGATTGGTCAGATTTGAGCCAAAGCCAAAAGCTCAAATCTGACCAATCAAAAACTTGAGAACAAACTCAGACTCAACTAAAAGTTTTATAAGCATGGACCCTGATCTACTAATTATATAGTTTCATAGGCAAACAGAGTAGACCCTGATCAGATGGCTCCTAAAGGAGCTGTTTGATCTGGGTCTATTCTGTTTGCAAATGCATGAAAACGTGTTTGTATGAAGGAATGGGGTTAAGCTAAATGAACACCTCAGTTTAGATGAAATTGCATCTTCTTACAAGAATCAAAAGTATTTTTCTGTCCGTCTTTATCTTTCGATTTATTCCAGTACAAGTTTCATATTACTCTTTTATTAACCCTTTCCCTGTTGAATATTCATGTAAGAAATAATAACATCAGGAATATTAATTAGCTGAATGTTTACAATAGCTTATGTTTATAAACATATTTTGGTAGTGGTAGAAACTGTAGTCAGATCTGTTATAATTTCATAAGCAGACAGAGCAGACCCTGATCCGATGATTCCTACAGGAGCTGTCTGATCTGGGTGTACTCTGTTTGCAAAGGGGTGTAAAAGCATTATTATAAAAGAAAGGGTCCGGCTGCACATTTGCTGCTTGAGAACAAGAACAGTCAAAACATTATCAGTATTTCCTCTCTGAATACTCATGGAGTTAAGGGTTAAATCCAAAGGGAAGGGGAGACATCTGGTTTAGTGGACTAAAACAATTCTTACTAGTTAGTTCAGTTTTTATACTGACACATGAACAGAGGAATTTTTGGCCATGGCAGAAACTGTATAAGCATAATTAGATCAGACTGCTCCTATAGAAATGATTTGTACTGGGTCTACTCTTTTTGCAAAGGCATAGGAAGGCATATTTAAGGAGTAAGGGGTTGAAAATACTGTAGAATATCCACATGTAGAATTTAAAGCAAATGATCATGACAGCTTACTTTGAATGTGAACACTAAATTACATGATGTGCAGTTGGGATTTTGAATTTTGGTAGACATACTGAGGAATGGATAAAGCTCAGAGGTGCTACATGACAGTTTGAAGCTGTTTCTTAACTGTTATAATGATGAATTTTCAAATGGACTGTGCCAAAATTCAAACAGGTCAAGTTTACCGTGATTATCAGGGATTTGTTTTAAAGAAAAGTTTAAATTGACTCACTGTGCAGACTCTGATGTGGAAGCTCCTATAGGAGCCATCTCATGTGGATCGACACTGTTTGCAAAGAACAGTAGCCACTTGTTTCCCTGCACTGAAAGGGTTAATGTCGCTGTTGACATTAGACCAATTATCATTGTACTAGCCCTTTAGGTCAAAGGTTGCCCATAAACCTAGCATGTCTTTTGATTTCTGAGGCTGTGAAACACTCCAGCATAGGTGTTAGTGGATTACTTTAAATGATATGTTTGTTCTTGTTGAATAGGTTTGGTGTGATTTAAGTAATCATTTGACACTTGAAAAACTGACAATAATGTTTGGACAAAAGTGGTGCTCGGATGTTTGTGTCTCTCAGGTTGTATTCCAAGTTGTTCTTTCAATTACTTTGGATAAATAAACTTTAGCCATCGGAAAAATATTTTTAGTTGCATGCTGATAATAATATTGCTAAAATAGTTTAAAAGATTAAGACAATGAATGTCCCTTGAGAAATGGTTAGTGGCATTAGCAAGATTCTGATCAAGGTTAATTGTTTGCAAAACCCAGTCATGTTTGAGTCAGCTGGGTAACGGAATATCTTGAGTGTTAGATAGTTTTGTTGTTGTATTTTGATAATCACACTGAAGAATAAGAATGGAAGGGTTAAATTGAATGAATAGGGGTTACTGTAAGAGATTAGATTGATATGTTTGAGCTGTAAGGCAGTATAAGATACTAGAGTAAGTCTTGTGTAAAAGATTTAGTTACTGTTAATACCCTTATACTGTCAGGTGTGACCTGATATCCAGTTGCAAATAGCTTGAATCCAGATGAGATTCTGAGTAACTCCTCATCTAATCAGGATCTAAACTGTTTGAAACTCTGTGAGCTTGTTGTAGGTAATAATTGTTACAATCTGGAATTGAAGCAGACATCATTTTTTTGCAGTGGATAATTGTTAACTATGAGCATGCTTTGGAGCTATGGATGAATTTATAGAACAAATGATCAAGATGAAACAAGTACTGTGATGTCTCTTCAGGATTTGATACTAATTTTTAAGTGGGGGCTTGTTCAATATTCATATAAGAAATAATGACCTCATGAATATTCATTGGCTAAATGTTTATAATGAAATTTTTCAAGGGAATTTTTGGTTTTGACAAAAACTTAAGAATCAGATCTACATGTATATCATGTCATAAGCAAGCAGAGCAGACCCTGATCAGATGACTCCTACAGGAGCTGTCTGATCTGGGTCTACTCTGTTTGCAAGTGTGTGAAAAGGCATTTATATAAGTGAAAGGGTAACAAGAGTTTGCTGTAGACAACATTTTGTTTTTGCAGAAAAAGGCTGATAGAGTGCAAAAAGTTAAACCTGCACTCTAATCCTTAATATGGCATTAACCCTTCATCAGCAAAGTAAATGTCTGGAAAATCTGTCCACTACTTAAGTTTTTGAAGTAATTATTTGTTAATATTCTTTATGCAATGGTCTGAGTGTATCAAACAGTTAAGATACATTATAAGGCAGCGTATCACTTAGTGTCTCATGGCTTTTGTACAGAATGTCACAAATTCACTAAAGAGTTTACCAAAGGGTAGCTTTATATGGAGTTGATCTTAAGCTTGTCTGAATCATACGATCGGTCTGTTATCTGATTGACACAAATTAAGCTGGATAGATCAATCGGCCATCAGATTTTCACGTTTTAAACACGTGCTAAAGAATCGGTAAAGGTATTAACTTTTCTCTGGCTATAAAAAAAAGATTTGCTTAACCCTTTACTTCATAGATATGCCTTTCTATAATGCCTTTGCAGACAGGGTAGACCCAGATCAGAGAGATATTGTAGGAGCCATCTGAACAGGGTCTTGTGAAATGATCTAATTCTGATGCTACAGTTTTTGATGAAGCAAAATTTTACATTAACATTAGATATTCAGCTAATAAATATTCATGATGTTATTTTTTCTTACATGAATATTCACTTCATTTATAAACATGATGTGATTCACTGAATTATTATTAAAAGTTTTAACAGTTTTGATCTAGATCATGCTGAAACCACGTTACATGGTGCCTGTTCTTGTTACAAGCTGTTTTCAAATGTCAGTCAGTCATGCAACAATTAACAGGAGAGGGGTAAACATGTATGGATCTGTTTGAGAAATATTGTGTTCCTGCAAAGACCCTGAAGGCTGTGTGATGACAATTTCAAGATTTCAAGAATTAAAACCATGAATGAATCTCAATTTTTTGTGATAGAAAACTATTTCACTTTTTTTTAGTACCGATGTTGTTGGCTTGACCTAGTTGTCTTAACCCTTTCCCTGTTGAATATTCATGTAAGAAATTATGACAACATGATTATTTATTAGCTGAATTTTGCTCATGAAAGCTTGGTTTTGGTAGAATCTGTAGTCTAAGTCAGATCTATAGTACTTTAATAAGCAAACAGCAGAACCTGATCAGACAGCTCTTGCAGGAACTTTCTGATCTGGGTCTACTATGTTTGCAATTTAAGGTATGTAAAAGGGTTTATATGAGGGAAAGGGTTAACATGGGCACGCTGCCCAATGTGTTTAACCTCCTGTTTGTCTCGGGGTCAAACTTTTTGCTTTCATGAATTTTAACATAATTTGGCTTATGTCTTGTGCAGCAGTAATATTCATCACCTATGGTCGAAATAACCTACACATGTTTATTGCATTTTGGGCATGTAGCTTGAGTTTGTTAGTGAGTAGTTCTTTTGCTTTTTCTGAAGGAAAGTTGTTGAAAATACAATTTCCATGCATTTACTATACTGATGTACAGTCGAACTTCGATAACTCGAACACCCTCGAGACGTAATCAGAAGTTCGAGCGAAGGGAAGTTCGGGAGAACGAAGGCTTGCTAGGTTGTCTGTACTGTATGGACCATTAGCCATTTCCGGCGATATTGGGAGAGTCAATAGCAGAGTGAAAACTGGTGTAATCTTCATAAACACTGTCAAAATGTGTATTATTATATAAATAAGTTTAGTATAAGTTTCATTTTTTCTGCATTAAATACAAAGAAGAACTGTTGCTTTCTGCTCCCCGAAGATCGATCTCAGCACACATGCGTGAAAGAAAACTCAATAAGCATTACATCTTACAGAGTTGTCTTTCTTCTTCAAATTTATATTTGTAACGATAGGCCATAGGATTGGTCAGCACCATGCCTAATTGTGCATATCTTAAGCCTGTTCAGGTTTGATGAATTTCTGCAGTTATATATAATAGGACTTTGAAATTTTGACATGGAACATTTTGTCCGCGCGGTTTCTCCAAAACCTTTGGTCAGATTTTCATGAATTCTTAGGATTGATCAGCACTATGCGTAGTTGTGCATATTGTATTACTGTTCTGGTTCAATGATTTTTGGCAGAGTTATGGGACTTTGGAAACATTTTCCACCCTGGGTGTGGAGATGGGGGAAGACATTAGTTTTTGTATCAAAAAACAATTATTCTAGTTATTCAAATGGTTAAAGGATCAATTGTTATTGACCTATGTGACAGTTAGTGAGAATGTTTTGTGTTAGCCATACATACATTTAAAACATTCATACCATACTATCTCTAATAAATGCTACCAGGGGCATTACATTTGTCAAAGGGAGCTACTGGCATTTTGAACACAGGTAGTTGCTTAATGCAGAATGAAAGCAATGCAGAAAGTTTCTATTTTAATCCCCTTCAATGACATCTCTAGTTTACTAGTGATAGGAATCAGACTTTTTGAGTTATCGGTAGTAGTTCATGTAAGGTGTAGCATTTAAAGTAATTACCTTCTGTAAATTGTTTTGTGCTTCAAAGTTTCCCAGTTCCCACTTTCGTCAACTATTCTATCAATTTATGGTTCAAGGCAAAGGTGAAATAAAGTCCTAAGAGTCATTCAATAAGATAATCATATGTGAAATTAAATTGCCTTTTTTAGAAGGTAGAATTTTGAAAATCATAGATGTGTGGGAGGTTGTTTGCGAAACACATCTGAATTGTCCAAGAACCAAGAATGTACAGCATTAAGCTTGTACAGAAGTCTGTATTGTTTTATTTTTTCCCTCTGTTTATGAAACTTGTGACATTTAACAGGTCTACATCTGCATCTGCTGTACATTGGGAAAAACACTCATTTCCTTGTAATTATGCAGGTTAGTACTCCCAAAGGTAGAAATCTCTGCATTTGTTTTTAGTGAGATAAAGTGGTATTTGCAAAATAAATGCCAGCTCCGGTCAGACAGGTGCATGACTTTAACCTGGTATAATTATTGACATTCCTAGATAAAGCAGGAAACAGCAGTCTGTAAAACAAATGATGAAGCTTTGTGGAAGAGCACAGGTTTCATGGAAGAAATCTCAGAATTTGTGTTTAACCCTTTCTATGCTGAATTGTCAGAATGGAATAGCCCATCAGTGTTCAACTATGGAGTCCTATAGAATGAAAGGTTTAAACTTGCTACTGGATTTGGAAGGACAAACAGTGGAGACCATGATCAGAAGGCTCCTCTAAGACCCCTCTGATCTGGGTCTACACTGTTTGCAAATGACAGTTAAAAATAGTTAAAAACGGTAATAATTTCATTCTGGGACATCATGCATTAGCTCTTTGGTTGGTTCATCCAGTGTCAGGATAATGTGACTTGCTTGAAATTTACCCTTTACTTCATGGATAGTCATGTAAGAAATAATGACTTTATGAGCATTATTATACCCCCACAAACGAAGTTTTGGGGGGTATACTGGAGTCACTATGTCCGTTCGTCCGTCAGTCCGTCTGGCTTGTCCGGATCATAACTTCCAAAGTATAAATTTATTGACTTCAAACTTCATATACAGATAGATCACATTGACTGCAAGTGCAGTGCACAAGGCTCATAACTCTGTCTGCAGTATTTTTGGAGTTATTGCCCTTTGTTATTTTTCTCAAAATCGGGCTTGTCCGGATCATAACTTTCAAAGTATAAAAGCTAGGGACTTCAAACTTCATATACAGATAGAACACATTGGCCACAAGTGCAGTGCACATTTAGGTCCATAACTCTGTCTTCAGTATTTTTGGAGTTATTGCCCTTTGTTATTTTTGTCAAAATCTGGCTTGTTTTAATAAAAAAAAAAAAATTCCGGAGCTTTTCTCTGTCATACCTAAACAAAACATTTTTAAATTTTGCAGTATTGTTGAACACAATTTGAAGTTCTGCACCTGCGGTAAAGGTTTTGAATGAATGATCTCCCTTTTTGTAATTTAACAAATGAAAATTTAGCCGTCGGGAGCTTTATTTCTTTAACCCCATCTCTGTGTCAGATGTGCTAGTGGGGGTATTAATCACCTTTAGTGGTACATGTAGTTCTAGTTTGTTATAATGGCATTTTGGCCTGGTCAGAAACTGGAGATTCAGTTTTGTATTATACCACAAGCATCCGGACCAGACCCTGATCAAACAGAAACTGGAGATTCAGTTTTGTATTATACCACAAGCATCCGGACCAGACCCTGATCAAACTGCTGATAAAGGAGCGATCTGATCTAGGTCTTCCCAGTGTTTGCAAAGGCATAAATATGTGCAAATTTTACCTTTTCATAGTGAATGGACTTTGTCAAATTTGATTTGAATTTTCAAAATGGAATTTTCCATCATTGTTCAACGTAAAGGGTTTCTCGGGAAATCTCACAGAGCATAATTATCATAGTGACTCTTGACAAGTTTTGGAACAGTCTTAGTTTATTACAAACAACTCCTATGATATTTATATTGAGTTGCTATCATAGTTTTAAGGTATTCAGTGAGTTGAAGAGCACACAGATGGCTTAGGGTGATAAATGATGGCTGATTTATTGACTTAATTGTACAAACAGTACATAGTGTCCAAATTCTTAATTCTCTTGAATGTGGGGAAACAAGTTTACTGGTATTTGCAAACAGTGTAGATCTAGATCAGTGAGGACTCTTAGAGGAACTCTCTTGTCATGGTCAGCACTGTTTGTCATTCAAAAATTCCCTTGCAGACTATAGCCTTTAAAACTGAACAGACTTGCTTTGCAAATCAGCATTCAAAGGATTAAATCTCCAAGTACTACACTTGTAGTATTGATACTCATAGCATTTTCATTACCTGACATTTGTTGATTTAGGATTCTGTGGACAATAGGTTAAATCTGACAAGGTCATTTAACTCTTTCTGTCATACAAACACCTTTTTACACCTTTGCAAATAGAGTAGACCTAGTTCAGACACTCCCTGTAGGCTCTATTTGCTTATGATTATAATAAGAAGAAGGGAGACATAGTTATTGTTTCAGTGTGAATAATTCTTCTTCTGGTTCTTAGATATTTGACATGTTGATATATCATAATGAGATGAAGTGTTTTGTACCATGCTGAACTTCATGTGACCTTGACCTTTGACCTCAAGGTCAAATTTATGTACCTTATAATATGTAACTTTTGTCTGTGCCAAAACTTTTTATGCCGCCGTTGACAATAGTCAGGGGGCATTATATTTTTTGCACCTGTCAGTCCGTCTCTGTGTGTGTGTGTGACGCTTGTCTGTCTTTGTGTCACGCTTGTATGTGCAGTTAGTTGTCAGTTTATTCATTGTCAAGCACCACCAAGGGGGCATCGCTGTGTCTTACAGACACAATTTTCTAGTTTATTTTTTGACTTAGGCCTTGGATATTTGACATGTGAATGTATCATGATGAGGCCCAGTGTCTCATACCATAATAAGCTTCACTTGACCTTGACCTTTGATCTCAAGGTCAAATTTGTGTACCTTAAATAGGTAACTTGTCTGTGCCAGAATTTTTTTGTTCTTGATATTTGACATGTGAATGTGTCATGATGAGGCTCAGTATCTCATACCATGATGGCCTTCATGTGACCTTGACCTTTGACTCGAAGGCCAAATTGATGTTGGAAAGCTATTGTCCATGCCAAAACTTTTTTCGCTACATTTTCTTGAAAATTCACCAAATTGAATTGACATGCTTTGGAACTGTGCACAACATATCTTGGAATTTTGCAAACCTTGAGTGGAGGCTGTTTTGCAGAAGTATATTATTAATCACGTTAAATATAGGGTCTCAGTTGAATAGTCATGAAGTGAAGTGTTAATGTAGACTAAGACTTGTTGCAATAATCAGATGTCTCCTATAGGAGCTGTCTGATCAGGGTCAGTGCTCGGTTTGCTTATGATATAATATAAATCTGGTTTTGCAGTTTCTGATTTAACAAAACTTTCATGTGTTTATTTGCCATTCTAAAAATTATTCTACAATATAATCAAAGCCTTAATATGACAGAGTTACCCCTCTAAAATTCTCAAAGTGCATGTGGTGATCTTGTTTACGTTGGTCAGTTTTTACACACATGTCAAGGCCACATCCTGGTCAACCTTTAGTTTAAAAAAGGGAATGATTTTAAAAACAGGTCACTGAACTGCTTACAAATGGATTTCAAATGATTACAGTCATTATTTTCAATGCCTGATTTGCTTGAGCTCAGAAACTACAATAATTGGACATAAGGAATTAAAACATTCTTATTTAACCCTTTATTCCATGCAAGAAATCATGGCATATTATGAACATCAATTAACTGATTTTGTATAATGGCACTAATTAGCACAAGAAATTTCTATTATAAAAGAAACAGTAGAATCGGATCTAGATTATGATAAATTCTATCATAATTAAACAGAACAGACCCAGTTCAGATGGCTGCTATTGGAGCTCTCTGATCTGGATTTACTCTGTTTACATAGTAAAAAGGCCTATCTATGGAGCAAAGGGTTGAATACTTTGAATAAAAACAAAAAAGGATTTATGACATGTTTATTAAGTGAATTTCTTGCTTGTTAAACCTGTACTAAATTTGGACTTGTTAAACCAGTACAAAATTTGGACTTCTTCCACTGTCCAAGATCTGGTGAATTTATTAAGGTGCTCTCTCGATCCAGGCCAGGCGTTATAAATGTAGGGTATTATTCTGAAGGACATTTTTTACAGGCATTCTAAAGGGTAAACAGTAGCACTTGATTAGAACGCTGATAAAATACTCCTGCTCAAGCTCATTTCTTATAACCCTTTCCCTCATAACATTTTTTCACGCATTTACAAACAGAGAAGACCCAGATCAGATGGCTCCTGTAGGAGCCATCTGATCAGGATCTGTTCTGTTTGTTGACGAAATTATATTGATCTGATCTTACAGTTTTTATGTGCCCGTTTGAAAAAAATGGAACGTATTATGGAATGGCGCTGTCTGTTTGTCAATCTGTAACATCTCTAACTCAAGTTCCGCTTGGTGGATCCTTCCCAAATTTAAACACAATGTTTATCTGGACATGCTACAGTAGCATGCCCAGTCCCGGTACATATATCCAAGGTCAAGGTCACACAATTGGACTTCGAATTTGCGTTTAGCATTTGCATTAAGCAAAAATGTTAACCTCAATTCATGTGGAAGTCCACTTATTTACATAACCCTTTGCGATAAAGCTTTGAAACTTGGAACACTTGTTCACCATCACAACCTTCACGTGTAGGCAAACGTACATAAATTTGAGATAAAGCCTTGAAACTTGGTTGCATAACGAATTGGACTTAGAATTTGCATTTAGCATTTGCGTTTAGCAAATATGTTAACCTCAGTTTATGTTGAACAAGACCTCGACAGGCGTATATTGTGCCCACTGGCACTCTTGTTGACTAAGCCAAAAATTATCTTATAAATTTCAAGTTAATGAATACTCATGAAATGATCAGTTAATGCATAAATGTTCTCTAGGGTTAGGGGTCTTTCAAGTTAAGGTTCATTTTTTTGTTATGTAATCATCAATCAATCTGTTGGATATGCATAAATAATTGGCATCATATATCTGTTATGAGTTGGGTAGAGTCACAGGTATTGGGTACTGGCTACTTTAGTATGTTGTAGATACACCCTTAGATTATGAAACATGGAAACTAACCCTGCCAGAATATTTCAGATCCTTTTCAGTTTGATGCCAGCTTATATCATGTAAATAAAACATCCAGTCTACTATACTTGCCTTAGGGTTTCATTATACTCCTCTTTTATTCTATTGTTTATATGTCATAATGTGTATAAAGCAAAGTAAAGTAAAGAGTTGAGCAGATCGTTGCACTAAATAGATCGTATAGCTGCAGTGTATCATCATAGGAAGCCCAAAAAAACCCACCGCTTTATTTTTAACTCGCCTGAGCATGAAGTGCTATTGTGATAGTGCTATCTGCCGTGGTCCATGGTCAACAATTTACTTCCACATCAGTTCTCTAAAGCACCTGAGCAAATTGTGACCAAAATTAACAGAAATTATCCTTGTGAGATCCTCTTTTCTTTTTGTTCAAAAGAATTTAAATTAAGCATGTAGGACTCTGGTTGCAATGGCAACCAAATGGAAAAAATATCTTGAGTGAAACACCAGGCTAGATTTCAATATTATCTTTAGGTGGCCCGTTACGAAAATTGTTCAAATCACCGTGATTCGCTGAAAACAAGGTCACTAGAGGCTGGGCCAATTTTACTCCTATGACCATAGTGAAAATTAAAAAAAAAGTACTTGAAATCAACAGATTGCAGTATAAACTTGCAGGAAGGTTCCATCTTGCCAAATTGTTCAAGCCACTGTATTCAAAGTATTGTTGTTCTTTAAAAAGCATGGCTGTCAGAGGCAGGACTAATTTTGCTTATAAGCCTATTATAAACATTCCAACAACATGGCTGCCAGGGTGGTATTCAAAAATCTTCTGAAACCTTTTGATGGATATCTATAAAACTTGCAGGAACTTTCATTAAGTGATATATTACCAAAGATGTGTATATATTCTAAACAATCATTTGACAATTTTTTTTAATGTTCTTATAATACAACAGATCTATAAATTACATGTTGACTGAAATGAGCCATTCAGTGCAGCATGGCCATCTTTTTGTAAAGGACGCTAGCCTTGATGTCCTTTGTTTGTATATATTGTAAATACTCATGTGATATTAATATATATTTTCATGTGAACTAGACAATGTACTTATGTATAAGTCTTAATAAAATATCTGTTCTGTTCTGTTTTGTATTATCTCATTTACTTGTTTTGTGATAATGGTGTAAATCAGATTTTTAGTCCGATTTTTCAAGAAAATCTCTGCTTATAGTTCGGCGAAAACCCGTCGGGCGCGTGGGTGGGCAGCGTGCCATCGTTAACAAAACTTTAACATTGCTTATAACTTCTGAATTACTTAAGCTAGACCATTCATATTTGTTGCAGATAGCTTTGGTGAAGGCCTTTCACTTGATACAAGGATATATGAAATCAGGTCAAGGTCACTATGTCCAAAACTTTGCCATTTTTAACAAACTTTAACATTGCTATAACTACTGAACTACAAATGCTAGGTAATTCATCTTTGGTATACAGATAACTTGGGTGAAGGCCTTTCACTTGATACAATGATACATGAAATCAGGTCACGGTCAAGGTCACTATCTCAAAAACTTTGCCGACGTTAACAAAACTTTAACATTGCTTATAACTTCTGAATTACTTAAGCTAGACCATTCTTATTTGGTATACAGATAGCTTGGGTGAAGGCCTTTCACATGATACAAGAATACATGAAATCAGGTCAAGGTCACTATTTCCAAAACTTTGCCATTTTTAACCAACTTCAACATTGCTTATAACTTCTGAATTACTTAAGCTAGACCATCCATATTTGGTATGCAGATAGCTTGGGTGAAGGCCTTTCACTTGATACAAGGATATATGAAATCAGGTCAATGTCAAGGTCACAATTTCGAAAATGTTGCCGTTTTTTTACAAACTTTAGCATTGCTATAACTTGTGAACTATAAATGCTAGGCAATTCATCTTTGGTATACAAACGGTTTGGTAAAGGCCTTTCAATTGATATAAAGATATTTGAAATTAGGTCAAGGTCAAGGTCACTATTTTGACAAGTTGGCCATCATTGAAAAACTTCAACATGTTTTCTTAACTGCTGAATACGCTAGACAATTCATATATGGTATGGAGATAGCTTTGGTGAAGGCCTTTCAGTTGATACAAGGATACATGAAATTGGGTCAAGGTCACTATTTTGAAAACTTGACTGTTTTAACAAACTTTAACATTTTGCTATAACTTCTGATCCATGAGTGCTAGGCAATTCACCTTTGGTATTCAGATAGCTTTGGTAAGGACCTTACGGGTGACATAAAGATACCTGAAATCAGGTCAAGGTCACTATTTTGAAACATTGGCTGTCATTAAAATGTTGTTATAACTTCTGAACTACATGGGCTAGACAATTTATATTTGGTATGCAGATACCTAGGGTGAAGGCCTTTCAGTTGATCCTTAGCACACTATGCTGAACATCGCTAGGAACCAGACAACAAAACAACAGACTCCTCTTTTTAGCTCACCAGAGCACAAAGTGCTCAGGGTGAGCTTTTGTGATCGCCTGATGTCTGTCATCTGTCGGCGTTTGTTGTGCGTTGTGCGTCGTCAACAATTTGAACCTTTAAAAGTCTTCTCCTCTGAATCTACAGGGTTCTCAGCTTTCATCTTTGGCACATAGCATCACCTATAGGTCCTCTACAAAAGTTATATAAATTATGTCCCTGGAGTCAAAATTGGCCCCGCCACGGTCCCAGGGGTGACCAGTTTTCTCTAGCTGACTGTTGTTTTCTGTACAAGTAGCAGAATGCTGGGTTCACTTAGGTTAGGCATGGGGAAAACTTTAAAAATCTTCTTGTCAAAAACTACATGTCACAGAGCTTAGATATTTGGTGTATAGATTTACTTAGTATACCTTATTGAAATTGGTTAATATCATAGTTCTGAGGTTAAAATTGGCCCTGCCCTGTTGGTTATACTTTAAAATAGACTTTTACACTATAAAGGTTCCCCTGAGCTAGAAGGACCCCAGATACTCAGTCTGTCTTACGCAATCACTGGATAGGTCAAGTTCCTGGTCAAAACTCTATGAAGTTGTCTGCTTCAGAATTAGTGTCTGTTTGTTCACACTGTTTTTAACCCATTCCCTCATAGGCTATTTTCAGATCCTACCTCTTTGAATAAATCTACTGATAAGGAGCATTAATTAGAGAAAAGGAAAATTTCAGAATTGTGTAGATTTGAAACCATTGTGATAAATAGAGCATTTACTCCTATGGAGCAAATGCTCTATTTATCACAATGGTTTCATAAAGTGACTATTACAGAGGCGTAGAAAGGCGTTTTTATGGAGGAAAGGGTTAATGCATATCAATCTTACAATTAACTCATGTACAAACCACATATGAAGTTACATACAGGTATGCGTCAGATCAGAATCCAAACTGTGTGCTAATTTCAGTCAAGTCATGCTAAGAAATAAAGCCCCACCCCAGGGGTGGCCAGTTTTCTATAGAACATAGTGAAAACTTTGAAAATCTTCTCCTGATTGTCTGGTGAGCGATATCAGGGCCATCATGGCCCTCTTGTTCTATAAGATTGTCAACTGCCAAGTAGATATCGATATGAACACCTATCTACAGCCTTACACTAGGCATTCCAGACACTTTCATCAGCAGGCCTATCACTTAAGGTTTTTAGGTTGCACCTTCACTAGCACATCATGTCTCTAGTTCTAAGGTGCACTGAGTAGCTTAAGACTACTGGCATTTCTTTCCTTTTTAACATCCATGCATGGCCACAATATTCAGTTTTTTTAATGCTAGCCATTATAGAAGAAGAAAAGAAGAAGGATACATGAAATTGGGTCAAGGTCAACACAAAAAATCGAGCTTTAATGCGGTTTCCGCATTTTTTTTTTGCTTGTCAAAATTCAATCTATGAGTTTGTCTACCAAAATGCTATCAGAGTATCAAATGGTTTAGACCCTAATGAGACATAGGGTTACTTGGTGTCTCCTGGATCCAAACTGTTTTCAAAGGTAATCACCAGGATCCATCAATAACTCGCTAAACTGGGAAATTCAATAAAATCCTGATATCTACAACACCTTAGTCATGCCCTGATTAGATTTTGTTTTACTAAGCTAAATCAGACCGTTTGTCATTTTATTTATGCATTTTACTGTATAAATTTTAATTTAAAATACAGTGAATGCTGAAGAACTCTGAGGTTAATTAATAAGTGAATAAATTTTGTCAATAATTATTACTGAGTATCATGCATGTGAGGAAAACCTATTAACTCCAGTGAATGTCACTTGATGGTAATTTAATTGGCAGGGCTGTAATTGTAAGAGTGCATTAATAAAGAGTTGTTCACATATTGATAAAATTAAGTGTTCTCAACCCTTTGAATGTGTTAAATTAGCTAACTAGCATTTGTAAACAGTGTAGAGCCAGAGACAGGGCTGCTGGAGGAACCCCCTTTGATCATTGTCGATTGTTTGCTTTTCATAAATTGAAATCTTGTCAGCACATTAGTATCCCTTTTTAGCTGATCTTGCACAAAGTACCAAGGTGAGCAATCGGGATCGTCCTGTGTCTCAGTCAGTCATGCATCTCTTAAAATACTGCTTCCAAAACTGAAATATCTTTGTGGCTTTTTGCTCACCAAGCACAAAGTGCCAAGGTGAGGTTTTTGGATAGTCATATGTCCATAGCTCATGTGGTGGCTTCAACAATATCTTTAAACAATGTCTCCACCTAAACTGCTGAATGGAATTTGGCAAAACTACAGAAGAGTCCTCAGTCAGAGTTATACAAATGATTTGGATCCATTGCATAATTATGTCTCCCCCCATATTTATATGGGGGAGACATATTGTTTTCGTGAGAGTTGTCTGTCTATCCGTCCGTCTGTCCGTCTGTCCGCACTCACCAAAGGGTAGTTGTGTGACTTTTTCTAACTAGTCGCACAAGTAAAATCATTAACCTGGCCATCTCTTGTGACATTAACCTGGCCATTTCTTGTGACATTAACCTGGCCAGTTGTGGGACATAGGGTTAGGGTTAACTTCCAGATCATTCTATTCCAAAGTTAGAGCCAAAAATAGTTTTACTTGTGGGACTAGTCCCACAAGAAAAGATCAAAGGAAAAAGTCACACAACTACCCATTTGTTAGTGCGTCCGTGTGTCCGTCTGTCTGTCACACTTTTTGTCCGGACGATAACTTCAATATGCCTGATGCCAGTTGATTGAAACTTCATATATGGAAAGAGCATAATGAGAGGAAGTGTCATGCACAAGGTCCATAACTCTGGCTTCACTAATATTGGAGTTATTGCCCTTTGTAAAAAAAAATCACACTTTTTTGTCCGGACGATAACTCCTATATGGCTCATGCCATTGGATTGAAACTTCATATATGGAAAGATCATGACGAGAGGAAGTGTCATGCACAAGGTCCATAACTCTGGCTTCACTAATATTGGAGTTATTGCCCTTTGTAAAAAATATCATAATTTTTTGTCCGGACGATAACTTCAATATGCCTGATGCCAGTTGATTGAAACTTCATATATGGAAAGAGCATAATGAGAGGAAGTGTCATGCACAAGGTCCATAACTCTGGCTTCACTAATATTGGAGTTATTGCATTTTGTAAAAAAAAATCACACTTTTTTGTCCGGACGATAACTCCTATATGGCTCATGCCATTGGATTGAAACTTCATATATGGAAAGATCATGACGAGAGGAAGTGTCATGCACAAGGTCCATAACTCTGGCTTCACTAATATTGGAGTTATTGCCCTTTGTAAAAAAATCACAATTTTTTGTCCGGATGATTACTCCTATGTGACACATGCCATTGGAGTGAAACTTCATACATGTAACGATCATGATAAGAGAAAGTGTCATGCATAAGATCCTTAACTCGAGCTTCAATAAATTTTAGAGTTATTGCCCCTTGTACATTTGTTTAATTCTTTCTTGTCCGGACGATAACTCCTACATGGCTCTTGCCATCGTATTGAAACTTCATACATGGAAAGAGCATGAAGAGAGAAAGTGTCATGAACAAGGGCCATAATTCTGGCTTCAATAATTTTGGAGTTATTGCCCTTTGTTACATTTTTTGGCCGATCAATAACTCCTGTTCGACTGATGCTATTGGAATGACATTTTATTTTTGGAAAGAGCATGATGAAAGTAAGTGTCATGCACAAGGGCCATAAATCTGGTATCAGTATTTTTGGAGTTATTAGCTGTTATCATTTTCTTCTTGAAAAATGTAGTGTGGAAAACGCATAATGAGGGGAAGTATCATTCATCAAGACCATAACATTTTTAGTGATTTCCCTTTACATATTGTTTTTATTAGAGGGGAGACATCCGTTTTTTTGACAAAAACCTCTAGTTATGTAGCTGTCAGAAGCTAAAAATAGATTTTAGGGACCACTTTCCTTTAGCCCTTTCCCTGTTCTATATTTATTCCAATACCTACTGAATATTCATGGACATAATGGTTATAATGAAAGGTGAAACATTATAGTCATTTTAGAAACTAAAAAAAGCATCTATCAAAGTCCATCAGCAAACAGGGCAGACCCTGATCAGACGGCTCCTACAGGAGCCATCTTATCTGGGTCTACTCTGTTTGCAAATGTGTGAAAATGCATTTATATGAAGGATAGGGTTTTAACCCGTTCTCTTTTCTATATACCGGTATATTTCAAATTTCAATCAAAATAGTTGAAATAATGAAAATTGACCATTGTAGCCATCTTAGAAAGTAAAGAAACAAATCCATCAAATTCCATTAGCAAACAGATCAGACCCAGATGAGACAGCTCCTGTAGGCTATCTGGTCTGGGTTTACTTTGTTTGCAAAGGCATGAAAAGGCATTTGTATGAAGGAAAGGATTAAACAGTATCTCTTCCTAATCCGCTAATTGGAATAAGAATTGGAATTTGTATCAAAATTATGTAAAAGCGTTCTGATCCACTTAGTAATTATGTAGGTCTAAGGAATGATCTGTCTATAGATTACCTACTATCACTTAATAAGTATGCAGGTCCAAGGAATCTTCTATCACTAATAATTATGTAGGTCTAAGGAATCATCTATAGATTACCTTCTATCACCAATAATTATCTAGGTCTAAGGAAGCATCTATAGATTACCTTCTATCACTTCTATCACCAATAATTATGTAGGTCTAAGGAATCATCTATAGATTACCTTCTATCACCAATAATTATCTAGGTCTAAGGAAGCATCTATAGATTACCTTCTATCACTTCTATCACCAATAATTATCTAGGTCTAAGGAATCATCTATAGATTACCTTCTATCACTAATAATTATGTAGGTCTAAGGAATCATCTATAGATTACCTTCTATCACTTCTATCACCAATAATTATGTAGGTCTAAGGAATCATCTATAGATTACCTTCTATCACTTCTATCACCAATAATTATGTAGGTCTAAGGAATCATCTATAGATTACCTTCTATCACTAATAATTATGTAGGTCTAAGGAATCATCTATAGATTACCTTCTATCACCAATAATTATCTAGGTCTAAGGAATCATCTATAGATTACCTTCTATCACTTCTATCACCAATAATTATGTAGGTCTAAGGAATCATCTATAGATTACCTTCTATCACTTCTATCACCAATAATTATCTAGGTCTAAGGAATCATCTATAGATTACCTTCTATCACTTCTATCACCAATAATTATCTAGGTCTAAGGAATCATCTATAGATTACCTTCTATCACTTCTATCACCAATAATTATCTAGGTCTAAGGAATCATCTATAGATTACCTTCTATCACTTCTATCACCAATAATTATGTAGGTCTAAGGAATCATCTATAGATTACCTTCTATCACCAATAATTATCTAGGTCTAAGGAATCATCTATAAATTACCTTCTATCACTTCTATCACCAATAATTATGTAGGTCTAAGGAATCATCTATAGATTACCTTCTATCACTTCTATCACCAATAATTATCTAGGTCTAAGGAATCATCTATAGATTACCTTCTATCACTTCTATCACCAATAATTATGTAGGTCTAAGGAATCATCTATAGATTACCTTCTATCACCAATAATTATCTAGGTCTAAGGAATCATCTATAAATTACCTTCTATCACTTCTATCACCAATAATTATGTAGGTCTAAGGAATCATCTATAGATTACCTTCTATCACCAATAATTATCTAGGTCTAAGGAATCATCTATAGATTACCTTCTATCACTTCTATCACCAATAATTATGTAGGTCTAAGGAATCATCTATAGATTACCTTCTATCACCAATAATTATGTAGGTCTAAGGAATCATCTATAGATTACCTTCTATCACTTCTATCACCAATAATTATGTAGGTCTAAGGAATCATCTATAGATTACCTTCTATCACTTCTATCACCAATAATTATCTAGGTCTAAGGAATCATCTATAGATTACCTTCTATCACTTCTATCACCAATAATTATCTAGGTCTAAGGAATCATCTATAGATTACCTTCTATCACTTCTATCACCAATAATTATGTAGGTCTAAGGAATCATCTATAGATTACCTTCTATCACTTCTATCACCAATAATTATCTAGGTCTAAGGAATCATCTATAGATTACCTTCTATCACCAATAATTATGTAGGTCTAAGGAATCATCTATAGATTACCTTCTATCACTTCTATCACCAATAATTATCTAGGTCTAAGGAATCATCTATAGATTACCTACTATCACTTAATAAGTATGCAGGTCCAAGGAATCTTCTATCACTAATAATTATGTAGGTCTAAGGAATCATCTATAGATTACCTTCTATCACTTCTATCACCAATAATTATCTAGGTCTAAGGAATCATCTATAGATTACCTTCTATCACTTCTATCACCAATAATTATGTAGGTCTAAGGAATCATCTATAGATTACCTTCTATCACTTCTATCACCAATAATTATCTAGGTCTAAGGAATCATCTATAGATTACCTTCTATCACTTCTATCACCAATAATTATGTAGGTCTAAGGAATCATCTATAGATTACCTTCTATCACCAATAATTATGTAGGTCTAAGGAATCATCTATAGATTACCTTCTATCACTTCTATCACCAATAATTATCTAGGTCTAAGGAATCATCTATAGATTACCTTCTATCACTTCTATCACTAATAATTATGTAGGTCTAAGGAATCATCTATAGATTACCTTCTATCACTTCTATCACCAATAATTATCTAGGTCTAAGGAATCATCTATAGATTACCTTCTATCACTTCTATCACCAATAATTATGTAGGTCTAAGGAATCATCTATAGATTACCTTCTATCACCAATAATTATGTAGGTCTAAGGAATCATCTATAGATTACCTTCTATCACTTCTATCACCAATAATTATCTAGGTCTAAGGAATCATCTATAGATTACCTTCTATCACCAATAATTATGTAGGTCTAAGGAATCATCTATAGATTACCTTCTATCACTTCTATCACCAATAATTATGTAGGTCTAAGGAATCATCTATAGATTACCTTCTATCACTTCTATCACCAATAATTATGTAGGTCTAAGGAATCATCTATAGATTACCTTCTATCACTTCTATCACCAATAATTATCTAGGTCTAAGGAATCATCTATAGATTACCTTCTATCACTTCTATCACCAATAATTATGTAGGTCTAAGGAATCATCTATAGATTACCTTCTATCACTTCTATCACCAATAATTATCTAGGTCTAAGGAATCATCTATAGATTACCTTCTATCACTTCTATCACCAATAATTATGTAGGTCTAAGGAATCATCTATAGATTACCTTCTATCACTTCTATCACCAATAATTATCTAGGTCTAAGGAATCATCTATAGATTACCTTCTATCACTTCTATCACCAATAATTATGTAGGTCTAAGGAATCATCTATAGATTACCTTCTGTCACCAATAATTATGTAGGTCTAAGGAATCATCTATAGATTACCTTCTATCACTTAGATATAAGGGTTAATGGCAAAGCAGGTTACAGAAGCTATGAATTTTGAAAATCTTCTTTTGCAAAACCTTTTTTTCTGTGAAATTAAGCAGCCTGAAATTTATTGATAGATGTACTTAATAGATCACTTGGTCTATTGACTCAGGTGAGCGATACAGGACTATCTTGCCCTTTTGTTATATTCACAAAATTAAAAAAAAATGACATTAACTAACAAGGCCTACACAAAAAGGTCTATTTTCCAATACTTCTTCATTTTCTTCTATTTCTTTGGGTTTGAGGGTTTTTTCCCAATTAATTTTCCTAATGAGCTCTGATAAAAGCATGCAACAGTGCTCTTATGGTGTGCATGTACCTTGTAGGTGACTGAAATTATAATTTGACTCAAATGTTCAGTCCTTTTTTCATACATGATATTTTTACTTAGAATACCAGCATCTTAATGTTCAATAGTTTCTCTTCTAATCAGATGGCATTCAAGATTAAAAATACACCATGCCTGATGTCTTAAATGATGTTGGCTAAGGAGCACTGAACAAATGGCATTCAGAAAGTCTCAAATTGCAAACCATTGCAACGCTTTATAACATTTGTCATCTTCAAAATTTTACTGAAGAAAAGTTTGATTCAATTTTGTGTTTGTCTATTCAGTTGAAAAGCATCATTCTGTGTAGAATAATGTTGACCCAAAACAGACAAGAATTAATCAATAACACCATGAATATTGATGAGATGAATATTTATCATGACATATGAATACAGGATTTTGTGACCCTGACAGAAACTGTAGAATCAGATCTGTACATTTATATAAGCAAACAGAGCAGGCCCAGATCAGATGGCTCCTATAGGAGTTGTCTGGTCTTGATCTACTCTGTTTGCAAAGACATGAAACCATGTTTCTATTGTAATGAACGCTTTAAAGTTCAATTATTTGGATGCTCTTGTTAATAAGACTCCACTCTGTGTGTTCTACACTATATTGGTCAATGTAATGTTCTGAAAACTTGAAAGTACAGTAAAACCTCTCTATAACGGCCACTAAATTACTTTTGTGTTATAGGAGCGTAATTCTGTTTCACTTTCACCTTGCTTTAAGCAGCCACCTGTCCTAAATACCAACTAATTAACACAATTTAGTGGCCATTATAGAGAGGGTTTACTGTAGCTTAACCCTTTACTCCATGAATATTCATTTAAGAATTAATAACATCATGAATATTAATACGATTAATTGTATCATGGCACATGGACATAAGAATATTTGGCCCTGGCATAAGCAAACAAAGCAGACTGATTGGGATCTACTCTGTTTGCAAATGCATAGAAAACTGTATTTAAGGAATAAAAGGTTAACCTAATTGAGGTGGTTCATGCAGAGCATTAATTACATTATGTGATGAGACTGGCTGTTCATGGCTGAGTTACAGTAAAGGAGGAAGGAGGTAATTAAATGTTTCATTCTAGGAAAACTCTTTGCTTGATCATTCCACATGATTGGTTAAAGGATTTACCCTTGTTTGCATTGTTGCTTTAAATGAAGGCTGGTCCACTTGTTGTCAAAGAATATGTGTGTGTGTTGGGGGTGGGAGGGGGGCAGTTGATGCCCTGATCAGGTCCTTCAAACATTGCATGCCATATGTGGTTGGTTTTGGCAGTCTGCATTGTTCACACAAAACACATTTAACCTGCAGCAGAATCTGTGATTACCTCTGCAACTCTCTCTCTCTCTCATCAGAATCCAAACTGTTTGCCGTTGTAATTGCATATTAAGAGAAATTGAATTCATCTTTTATTTTGATAATGAAGAGGGAGGTAAGCTATGCCATAAAGATGATTTTGTTGAGTGTGCTAATGGTTAAGTTTCTCATTTTGCAAAGAGGGATTAAGAGAAGAGGTGTATTACATTATGCAAAAGATCTGTGAATCATTAACTAAGGTATTATTTACATATTGATTGTAATAGTGCTCAATGTCAGTTAATTACACTTTGAACTACCCATCTGTACCAAGGAAAAGACTTAACCCTTTCCCTCATAGAAACATCTTTTCATGCCTTTGCAAACAGCAGACTCAGATCAGACAGCTTCTACAGGAGCCATCTGATTAAGGTGTGCTGTGTTTGCTTATGAAATTATAATAGATCTGACTCTTCAGTTTCTACTTCAGTAAAACCTCTCTATAATAATGGCCACTAAATTGTGTTAATTAGTTGGTATTTAGGGCAGGTGGCTGCTTAAAGCAAGGTGAAAGTAAAACAGAACGCTCCTATAGGAGCGTTCTGTTTTACTTTCACTTTGCTTTAAACAGCCACTTGCCTTTGTCACAAATTACTTGATGTAATTTAGTGTCAGGTATAGAGAGGTTTTACTGTAATACCAAAACACTCTGTGCACATAATTATGCCAGTATAAAAATTCAGCTAAGAAATACTCATGATGTCATGATTTCTTAAATGATTATTCAACAGGAAAAGGATCAACCCTTTGAATGTTCCTGGAAAAGCCCTCTGATCAGGTCTGCATTGTTTGTCATTCAAAATCCTCAAGCAAACGTAAGCCTTTCTTGCTGAATGGTCCTTAGTTAAACATTAATAGGACAAGCTGTGCTTTGATTCAAATCAAAGGGCTCCTACGGGATCAAGATCTACACTGTTTAAAATGAAAACTAAAATCTGCAATGAAAAATGTTGTTCTGGTAGTTTGCTTTATAAATAGGGAGGAGTTAAATATTTTAATTCAGCATAAAATGGGTGAAATAGTTTTATTACATGTTATATTAATACTGTGTATTTGAGGTTGTAAACTACAATTTCTATAGACTGAGTAAAACTGTAATTTTATGAAAATAGAGTCAAAAAGGGGTCATGACTGCCCAGAATCGCAAGCCCGAGTACCATCAGTCTAGATATTAATGATAAAGTCATTGTCTTTAAATTTGGCACTTTCAGTTATGTTAAATAGATGTATGTGTCATTTTTATCATTCAAGGGCAAATAACTCTAGTGAACACTGCAGGACATAAACGCTCACTGTGAACACTAAATGCTCAGGTGAGCTAACAAGTCTTCAAGAGCACCACTGGCAGATGCCAATGCTCGTCCATCCTCAAAATCAGCAGTTTAAAGAAATAAATCTTCAAATATGGATGGCAGAGTAATGATCGACCCATTACCAGGTTTTAGTCCTTGTTATTGTGAACAGTTGTGTAAAGTTTGATAAAGATAGCTGTACTGATATTGATATTGTCAATAGGTTTGACCTGGCACTGTATGAATATTCCGCCTTTTCCCGTAAGCTGTTTTTTATCTTTCCTAACACACACTTGAAGCATGCGCAACTATACAATGCCACTAGTACATTATCAGCTTTTCAATGTAATACAAGCATTGGTAGCTCAGTGGTTTAATCACAGCATTACCGATATTAGTGCCGTGGGTTCAAGCCCCATCATAGTTGTTTCTTACATACAAATGTTTTAAGATGTGAAATGTGAGACTGGCCACGAAAATGATTTGTGTGTGAATTTTGTACAGTGGAACTTGTCTTAGATAAAATATATATGTATATATACATGTCCGCTCAATAAATTGATAATT
Source organism: Azorinus chamasolen (assembly GCA_963576725.1). Lineage (NCBI taxonomy): Eukaryota > Metazoa > Mollusca > Bivalvia > Cardiida > Solecurtidae > Azorinus > Azorinus chamasolen. Next base: position 50,401,024 of record OY755235.1, read on the forward strand.
TTTAGGTGTGCTGTTGTCATACTTAGTAGGAAAAGTTTGTTATGGCCAGTAGATGACCCCTATTGATTTTTAGGTCAGTCAGTCAAAGGTCAAGGTCACAGTGAGGGTGACCTCCAACTCAAAAATCTTGTCTACTTAATAACTTGACATCTATCAATTTTGCTGTCTTCATACTTAGTAGGGAGATTGGTCATGGTCAGTAAATTACCCCTTTTTATTATGAGGTCAGTTGATCAAAGGTCAAGGTCACAGTGACCTTCACAAAAAACCCACAACATGTCTACTCAATAACTTGATAACTATTAGGTGTGCTGTCTTCATATTTAGTTGAAAGGTTGGTCATGGCCAGTAGATGACCCATAATGATTTTGAGGTCAGTCGGTCAAAGGTCAAGGTCACAGTGAATTTCATCTAAAAATATTGTCAGCTCAATAATTTTGTAACTATTGGGTGTGCTGTCTTCATAGTAGTAGGGAGGTTTGTCAAAGCAAGCAGATGACCCCTATTGATTTTGAGGTCAGTTGTCAAAAGGTTAAGGATACAGTGACCATTAAATCAAAAAACATTGTCCACTTGATAACATGAGCCCCCTCCCATATTACCATTGCACATGTTATGGCAGCACATACATCGGGCGTATAATGCTCCGACACATGGAACTCTTGTTTTATATATCCTTATATTCTGAGACAATGTGTATGGCATCATATCTAGGCTAAGTGTGATAATGGACAAAATGGTATCCTTGGGTCTAGAGTTATTTGCCCTTGAATGATAAAAATGACATATTTTACATAGTGATCACTGCAGGACCTTTATTTCTTCATCGATCTTGCATGGCTTTAAGATGTCCTGAAGTGTGATTATTGGCAAATAAGTCGGGTGCCTTTTATTGAAACAAATGGCAGGGTTTATTTAAGTTTCAAACTAAGACTTGACTCAACATTAACCCTTTTTCTCATGAATATTATTTAAGAATATTACAACTTCATGAATATTCATTTACATAATTTATATATGGCATAATGTTGAAAGGGAAGTTTTGGCCATTGCAGAAACCTTAGAAACAGAGCTTATATGATTCCATGAGCAACAACAGAGCAGACCCTAATCAGATGACTCTTACATGAGCCATCTGATCTTTGTCTACTCTATTTGCAAGGCATGAAAAGGCGTCTCTGTCAGCTAAAGGGTTATTAACTGGACTCAGGTTGTATTATGGTGTGTGAATCAGGGTCATAATGGCCCTTTGGTTTATATAGCAAGGATGCATAACTCCACTCCAAGTTTGATCTAACCCATTACAGAAATTAGCCAATAGCATTGTACCCAAGTTTGCCAAATGTTGTTACTACATTTTTAACGAATCAACGCTGGACCGTTAGATGCTGGCTGGACCAAGGATTCTCCCTAGAGTTGTAGAAATGCTTGGCACTGTTTGGCCCTGTATCCCTCTTTTATGTATTTTCTGATCAGTTGTCAGCTGTGTGGGGCACTATTTCTCAAGCAAATTTTACTCTGGATGATAGGCTTACTTGACCAAGTTTTACTTCAGATTAGCTATTTAAAGTAGTCTGGTTATCTCTGATAGGCTGTGTATAAGGTCTGTATGTGGAGTGATAGGAGCCTGATAACGCTGGTATAGACAACAGGATTAATGCCTTTAAAATCTGTCCCAACCTGTTTGGATTAAGATTATTTTGGGGTAGAATTTAAGGTTCATGCAGTTCAATTTCTATATCAGTTATAGCTATAGCATTTTTTGTTGCTGGGCACAGCAACTGCACTCATTTTTTTATATTTTTTTTATTTTTTGGCGGGGGAGGGGATTGGATTAATAAATAAATGTCCTGCACTTATACTTGTCATCAATGATAAATTTGTCAATCTTGTTAGCCTTTGTTATAACCAGTGAAATAGAATGAATATGATCATAAGCACTAAGAAATTATTTGTACATTGAGAGACTTTCTAGTTATCTCTTTTCATCTTTTGCAACATTTACACTTTTTACAGTCATTTTCATACGTTGGAGACAAACAATTTAACACTTATCAGGAAATTATTTAGTGCTGCAAGGGTCAAAGCTACTTTTTTTGGAAGAAAAATATGAGCTATTGTGGTAACTCCAGCATCTGCTTTGTCTTTCTCATTGTTGCCTGGAAACTTTTACGTTGGCTATTACTTCTTTACTATTCATGCAAATGTTATGAAACTTCACACACTTTTTAACGCCAAACACTGATCTGCGTCTACACTGTTTGCAAATGCCAGTACACCCGCTCCCCTGATTCAAAGGTTCCCGTAAGTAACACAGCAAGGGCTAGCATGGACAATTGATATCCCATTGATGACACCTACCACAAGACAATTCTTTGGATAGTAAAATTACTGCAGTACCTCCTCATAACCTCTCGGCATCAGTATGATTTAAGTCATAGCAGTCTTTATCACTTTCCCACATACAAGCACTTTTCACACCTATGCAACAACAGACCCAGATCAGATGGCCCCTGTAAGAGCTATCTGATCAGGATCATCTTTGTTTGCTTATGAAATTATATTAGATCTGACTACAGTTTCTACCAATACCAAAACATCCATTGTACATATACATTGATAAAAAATCAGCTAATAAGTATTCATGATGTCATTAATTTTTACATAAATATTCAATTGGGAAAGGGTTAAATACTTGTCATCTACAAATTTTGTCATCTGCTACAATTTTACCTTGACCTTGTCATTAATATCATCTATTTTTTCTTGCGCTGACCATTATATCTCTTCAAAAATACTGTCAGACTCCGACAAATTGGAACCTAATCAGATGATGAGTTACTCAGTGTCTGATCTGGATCCAAACTGTTTGCTTAGTTTACCATGCATGAGTGTAAACAGAGGGGCCAAAGATGCTTCATAAGCAAATGTCTGTACTTGTTGACAGTATAGCTATCAACTGATCTTGCAGAAATTTATGGTGATTAGGTTATAACAGTTTTGTAAAAAAAAAGCTTTTTCATTATCCCTTATTATGCTTGGGTGTTCCTTGGATCTTTGCCCATGGAATAAAGTTCAAGAAGAAAAAGTAATTACCGCCTTTGCTCATTTTTCAGTTTTGTGATTATTCCTGCACGGGGACACCTTACCTTTTATCATGCTGCGTTAGATTCCTTACTAAACTTTGTACACAGATTGGATCCAGGCGAAACCTTGGGTAAATAAATTTCTAATCAGGATAAAACCCGGGTTGTTTTTTTGTTCTTTGTTGTTCAAGAGAATGAATACTTCTTCAAAAAGTTTAGTGTATAGTATTTTTGGCAAGATGAAAATTACTTGGCTTGCCAAGAGTTAACTTTGATGAAGTACCTATTTAATGTGGTGTCTTTGTTTTGAACTTTTTAAAAATGCACTAAATTTTGAATTCCATACAAAGTGCAAATGCAGCTGTACTCTGGTTGACAGCGGTCTCCAATATGCTTGTCTTGCACAACTGCTCATTAGCTCTTGAATACAATTTAGTAATAGTCTCAAAATATGTTTCTCTTCCAATGCTTTTCAAACTTAGTAATGGGAGTCCTAGACAATTAGGATCCTTCATGATGAGACACTGGGTAACTCAACATCTCATCTGGATTCAAATTGTTTGCAAAAATTTCACAAACTGCAGCACATTGCAGGATAAGAGCTTTGATATGGGATGAATGCTTATTTAAACTTCAATGAATTAATGATAACAGAACTTCTAAGAGTATCAAATTCACCATTTAATCCATAGAAATGCCATTCAAGCATATATTTTGCATATTGTTATTGTTCAATGAGAATTTCATTCTAAATTATTTACTTCACTGCATACTAAGCAAGTTTTCTCTGCAATTACTCTCATGTACTGCAATTTGCACAACCCTTTACCCCATAAATATGCCTTTCTATGCCTTTGCAAACAGAGTAGACCCAGATCAGACAGCTCCTACAGTTTCTGCCATGACCAAAACTTCCTGTGTCATGATGTCCTTTACAAAAATTAATCTAATTTAATTGATATTCATGTTGCCATTATTTATGACATGAATATTCATAGAGTAAAGAGATAATAAGATAATGTATAAGATATATTTTATTCAGCATTCCAACACTTGTCATTTAAATGTTTCCGTTGTACAGCAGTGATGTCAGTCATAGTATACAAATACTGTGACAACTGCTCATTAGCGCTTTGAATACAATTTAGTAATTTCAGTACGATAAAGTCTCAAAATACGTTTCTCTTCCAATGCTTTTCAAACTTATGGGTCAGTCACACCATGACATTGTGGTCGGCGTTCTATGACGTTTGAAGAAACGTTGATAGTTGCCCATGGTCGCTGGAATAGTGCCAAAAGAGCGTTGTGTGAACGTCGGTGATCGCCAGGAATCTGTGGAGAACGCTGGTCCGGAAAAAAAGTTTTGAATATGCACAAAAGTTCTCACTGAGACCAGCGTTCTTCAACGTTTAATTTTAAAAGCTGAAGAACGTTCATGGAACGTTTTACTAATGTCCGATGAGCATTGCAAGCGTTCGGATATCGTTAGTCATTACTCTAACGTTACTTGGTTATTACTAATCGTTTGCTTTGCAGTGAACGACTTACTGGCTACCTGTCAATGACCCCTGAACGGTCCCCTAGTGCACGCAGCATGTGACTAAAGTCGAAAGAACGTTAACCCTTACAACGCTGACTTTTCAAATGAACTATTCCAAATTCAAACAGGTCAAGCTTATGGTGAATATTTAGGGATTTTTCTAAAGAAAAATGTAACATGACAAACAACGCAGACCCTGATGAGAGGGCTCCTCTAGGAGCCCTCTCATCTGGGTCTACACTGTTTGCAAAGGACACCAGTGACTAGTGTCCCGCACTGTAAGGGTTAAAACGCTATTCTGTCATTATTCACACGTTGGTCAAACGCTCAACACGCTAATCTAACATTGACAAATCATTCGTTGCGCGCCAGTGGCACGTTAGCACGCGCTAATGGTTTTCAGGGGTATCTTACTTGGTTGCTGTTACACGTTTCTCGCGCGTTAGACACACGCTAGTCATGCGTTAGGCACACGTTAATCCATGGTTCGCACAGAATTTGAAAAACCCTTGAATTTGATGTCTGTCTTGAAAAAAAACCCTTGAAAATGGTATTTTGTCTTGAAAAACCCTTAAATTATCTCGAAAACCCTTAAAAAATCCTTAAAAATGATTTTCATGAGTGATTTTGAGGTCTTTGTTAGGAAAGATTGTCTGCAAGAAGTAAACAAAAAACAACAACGTGAGAATCCGAAGAATAGTTGATATCCAAGTAAAAATTGTTCAGCACTGTGGATTGAGTTTACTCTCTCTCTCTCTCTCTCTCTCTCTCTCCTCTCTCTCTCTCTCTCTCTCTCTCTCTCTCTCTCTCTCTCTCTCTCTCTCTCTCTCTCTCTCTGTCATCTAGACGCTTGTTGTCAATGATAAACCGCACAGTATCAAGCGTTCAGTGAGTACATTAGGAATAAACATTATACGTACATGTATACGGTTTCGTCTGCAGTTTGGTTTGCGCTAAAAAGGAAAATATACAAATGGGAAAGTGTGTATTTAATCAAAAGTAGTTAACTGACTCTCAATTCAAAACTTGGATCAAAGATTTCAAAGGATCCAAAAATGCTGCTCTGTGTGTGAAAGCAACAAAGTGGAATTTGTGGGAAAAAAATGGGCGAGCATGCCTTAGCCAACATATCGTTGTATCATCCTTGCAATCTGCACCTATTACTAATATGTATGTTATAAGACACTTCATCTGACATCATTATCTATGGTTCCTGTTGATTTAAACATTACCCCACCCACCTCTTCTACCAAGTAAGATGTTGGAATCCATGAAGAATTAAGGTGAGAGAGTAAACTCAGTTTAGCAATTAAAGCAGTTTACTATTGTTAGAAAATGCATATCCGTTGTATCCCATAAAGTCTGGGTAAGAGATTCGTATAGCTTTGATTTTTATGGCCTTAAATTTGAACTGGAAGGCCTTAAAAACCCTTGAAAAACCCTTGAATTTTTTCCCAGAAAGTTTGTATGAACCATGTAATCACACACCAGATGTGTCATCCTCATTCTAGAACGATAAAAAATTGAAAGATTGAAATGTTTAGAGAACGTTGACCAGAACATCATGGTGTGACGGCCCCTTTAGTAATGAGTGTCCTAGACAATTAGGATCCTGCATGATGAGACACTGGGTAGCTCACATTGCCATATGACTTAAATACTGTTAAGGCAACGTACTATTAGGAAGGGCGCTATAGATAGGGGAAATACGGTATGTGTTGTTAACTATTGTATTGTTGCTTGATATTGAAATAAACCTATCTATCTACCTATGCATGCCACATTTGAAGGATGCATGTTGAATATCACCAATCTAAATTTGACCCGTAGCTTGACCTTGACCTTAATAAATCACCCCTAAAAATATTCACCTCCATAAGTTGCACATGCATGCCAATTTTGAAGGATGTATACAAATGTGACAAAAAGGTAGAACTAGCAAAACAAGTACAAACAGGAGACCTATATAACAGGAGACCTGTATAACATATCTGCAGTGGAACCCCTCTAAAGCAACTACTTTATGAATAAACATGGTTGTCTTTTAACCCTTTCCCTCATATAAACGTATTTTCACGCATTTGCAAACAGAGTAGACCCAAATCAGACGGCTCCTAGAGGAGCCGTCTGATCAGGGTCTACTCTGTTTGCTAGTGGAATTTGAAAGATCTGTTTCTTTTCTTTCTAAAATGGCTACAATGTTCCACCTTCCATGTTTCATTATTACTATTTTCACCATGAATATTCAGTAGGTATTGGAATTTGGACTAAATATAGAACAGGGAAAGGGTTAAAGCAGATGGTTGCTTAATGCAGATGAAAGTAATATTACAGAAGCTCCATCAGGAGCTTTCTGCATAACTTTCATCCAGAATTAAGTGGTTTTAAGACACAAACAATCCAATTGTTTTTGGTGGTCACTTTGAAGGGTTTTACTGTATTTGATTTTATACTCATCAAAGCATAAAAATCCATCTTCAAACAATTTTAACATTCAATTTATCACTGAAATCATTGTACAGTATATATTATATGTGAAGCTAATGGGAGTTTGAATTCTAGATCATGAATGATTAATACCAGTCTGAGTATATTAACCCTTTACCTAGTGAATATATTTATATAAGAAATAATGACATTTAATGACATATTTATTTGCTGATTTTTTATAGTGGCATAATTATGAACACATGATGTTGGAAATGTAGAATCAGATCTATATAATGTCATAGACACTCAGAGCAGACCCTTATCATACGGGAATCTTACAGGAGCTGTTGGTTATTTGGGTTTACTCTGTTTGCAAAGGAGTCGAAAAGCATCTCTAGCAAGATTACATTTTGTATGAAAAGAGATGAATTGTGATAGTGATACAACAACAAATGAATGTTTTTAGTTACAACAGAATGTCTTACTGTCTTGAAGATGGTTTATTACTGAGAAATGGAAATGAATCACTTTGTATCACCAACCAGTTTAGTCCCTCTTTTTATCCCCGCCCCCTTCAAGGGGGGGGGGGGGGGGGGGGGGATATTTTTTTTGCCCTGCCTGTTGTTTTTTTTGGTTGGTTTGTCCACAACTTTAACCTTGGCAATAATTTTGTATCCATTGCACATACATACTTCAAACTTGGCATGTATGTGCAACTTATGGAGGCGAACATTTTTAGGGGTGACTTAAGGTCAAGGTCGACTCATATATCAAGGTCAAAGGCCAAATTATGGATCAAATTTAGATTGGCGATAATTTTGTTGTCATTCAAAATAGATACTTCAAACTTGGCATGCATGTGCAATTATTGAGGCGAACATTTTTTAGGGTGACTGATTAAGGTCAAGGTCATACATTAAGGTCAACAATCAAATTAGGGGCAAAATTTAGATTGAGACGATAAACTTCAACTTGGCTTTAGTCGACCGAGTCGCTACCAACACATACATGTACATTTTCACAACTGATGACATCGAAAGGCACACCGAATCTCATAATATGGTCTGTGTCCCACTCTCCTTCAATAATTCCAACATAAAACTCGGTCGACTAAAGCTGAGTTGGAGTTTATATTCTCAGTACAGTAATTTTTCGGCAAATAATCGGCATGAATGGTGTGTATTTCTAAGACTGGACATTTCTGCGTGTAATGAATCTTGTTTGATTAAAATCGAGTGGAAATTGACATCAAAACAAGACATGGAAGATGTAGTTAGTGCAATTTTCTGCCATTTTTGGACCATTTAGTTACACACCTTTACATAGTATTAGATACTACACGAAAGAAATCTGTCGCACGCCTGGCATCTGTGTTTTGACCCTGTCCTTGTTCAATAATCTTGTAAGAAATACTGATGTCATGAATATTTATGAAGAAGCAATCCGTAACAGAATCAATTTATAGGCAACTACTGTAATGCAAGCTGATAGTATAAACCTGGGTCAGCTGGGTTTACTCTGTTTTTCACAATGTGCTTTTCCACTAAAGTACAAGGTTTAAGTGTGGGTAAAATGTGCTGAATTAACACAAAATTTCTGCTTATCTGTTCATGAAGTGCAGAGTAATGGATTACTAGTTATGCAGTCTGATTTTGATTCTTTTGTTGCCATGAAGGAAAGGTACCTGAAACCCCAGCAATCTAACGAGGGGAATATTTAATAACATTGTAAAATTAGCTTTCAAGCTTTCAATATGCCTATTAGAGTTTAAACCAGCAGTGATACTCATTAAATACCTGCTAATGTAATTAAATCATTTGGCAGATGAGCCATACAATTTAGAGGCATTGATAGCCCAAGGCCTTTAAGGCATTCAGATAGAAAAAATTAAACCCCTGTGTTAACTTGTTATAAATCCTAAACTCTGACGATAGTATTACGATATTTAAATTGTTAAAAGATATTTAGGCATTCTTTCCTTTGTGGACTCATATTGAATAGGTTATTTAGCTTTACATATTTATCTTACGTCAAGATCTGGCATGATTGCCAGCAGATTTAACTCTTAGTACACTAAGTAATTATGTTCTGTGAAAATTACAGTCTGCTTTTATTCCCCAAATAGATATGTTTTACATTCTTTTCAAAATCCAATGCCTGAGTGTCAAACAGTGGGTCCTGATGAGATTCCATATTCCTAATCTGCATCTATCATAACTTATAATTCAAAACAAGAGTCAAAGACTTTCCCACGTATAAACACCTTTGCAAACAAGAGTAGACCCAGATCAGATGGCTCCTGTAGAAGCTGCCTGATCTGGGTCTGCTTTGTTTGCATATGACATGATTTGTCAAAGCAAAATGTTTCCTTGAAATTTTTAAATTATAAAAATTCAGCTAATAAATATTTATGATGTCATTATTTCTTACATTAATTCTGAACAGGTAAAGGGTTAAAACCCTTTGAATGCTGAATTATCAAAGTGGAATGATCCATCATCATCAAAGATAAGAGTGTATTCTTTATGAAAGGGTATACTTTGCAAAATGATTTTGCATGACAAAATTTAGTTCAGATCCTGTTCAGAGGGCATTTCTAGGCACTCTGTGATAGATTGTTTGCAAATGCCAATATACTCATTTCTTGCATTCTATTCATTAGCAGTATATAGTGCAACACATAGGGCTGATTTCATAATGGTGATCAGAAACTCCATATAATCATTGGAAGAAATGTATCAGTTGCATTGTTCCAAGTTAATAGTAAGTATCTAGGTCTATGTGGAATATGCATTTTTGTGTGTGTCTGTGCCAGTGTATTGGCTCAGATTGAATCGGGGTTTAATATATTCATGTTTAAAACTGGGCAGAGATTAGTGCTGTTAAGAATTTGTTCATTTAAGGTGTTATTTACTTGTTGGACTAAAACTAATTACCAGTCTGGGTTGAAGGTGAGTCGCAATTAATTAAAACTGTAAACACATTTAACTCTTTTGCTGCCAGTCAGGAATCTGTGATCAGCTTTGCAAACAGTTTGGATCCAGATGAGATGACGACTATCTCGGCATCTCATCAGGATCCAAACTGTTTGAAAATAGAAGCAGACAGCATTTGTTTGCAGATTAACAGGGATGAATAATAATAATAAAATAGAATATTGCAGCTCTTATATTGTTTTCTGCAGCCTAGCTTGCATTTGCTCCTAATTTGGATTCTGTTCAGAATTGTCATTTTAGAATCCATACTGTTCATTTAAGATAGGATAAAACAACAGTAATTTTGCAATAATGCAAAAATCAGTTTGAAAAGACAGAATATAACATTCTATTGGCAGCTGTACAGATAAGATGCATAATTTTGTCTCCCCCCCCCCCAAAAAAAAAAAAAAGAAAAGAAAAAAGAATCCAAACCTTGTTTTGGCCATCCTTTAGAATTGTCTTTAACTCATTCCCTCATATTGACATGTTTTACCTCTGTAAAAGACAGTTTTTTAAACCATTGTGATAAATAGAGCATGCTCTGCGTTCTGGTCATTGAAATTAATTGAAACTTGGTATCACAGAAATCTCCATTAAATTTTACTTGATACAATAATGGCAATTAAAAATTCTGTTTAAAAGTGTTGAGAGAAACATGAAGAATAATTCATACAAATTATGAACGTTAATCTTTTGTAGTCCTCTGTTTCCATAACCTTGCATGTAGTTGTCATCGGGCCTTTTGGTCATAGTTGTGCAAAAACTTTGATATTTTGTCATTGCTTCAATACTAGTACATCTATCCCTTTCACTTTGCACAGTGTTACTGTGAGTTTGCTAATAGAGGCCATTACTCTTTCATGCGTATTCCAAGAGTTGTATCCTATATGAGCCATTTGATCAGGGTCTGCTCTGTTTGCTTTTGATACTAATATAGATATGAATCTACAATTTCTGCCTTGTCCAAAAAATTCTGAGTTCATGATTGTGCAATTATAAAAAAAATAATATGCTTTAATAGTATTCATGATGTGATTATTTCTTACATGAATATTCATGGAGAAAAGGGTTAAAACCTTTTCTTTCTTTTTTTCATGATAACAGACCAGCAATGGCACCTGCATGCAGTGTCATTGTTTATAATCCTCCAGAACTTTATATGCTTACTGATCTGTTGGAATCTCTTATTTTCAGCCACCTATTGTTCTGACTAAATCTCTTATTTCTCATACATAGACAATTCTAATAAGTAGCAGCAAGATAGGGTTTGGCAGAGAAAGTCCCTAGCTCTGATCCTTTTTATACGCCCGAAGGTAATCTGTCTGTCCGTCCGTCCGTTAGCATTATCTTTGGCCGCTCAATAACTTGACAACCATTGGGTGTGCAGTCTTCAAGATTAGTAGGAAGATTGGTCATGGTCAATAGATGACCCCTATTGATTTTTGGGTCAGTCTGTCAAAGGTCAAGGTCACAGTGACCTTCAACTCAAAAATATTGTTTGCTCAATCACTTGTTAAGTATTAGATGTGCTGTCTTCATACTTAGTAGGAAAGTTGGTCATGGCCAGTACATGACCCCTATTGACTTTGAGGTCAGTCGGTATAAGGCCAAGGTCACAGTGACCTTCAACTCAAGTTAATATTGTGCATGTTATGACGGCACATAATTCGGGTGTATAATGCTCCGATACAAGGGGCTCTTGTTTTATACTTGGAAGTTGTTTAACCCTTTCTTCCAAGAATATTCATGTAAGAAATAATGATGTCATGAATATTATTAGATTACTTTGTTATAATAACACATGGACAGCAGAAACTGTAGATTCAGATCTATATAATTTCGTAAGCAAACAGCAGACTGATCAGACGGCTCCTATAGGAGCCATATGATCTTGGTCTACTCTGTTTGTAAATACATAGAAAGGCGTATTTATTGAGTAAAGGGTTAATTATAAACTGTGAAGTATGTCTTGTATGTAGAACTACTGATAATGGACAATGACAATTTCCCCCCCCATAGAGAGCAATTATTAATGAAGCAGTGAAAAGTACAGATATCATTATAAGTTCTGTAAGTTAAGTTCTGTAAGATTGTTCTGACAATGTAGTCTTGTCCATTTATTCTCCATTCTTCATTTGTACATTTGAAATCTGACGGACAGGATTGTTCATTGCAAACAATGGTCAACTCTTTTCATACTGAGTAATTGTAGTTTGCAAAAATTGATGTCTGCTACAATTCTCAAAATTAATTTCTCATTTTATTTCTCTATAAAATACAGGTGATCTGTCAAACAGTTTAGATCCTGTTGAAAACGCCTAGCTTCTCAGAGTCTCATCTTGATCCAAACATTTGGTAGTGTGTTGGTCACAGGGAGTGAAAGAGTTATTTAGGTTCTACATAGTTCACGAATGTTTATCAGAGTTCAAAGAGAAATTTTAGTTGATGTCAAAGAAAACATTCAATGTAATAGGTAGATTTAGAAGAAAATGATTGCTCTCATTTACATGCAAATGTACATGTACTTACATTTTCATTGTTTATTAAAAGGCAATAAGTTCACAAAGCCACTTTAAACGGACATATAAAATTCATTTGGGCAGTTATTAATGTTCCTGTACTTTGTGATAACCTTTGAAAGTTAAATTTGTGATAACCTTTGAAAGCTATTTCTATTGGTATCAAACACCAAATAACTCAGACCCTGTGTTGATTTATTTCTCTCTGTATGATTTGTTAATTACGCCCGAAGGTAACTTTGGTCGTATTATGAGATGATGCTCGTCCGTACGTCTGTCCATCCGTTAGCCACATCTTTTTCTGCTCAATAATTTGACAACTATTGGATGTGCTGTCTTCATATATTTAGTAGGACGGTTGGTCAGCTAATAGATGACCCTATTGATTTTGAGGTCAGTTTGTCAAAGGTCAAGGTCTCAGTGACCTTCAACTCAAAAAATCTTGTCCACTAAATAACTTGATAAGTATTAGGTGTACTGTCTTCATACTTAGTTGGAAGGTTGGTCATGGCTAAAAGATGACCCTATTGATTTTGAGGTCAGTTGGTCAAGGCCTCAGTGACCTTCAACTCAAAAAAATATGTCCGCACAATAACTTGATAACTATTAGGTGGCCTGTCTTCATGCTTTGTAGGAATGTTGGTCATAGCCAGTAGATGACCCCTACTGATTTTTGGGTCAGTCGGTCAAAAAGGTCAAGGTCACAGTGACCTTCAATTCAAAAATCTTGTCCGCTCAAAAACTTGATAAGTATTGCTAACATATGCTGTCTTCATACCTAGTAGGAAGGTTGGTCATGGCTTGTAGATGACCCCTATTGATTTTCAGGTCTGTTGATCAAAGGTCAAGGTCACAGTGAACTTCAACTCAAAATTCTTTCCTCAATAACTTGAAAAGTATTTGGTGTGCTGTCGTTATACATAGTAAAGGTAAAGGTCACAGTGACCTTCAATAAATAAAACATGTCCACTCAATAACTTGATAAGTATATGGTGTGCTGTCTTCATATTTAGTAGGGAGGTATGTCATGGCCAGTAGATTACCCATATTGATTGAGTTCATTGGGTCAAAGGTCAAGGTCAGTGACCTTCACTAAAAAGGTCTGCTCAATAAATTGATAAGTTTTATGTGTGCTGTCTTCATACTTAGTTGGAAGGTTTGTCGTGGCCAGTAGATGACCCCTATCGATTTTGACGTCAGTTGGTCAAAGGTCAAGGTCACAGTGACTTTCAACTCAAAATTCTTGTCCACTCAATAACTGGATAACTATTGAGTATGCTGTCTTTATACTTAGGAGGTTTGCCATGGTCAGTAAATGACCCCAATTGATTTTGAGGTAAGTCTGTCAAAGGTTAAGGTCAAAGTGACCTTCACTAAAAAAAACCATGTCAGCTTAATAACTTTATACCTATTAGGTGTGCTGTCTTCATACTTTAAGTGAGTAGGAAGGTTGGTCATGGCCAGTAGATGACCTCTATTGATTTTGAGGTCAGTCAGTATAAGGTCAAGGTCACTTCGGGCATATAATGCTCCGACACATGGAGCTCTTGTTTTTATATTTAATGGTATTCTTCCTATTCACTGTGTATCAATTTGGGTTGGATCCTGATTAAACAAAGCAGTTTGGAACTTTGGAGTTTTTGCAGATCTATAACAATTTGCTCTGTGTGCTTTTGGTTAACCCTTCTCTTCCTATGAACTTTTTTTCAACTCAAATTTTAATCTGTCCATATTAAAAAAACACCAGTTTTTTCCCTCTCATAAATAATAGACAATTCCTGCAAGTCAGTAATGCTTGTAGAGGGTAATTTTACTTATAGGAGGAAATTATGAAAGGCAGACCAAAATTTGATGAATGTAAAACTGGGTGGAGTTAACTTGAAATAAACGCTTATATACTGAATTTGCTTAATCAATAAACACTTATATTGAATTTGCTTCATCCATTATCAACAAAAATTAGGATCTGCATGCCATACAGCTTAGATTATGAATAGAGACTGGTCTCAATGTCTTTTCTGGATACTTAATGTTTGCAACGATTATCACAAATTCCACATGTGTAGACTTAAGGATTAATGGTTCTCTTTTGTTGTGCTATGTTTGAATTGGTGGAATATGATATGAATGATATTTCATAGAAGGGAGTGTATGCAGAGAGAGTATTTGATGAATGTAACATTTGACGTCATACATTTAATTTTGTCTATTGTATTAACCCTTTACCTGATAAATACTTATGTAAGAAATAATGGCATTCTGAATGTTTGTAATGCAATATGAACACAGTTTGCTACAGCAGAAACCCTAGAATCGGGTCAATATACTTCCATAAGCAGGCAGAACAGACCTTGATCAGATGGCACCTACAGGTCTTGGGGCGCCCTGCATCAGGTAAAGGGTTAATAAGGAACCAAGTGGCAACAAATGCAAGGTTGAACCAGATCAAGATCTCATCTCTGTACTGTTTTGAGATGGCTCATGTTTGTTGTGAAATATATGGGAAGCAATGACTTCATGCTAGCAGTGAAACTGATTGCCTTTGCAGACAGTTTGGCTGCAAATGAGATGCCAAATAACTTGGCATCTCACCAGGATCAGGACTGTTTGACATTGCATTTTTATAAGCCCGTCTTCAGATGGGACATATTATGTCATGGCGCTGTCTGTCTGTCTGCCCGTCTGTCCGTGAACGTTTGCTTGTCCGCTCTCTAACTCAAAAAAATGTAATTAATTCCTTTTCAAATTTTGTCAGCATATATATTACCATAATGTCTAAATCAAGTTCGATAACTAGCAAGATTGCCCCAGACACTCAAGAATTATCTCCCCTTACTAAAATTTATGTACTTCCATGAATTTTTGCTTGTCCGCTCTCTAACTTAAACAAATGTAATCCAATCTGTTTCGAATTTTGTCAGCCAGTATATTACCATAATGTCGAAGTCAAGTTTGATAACAGGCAAGATTGCCCCACACACTCCAGAATTATCTCCCCTTACTTTATGAATTTAGGTGAACTTTTTGCTTGTCCGCTTTCTAACTCAAATAATCATAATCCAATCCTTTTCAAATTTGGTCAGCATGTATATATTACCATAATGTCTAAGTCAGGTTCGGTAAATAGCAAGATTGCCCCGGACACTCCACAATTATCTCCCCTTACTTTATGCCACTTGATATGGAGTAATGGTCTATTAACTTCCAGACATTTGTGACATTTTGGCACTCTTGTTGTGTTAGACTGCTTTAGTCATTTTTTGTATCAAAAACAATAATTATTCTAGTTCTATATTGTTTGTCCATCACACATTTTATATAACACTTCTGCCTCAGAAAGTGACAACGTGTTCATTTGATTACTCTTGTTGAAAATGAAATCAATGAGATATGAATATTGAGAATTATAGCAATTGACAATTATGTGACATATAAAGAGTTAAGTAGATATTTTGTTTGAATAACTAGAGATGTTTCTTCCAAATATGGGTGTTGATGTCTAAGTTACAAACTTGCACAAGTGCTGAAGTGGTGTCTGGCCGCAGACTACAATGAGTGAAACTCCCACACTGTATGAACCAGACATTGAACAATATGGATCATGTAAGATGTTGCTTTGCTATGGCTGTCTGGTCTACGTAAACTTGGAGTGAGTCCATCCTTGTTCATGTCTGCCACATGTTTAATCCATCCATAAATGAGTTCTTTGATTAACATTGCTTGAGAATAATTGAAATGAAGACTGATTTATTGAACTTGGCAAGTTAATCAGCGAAAGAGTTGTGAACCTTTTTACATATAAGAAATAGTGACATCGTGAATATTTAGGATGCGGGTGCCCTATAGTAATCGCCCTGTCTGTCAGTCAGGCAGTCCGTCAGTCACGCTTTTTTTGTCCGCTCTCTAACTCAAACAGTTTTCATACGATTTTCACCAAACTTGCAGACATTTGTCATAGGTGTAAAATCTTGGCCAAGTTCGATTACCAGTTAAATTGCTTTAGACACTTCTGAGTCAAAATTGACTGTTTTAGCCTGGTCAGATCTTTAACTCAGTTTTCATCTGATCTTCAAACTTGTAGAGAATGTTTACAGATGTAAAATCTTGACCATGTTGGATTACCAATTAAATTGCATTAGACACTTCTGAGTTATGGCCCTTGATTCAGTCAAAATTTGTAGTTTTAGCCTTGTCCACTCTCTTACTTAATCAGTTTTCATCAGAACTTCACCAAACCTGCAGAGAATGTTCATAATTGTAAAATCTTGGCCAAGTTCGATTACCAGCTAAATTGCTTGTGACACCTCTGAGTTAGGGCCCTAGAATTAGTTTGTTTGTTTGTGTTGATTAACATCCTTTTCTGCTCACTATGGGCTAATTGGACGCCCCAGAGAGAGGGGAGCGGATACAGAGAAACCCGGGCGCGATGCCCTACTCTTATGCCTTAACGGAGTTTCTCTGGTTCTTTTAGATGCTCTGTGGAAAGCACTGATACGTCGGACCTCGGTTTATAGTCTCGTCCGAAGGACTTGGTACGGCGGGGCCTAGAATTAGTGAAAATCTACTGTTTTTGTATTGTCCGCTCTTTAACTCAAACATTTTGCATCTGATACACCAAAAGTGCTGAGAATGTTTATAGGTAGTGTTGGCCATGTGGGACCCTTTCTGACTTGGTCAGTGTTCTAGTTACTTGCTGAATTTTTATATGCCCGAAGGTAACTAATTAGACATGACATAGTATCAAATAGTGTAGACCCTGATTAAATGCTCATTCTGGAGCAGTTTGATCTGGTTCTGCACTATTTGCATAAGTTTGTCTATACAAATATTTATGGTAATTAGGATGAAGTAAAGTTTGTTTGCTGTGAAAAAAAGATTTTATGATTTGTTAGCCATTTCAACAGTCGACATATCTATCTTCTGCAAAGGTTGTTGCCTGAATCATAAAATTTTCTAAAGATAGTTTTCTTGTTTTTCCTTTTAAAATGGACTAGCATTGTGGTAGGCAGTTTAGATTCTGATGAGACAGGTTTTTTTTCTTAGTTTGATCAATTCTCCTGTATGGATAAGTTGTGACAGATTTTTATTACACTATATTAAAAGAGTAAAAGGATGTTGTACCATTTAATTTCGGCAATAAATATCAAAATGGTTGTAATTTACTCAACTATTAACTTTTTGAAAGTGCGAAAGAATAATACTGTCATTTGCAAACAGCATAGATCCAGAGGACTTAAAGAGGACCCCCTTTAGTAGGGATCTGCTCTGTTTATCAAAAATCCTCTAGCGATGTTAAGCCTTCCATACTGAATGGGACTCTAAAATTAAACACTAATTGGACATTCCCTTTGAATATTCTGCATTGTAAGGGTTTATACTGTGTAGATACTATCATATAATTGACAAAAAAAACTTGCTGGATCACTAACTTGAGGTGAAGGTTTGTTGTTTTGTCAACCAGTGATAAGTCAGTGGCCCAAGGTGAATTGCAGTAAGACACTAGGCACTTTGTCAGTGAGCAATTAACCCTTCAGTGCAGAAAACTAGTCACTAATGGACTTTGCAAACAATGTAGACGCAGATGAGAGGGCTTTTTAGCTTGACCTGTTAAATCTGAGAAAAGTGACCAGTTGACAATTCAGCATTGAAAGGGTTAACCCTTTCCACACTATTTGTAGTCTGCCAAGATCATATTGCTGATCAGATGCTGTCTGGTCTAGTTCATCGTGGTTTGTTGTCATTTATCCATACTCAGGAGGTGAAAAAGTAAGACCATTAGCTGTAAAGGTGATTTGTTTAACCCTGAACACTCTACCACCAAAGTTTGCTTCTATACTGAAGCTATTGGCTTGCAACTTCTACCCTTGGTTGATTCTGTAGTGCAAACGCCATAACCTTGACATGCAGTTCATAAAAGTGATGGTCCTTTGTGAACGTAGAAAATTAGCATTTCCTTAGATTGAACTATTATTATAACTGCAGGAACCAATTAGCATTTCCTTAGATTTAACTATTATTATAACTGTAGGAACCAATTAGCATTTCCTTAGATTGAACTATTATTATAACTGCAGGAACCATCTGATCAGTAGGTCTACTCTGTTTGCAATGGTGTAAAAATGAGTTTATATGGGGGGAAAGGGTTAAATTCACAGGAGGATTTTGAATGACAAACAGGGCAGACCCTGATCAGAGGGTTCTCTAGCAACCCTCTTATCTTGGTCTTTTTACAAAAGCCAGAACACTTGTTTCCTGATTTCAAAGGGTTAAGAAAAGACATATATGTAGCATTAACTCTTCCAGTGTGGGAAACAAGCGACTAATGTCCTTTGCAAACAGTGTAGGCCCAAATGAGAGGGCTCCTAGTGGAGCCCTCTCATCAGGGTCTGCACTGTTTGTCATGTTATTCTTTGTTCCTTGAATATTCATGGTAAGCTTGACATGTTTGAAGTTTAGAATAGTGTGTTTGAAAATTCAGTGTTGAAAGGGTTAAAGTAGATGACAATATTTGCAGATGACATTGGTTTATAGTGCTAAAAGGGTGAGCTGATTTCAATACTTGCAGATGACATTGGTTTATAGTGCTAAAAGGGTGAGCTGATTTCAATACTTGCAGATGACATTGGTTTATAGTGCTAAAAGGGTGAGCTGATTTCAATATTTGCAGATGACATTGGTTTATAGTGCTAAAAGGGTGAGCTGATTTCAATATTTGCAGATGACATTGGTTTATAGTGCTAAAAGGGTGAGCTGATTTCAATATTTGCAGATGACATTGGTTTATAGTGCTAAAAGGGTGAGCTGCTGTGTAGTAAGTGGCTTGTGCTTATCAGGCCATGCTTGGGTTGTGATGGGACTCGGTAACTTAGGTTTACTGTAATCTTTACCTTACACTAATATGTACTGAACCACTGTTTAACAATTGATATGTCATCTGAAAAGGAAATCATAATTTAACTTCAAATTCTTTAGAATATTTAAAAAATACTTTTCCAAGCTGATAATTAGGTAATTAACGGCAGCCATGGCAGGATCTCTTTTATTGGCAAACTACTTACTTGTCAGATTCAAACGTTTTGTATGATGTGAGGTCAAGTGCCTTTAGTTGTAATTGATCAATGCAATCCAGTAAAATGATTGTCACATACTGGATCGATCTGCTTATAGAAGCAAATAGCCTTTCTTTCCTAATGGAATCAATTTTGTGATATTTCATAAGAACTACATGTATTTGTTAATCCTTTGAATGTGACTTACAGATGCACTGTCATTTGCAAACAGTGTAGACTCAGATCAGAGGGCCCCTGGAGGAGCTCTCTGTGATCTGTCTGCAGTGTTTGTCAGTCAAAATCCTCTAGCAAGTTTAAGCCTTTAATACTGAGTTGACTGTATAGTTATATACTGATGGGCTAGTCAGTTTTGAAAGAATTAATTGATGGCTACAGTTTTCCAATTAATACCATGTTATAACAACTGATTGATCAAAGGGATAGTGTTATATCTTGTCCCATAAAAAACACTGTTCTTACCTCCTGCAGAATTGGTTGCAATTTTAGTGGTGTGGTTGATAAGAAGAATGTTTAATTAATTAATGATATTACAGTAATAAGTTAAACATTCTTCTAATTAACCCTTTACCTCGTATAGAAACATTTCACACCTCTTGAAACAGAGTCTGCCATGACCTATTGGAGACACCTGATCATATGGTCTGCTCAGTGGAATTTATATGGAATTGATTTTACAGTTTCTGTCAAAGCGAAATAATTCTGTGTTCATATACCATTATAAAAATTCAGCTCATAAATACTCATGACATTATTATTTCTTGTATGAATATTCATAAGGTAATTTAGGGTTAAATGATCATATTTATTTCTAATTTTGAAAGTTCATTATTCAAAGGGTGAGAGAACACCTTCCTAAGTAACTGTTCTTAAAAAGAATAGTGGTTGCTTAATGCAGAGAAATGTAATGAAAAAACATTCTATAGGTGCTTTTTGCATTACTTTCGCCCTGCATTAAGCTACCACCTGCCTAATAGACTCATAATTCGACCACTTTTTGATGTCCGCTTAAGACAGGTTCTATATATAGCAATTTATGGTCCAGCCTGACAAACACAATACCCTGATCAAAACTCTAGATAATATGCATGTTTAGCCATTTACTCCATGTTAAATAAGAATAAGAGTCTCAAACAGATGCTCCTCATCAACAACTCTGCCAGTCTCTTGAAAATGCATCAGTCTGTAGGTAAGCACTTCCTTGTACAGCTCATTTATTAAATTAGTATACACTTGTGAGCAATATAAGAATGCAACTGGGAGTTTTGGCAGATACAAGTTTCACTTAAAATGATCTGTTGTTCGTTCTGTTATATTTCAATATAAGATGCAGGGATGATTGATGGAGGAGAACTCAGAAAATGTATATCTTAATCAGGTTTTCCAGGATAGAAAAGAAAATTGTATTGAAATGAGTTGAAGTTCTTGACAGTGCAATGTTATTGAACCATTTCAATGTATGGTATGATTAAGAGACTGTATTTAAAGTCAGGATTCAGTCTGACAGTGTTGATTGTGTTTTGGATTAGAAATGTAAAAAAATGGTCATGTACAGATTAGAACTTAAGCCCTTTCCCTCATATAAAAGCCTTTTCACACCTTTGCAAATAGAGTAGACCTAGATCAGACAGGTCCAGTAGGAGAGACATGTCTGATCATGGTCTACTCTGTTTACTTATATGGATCTGATACTACAGTTTTTGACTAAGCCAAAAACATTCCCTGGAAATATTCATATTACAAAGATTAAGTTAATGAATATTCACGAAGTGATCAATTCATGTGTATATGTTCATTAAGGGAAAGGGTTAAGTAGATGTAATTCTAATACAGATAACATTTTTATAGATGAATGTGACCTGTAGAAAATAGTATGGGATCGTTAGGACGTCATGTTCAAAACTGATTGAGTGAACTACTCAGTATAAAAATGTCAAAGTAGGTATATTAACCCTTTCCCTCATATAAATACTTTTCACGCATTTGCAAACAGAGTAGACCCAGATCAGATGGCTTCTAAAGGGGCCATCTGATCAGGGTCTGCTCTGTTTGCTTTGGACATGATATAGATGTTATAAAAATTTAGCTAATGAATATTTATGTCATTATTTCTTTCATGAATATTGAACAGGGAAGGGTTAACACTTAATTGCATGGCAAGTTATTTTTGTCTGCAAAAACTGTCATCTGCTGCAATTCTGAAAGTTAGTCTCAAAAAAGGTTAGTGTTTTCCTTCTCTTCATCAGTGCAATGTAAGTGTCAAGCAATTGAGCATCTTGACAGTAAGTATCCACAGTTATATTTGCTGCTAGTGTGCAAAAGGAAAGGAGAGTACAACATTGTTTTCTAGATGCACCAATAGATGAATATTGCAAGAAGCATGTTGATGTCAGTGTTTTTTCAGAAGATAAGTTCCTGAATATGTACCTACCTTATACATATTTGGTCAAAATGTAAATGGGATGTGGATCTAGCAATGTAAAAGAGATGTTAAATTCTAGCAACTCATTTCTTTTTATGGCATTTATAATCCTTATCACTAGATACCTTAAGCCACTCCTTATATATGCTTAGGGCAGAAGAACTATGGAAGTTATATAAATATTGAACCGTGAGCAACTGAAACTTGCACAGTATTTCTTCCCTCAATATAATATATGTTTTGAGGAATTTACTTCCTTTATGTTGTATATAAACATTGAAATTTGAAGCTGAGACGTTGAGACTATATCGGCACAGTTAGGTTTGCATCATGAGAAATTACCATATGTGGATCTCCTTTGTTGTTTGCATAGAATGAAATAAAATAAAATGTAGAACCACCGACCTACTGCAAGCCATCTGGAAGGCTTCCTCACAAGAAAAATCCAAATGCCCAGACCGGGATTCTAACCACTTGGCCACCGTGGTTCCTTTGTTTATTTGGATTCAAAGGTTTAGCTGCCTATGAGAAATTAAACAGATAAACATTATTTTGTAAGCAGGAATTGTCTTGAGTGCAAAAAGATGACATGGGAGTCTCAAGTTGAAATGATGTCTGAAATTGCTTTGGCTTGCAAACAAATGTCAAAAACAGGATATTACACTGATAAGCTGTTTGATGTAAGGTATTTATGTCTGTATGTTGTATATTTCATATGAAAGAATTACGAAATAGAAAGGATTAGAAAAAGAGTTTGGAAAATAGACGTTAGCCTTTGGTAAAATTGCAAATAGCATTGCATGAAGAAATAAATAAGGCCAAATTTCTCAAGGCTTTGAATATGGGAAAAGAGTGTTACTGGTACTTGCATACAGTGAAGACAGATATCAGATGGCTCAAAGAAGCGCCCTCTGATCAGGGTCTGCACTGTTTGTCATTCAAAATGCAGGTCAAAAGTAATACAGAAAGCTTCTATAGGAGCTTTTTGTATTACTTTTGTGCTGCATTAAGCAACCATCAGCTTTTAAAGATTCTTGTGTCCAATCAATATAAGGTAGCTTAATACAGGTTCTACTGTACTTATTTCGCAATGCCTTATTTTATTTCACCAACTCAGGGTGCCTGATAGGGACTTACAAGTCCACCCAGATGTTCATTTTTGTGTCACCTGCCGAGAGGCAGTGTGTCACTTAGGGATTACTTTTCCGTCGTCTGTCTGTCTGTCTGTCCATCCATCACACTTTCCTTTTTTTGACTGTCATTTCTAAACTAATCATTATAGAGCTTTCAAATTTCACATGTGTCTTCCTCTCATTGGGTACCATTGATGTAACTAATGCACTCTGCATGCAATACTTTTTGAGTTATTATGTCTCCCCACATATTTATATGGGGGAGACATATTGTTTTTGTGAGAGTTGTCTGTCTGTCTGTCCGTACGTCCGTCTGTCCGTCACACTTTTTGTCCGGGCGATAACTTCAATATGCCTGATGCCAGTTGATTGAAACTTCATATATGGAAAGAGCATAATGAGAGGAAGTGTCATGCACAAGGTCCATAACTCTGGCTTCACTAATATAGGAGTTCACTAATATAGGAGTTATTGCCCCTTGTAAAAAAACAACAACACTTTTTTGTCCAGACGATAACTCCTATAAGACTCATGCCATTGGATTAAAACTTCATATATGGAAAGATCATGATGAGAGGAAGTGTCACACACAAGGTCCATAACTCTGGCTTCACTAATAATGGAGTTAGTTATTGCCCTTATAAAAAATTTTCACAATTTTTTGTCCGGACGATAACTCCTATATGGCTCATGCCATTGGATTGAAACTTCATACATGGAAAGATCATGATAAGAGAAAGTGTCGTGCTCAAGGTCCATAACTCTGGCTTCACTAATATTTGTGTAATTGCCCTTTGTAAAAAAATCACAATTTTTTGTCAGGATGATAACTCTTATATGGCACATGCCATTGGAGTGAAACTTCATACATGGAAAGATCATGATAAGAGAAAGTGTCATGCATAAGGTCCTTAACTCTGGCTTCAATAAATTGAGAGTTATTGCCCCTTGTACATTTGTTTAACTCTTTCTTGTCCGGATGATAACTCCTACATTGCTCTTGCCATTGTATTGAAACTTCATACATGGAAAGAGCATGATGAGAGAAAGTGTCATGAACAAGGGCCATAACTCTGACTTCAATACTTATGGAGTTATTGCCCTTTGTTATATTTTTTGTCCGATCAATAACTCCTGTTCGACTGATGCTATTGGAATGACATTTCATTTATGGAAAGAGCATGATGAAAGTAAGTGTCATGCACAAGGGCCATAACTCTGGTATCAATATTTTTGGATTTATTAGCTGTTATCATTTTCTTCTTGAAAAATGTGGTGTGGGAAAGCGCATGATGAGGGGAAGTATCAGTCATCAAGTCCATAACATTTTTAGTGATTTCCCTTTACATATTGTTTTTATTAGAGGGGAGACATCCATTTTTGTGACAAAAACCTCTAGTTTCCCTTTGTTCACACTTTCTTTTTTTGGCTATCATTTCTAAACTAATCATTATAGAGCTTTTCTTCAAATTCCTCATATACCAATGGGAGGCTTTACTTCAAGCTGTCACATAATTATGGTCAACATTATGTGAAGATCATGGCAAAGACGGTATATTCCACATATGAACAACTTTGATGTGGAGATGATGGCAAAGAAAGGAATTTTTTCTCTGACCAATTTTAGAGTTAAGGGACTGTATTTTCTTCACTCTAAGATATAGTGAAAAAATCTTGTGTGCTCAACTCCTCATAAATCATTGGGAGGAAATATTTCAAACTCATAGATCTGATAAACAATCTTGATGTGAAGATAGTCATAGCGATGGGACATTTTTGCTCCTACCATCTTAAATAGAAATACAGGAATTTTCTTCACTATATAAGATATAGTGAAACATTCCTGTGTGTCCACCTCTTCATACACCATTGAGAGGAATTATTTAAAATGTTTACAGATGAACAATCTTGATGTGAAAGAGGGAAGATTTAGTCCTTAAGGAGCCCTCTACTCTAGATCTACACTGTTTGCAAATGACAGCAAACTTTTTCCCACGTTCACATGGTTAACCTGAGACCCCGAGGTTATAAAACCGTTTGCTTGAGTCTGAGATCATTCTCAAGCATCTGATTGGTCAGATTCTGAGCTTGCTTAGAATCTGACCAATCAGATACTTGAGAATGATCTCGGACTTCGAAGTTTTGTAACCTCGGACCCAGGGATCGCACAGCCTTGAAAACTCCTTGAATTTCAGGGGTTGCCTTGAAAGTGCTTGAAAACATAAATTAGTTCTTGAAAAGTGCTTAAATTTTGGCCAATCCAGAAAAGTGCTTAAAAAGTGCTTGAAAATCTTCATAAATGTCCTTGAAAAGTCGTCAAAATAAAATACACTGTACTATAGTAGAATCTTTTGCAGATATGAGACTAGTAACTTACTGAAGTTTAAAAGCAATGCAGAAAGATCCTGTAGGAACCTTCTGCATTACTCTTGCACTTAATTAAGGCATTTCCTGCTTGTGGTTGCTGTCAAATGGGATTTTTCAGTGTTTGGGCAAGGCAGGTTGTTTCACTAATAGTGCTTTAATTTTGAAATAAAGTCCTTGGAAAGTGCTTGAATTTTCCCACAAAACTTCTGTATGAACCCTGTTAACATGTTGACGGAGTCTTCACTTGAAGCAAAACGACAGATCCTGATAGCCTTCCTTTACTCATTTAAGCCTCGTTTTTAGCTCACCAGAGTACTTTGTGCTTAGGATGAACTTTTGTGATTGCCTGGTGTCTGTTGTCCATCTGAGTGTGTCGTCCATTGTCCGTCATCAGTCATCAACAATTTGAACCTTTAAAAATCTTCTCCTCTGAATCTACAGGGTTCTCAACTCTCATCTTTGGCACATAGCATCATCTGTAGGTCCTCTACAAATTTTTTATAAATTATGTCCCTGGGGTTAAAATTGGCCCCGCCCCAGGGGTGCCTTGTGTTCTATAGAAACAAATAGTGAAAACTTTGAAATCTTCTCCTCTGAAACTGGAAGGTTCTCAGCTTTCATATTTGGCACATAGCATTATGTTTAGGTCCTCTACAAAAGTTAATAGATCATGCCCCAGAGGTCAAAATTGGCCCCGCCCCAGGGATGGCCAGTTTTCTATAGAAGCATAATTATAGCGTACATTTTGAAAATCTTCTCCTCTGATTGTCTGGTGAGTGATATCAAGGCTAGACAGAGCAGATAGCTCATTCAAGAGTCTTCTGATCTTTGACTACATTGTTGTCATGTAACACTTTTTCAATAGTTTCTCAACAGCTTCAGCAGCAGCAGCTCTGAGTTTGAGCAACAAGACCAGGGTCCATGCTTATAAAACTTTTAGTTGAGTCTGAGTCTGAGTTTGTTCTCAAGTTTTTGATTGGTCAGATTTGAGCCAAAGGCTCAAATCTGACCAATCAAAAGCTTGAGAATTCAAATCTGACCAATCAAAAGCTTGAGAACGAACTCAGACTCAACTAAAAAGTTTTATAAGCATGGACCCAGGACTTAAAGGCTCATTTCAAGAAGTGGGTTAATAGATGACACACATACTATTTGCAATTCATTTGCAATGGTACATGGAAAAATAGTACATTAATCTAGAACAGGAACCACAATTGAGGATCTTGACAAATTACAACCAGATCTAAAGGCTTATATTTTTAGGAAGTCACTTCTTGATAAGCAGTGTAAACATGTCAGGCTTGAAGTAGAGTACATTTATTCAAGTCTCAACAAAACAACTTTATCCCTTTGAATGTTGAATATTCAAACTGGCATGGTCCATCAGTGTATTATGTAAGAGTCCATTCTGTATAAAGGCTTAAATTTGCTAGAGGATTTTGAAAGACAAACCGTGCAGACCCTGACGGAAAAAGATTTAACAGTAGTTAGGCAGTACAGACATGATAAGAGCTATTCTGTTGGAGTACTGGATGGGCAGGTATATTCATAATTTGGTTTACATTGTATGCAGGTTAAATTCATACCGTAAGTTATATAGGTAGAGGTTTATGACTATAGCGAAAGCTTTAAAAATCTTCTCCAAAACTGGTGGTCCAATTTGTATGGTATTTGGTAGGAATAATCCTCTGGTGACCATATTGACAATTAATTATGGCTGCCATGTATTTTGAACAAACTGAATAGTCTTCAGTTGAAAAAATTAAAACTACTGCTACTAGTTCATCTCAGTCTAGTGCTACAATTCACAGGTGAGCAATATAGGGCCATTATGGCCCTGTTGTTGTTTTACAAATATACGATCACTATAAGTGTGTCTATATAACTGAAACACTCACTTTGTGAAAGAGTCACCCTGTTCCTTATACAGGCACCTATCCATGCCTTTGCAAAATAATGGAGTATAGTAAAAACCTCTCTAAACTGGATTTTTAGTAGAGGAGAATTTAGATACTTTTAGACAGGTAGCAGCTTAATTAATGCAGGATGAAAGTTATGCAGAAAGCTGTCTGCATGAAATTCACCCTGCATTAAGCTGCCACCTGTCTCGAAGACCAATGTTTATACTAAATTTAATGTCCAGTTTAGAGGGGTTTTTCTGTAGACCAAGATGAGATAGCTCTTGTAGGAGCTGTCTGATTAGGATCTGCTCTGTTTGCTTGTGAAATTATATCGATCTGGTTCTACAGTTTCTGCCAATACCAAACAAAGCCTGTTTTCATATACCATTATAAAAAATCAGCAACTAAATATTCATGATGTCATTATTGCTGCCATTAAAATTCATCGGGTACATGGTTAAATCGTGATGAGATGCCAGGCTATCCTGAATTTGCCCATAGAATTTAGTGGAACAAATGTTTTACATACTGAAATGTCCTTAGCAATAAGGTTTATTTGTGTGTTCATATTGTGCCTTCTGTAATTGCTGTCTGCTTCTAGGACTGCAGTTTTAGCTTGTCTGTTTTTTCAAAGAAAAAAATACGAGCTATTGTTGGTACTCCAGTGTCCGCATTGTTATCCGGAAATTTTAACATTGGCTATTACTTCTTTACTATTTGTGCAAATCTTATGTAACTTCACACACTTGTTCACCGTCACAAGGGCTACAGTTAGCACCTATATATGTGATGCTCTTGTTATAAAAAATGTTGCCTATGTCTGAATTAAAATGGCACTTAACCCTTTACTCCATGAATATTTATGTAAGAAATAATGACTTCATGAATATTGATTAGTTAATTTTTGTGTCACCTGCCAAATTACAGTGTGTCACTTATATTAGGGATCGTCTGTCTGTCCGTCACACTTTCTTTTTTTGGCTGTCATTTCTAAACTAATCATTATAGAGCTTTCAAATTTCACATGTGTCTTCCTCTCATTCAGGACCATTGATGTAACTAAGGTCCATCACTGTGGATGAAATACTTTTTGAGTTATTCCCCTTTTTCTGATTTTCGCACTCCAGCATATTAACACTTTTTGTGTCAGTTGCGAGCAGGTGACACACGTGTTCCTCAGAACACTCTTGTTTATAATGGCATCTGAAAACAAGATTTTTTGGCAGTGGCAGAAACTGTAGAATCAGATCTATATTATTTCATAAGCAAAAAGAGCAGGTCCTGATCAGATGGTTCTTCAGGACTGGAGTCGTCTGATCTGGGTCTGTTCTGTTTTCAAAGGCATAGAAAGTTGTATTTAGAGTAAAGGGTTAAAGAGCTCATACTATAAGTTGTCAATATTGAATTAAACGAAAAAATGGGTGGTTGATTGAAGCTCAGATTATAAATTCCTTCCATGAGTAGTAAAAGTAGCATTAGTTCCATCTTTTATTATTGAGTACAAAAAAGAAATCCGGGACTAAGAGGCTGCCTCCCCGGCTAAAGGCATTGTTCTATTAATGTATTCTCCTCTAGGAATCTTAACAATAAAGGCAAGAGCAAAAATATGCTACTTTGCTTGTAGTCAAGCTTTATGATAAAGCCCAGCGGATGTTATTGAGATATTACGAGTGATTGTGTGATATTGTTAGAGACAACAGTTTGTAAAGCGGATGGTTATGAGTCCTTATAACCACAACAGTCTATTTCCTATTTTCATATCACAGTATGATCAAATGTTGCAGATAAATACAACAATGTCATACTTGTCTTGGCTCAAAATTGCTGTTTTTGTGGTAAATATATTCAAAATGACTTAAAGTTCTATAAGAGAATATAATGACATCAGCATTAATATGATGATTTTTTTTATAATGGCAGTGAGAACAGATGAAATTTTGGCAGTGGCAGACTGCTATAAGACCGCTTCTACGGGAGCTATCTCATAATTTATGGGTCTACAATATTTGCGAAGGCATCATAAGGCGTTGATATAAAGTATAGAAAGAAACTTGCTCTTTAACCCATTTCCTCATAGGCTATTTTAGACCCCAAATCTACCGAAAAAGAGCATTTACTAGAGAAAAGGAAAATGTTAGAATTGTGTAGTTTTGAAACCATGGTGATAAATAGAGCCCTATAGGAGCAAATGCTCTATTTATCACAATGGTTTCGAAAAGTGACTTTTACGGAGGCATAGAAAGACATTTATGGAGGAAATTTTTAACGTTCTGACCACAACAATAATTACTATGTTAGGGACATTCTTTAGTAAGCACCCACTTAACATTAAAGTTGTTGTGAGAGGATGCTTTGCTTAGTGATACTCTTGTTAGCAGTGGCAAACAATCTAGACCAGATCAAAGAGCTATCTCTTAGTTAAAACTTACCAAGTTGTGCAGCACTGTTGTAGCTGGTTAATATTTGTAAGGTCATTATTTCTTACATGAATTATTAACCCTTTACTCCATAAATACACCTTTCTACGTCTTTGCAAGCAGAGTAGACCCAGATCAGATGGCTCCTAATGGATCCATCTGATCAGGGTCTGCTCTGTTTGCTTGTGATATAATATAGATATGATTATACAGTTTCTGCCATGGCCAAAACTTCATGTGCTATTATAACAAATTAATCTACTTAATATGCATGATGTCATAATTTCTCACATGAATATTCATGGAGGAAAGGGTTAAATGGGGAAAGGGTTCACCGGCATATCATGCTGCAGAAAAATTATATCAACTCAAACACCTTCAGATTAGATCAAGCTTTGACAGAGTGTCAAAGTAATCAGACAGTTCTTCTGCATCCAAGCTGGTCACAATCCTTTCACCCTAAATCTATTCTATTGTTAAAAATTAGCATTCAAAGGGTTTAAGTCTGAATTTTACTCACAGGCCACTGACAGACTGGATAGTATTTCAACAAAGTTATGTTGTACTATAAGTATGCTCAGTTATTCATGACTAGTGACCTGATAACTCATTAAAACTGACAATCAGTGAATTTATCTTAAATTAAAATCTACCCAATAGTCTATTGGAGGAACAGTACAGCACTACAACATTGATATTATCGAACTAGTGCGCGCTTAGACAGCCGCAGTTTGCCGATAGTCTCCCTCATTCACAAACCTCATGGTGTAAAGTGTGTCTGTTAAGTGGAGCACAATATTTGCTTTCATATTGGTGTATGTAAAATTTCGTTATTTTGAAGTTTTAACATTTCAGAGAGTGTTCATCAATATCTTTAATTTTATTTTGTTAAAACTTTTCTCAGGTGAGTTTGGAATAATGTAGTTTTGTTGCATGTTGGAAATTAAGATATTGATACATGTTGGAGTAGTGTGACTTTATTAAATGTTGGAATACTATAGCTGTTTACAACTAATGTGAAGAGGAATGAGTTTGACCTTATAGTCTAAGGACAGCGATCAGTCCTGGTAATGGAATACATTGTATCTGTGGGATTGTTCATCAATACTGGGAATTGATCTTATAGCTAGTAGCTTATCCTGATGTAGGTTGGCTGTGAGTTTATGCATACCAGTGCTGTATGGGATATTTTTAGAATACTGTCTATATATTTTGTTTATTGCACAGGTAAGATTCTTCTTGGTTTTCCTACTATTTACCTCAGCCTTTGCTCCTGCAATCAGGAAAGAGTTAGAAGTTGGATAACATATAATTCTCATTCATGATAAACCAGTGGGTCAGTGTTCAATGTTCAACAAAGAGAGACCACTAAGCCACGTGGTGAACATGTGTACTTAACTACTCCGTGGCAGGAGTTGGATATTGCGAAATACTCTTATCTTGTGGAAAATTTGAAAAAAAATATCATATGCAATCATATTCATTAGTACTTTTGCTTACCGAGTCACGGATATGTGTATTTGAATGTTGCTGAAGTGCATTTTTAAAGTAAAGGATGTATTATTGACGTCAGTACAAGGATATTGAGACTTTTGTTTACATTGCAGAGGTAAGGGAGTTAATATCACTTGTGATTATGTCAGTCCCAGGTCATATAATTCTGCATTTATCAATTCTGAGACTAGTTGGATCTGGATCATATTTTGGCCAGATTTGGAAACTTAGAACTTCTTGCCTTGCTACTTTATATGAATTTCAAAAAGATTTGATCAGATTTCAAAAACTAACTCTCAGGTAGACATTGATCCTGATCCCATTAACCCTTTACACCATAACCCTTTTCTACACCATTGCAAACAGAGTAGATCAAAAGGCTTCTATATGCTCTGTTTGCTTATCAGATAATATAGATATGGTTCTTCTGTTTCTATCATGGCCAAAAATTCATTTATTCATGTTTCATTATAAAAAAATGAACTTATGATTAATATTCATGATGTCATTATTTTTTATATGAACATTCATGAAGTAAAGCAAAATAAGTGACATGATAAAAATATTGAAGTAACATTAATTTTGTGGCTTCATTTAATCCTTTACCTGATAGAGATACCATTTGATGCATTTGCAAACAGAGTAGACCAAGATCAGACAGCTCCTGTAGGATCTCTCTAGTGAGGGTCTGCTGTGTTTGCTAAAGGAATTATATAAATCTGATTTTACAGTTTCTGATATGGGCAAAACAGCATATACCATTATAGAAATTAAGCTGATAAATATTCATGATTTCATCATTTTTACATGAATATTCATCAGGTATTGGGGTTAATAATCATTAAAAACAGAAATGAGATGGATTTGGTCTCAGATGAAAGGCATGGTTATATGAACAATTCTTCTGGATTCAAACTGTTTTCAAATAAGACAAATTTGTATGGAGCATTCTAAAGGTTGCAAAATATCTCCAATGATAATATTATAGTATTACTCATTGCCATACTTGCAAAGACATTCTTAGGGTAATATCAATGGTTAAAGACTACTTAAATACCAAATAGCACAGAATATTCTCATTTAGTTGCTGTCAAATGGAAATGATTTACCATTATCTTTATGAAAAATTGCTATGGAAATACTGGTGTACTCATTTTCCAAAATGTAACCCTTTCCCTGTTGCATATTCATGCAAGAAATAATGACACCTTCAATATTTATTAGCTGAATTTTAAAATGGCATAATGTACAGAAGATATTTTGGTATTGGAAGAAACTGTAGTCAGATCTATTATAATTTCATAAGCATACAGAGCAGGCCCTGATCTGATTGCTCCTGTAGGAGCTGCCTGATCTTTCTGGGTCTACTCTGTTTGCAAAGGTGTTTGTATGAGGGAAAGGGATAAGCAACTTTTTTGTGTTAACTGAAAAGCATGGGTTCTCATTGAAATAGCTTGTTTGTCAATGTCCTGTAGTGATTGGCCTATGTAGGGCATTTCCAACAGCCTTGCTGTTGGGTTAACCCTCTAGAGACATGGTTAGAGTGTCGGACTGTTACATATAAGTCCAGAGGTCCAGGGTTAGAATCCCGGTAGAGGACAGTAACTTTTCCTCCCTTAGAATTACTTCAGTCCATCCAGCTAACCTAATTACCCAAAGTACACGTTCAGACAAACATAAGCTAATAGTGTAGACTGAGAATGAGATTAAACTGCTCTGGAGGAGGGAGCCATTTGATCAGAGTCTACACTATTTGCTACCATGTCAGTTTAATTTAAGGATATGAAAATGGTTCCAAATTGACTCATATTACGTTTTATAAATCCATGGAAAATCACAGTGCTGTATCAGCAGGTGAAAATTTTGCCACTTTGAACACTTTCATAATGATATGCGTAATACTAAAAAGAGCTTGCCTTTTTAACCCCTTACACTCCAAGAATATTCATATGAAAATAATGACATCATGAATATAAGAACTATGGAATCATACCTACAGCAGAACCCCTCTAATGCGACAACTTAATGAAAAAACATGACTGTCTTCATAAGCAGGTGGTTGCTGAATGTAGGGCAAAAGTAATGCAGAAAGCTCCTCTAGGAGCTTTCTGCATTACTCCTGTCCTGCATTAAGCTACCACCTGCATCTAGCACCCAAAATTATACCTCTTTTAGGTGGTCGCATTAGTGGGGTTTTACTGTATATTACATCACAAGCAAACATAGCCGACCCAGACAGAAGCCGTCTGATCTGGGTCTACTCTGTTTTCAAAGGCGTAGAAAGGCATAGATATGGAGTAAGGGTTAAACAAATGTTTTTAAACATTAACCAAGATTTAACAGGTTTTGCCCTGGTTTAGTGCATGAAATCTTTGCAAACAGTGTGGCTCCAGATTAGACGCAAGAAGTTCAGCTTGTATCTCTTCAAATCCAAACTTTTCAGTACTCAGTTTAATTAAAAAAGGAAATGGAATAAAACCTCGTTTTAATGGGAAGCAGACGAGGGTTGAGTCCTTTAATTACTGGAAACAAATACACATATAGGAGTCCCCTGATCAAGGTCTTCACTAGTTGTCATGCAAAATCCACTAACAAATCTATGCAGTCAGAATGGAATCTTTGTTGGTGAACAATAATGGACAATTCCATGTTGAAAATTCAACATTCAAAGGGTTAGTGGATCAAAGTATTAAAAGCAAACCTTGTCGCACAGTCATGAGACAGTCTGGAGTGTTCAGTAGTACGTACTAATACATACAGTTGAAGTACGGCTATCACCAAACTAATCAAATTAAATTTCAATTGAAACTCCTTGTAGTCACGCAGTAACATGTAGGTGCATAAATTAGGTAAATTTGTTACAAATTGAGTTATTTCTGCTGCAGTTTCTCACTATGATTGTTGTTAGAAAGCACTGGTTGACAGTAACATATCTGCTCAGGTAACATTTTCCGCGTGAACATTTATACAAAATATTCAGGACTTCATAAATATTCATCAGAATAATAAGTCTGACATGAACATGGGAATTTTTGGCCATAGTAGAAACTGTTAGAATCATAATATATTTTATTATTCATGAGCAAACAGAGCAGACCCTGATCAGACAGCTCCTAAGCATCAAGGAACTGACTGGGTCTCATAACTAATTGTTATTATTTCTTACATGAATATTCATGGAGTTAAGGGTTAATGCTCTCATTTCAAATTCATATATTGTCATTGGGCTCCTAGTCACATTTGGGTCCAAACTGTTTGCATTCATCATAATTATTGTTATAGTTAATTAACATTGTCTTGCAATGCTTCCATTTAAAAATTGAAGCGGGTGACATTTTTTTATGGACGAGAGACTGTAAGTTACAATCCGAAAAAAAATGCTAACAACCTGTCTCAGGTACCGGTATGTAACTATGTCCTGGTATAATTTCATGGTATAATTTCACGTTTACAATTCATAACTTCAGGTAAAATATAGCATGCATTGTATCACCTCATGATATCCTACAAATTCATTAAGCTGTCAGAAAAAGGGAGATTTACACATTACTTGGAACAGGAAGCGTCCTCTATCCATCTTAACTCTTTGCATGCTAATTAAGTATTGTTGGATATAATTGCCATGTACAGTAACCGTCATCCATTTCAGTTTGTAATGTTTCAAAACCTGTTACTTGATTCACATCTGGATCCAGACTGTTTGCCAGAGATTGTCATAAATTGACTGCTATGTAGACTGTCATTAACATACAACTTTTCAAGTATTCTCGTGGCATAATCCTCTTTTACTCATGACAATTTAGATTATCAGGAATTTAACCTTTTGAATGCTGAATATACGCAGTAGAATGGCCCATAATAGAGTCCATTCAGCATGAAAGACTTCTGATCAGCGTCTACACTGTTTGCAAATACACAGTGTTTGTCATGCATTATTCTCTAGCAAAGTTAAGCCTTTCATACTGAGTGGACTCAATAATTAAACATTGATAAAGAGTTGGCATTTGGTAAATAGCTAATTATTATAGCTGATGTTATTTGCTGTAAACCCAACTCAAAATAAAGTTTTTTATATCTTAAAATCCTCTAGCAAAGTTTTTTATATCTTAAAATCCTCTAGCAAAATGAAGTATTTCTTATGGAATAGATTCAATTGTGCAACACTGATAGATTAAAGGATTAACCCTTTCCCTCATATAAACGTGTTTTCACGCACCTGCAAACAGAGTAGACCCAGATCAGACGGCTCCTAGAGGAGCCGTCTGATCAGGATCTGCTCTGTTTGCTAATAGAATTTGATAGATCTGTTTCTTTGCTTTCTAAAATGTCTACAATGCTCCACCTTCCATATTTCTTTATAACTATTTTGTCTATGAAAATTCAGTAGGTGTTGAAAGTTGGTCTAAATATAGAACAGGGAAAGGGTTAAGAGTTTGGGGCATTTCAGTCATGAAATCATTTTCTAGTGATATTGCACATTCAAAACAAGAACAACAATTCTCACAGACAGGGGTCCCTAATGCAAAAACTCTGAATTTTGCTGCAGAATATCAACTAGGTTTGATCCTAGGCCTGATGAAACAACAGGTCACTTGATGTTCCATCTGGATCCAAACTGTTTGCATAGATCATCAGGATTTTGCTGCTGACATGCAAAGAGTTAAGTTTGAAGAAATTTTCACTACTGGACAAAAACTTGGGATTAATTCTCTAGTGGACTAATCCCTTTGAGTGTGTGAAATGAGTGTTCTGGAATTTGCAAACAGTGTAGATCGACCCAGTTCAGAGGGCTCCTTAGAAATAAAGGAACCCTTTGATTAGGGTCAGCACTGCAAATGCAAGCCTTTCATATTCATGGAACATTTCATTTTGAAAATTCAGCATTCAAACCTGACAGATTATGGTTTAGTGTTTTCAGTGCAGTTACACTAAAATTCCATGTGCTAGACAAATACCGTATGTCAAACATCATTGAATCTGTTTTAACTCTTTCAAGATATTATACTTGGCTTTGATGCTTTAAATATTACATGGTAAAATGATGAGTCTTCACTGTTGGCAAATGCAAGTGCAGATATAAGTAGGCTCATTTACCACATTCAAAGGCTTATGAACTAAATATCTTCGAGTCAATCCTTTAGAGAATTGAAAAAACAGAGTTGTTGATCCTATTGGCAGAGTAAATTCTTTAAGGTTCATGGCTTTTTGAATTCATGTTATTTCAGTGGGGAAAATATAATTGTGGTCAGACGCATTAGCTTAATATTTAGTGTGCTGAAGAAGAAACTGGTTGTAATTTTAGGCTGTTAAAATTGCAAAAAAAATCATCTGAGAATGATTCTATTTGCTGATGCAAACATTTTTGTAATTTAGATAAGTATTGAAAATAAAATACAGGGAAATATACAAATACTCAGGCATTGTGTTTAAAGCTAAAGTTTCTGAAAGAGTATGGCTTAAAGCAGTACCTGATTGGAAAAGAGATTTATCAGCAGTTTTGTAGGTATTAGTATGAGAGATTAGAGGGGGTACACAGTCGGTTGTCATTCACCTTATCATTGGGCTTAGACCAGATCGCTACATTGGAGGAATAGGGAATTAAAACTTCTGTTATTCAAAGTTTGTCATTGGATGTGGAACTTAAGAACAATGCACTACAATGGGAGCAGTTGATATGTTTTTGTGCGCAGTATGATCTTTCACAGGTATTGTTAGTGTGTTTAAACAGTACTAGAGTGTTTACTGAAGAACTTTTAGAGAGGAACAAAAGCTATTCTGAATTCATAGAGTTGCAACTCGTTGAAGGGTTTGTTAAATATTTGCTCTGTGGATGAAAAAAGATATTTGTCGGACTGTGGAATTCTAAAACTGGGCACTGCATGAGTAGTGAGACTTTAAAATTTTAGTACAGGGAGTTATTGTATTATTATTTGACTGCCTTTAACTCATTGCCAGTGTAGCATCTGTGATTGTCTTTGCAAACAGTTTGCATCCAGATGCGACACCAAGTAACTCGACTTACTTGGCGTCTCATCAGGATCCAAACTGGTTGTTACTGTGACTTTGTTTTTTTTAAACAAAAATGAAGAAAAGTGAAAATTGTAAATTTGAAAGCGTAAGAGATCGCTCCTTTTATGCTAAATAGTTGACCAAGTAGTTTTTGACTGCGAAACTTGGTGTCATTGCTACAGATTGCTACATATAGATTGTCTCCATTGATGTGAGACGCTAGTGTACTTGTCTTCTCTTCTGGATCCAAACTGCATGAGTTGTCACAAATTTAAGCTTCTATTTATTCATTATTAAGACTTTTCTGCTTTGCTCTACATACATTTATGTCATTTAACCCTTTCCCTGTTCTATGTTTATTACAAATTTCAATACCTACTGAATATTCATGAACAAAAAACGTGGAATGTTGTAGCTATTTTAGAAAGTAAAGAAACATATCTTTCAAATTCCAATAGCAAACAGTCTATTCTGGGTCTATTCTGTTTGCAAATGCGTGAAAACACGTTTATATGAGGGAAAGGGTTAACCCATTACTCCATAAATACATCTTTCTATGCCTTTGCAAACAGAGTAGACCAAGATCTGAGACAGCTCTTATAGGAACTGTCTGATCGGGGTCTGCTCTGTTTCCTTAAAATATAATATAGATATGATTCTCCAACTTATGCCATTGCCAAAACCTCCTCTGTCTATGTGCTATTATAACAAATATTCATGGAGTAAAGGATTAAATGTATAAACTTTACTGTTAAAATTTTAAATAAACAGAGCAGAACCTAATATCACAGGTTCACACAGTATTCCGCTTATTTGTGTTGACTATTATGTGCTACATACTTAAATTTCCAGTTCTTGTCAAACATCTGTCTGATAGATACACCCTTTGGTGCCTTAAAATAATGTGAACAAAGTAGACTTGGTTCAGACAACTCCTGTGGAGGCCTCTTGATAAGGGTATGCTCTGTTTGCTTACCTGGAACAAGAGATCTACCATATTTTTACAGTATCTTCAATTGTCAATTCTTGTGATTATAAAAAATAATGTAATTAATGATCATGATGTCATTATTTCTTACATCATACGTGAATATTCATAAGGTGTCCATCTACCTGCCCTAATTACCATAATTATTCAGAAAGACACATTTAGGCAAGTAGTGTACACCTAGATCAAACTGTTCCTCAAGGATATATATTCCATTTTGAAAATTAAGCATTTGCTGTATAGTAGGATTATGATTGACATGTTGCAGACTCTTGATCAGGGGGCTCCTTTGGTCTACAATGTTACAAATACCAGTACACTGGTTTTCTTTATCTAAAGATTTAATCAATATTGGGGATGATACACTAAAGGTAGACATGGTGCATCGAGAAGCAACATCTGGCTGTACAACTAGCTTTATTAAGTGTTGATAGAAGTTAATCATATGAAATGCCCATTACCGTACATACATATATATAGAAAAAAACACTAGTTTAACCCTTTCACCGCGACAAATAGTGCAGTCCCAGATCAGACGCCGCCTTTAAAAGGAATTGAAGAGAATGACACAATTTATGCAGACAAGTCATGACAGTTACAGATTTAATTCCTTTCAGAATCCTAGTTCTAAAATTGTAACATACCACATTTTAAATTTGAGGCTGGACGTAGTCATCAAGCATATAGAAATATGAGTACATTTGGGTGAAGGACTATGTTATATGAACTACCATATTATGTTCACCATTGTCTGTATTCAAGCAGTTGTGTTTCCAATTGGTAACTGATAAATTAGTGGTACTCCATAAATAGCTACTTGTGGCCTGCTGTGAATGTGTGATTACCTGTGCAAACAGTGTAGATCCAGAGGAGGTGTAAAGTTAACAACCAGACAATCTAAATGGAAACAAGGTCAGGGTCACTGTTGCTTAACCCTTTACTTTATAGAGATGCCTTTTGACACCTATGCAAACAGAGTACAGTCATGTAGACCTAGGTCAGAAGGCTCCTGTAGGATCAAGAGTCTGCTCATTTTGTATACAGGAAAACCTCTCTATAACAACCTCTAAATTACATCAAGTATTTTGTGTTAAAGGCAGGTGGATGCTTAAAGCAAGGTGAAAGTAAAACAGAACACTCCTATAGGAGCGTTCTGTTTTACTTTCACCTTGCTTTAAGCAACCACCTGCCCAAAATACCAACTAATTAACACAATTTAGTTGTCGTTATCGAGAGGGTTTACTGTATAAATATGTTAGATCTCATTCTATACTATATTTGATTTTCTCACTATTATTTTTATAAAGCAGTATGAAATAATTAGTTCATGAATATTCATAATGGTTAGAGTCTACCATGAGTAGTTAGTCATGGAGTAAAAGGGTTAAAAAAATAATTATGTCCACTGTCTTGTTTTATTGCAATTTGTTTACCAGTGGAATTTTTCCTTATGTACAAGAGGCCTGGAGGTATTGTATTATAGACAATGGTTAATATGAATACTGCTTTCTAACCATTTCCTTGATATAAGAGCTATTAGGCACTTTTGCAAACAGAATAGAGCCAGAGTCAGCCGGCTTCTGTTACACCATATGATCAGGATCGGCTCTGTTTGCTTATGAAAATGATATAGATCTGATTCTGTAGTTTTTGCCATTGCCAAACATTCTTATGTTCTTGTGTCATAATGAATTTAGCTAATAAATATTATAATGATATCAATATTTCTTAATGAATAATCATGGAGGAAAGGGTTCCCAAAAACAGAAATTCAACAAGTGATTTTGTTACAGTTGCTAAACTTTGCAAATAGGAGGTAGATTGGTAAATATTCAAATGCGTCTGGATTTTGTGGAATGCAACTGCGCATTTATTCCTAGAGAAGATATTTTTGCAATAAATTGTGACAAATTTTAAAGTTGACAAGATTAGGTGACAAGCAAGAGACGAGTATCTGAAATTTTAGTATGTAAAATTTAACACAGGATGAATTGTAAATTTTACAAGATGGATTTGTCTATTGCTAAGGTAATTATGCAGATGTCCATCATGTCTTATACATGTTTATGTCTTATTGAATATTCATGTTGGTAGACAACAATGGCATTATTACCCTGGCATTTCTCGAGGAAGATTTGTCTTGATGGCTATTTCAATGTGAATCACCTTTCGCAATTTAGATCCAGATCTCTGAGACCAGAAGCAGGTATGGTTTGTTGCTGCTATTTC
Source organism: Azorinus chamasolen (assembly GCA_963576725.1). Classification (NCBI taxonomy): domain Eukaryota; kingdom Metazoa; phylum Mollusca; class Bivalvia; order Cardiida; family Solecurtidae; genus Azorinus; species Azorinus chamasolen. The sequence goes on from OY755235.1 coordinate 50,441,604, forward strand.
AATTATTTAAGTTCAGCAAAAATGGTATACGGTATTGAATTGTCATTTAACTTTGAGCCTTTGCAAAGTAACTCAGACTTTGTAAATTTTGTTCCGAAGTTACATTGTTTAGCAGTAGCTGTATAAAGATCTGTGTTTGTATCCACATTATTGACCATGATCCGGTAGACTTCATAGTTCTTATCCCTTTACTCCATGAACATTCATGTAAGAAATAATGGCATCATGACTAGTAATTAGATTACAGGAGTGGTGACTGATCTGGGTCTATAATTCTGCATAGGCATAGAAAGGTGTATTTATAGAGTATAAAATTGTCACTGAGTGAATACAATAATGGATGAGTGAAGTAAAACCCCTCTAAACCAGAATTCTAGTAGAGACGAATTTAAATACTTTTAAGCAGGTGGCTGCTTAATGCTGGGTAAAAGTCATGCAGAAAGCTCCTAGAGGAGCTTTCTGCATGACTTTCACCCTGCATTAAACTGCCACCTGTCTCCAATACCAATATTTATACTATATTGTACATCTGATTTAGAGAGGTCTAAGTTACTGTACAGTGTTGAGAAATGGTGCCTACATTAGTCCTAAAACACATCCATTCTCATACTAAAAAAAATATTCTCTTCTCCTAAGGTGTAACTTTATAATGAAATTAACTCCTCACACTGGTGTCAGACCCATTCATTTATTTTCTAGTTAATTAATTCCTGTTCTTCATTTAATTAATGTTAACCCTTGAAGTGAGGGAAACCAGAATGAATATAAGGCATTTGTAAACCGTGCAGACCCAAATCAAACGGCTCATGATGGAGCTCTTTAATCAGGGTCTGCACGGTGTGTCATAGCATCCAGTTTTCTTTAGTGATCAATTTAGATACAATTCTTTGTTTAATCAATACTCAGAGGGGGAGGAGCCAGTATTAATTATTCAGCAGGTTAAGAGTTCATGAAGTCTCGCCAGCTTGTGAGAGATGATTTCCTGTATGATAGGCAATGTGTGCTACTGTTTGGATGTTTTATGGTCAGTATTCACCACCTGGTCATGAAATTTTGAAATCTTTACTTCATCATGGATATTCATGTCAGAAATTATGACTGTATGAATATTAATTAGCTGGAAAATTATAATGGCTGCATGAACAAGGGAATTTTCATAAGAGTAAATGAACTTAACTGCATAAGCAATGAACTTAAATGGAATAAAAGCATTGTTTAGTCTCTTCGAACTGGCAATGCCATAACCCTTTCAGCACTATGGACAAACTTGTGGTGACACCTTTGCAACAGTCTCGATTCCAATGAGATGACCAGTAACTACTCAGCATCTCATTAACCCATTCCCTCATGTTGGCACCTCTTTTAAAGTCATTTTTGAAACCATTGTGATAAATAGATCATAGGAGCAAATACTCTATTTATCAGAATGGTTTCAAAACTACACAATTCTAAAACATTTCCTGTTCTTATGCCCCCAACGGTGGGCATATACAGGGTGTCCCAAAAAGAATGGAATCCTGGATCAAATGTGTATTTTAACCAGACACATTAAAATGTAAATATTTACTTTTGTAGATATGTCATTTGTGCATGTCTCTACCAAATTTCTCTTAAAAAATAAGTTTGCTTTTAAAGATATGAGTATTTTATTGAATCAACTTAAAATCTGTTTCTGCATGATATGCATACATTGCATAATCCATGCATAGTATATCAAGTTTGAATAAGCTACATGTATATATACGTTTAATTTAACTTAGCAATATTGACAGAAATGGGATAATTTGCATATCTTAATCCTGGGTTCCGGTTTGTTTTTTTGACACTCTGTAGTAATCGCATTGTCCATCCTTTCATCCGTCCTTCCATCCGTCCGTCCATCCCAAATTTCGTGTCCCTCCTATAACTTTTTCATCTGTGAGTTGGATTTCAAAATAACCTGGCACAAATGTTCACCACACAAAGACGATGTGTCCCATTCAACTCCCTGGTCCATGGGTCAAAGTTCAAGGTCATCCTTAAGGGTCAAAGGTCGGGGCATAGTGTTTCACAAACATCTTGTATCTTAAACTGTTTCACACTCATTTTAGGAGAGGTATTTTTAAAGGAATATTATAAGAAAAATATACTTTTTGATGTTAAGCCTATATATTGAATCTACCATGTTTGAAATATGACTGCATTTCTATAAAAACCACAAGAACACTCACAGACTTTAGATACACAAAATTGTTTTGTTTCGAGCTATTACCATTCTGATAAAAGATCAAAGCATAAAATATGTTTAAATATTAAAAAGTTTTTATTTTGAGAATTTCGGGAGAGAATTGAAGTCCTTGTTCAGTCTGTGGTCTTCTTCAACATACAATTTGACACATTGTTAGAGCTAAATAAATAACTTCAGGTACATTTGGATAACAATATCGTCAATAAGGATTGAGTATCCATATGTTTTACTGGTAGTTGATCTTGACTAGCACAGCAATGTAAAACCTAGGAAATGAACAAGGTTTCCTGTAGATAACATCCTTCATGTTTATTTTGGCTCAGTTCGGTTAAATTTAGCTGCTAAAAGCTAAGGTATTTGCATGAGCATTGCATTGTAGACAGTTTGTTAGGCAAGATCAAAAGAGAATTAAAGTAAAATGTCTTGAATCCAAACACGCATAAGTATCAGTATCAGTTTTTAACCCTTTCCCTCATATAAACGTGTTTTCATGCATCTGCAAACAGAGTACACCAGATCAGACATAGGAGCTGTCTGATCAAGGTCTGCTCTGTTTGCTAATGGAATTTTGTGGATCTGTTTCAATGGCTACAACATCCCACCTTCCTTATTTCATTATAACTACTTTGTCCATTAATGTTCAGTAGGTATTGAAAATTTGGAATAGATATAGAACAGGGAAAGGGTTAAGACAGGTGGCAGGATAATGGTGGGTGAAAGTCATACAGAAAACTCCTCTTCACCTACCTGCCTAAAAAGTTATCAAGTCTTCTTTACTAAAAGGTTCTGTTTAGCGAGGATTTTACTTATGTATGTTTTCTTGTATCAGATATAATTATACTGACACTACTTGACGACTGATCAATATTATGATTTCTTGAAAGGGGCAGGGGCAAAGACTTTAGATGTTCAACAGTTCTGCAGAATTCAGTCTTGAAGCTCCGTCTGCCCTGAAGTGATTGGTAGAATATGATGTACATTCTGTATATCTATAAACCAATTAACATTTCAAGAAAAAGACTGGAGGCAGTGATCACTTGATTGAAAGAGATTGAGCCTTGGAGAATATAGATTTAACTCTTAATATGCTATTGGCAAATTTGTGATTATCTTTGGAAATTGTTTGAATCAATTTCAGTTGTCAATGTATCTGGTCATCTTACCAGTATCTAAACTGTGTGACATTTTTCTACACCCCCAAGAGAATTTGAAGAAATGATTACTGTGAGAATTGGAGCATACAACCATGCTTGCAAAAGCCAATGCTCAGAGTGCTACTAGTTAATTGTTTTCGGCATTGGCATGGAATTAGTGGTGCAGTTTAATTCTTTGCATGCAAAGTAATATTTGTCTGTGAATCTGCTGCAAGTGCAGTTTTTCTTAAAAAAAAAATCGAAAACAATTTAAGAGTTTCAAATAGCTTGGATTCTGTTGAGGTGCAAAGTTACTCAGTATCTCATCTGGATCCAGACGTTGCATAGATAATTTCAAATTCACCACCAGCATACACAGTTAATTGTGTGCATGGGTTCTCATATTGGTATTTGAGGACTATTTTGCATGGTTTGAATTGACTTGCAACATTTTGTATTGTTCACTAATGAAGGATGTGTTGCCTTGTTGATCTTTATTACTAATTGTTTCTATTTTCAGACATCAGGAACTTAAACAGCAACCAGTGAACTATTGAAGGATTGCTTAACACACATACAATAGACAACAGGAAACAAACCAAGAAGAAGAACAACAACATCAACAAACACACTTTTGGCTTCCCTTGCTAGTTGACACTCCAACCGACACAATTTTACGCCCACGTCGGACCAGGTAACCCACACCACAGCGTGTCCAGATGGATGTCTCAATAGGAATTAAGTGTGAGCCTGCAAGTCCACTAAGCTTAAGTCACTGTACTCAGCCAAACTTTGACGAAGGATTTGGTCGTGATATATTTAGTGATTATACTGGTACTGATGACTATGGCTCGGATAAGTCTTTTCCAGATGATAGTGTTGACAACGGTTTTGACAGTGGCGATCTGTCACCAAACAGTCTGGATGATGGAAAGTTGGACTTTGGCTCAACAGTTTTCTCCTATGGTGTGGACAATATAGATGTAGACAGTGGCTACACAGGTGATAGTGGGGACAGCAGTGGGGATGTGTCCCCATGTAGTGTAGACTACTTGGATTACTCCCATACCAAGGTGGAGTACTGCTCTAGTGGTAATAGCTATGACTCTGAAAATTTGGATGGACAGAAAAAATTGTGTCTCGTATGTGGCGATATAGCTTCAGGATTTCACTATGGTGTCTCTTCCTGTGAGGCATGCAAAGCATTCTTCAAACGAACTATACAAGGTAAGTCAGATGTTTCTGCTTCCTAACTCATCATGGAATGTTCATGTCAGACCTGTAGATAAGAGGTATTTTTTGCTCTCCAAACTTTGTATTTCTCAGCCAAAATCTTTCATGTTGGCTTTGGAAAAGCATTTTCAACAATGTAGGTTTTGGCAAAGAAACATACAAAGCACTTATTTGCGGTTTCCTACATTATTTCTCTCGCCATAGACTCTGATCTTGTTGATAAGTAGTACATTCCACATGCATGTAAAGGGCATTACAGTAGCCCTATCTTAAGCGGCCATTCATTTATTGATGATAGGAGTCTTAAGAACAGGTGGTTGTTTAATGCAGGGCAAAATTTAATGCAGAAAGCTCATATAGGAGCTTTCTGCATTACTTTTGTCCTGCATTAAGCTACCACCAATCTTACAGACCCATAAATAGACCTTTTTGAATGCCGGTTCTACTGTATTTGTCTTCAAGTATCATCACATGCAATGAGGTGTCAAATTTTCAGCTGCCAAATTTCTTTGGGTCTGAAGATTGGCATTGTACATTCTGTTGTTCTGAAGGCTTGTAAAATGTCAATTAGAAATTTTAATAGCTCTGCAGACATATAGTAAGAGCGTGATGGAGTGCATCCTAGACTTTATGGACTTGATAGCATTACTGTAAACTAGGTCAAGTGAGTTACTATCATGTACTACATTCCTGACAAGCATTCTACTTCGGGACATTTCTAAATGTCCTGCAAAGGCCAGAAATCGGGTCAGAAGCATCCAAAACTTAATCAAAAACAAACTGAGAATATTGGTGAGGAGGAAAATTGTTTTGTATATCAACTGAATCCAGAATGCATGCAAAGGTAATTACTGATGATAAATGTGCCCAAAATTTACTAAGGGTTTAGAAATTGATTCTGCTTTCAAGGCATGATGGATTAAGATTTATTTAGTGGTTACTATTATTAGGGAGTCTAAGCATTCTAAGCTGATAGATTTAAGTAATAGATTGTATAATTAAGTCAATGAGATGCAATGTCAAAATAGATACTGCTGTTATATCAGTACTAGGTGGCCAGACAGGATAATTTGATGTCTCAGAGTTCAGAAACTATGTTGAGCCGTTGATAAAGTAATCCCTGTACATCATAAATACACCTTTCTATATGCCTTTGCAAATAGTGTAGACCCGCATCAGATGGCTCCAGTCCTATAGGAGCCGTTTGACCAGTGTCTGCTCAGTGTTTGCTTATGATATAATATAAAGTGATGGTAATTATATAAGCAAAGGGCTACTGGAGGGCAGATGATGTTAACCCTTTACATGATGAATATTCATGTGAGAATGTATGAATTTTAATGAGCTGGATTTTTTACAGTACAGCATAATGAAGTTTTAAGGAATTTTGGACCATGGCTCAAGTTATAGAATCAGATCCATCTTATTTCATGAGAGAACAAAGCAGACCCTTTTTAGGAGCTGTTCGCTCTAGGTCTGCTCTGATTGCAAATGCATAAAGATGCATCTCCACCCAGTTCATGGTTAAATATCATCTTACAAGGTACATGATTCATTGATGACTTCAGTACAGTACTGACACAATAGCTGATAACTGTAGTACATTGCTGACACAATAACTGATAACTGTAGTACATTGCTGACACAATAACTGATACATCTAATACAGTACTGACACAATAGCTGATAACTGTAATACATTGCTGACACAATAACTGATAACTGTAATACATTGCCGACACAATAGCTGATACATCTAGTACAGTACCGACACAATAGCTGATAACTAGTACATTGCTGATGACTCTAGTACAGTACTGACACATAGCTGATAACTATAGTACAATACTGACACAATAACTGATAACTGTAGTACATTGCTGACACAATTTATTGCTGATTTTAGTGCAATTTTGTTTCAGGAAATCTTTTATTCCCTAGACAAAGAATGACAAATTTAACACTTCAGACTATGGTCATAAGTTTCTTCTAGTGTTGACAGTGTATATTCTTTGTGTGCATTCCATAAACATGTCGGCTGACACTTAGATGTATTTAACCCTTTTCCCCATGAAGTCATGTAAGAATTAATAAAGTCATGAATATTAATTAAATTATGCTTTTATAATAGCACATGTACACATGGGGGGGGCATGGCAGAAACTGTATAGTCATATCTATATTATATCATAAGCAAACAGGGCAGACGTCTGATCTTGATCTACTCTGTTTGCAAAGGCATAGAAAGGCATACCGGTATTTATGGAGTAAAATGTTAACCCTCAAAATGCAGAATTTCAAATTCACTATTCCAACATTTAAACAGGTCAAGCTTTAAGCATGAATATTCAGGGATTTTTTTTTTTAAATGAAAAGGTAACTTGAGAAACAGTGCAGTCTGGTAGGAGCTTTCTCATTGGGGTCTACACTGTTTGTAAAGGCCATTAAGTGACTCGCTTCCCACACAGAAAGGGTTATTATAAAGTTGACTTGGTACCTAGTACTATGAATATCTATAGTAGATTTGAATGAACCATTGCTGCTATTATTCGATATATTGATTGAATTGTACAGTGTCCTCAGAGAAATGCTTAGAGAATGTGATCCATTTATTAATCAGACTAAATTAACAGGTTCGCCCCTGGGACTTGATGGCCAATAGATGGATACTTAAGTAGCCTTTTTGTCAAGGTTAAAATGGATGTTGACCTGACACAGAATGTATTGGCTATATTAAAGTTTATTGAGCCATGTACATGTTTTTAGCTTTTAAACTGTGTAGTCACTTGATTGCAAAATTCATCTTTTTGAATGTCCCACATTATATTAATTTGCAGTGTATAAAACAGTTGAAACACTGCCAGTACTGTACATAACCTGAGCTGGGAATTTTCTCCTTTAAATCCAAGCTTTATTCCACCATCTGTTTATCAACATAATGATTTCCCCACTTGACTGGGGATTGCAAACAGTGTAGAGCCAGATTAGGTTTCACCTTTAGTCTGCAGTGTTTGCTACTAAGTCCAGATATTGGATATAAGAGTCCTCTGGTCAGGGTCTGCTCCGTTTGCTTATGGAATAATAAAAATCTGATCATGCAGTTTATGCCAGGATCAAGTATTCCTGTGTTCTTATTATGCCATTACAAAAATTAATGTAATCATTAAATATTCATGATGTCAATATTTCTTACATGAATATTCATGGAATAAAGGTTTATTGAAAGCTTTATTATGTGTTAGACTGGTCCTTATGATGGTTCTATTTTTTTGTTGTGAATTTCTGATTACAAATACAAATATTTTGGATATTGATGAGATACCAAATTCTTTTTCTTAATAGGATTCACAATGTTCAATAGTTTTAAGTATATTTTTGAGGAAGAAATGGTAGAGAAAATTAACTTTGAGGGTTAAACAGACCTGACCATAGTTTTGCAGACAGTATTTATTTTTTGTTGACGTCAATTACTTAGAATGCTTGGAGTTAATGCTGTGGCAACAGCTGGTTAAACTGGTAAAGGATGGTCCATGTGGCAAATGATGTGGAAATCTTTCTCAATATCCTCCTTTTTATATCTGATAGGAACATTTTTTGCTGACATTACAGCTCTGATTTCTTATCATGAAACAGAAATGCTTACAATGCAATGTTAATGTCAGGTTTCAAATGGCAATGCATGCTGCACTTGAATTGAACCATTCTAATTATAGTCACCAAAGGTGGAAGAATCTCTGAAACAATTCGATGTACATGGGACACACTAAAGTCAGATTATTACACTCCTTCAACTGTGATATTTACATTTTATTCTCAGTAAATGCCATTGGCTTTTTTGACTCATTCCTTACCTAAAATATTTTAACCCTTTCCCTGTTCTTTGTTTATTCCAAATTTCAATTCAAAATAGGGACAAAGAAATACGGAAGGTGGAACATTGTAGACATTTTAGAAAGCAAAGAAACAGATATATCAAATTCTATTAGCAAACAGAGCAGACCTTGATCAGACGGCTCCTCTAGGAGCCGTCTGATCTGGGTCTACCCTGTTTGCAAATGCGTGAAAACACGTTTATATGAGGGAAAGGGTTAAGACTTAGATGTCCCTCTCAGTCTGGAATACCAGATAGTCAAGTCCTTGGTAAATCTACAAACTGCACAACTTGCAATTGTCAGCGTTTTCTTGACCCGTCAATGCTGAGGATTTTCAAAAGAACTATAATTGAAACAGGTCAAGCTTGTGAATATACAGGAATCTTTTAAACATAAATGTGTAACATGACAAACTGTGCATAGCCTGATGAGAGGGTTCCACTAGGAATCCCCTCATTTAGGTCTACACTGTTTGCAAAGCACATTAGTGACTCTTGACCCATACTGAAAGGGTTCAATTTTGTGGAAATGTAAAAATGTTTACCATGTATTAGCAGAAACTATAATGTTCATAGAGAAGAAAGATTTTCAGTTACTTGGGATGATGTTGTACTATATTTTATAATTATACCCCATCAAGAACTAATATAGATAGGAAGCAGGAACCTTGTATGTTGTTACATAATAGAACTGATTTTCTGTTATATAATGTAAAGCAATTAGTTGGGAGGAGGAGGTATTCAAACTTTATAGTGTGCAAAAGCAATCATTTATTATACTTTGGTATACAGTCAATTCATTTCCTTGTCATGTGTATGACTCTTTGCACGTGATTTTGTTATAACTGTACAACAGTTTTGATCCAGATGAGACACAAATAACTCTTAGTATACCATCAGGATCCTGGATTCCAACTGTTCAACATTCTGACACATTATTCTTGAAGAGGAACAGAAGAAAAACAATTGAGAATTGTAATGGATGACAGTACTGGCAGACAAGAATTACTTACCATAAGTAATAATGGTGTATAATTGCCATTTTTTGCTGCAGTTCCTTTGGCGAGGTAGCTGGTGGTTATGGCTGTTTGACATTTGAAGTTGTAATTCCCATGTTGTGCAAGATGTGCGTCTTATTTCGCAACTTTCTCCACAGTTCAGGCTAAATCCAGAACTACTCAAAGACCATAATTATGCTGGCTGCTTAACCCTTTACTTCCTTTATATGCCTTTACAAACAGAGCAGACCCAGATCAGATGGCTCCTGTAGGAGCGGTCTGATCAGGGTCTGCTCAGTTTGTTTATGAAATAATACAGATATGACTACAGTTTCTGCCATGGCCAAAATTTCCTGTGTTCATTATGCCATCATAAAAATGAATCGAATTCATGACGTCCTTACTGTATTTCTGACATAAATATTCGATAGCAGAGTCCAGACTAGTCACTTGTTGCGTGCTGGATTTTCCATGCCGAATCTGGTTCATTTTGAAATAATTCAGAATACGAAACAGTGTAGACATTGATCAGAGTGCTTCTGGATCTGATCTGGATGTACACTTTACATATACTGGCTTACTGGTTTTCTGCATTTATGACATTATGGTAAATGCTTTCAAATTGTGGGGAGCTTTTTGTTTTTTCATCTCCAGGGGTGCAACATCATTCCCTTATAGATTTGCATTTTAACGCCTTTTAACGCCTTTTCCAACAGAGTAGGAGTGCTTCAATCATGGTCTACTCTGTTCGTTTACGAAATAATATAGATACAATTCTACAGTTTCTGCCATAATCCAAATTTGCCTAGTTCATAATGCCATTATTTTAGTTCAGCTAATTAATATTCATACAGTCATAAACAACTGACTATAATTTTCTACAATCCTTATAATTATTGCTTTTTTATTTTGTACAAATTAAATGTAAACACATTGGGATACCGAAATCAATTGAAGATGATGTAAATCCTGCCCACTTTAAACTATAAGACTCTAGCAGCTGTTGTAGCAATTGTTGCATGCTAGTACAGATAAGAAAGCACAGACGGACAATTAAATGTTCAACTCTTTTTGTGAGAGTCGTTGAATGTGAAAAAGGAGTGTACTAGCATTTGCAGACATTGTAGACCTTTATCCAGGATCTGCACAGTTTGTCATTCAAATCCTTTCACAAATTATATAAATTGTACTGGTACTGTATCGTACTGAGTGGACTCTAAGATTAAACAATGACGGGCCATTCCACTTAGAAAATTTAGCTTTCAAAAGGTTAACAAGAATAAATCTATAGCTGTGATGATGCAATCCTACTTTAATTGCATGGTAATCTAATAACAGAATGAAGAATAACTTTTTGAATGTGGGACATGCATGTACTGGCATTTGCAAACAGAGTATATCCAGATCAGAGGGTTCATAAAGGAGCCCTCTGATCAGGATCTGCACTGTTTATAATTCGGAATCATCTAGCAAGTTTAGCCATTTATGTTGGATGGACTCTATGGTTAAACACTGGTGAGCTATTTCACCCTGAAAATTTGGCATTGAAAGGGTTAAATATGAGATGTTATTGATGCTGGATCACATACTATGTGTGAGTGGCATGTGGTTTGATTGCTTAAGCTTTTGAATGTGGGAAAAGAGTGTTCTGGCATTTGTTAACAATGGAAACCCAGATCAGAGAGCTTCTAGAGGGCCTGGCTTCTGATCAGGGTCTGCACAGTTTATCATTCACTCTTTTCCCGCAATCTATAGCTTTTCATACTGAATGAACACAATTATTAAAAGGTGATGGGCCTTTTTACTTTGAAAATTCAGCATTCAAATGGTTAACTCAGCATCATTGAGCCACACCTGAGAAATCGCTTTAACCCTTCAACACTGAATTTGCAGAGTGGTATAGCCCGTAGGTCTTAAACTCTTAACAATAGAATCCACTCATTGTGAAAGGCATAAACTTGTTAGAGGATTTTACATAAAAAACAGTGCAGACCCTGATCAGAGTCTACTCTGTTTGCAAATGCCAGTGTGTGTGTGTGTGTGTGTGTGTGTGTGTCGCATTGAAAGGGTTAAGAAATAAATACATGTATCATGAACCCTGTTGGTCATAATCTAATCATTGTCTGAAACATTCCTATTTCTACTTGCTATTTTTTTCTACTATTGCTGTAAATAGTGCAGACCCACATCAAACTGCTCAGGAAGTAGTGTTTTGGTCAGTGTCTACTGTACACTGTTTGATATATATGTCAGTCTAATTTAACCCTTTATGCCATGAATATTCATTTAAAAAATTGTGACATCTTGAATAATAATTAGATGAACTTTTTAACATGGCATAAAACAACATACCGTAGGAGTCAATTTTGCTTTGGCAAAAACTAGAATCAGATCTAGATTATTTCTTAAGCAAATAGAGCAGATCCAGATCAGACGACTCCTAGAGAAGCTATATTATCTTTATCTACTTTTTTTTGCAGATGCATAAAAAGGCATAATTTATGGAGTAAAGGTTTAAAGTTATTAAAATGGTGCCAAATTGACTTATTCAGCTTTATAAACCCATGGAGGACGAGATTGAGTGTCAGTCTGAATACTTTTATCTAGAAAAAAAAAATGAATACATGTGGTTGTTTAATTCATGGCAGCTAAAAGTATTTGGAGAACCATTTTGCATTGTTTTACTTTTTTTAAAGTCTAATGCCTGTGGGAACTCTCTATGGGTTGTATTGCCAATTCCGTGTTTAAAAAAGATATCGCAGCATGAGGTTGTGAATGTAATTCATAAAGGCCCATAAAATTTGAAACTCTGGGTTGACAGAAGATCCCCTAAGAATGATCTATAATTACATTTATAAATGGAGGAGCTTTGCTCTGCAGTGTTCATTTACCCATGCAGAATTGGGGACAAGCTAGGTGAATGTACACAAACAATGCAGACTCTGAACAGAAGGTACTAAGAAGTTGTTATGGAAATCTCAGTCATTCATATACCTTTTCAGAAGAAATAGACTTAATTGTGTGAAGACTGGGCTGGAGACTATTATGAAATTCAGCATTGCAAAGGTTAATTGTGAAGGTTCGTTTTACATACAATTTGGCTATCCTATAGGCTTGATTTGTAGGTGTTGATCTTCACCTGACTTGGTTTGTATATCGTTGGGTTACAAGTCAATGATACTTATGAATAATGTGTCAATGCTGCATTTTCAGACTGGAATAGTCCATCAGTATTAAACTATAGAGTCCACTCAGTATGAAATACTTTAGCGTGCTAGAGGTTTCTGAATGACAGACACTGTAGAGAGAGAGAGAGAGAGAGGGAGAGAGAGCTCCTCTAGGAGCCTTCATCTAAACTGTTTGCAAATGCCTGGGTGCATGTGTGTCCCACATTCAAAGGGTCATTCCAGGTCTGTCAAGTCAAAGCTTCACTGATATTGCTGTGCTGTATTGTATAGCTTTTACTACATTTTATGTTCCAAAATCTGAAGTTGTTTTAAACCAGGACGGGTCCGATGTTACTACACCGATTGAACGTGGTTAAACTCCACACAAATTTAAATTGTCAGGTGTGAGTGACCCGGATATAGACAAAAGGTTTAAACCCCTTCCTTTAGAGATGCACATTCATGCATTTGCAAACAAAGAAGACCCATATCAGACAGTTACTGTAGGAGGTATATATCTGATTCTACATTGTTTCTATGGCAAAAAAATGTGTTTATGTGCAATTTACAAAATTTGTCTAATTAACCCTTTGAATGGGGAACAGTTTATACGCAGATCAGAGGATTCCTCTAGCAAGTTGAATCATTTAATACTGAGTGGACCCTATAGTTAAACACTGATTGCTTATTCTTCTCTGAAAAATCTGCATTGTAAGGGGTTTATATTCATACAGACACTGTTTCATTAATCCTTTCCCTCTTATAAAACGCCTTTTTACACATTTGCAAACACTGAGTAGACCCAGATCAGACGGCTCCTATAGGAGACATCTGATCAGGGTCTGCTCTGTTTGCTTATGAAATTATTTATATATATCTGATCCTACAGTTTCTGCAAATACCAAAAAATCATGTGTAATTATTCCATGTATTAAAAATTTAGCAAATAAATATTCATGATGTTATTAAATCTTATATAAATATTGAACAGGGAAAGGGTTCATGAATACTGGATAGGTAAAGGGTTAAATGAGTCCATGGTATTGATATTAACTGTTCCTCTCAGTACTAAGCTGCAATTATGATCTCTTCTTTTTTTTCAAACAAAGGGTAGATGGTTTATGTAGCTGAGAAGTTCCATGCTTAATGTTTATAGCTAATCAGATATGAGACATCTGACTTGGTACAATGGAACACAAGCTGCAAACATTTGGCACTGACTTTCTCTGGCATAAGTTTTCATGGCTGAAGTCGTCATTGCTTACGCATTTCTTGGTTACCTGAGATTTGAGAGGCTGCTGGAATGATGTAGGTTGTAGCTGGCTGAGTTTTCTAAACAAAAAATAGGTGGACCCTTCACCTGGCCCTCAGTTTACTCTGTTATGTTGTCTACAGAATTTGATCCAGATCACATGACAAGAGAGCATGTCTAAGCTAGTCTTAATTGGTTCTCTTTCTTTCTTTGAAAATTACATTCAGTTAAGAGAACATAATTGTTCATATTTGGAATTTAGTAGGTAGTCTTTTCATTTTAGTAAAGAGCTAATGTTCAGGTTTACTCAATACAAATGGCCATCAACGGATGTGTTTTCCTACAAATGCCATCAAAATCAAATATTTGAACATTAACCTTTTGCACTGTGAGCAATTGTCATCTGCAAACATTGTCACCTGCTTCAACTCTAGAAATATAAATTTCTTATATTTCTTTCCAAAAATGATGTTAGAGTATCTGACTGTGTGGATCTTAATGACAAACTGAGTAACTTGGTGTCCCATCTGGATCTAAACTATTTGCTAAAGTTGTCACAAATTCGCCAGTAGAGTGCTTAAGGTTAATTCATTTAGATGTTTACAGAAACACCATGATTTCCTGTCAGGTTTCTTGACAAGTTTCTTTTCCGCCTAACCAATTTGTCTTTCTTCCATGTTTAGTTTCTAATTCTGCTGTTTTTCAGTTTGAACATATCTTTTGGCCATTTATTTCAGACACGGCCTTGTTTCCATTTTGCTGTGAAGCAGAACTTGACCTTTTTCCAGCTGTGATTTTGTTCTGCTCCAACTTTGATTTGCTTCACCTTTCAATATTATCAGGTTCACTGTGTGTTTAGATACTGTAACCCAAGTGCAAACAGATGTTAACCTAATCATACACTAAGTTACTTGGTGTCTGATCTGGATCCATGCTGTTTGCACAAATGCCAGTTGTGTTATTGAATGGTTAGCAGGAAGAAGATCCTAAATTTTGAGAGTGGAATAGCCCCTGACTCTTTAACTACAGACACCACTTAGTATAAGACGCTTCAACTTGCTTGCTAGATGATTTTGAATGCCAAACAGTGGAGACCCTGATCAGAGGGTAGAGGCTCTCTTATCTGGGCATATAATGTTTGCAAATGACAACTAGTGCATGTGTGTCCCATGTTTAAAGGGTAATAAAGCAGTGTTTATGCAAGACAAATGGCTGGGTTTTGATTTATTTATTTTAAAAAAAGTCTAAATTTCTGCTTGTTTGAATTGAATGGGAAATTTATACAACATGAACTTTATAATTAAAACTTTATTCAATATCCAAAGTTTTGATACATGGCTTGTACTTTTGAAAGAAATTGGAGAAAAATGTACATACCACAGAAGAAAGTGATTCTAATGTTGAAAGAGGTTAATGAGACTACAAGCATTTTGCATGCAGCAACACCCCTTGTTTATATTTCTGCAGTTAAGACATTTAGAGTGACGTATGTGCATATACACTAATTAGACAGGACTCTATGATGTTTATGTGTTAATGTATTAGACAACATTAGTGCGTATTCTGGGAATTCTGGCACAGGATGTACAAAGAACATGACAAACCTTTTGTAGGTAGACTGAGATGATTTAGCTAGTGAAATCTTCTGCAGTTTCTGCATGTTCCTTCAAGCCCCATCTCTCCAAGCACCCTATGACAGTTTCTGGATCACTGAATGATGTCAGAGGGTCAGTTTGATTTGAGGTCCCCCCCCCCCCCCCCAACCATGTGACTTGAACTGAATAGAAAAGGACTGAATAGGGAAGTCTGCATAGTATGAAACTGTTTGATATTTATGTTACTATAATTATAAATATTTATGAGATTTGAACTCTTTACTTCATGAATATTCATATATTAATTAAATCCTCGCTATAGAAAAGTAAAGTAAGGAAACTTATTTCCAAACAGTAGAAGATCAGATCTCTACCATATAAGCATAGCACCTACTGCAGCTATCTAATCTTGATCCACTCTGTATGCAAATGTGTGAAAAAGGCTAGATTATCAGGTAAAATAGTATTTGTTTAGAATAATTATTCTTGATTGTTTTAGGTTATTAAGGAATTTTCAACAAACATAGAAATATCATTTTTTGCCTAAGGAGCTTCATGAATAACGGCCCTAATGCAGGTTTCCAAAAAACCTCTGCAGTATTTGGGATTTCAGTTCCCCGTCATAAGAAACTTTTGAACAATTTGAGTGATTTGTGTGTTTTGACACAGATTACTTTTTCAGGCAGCTTAAGATTGTTGGATTCCTCCCAGATGTCGAGTGAGCATTGTGTATGCACTTGAATTACTGCTAATGCGTTGTTTTGATCTTAGACATGCATTCCCATGCCAGGGCAATTAATTCCTGGTTAAAGACATGCTTGTATCTGATCTTCGACAGCCTCCAGAGAGTTGCTATTTGCATCAATAATTGATACCCTGCAATCCACTAATTTGATAAGAAAAGTGCAGCACTGCCTACTCAAAATTTTCTTCACTCCTATAAATTCTGACGGGAATGTTTTGAGGGCGGAGGCCTGGCGTACCTCTTATTTCTTTCGGAGGTATGATTCTAATGAGTACCAACAAGATAGAGTTTGATGGAGTAATATAGAATATTCCTAAATATCTCCTATCTAAAGCTCTGTAACCTTAAGCTTGTTTAGTAATACCAATCATATGGCAATTAACAGTTTTGAATGCAGAAATTTAATTAACTTGCATTTACAAACAGTGTTGACCCCACACAGATCAGAGTGCTCCTGGAGGTGCTCTCTGTTCAGGGTGTGCTCAGTTTTTCAGTTAAAATATTCTAGTGAATCTAATTACAATCATACTGCATGGACATGATGAACCATTCCACTTAATTCCACTTCCACAAGTATTAATTTAAAAAGGTTGAACTGTATTTCAGACTCTTTCTGCCAGCTGGCAAGAAATATTACATACTAGAGAATTATTGGCATCTGAAACATAGTGGGTGGAGCTTTTAAATAGCAAAGTTTACAATGGTAAGGAAAATAACTATCGAAAGTGTTAACAATGATGGAGAGAAGTTAACATTCAGTATTAACCATGATGGAGAACGGTTAGCATTTAGTAGTTTAACCAAGATGGAAAATAGTTAGCATTTAGTAGTTTAAGCATTTAAAGAACAATGATTTACGGGGGGGGGGGGGGGGGGGGGGGGGGGGGGGGGGGGGGGGGGATACACATGATTGTGGGGGATACACATTCACATGGTTAGGGGGAATAAGCATTTAAAGTGTTAATAATGATGGGGGAAAATCAGTATTGAATAGTTTTTGTGTCACCTGCCAAGAGGCAGTGTGTCACTTAGGGATCACTTTTCTGTCGTCTGTCTGTCTGTCCGTCACACTTTCTTTTTTTGGCTGTCATTTCTAAACTAATCATTATAGAGCTTTCAAATTTCACACATGGAACAAGCATGATGAGAAGAAGTGTCATGCACAAGGGTCACAACTCTAGCATCAATATTTTTTTAGTTATTCCCCTTTTTCATATTAAAAATAAGTTTTTGTGTCAGCTGCAAGCAGGTGACACACATGTTCCTCCGAACACTCTTGTTAAATGTTTAACGAAGCATTTAAACAATGGGTTAACAATGACTGGGGGTGGGGGTTGTAGAGGAATTCAGCATTTGGCTAGTGGAAAATAAGCATTCTAGGGTTAACAATGCTGTGGGAAAGTGAGCATTTAAAGGGTTAAAATGATGGGTGAAAATCAGCCAAGAGTCTACATTGTTGGGGAGGGATGTCAAGCATTCACAGGGTTATCAATGAAAGGTGTGTGTGCGCATGCAATCCTAGGTTAAATAATTGGAGGGGGGGGGGGGCATTCAAAGAGTTGGCAATCTGAGGAATATATCGACCTTATGACAGTTCTTAAGGACATCCATTTAGTCAAAATCCACTTATTGATTCACTAACATCTAAGTAACAATTATTTATATCACATAGAAACTACAAAGTGACAGCAAAAGGGATGCCTTTTTCTAAGATGGACAAATAAGCACAGACTTCAGGCTAACTTGTTAGTTACGCATTCTTTAGTGTTTTGCCAGCCAAACATGAAAGCAGTAATAAGATTTCATTTTTGGTGGCGGTATGTTCGTCTTATTGATTTGTTTTGTCAGTGTTTAAATGTCAGATGGTGATGGGGAGATCCTGTGTGCTGGCACTGAGTATGCTTGGGCTGGAACTGAATGCGTCTTTTCTTTAGCACACTATGGATAAACTTATGATCAGCTTTGCTGACAGTTTTGATCTAGATGAGATTGTTGAAATTATATCCGACTCTAATTGTGGTAAACACTTTTACACATTACTTATATTTTTGAAGAGAAAAGGAATAAAACCTGCCTCAAGAACATTATGAATTATAGAGTTTTTTGCAGACACTTAGCTTGCTCAAGATCAAGTCTGGTCTAATTGATAGTGCATGGTTGCATGGCAGCAGTTTTTTTTGTCACGAATCAATTGGAAGTTAGTGAAATGTTTGGAGAGACTTAATTTCACTGGCATACAAGTATTAACGGTGTGAGTGTGGGAATTGGCGTATTGTCACACGCACACAGTCTAGACCCACATCAGCAGGCTCCTAGAAAAACTCTCCAATCAGGGTCTGCAAAGTATAAAATCCAGAATTTTACTTCTTTTGAGTGGTCATATTAGCGAGACTGTACCTGAATGGTTTACCAGTAATTATAACTCTAGGAGCATTGATCAGAGTCTAAATAGTCATGCAATTTTTATACTGACCGACACTGTGCCTTTGACATGATCTAATGTAATTCCTAATTACCAAAAGTTGGTCTTTGTCAATTCTCAAAAATGTACTTCTTCAAGGTGCATCTTGTGACCATAGTTAATTGTTGTTCTCTGATTCCTCCGGCTTTTCAATTTTATTGTCATTGCCAGCTTCACAGTGACTGATACTTTTTTACTAGTTATCCACAAAAATCTTCTTTTATATTTATGAACTTCTTCATTTCATTTCTCTGTGAGAGATAATTTGGTCCAGGCATAATTTGAAGTTGGTTTATTCCATATGCAAATTCAGTCAGGTTGTTTGTCATATAGATGAAGGATTTAGGGTTTTTTGCCAATAGGGAATATTCCAACAGAGCTGAAAGCAATTTTCATTAAAAAAAAAAGAGGAAAGTCTTTGCAAAATGTGGAGAGCTTATTGTGGAGAAATCAATGAAGTATTATTGAACATATAGAACGTAACTCCAACATTGTAATTATTACATTTAAATGAGCCACTGCATTGAGAATAGGTCTGTAACGGAGCTTTGTTAACAAACCAATGTACTCTGTAACATAGATGTGACCTTTCATCAGGATCTGTACTGACACTTATTGAGCAGGCAAAACTTTATATTTGATCAACTAGGATACAAAGTGTGTATAAAGTAAATCCCTGTAAACTGAACTTTCAAAATTAGTTTTCATGTCAGTCTTTAAGACAGGTTGCAACTTAATGCAGGGTGAAAGTCATGCAGAAAGGAACTTTCTGCATGACTTTTATTTGCCCTGGTCATATAGACTTCATTTAAGTTTTATCCAGCTTAGGCAGTAAGCAGATTATTGTGATTAAAGTCACATTGATTTCTCTATTACTTTGCTTACTCATTGTGGTGAATTATTTCAATACCGTGTTTACTCTAAATATTCAGACATCAAATCTTTCCCCTCCCCTGGTTTAACCCTTTCACCGCCAATGTCACATAAATTCACCACGACAAATAGTGCAGTCCCAGATCAGACGCCGCCTTGTATGTCTTGCAATGTTTTGCACCTATGTCATGTCACAAGTTTTCATGATTTCTGTAATCCTTCCCATCTACAATAAAGTCTTGATAATATGACCACACAAAAGAAATCAAATTCTGATTTTTTTTAAACAGATGATAGCTTAATGTAGGCCAAAAGTTTTGCAGAAAGCTTCAGCAGGAGCTTTCTGCATTACTTTTGTCCTGCATTAAGCAACCACCTGCTTTTACAATCTCCTATGTTAATAAATTATGTGGTCACATTATTGAGACTACTGTATAAATAGCCTTTACTGTAAGGCAGATACAAGTACTGATTGGTCTTCTGTTAGTATCTGAACACCAGAAAACCAAAACCAAACCTGAAGTACAGCAGAGATCACATACTTTATTAACATAAGAGTCTGTAAAACAGGTCATTGCTTAATGCAGGGCAAAGGTAATGCAGAAAGCTCTTATGGACATATGATTTATTGTCGAGCCCGCTTGCGGTGAGCTTGACATAGTCGGCAAAATGTCTGCGCATAGTGGGTGAATGTTGGTGCATCCGTTTGTCTGTACATCCATCCGTCCGGGCTCACTCAGAACTCCATGGATGGAAAAAGAGTAGCCATAAATGTTCCTCTAGAAGGTATGGTGTGTCACATGCAAAAAACAGGTCAGTATCTGAAAGGTCAAGGTCATACTTGGAGGTCATAAACATGTATTTTTTTGCTTGTCTGGGCTCTAACTCGAAACTCTATGGATTGATTGTCAAATGACTAGGCATAAATGTTCTCTAGGAGGTACAGCATGTCGCATGAAAAAAACAGGTCAGTAACTGAAAGGTCAAGGTCATACTTAGAGGTCAAAGGTCAAGAACTCCATGGATGGATTGTGAAATGACTAGGCATAAATGTTCCTCTAGAAGGTATGGCATGTCACATGCAAAAACCAGGTCAGTAGCTGAAAGGTGAAGGTCATGCATGGAGGTCAAGGAACAAAAACATGTATTTTTTTGCTTGTCTGGGCAAGCACAAAAACCAGATCAGTAGCTGAAAGGTCAAGGTTACACATGGAGCTGAAAAGTCAGATTTAACAAACACAATGTATGCCTATAATTACCCATTACTTGATATTCATGCCTTTTCATGCTTTTGCAAATTAGACCCAGACCCGGCATTCCTATAGGAGCTACCTGATAAGGATCTGCTCTGTCTTACTTTTGCATTTACTATTGGTGAATGGTCAGCAGGCTTGACATGTTGCTTGTTGGCATCTAGTTAATATAGGAGTCTATAAAAGCAGGTGGTTGCTTAATGCAGGGCTAAATTAATACAAAAAGCACCTATGGGAGTTTTCTGCATAACTTTTGTCCTGCATTATGCTACCGCTTGTTTGAAAACCCCAGAATTCTTTTTGAGTGATTGTATTAGTGAGACTTTGCTGCATTAGCTCTTGTACTGAATCCAGTACATAAAGTTTGCTTTGTTTCTAGATTGTGCAACATTTGTTCTTTCAAAGATATTTGTCATCAAAAGATTTTGTAGCTTCAAAATTGACACTGTATATCCTCCTTGTGAGGCAGTGATAAGCACTGATTGATTTTGTCCTGGCTGAGATCGATCCATGACTGCTCTTTGCCTGCAGGCTATGAGAGACGACCACATGTGAGACTTCCATTAGGCAATTTGTGCGTAAGATAAGGCATGCTCCAGTTCTTGGAATAGCAGTATTCTATATTATTCTGTATATATATGTGCTGAGTATTTTCCTGACAACTGTCATAATAACTTTAGGCCTTTAATGCTGAATTTTCAAAGGAATCGTTTGTCATTGTATTGTCCAGCTCTTCTTTATTAAAGGGGATGTATATTGGTAAGAAAAGAATATGTGCTGCATCAGATAAATTGCATCTTTAATTCTAAGTATAAATTATTTGCAGTTTACAAGTTCACTTGTTTCTAGCATTAGAAAGGCTTAAATGTTTTGTTGCAAGTCACGAATCTTTGATTGCCTTTGTAAACAATTTGGATCCAATCTTCTTGTACTCTTAAACCAACCTACTATTCAGTATGTTCCAGTATGAGATATACGTCATAAAGTCACCTGTGTATTGTAATACTCACCTCTGGCATTTGACAGCAGCTTTTATATGTTGCATTATCCTTCTTGTGCATAATTAAGACAATCATAATGTCTGCTCAATCTCTCTTTCGCTGCACTGACTTAAATTTCGATTTGATGAAACTTTTGAGAAACTTTTGATCAAGTCTCTAACAGCTAATAGATACTGTTGAGACGCATAGTTAGGATACTTAAATGAGACACGGAAGTACTCATTGACTCATCTGGATCTAAGCTAAGTATTGAAAACCAACCAGACATGAACACTACTTACACTGAGTAAAAATATTTCATTTGCAAATAGTGCCAATAATTGTGCTACAATCTTTTCAAAACACATGTGCAGCATCCTAGAGCAAACAGATAGGATCCTGATGAGACAATGATTTACTGAGAGTATCATCTGGATCTTAACTGTTGTAACGGTCATAACAAATTTGAAAATTATAGTGTTGAAAGGGTGAATTGGGCAAAAGGAAAATCATTTTGGATCCAGATGAGCTAGATGCTAAGTTTCTTTGTCTTGTTGTCTGGATATGAACAGTTTGCAATTGTCATAATGCTCGTTTAACCCATTCCCTCATATTGGCGCCTTTTGATGCTCTGCAAAAGTCAGCTGTCGAAACCATTGTGATAAATAGAGCATTTGCTCCTATAGGAGCAAATGCTTTATTTATCACAATGGTTTCAAACTACAAAATTCTAAAAGTTTCCTTTTCTCTAGTTAATGCTCCTTTTCGGTAGATTTATTCAAAGAGGTTGTATCTAATAATAGCCTATGAGGTAATGGGTTAAAGCCGAATGAAGGTTAACCCTTTCAAAAGTGAATTTTCAGAGTGGAATAGCCCATAAGTGTTTAACTATACACTCCACTCAGTATGAAAGGCTTATGCTAGATGATTTGGAATGACAAACAGTATAGACCATGATCAGATCAGGGCTCCTAGGAGCCCTTTGATCTAGGTCTACACTGTTTGCAAATGCTAGTGCTTGCATGTACTGCATTCAAAGGGTTTACATAAATGGATAGGCTATTCCATGTTGAAAATTCAGCATTTAAGGATTAATTTATTCTCTCATATTGATACCTCTGTTCCTATGGAGCAAAATTAATGCTCTATTTATCACAATGGTTTCAAAACTACACAATTCTAAAAAAAAATCCTTTTTCTAGTTAACGCTTCCTTTAAGTAGACTTACTCAAATAGGTTTGGTCTGAAATAGCCTATGAGGGAATGGGTTAACCCTTTACTCCATGAATATACATGCAAGAAATAATGACATCATGAATATAAATTAAATTGATTTGTTATAATAGTACTTGGACACAGGAAATTTTAGCTATGGCATAAACTGTAGAATTATATGATAGTATTTCATAAGCAAACAGAACAGACTCTGATCAGATGGCTCCTATAGGTGCCATCTGATCTGGGTCTACTCTGTTTGCAAAGGTGTAGAAAGGTGTCTTTATGAAGTAAAGGGTTAATGGAAAATGAATGAACCGGGACCTGTCTGTGGTGCACAGGCCATTACACCTTTTGTGCCTTAACCCTTCATGTGCTAAGCGGGACCTGACTAGCGAACAGCTTGGATCCAGATAAGATGCCGAGTAATTTGACATCTCATCAGTATCCAAGCTGTTTGACACTCGGACAATAGTTTCTAGATAGCTTGAAACAATTGGATGTAAGTGAAAAATTGACAGGTCTGGAGTTTAACAGACTTGAGATTGTTTCAGCATGAGAATGGTTAATTAGCTAATTTAGCACTCAGTTTCTATATACAGTACAGTAGAAGTATGTAGAGAGTAATTAGGTGTTGTTAATGAATCAAATAATAATGTAAGGTGAGTACCACAGTAAATGTTTGTTTAAAAGCTGAAACCAGAAGGCATGAAAGAATTAGTGTAGATAATCTGTTATTGTAACACTTTCCCTTATGTAGACACCTTTTTACTCCTTTTGCAAACAGAGTAGACTCGGGTGATATGACTCCTGTAGGAGTTTGCTCTGTTTGTTTATGGAACTACAGTAAAACCCTGCTAATGCGACCACCAAAAAGGGGCGTAATTCTGGGTGGCAGAGACAGGTGGTAGCTTAATGCAGAACGAAAGTTATGCAGAAAGCTCCTATAGGAGCTTTCTGCATAACTTTCGTCCTGCATTAAGCAACCATCTGCTTTAGACGACACCAGTGGCTGTTTATTAAGTGGTCGCATTAGCGGGGTTTCACTGTATATAGATCTGATTCTGCAGTTTAGCAGACTGAGCAGACCCTAATCAGATGGCTATGTATACAACAGGAGTCATCTGATTTGGGTCTACCCTGTTTGTAAAGGCGTTAAAAGGCTTATTTATGGAGTAAAGGGTTCAGTATCTGTCAAAATGAGAGTGCAGAATGGCTCTTTCAAGGACATAAATGAAATACCTTTCATTTAAACTAAGTGATGAGTGATAAATAGTTCTGATCCGGATGAGATCCAACACTTTGACATTCTGCCACTGCTTTATGAAATTCATAAACCAAAGTTTTCAGACCAAAGTTATTTTAGCAAAACTCTTTTCTTTCTTTTTTTTGATGGGGGATTCAACCTTAGTTGAAATCATCTAATAATCATTGTTGGTTTATTTAGGGGTATGGGTTATTATAGAACTGCTATGATATCTATACTTTTTAACAGATTTGCTGCATGTAATTTGCACTTGTCTAGTTAGCATTTATTAGTCAGATGAGGTCATGGGCAATGAACTGAATAGCTTTTGTAAGCAGTTAAGTCACGTATGCAGAGGACTGACTGCACGCTTCACATTGGTTAAAGCTGAGATTTTGAAATTTAAAGTTACGTGCATCTTGAATCTGGGTTTTTAATGCTTTTAAAGTGGAATGATCCATTGTTGCTTAACCACTTTACCTCATGAATGTTATTGTAAGAAATAACGATATCATGAATATTTATTAAATTATTAGCTGAATTGTTTTAATAGTATATTAACACATGCTATTTTGGCTTTGGCAGTAAGCTGTAGATCAGGTAGCTCTTGTAGGAGGCATGCAAATACATCTCTATCAACTAAAGGGTTAATGGTAGATGTTTAACCCTTTCCTTCATATAAACCTGTTTTCACACATTTGCAAACAGAGTAGACCCAGATCGGACAACTCCTAGAGGAGCCCTCTGATCAGGGTCTGCTCTGTTTGCTAATGGAATTTACTTTCTGTAGAGGCCACAATGTTCCACCTTCCATATTTCATTATAACTATTTTGTCCATGAATATTCAGTAGGTATTGAAATTTTGAATAAACATAGAACAGGGAAAGGGTTAAATTGAAAATGGGTTGGATATGCCAATAGGTTTCAGTGTTTTTTTCGGGCCTTTTTGGGGTCGATAATGGGCCCCATTCCCCTCCTGGAAAAGTATATATTTTTCCCCTAATTGGAAAAAAATTCCCCTCCCATTTCAGTGACATCCAATGTCAACTGAAATTTTGAAATATTTGGAGGGAAAAAAAAGACAATGGACTTGTAAACCTACCCTATAAGATGTCTTTGATCAGGTTTTTACTCTATTACAGTTAAAAAACAGAAATATCTCTTATGTACATTGTTATATTTAATTTCGCCCATTTCCCCTATTTTGCTCTCACAACAAATTTTTTCCCTATCAAAGGTCCCCGCCACCATTCCCCCAAATGTGAAAAAAACCACTGGGTTTTCATTGACAAATAGTGTGGACATGTTAAGGGCTCCTAGAGGAGCCCTCTCAGTCTTGTTCTTCAATGTTTGCAATTTCTAGTAAGCTGAGTGTTTGCTTGTTTACTGCATTCAAGGGTTAATTCTTGTTTACACTCAGCACCTGTTGAAATCTAAAAACAAAGTTTCATTATCCTAAGATGTTTGCCAATAATTATTCTGATCTTAAAATGTGAATCTCTGAAGTTTTCATGGAAATTTACCACCATGTCAGATGAGCTGAAGTGCAACATGCAGCGCCTGCTGTAATACTTTTTGGAGTTCCCTTTAAGTTCAGCATGTTTGCCTAAGTTCCCCTGGGAGTTTTTCATGTAATGTAACAAATGAGTAAACACTGATAGTAGATACTTGGGTAGACTCTTCTGAAGTTCAGGGGCAATTTACAAAGGTCATTTTAAGGTTAATAGGACAATTCTGTGACAAATTGTAGTTTGATAATAGATAGGATATTTGCTGGGTCTACTTTGAGTCCAGTGCAGTGTCAAGGTCATGTTACAATTTTGCATTAACCTTTTACCTGATATAGACACCTTTGCAAACAGAGTAGACCCAGATCGGACGGTAACTTAGTAACAGGAGCCGTCTGATCAGTGTCTGCTCTGTTTACTTATGAAAATAATATAGATCTTATTCTTCAATTCCTGCCATCATAAAAAAAAGTCCCTTGTTATAATACCATGAAAAATGTTCAGAAAAATTAATATTCATAGTCACTATTACTTAACCCTTTCCTTCATATAAACTCCTTTTTGCAAACATAGAAGACCCAGATCAGATGGCTCCTAGAGGAGCCACCTGATCAGGGTCTGCTCTGTTTGCTAATGTTATTTGACAGATCTATTTCTTTAGTTTCTAAAATGGCTGCAATGTTACGCCTTCCATATTTTGTAATAACTATTTTACCATGAATATTCAGTAAATATTGAAATTGGGATTAAATATAGAATAGGGAAAGGATTAAATGAATATTTTTGACGTAAAGGATTTTATAGGTATGAAATTAACCCTTTCCCTCATAGGCTATTTTTAGATCCAACCTCTTTGAATAAATCTACCGAAAAGGAGCATTAACTAGAAAAAAGGACAATTTTAGAATTTTGTAGTTTGAAACCATTGTGATAAATAGAGCATTTGCTCCTATTGGAGCAAATGCTCTATTTATCACAATGGTTTCAAGAGGTGATTTTTACAGAGGCGTAGAAAGGCGTATTTATGGAGGAAAGGGTTAAGGTCTGGTAGCCTACACATTTGAATTGACTAGGGGTTACTATTTTGTTACGTAAAATTTGTTTGCTGCTATGGCTACGTATACAAATTCTTAACCCTTTATTCCATGAATATTTTGTGTTAGAAATTATGACATCATGAATATTAATTAGATTATTTTTCATTATAATGGCATATGAACACGGGACATTTTGGCTAATACAGAAACTGTAGAATTAGATCTATTTATACCATAAGCAAACAGAGCAGACCATGATCAGATGGCTGACCTTACATGAATATTGAACAGGGAATGGTTTTAACTCACAGTCAAACCGCCTTTTTGATAAAGTGAAATCTATCAATCTAAGTCTTGTCTTGAGTAATAGCTTTCTCTTGGATTGATCCTGTTTTTTACACCTTCAACTTAAGGTAACTTTTGTCTAAATTTAAATTCTCAAAGTACTTTTTGTATCTTCTGGTTTAATAGTGTGACATTTAGGGATCATTCCTCCATCTGTCTGTCATGCTTTTTGTCAAACTTCTGCAATGAGGTTCTTCAATAATTTTTGGATCCTGTTGATAATTCAGTGTCATTTGCATACAACTTAGGTCATCTAAAATTCAGTTTAAACAGAGTTTTAACACTGAGAATATGGGTTGACAACAGATTCTCTTGTGCCAATTTGCATAATGAACTAGCCTTCATGCTATGAAAAAAGCAGTTGTGATCCAATTTGATATCTAATCACTTCATTTACATTTGATGGCTTTGACAAAGTCCACCTAGTGTTCAGAAAGACGAATGCTTAATTTTGACATCAAAGAGCAGGTTTTTGGAATCAACTCATTAACGTAGTTTTAAACGTTGAATGTTCATTCAAATGGACTATTCTAAATTGAAAAACTTACTGTGAACATGTAGGGATATTTAAAAAAAAAAAAGGTAACATGACAAACAGTGCAGACCCTGATGAGAGGGCTCCTGTAGGAGCCCTCTCATGTGGGTCTTCACTGTTTTCAATGAAATTAATGACATATATCCCACACTGAAAGGGTTAATTTTAAAAGAAAGGTGTGACAACTCTTTTGAAGATTAACAAGCAAGACTATGGTGCAGGTATAAATCTGAATTACATAAAATACATGTACGTCATTATCAGATATAGGTTTTTTCAGTGTAAAACACTTTTACTACCGAATTATTGAAAAAAGACTGTGGACATACAAGTTGAGAAAATAATGTAGACTCAGATCAAAGTTCTCCTTCAAGAGCAATTTGTGATCAGGGTCTACACTGTTGGCTTCTGCACGATTTTCATTCCCAACATCAAAATGGTACCATATTTGACTTGTTCAGCATTACATACTAGTGCAGAGGGGAGATCAGGTGTCTTAATATGTGAGGTAATTAGTGTAATTAGTATACACTAAAATGAAAGAAAGCTACCAAATATTTCTTTTACAGAAGTTGTAATGCCAATATGCAGGAGGTTATCTGGAAACATGTTGAAACCATTGTAACATAGTACTATTAGCGCCCTGGAGCTAAGCAGCTAGCAGTGGGTGTCACAGAGTTTGTTTCCACCGAGCGTCACTGATTAGTATTCCATACATACTTTATTCATCCCTTAACTCTTTGTATGCTTGAAATTTATCATAGGCAAAAAAATAATTGTCTGCTTCAATTCACATCCAAAGTGCACATAGAGTTTGGATCTGATGAGACACTAAGTTACTCGTCTCATATGGATCGAAACTGTAACGATCAACCGATTTCTTTGAATACTTAATTATACCCCCACAAACAGAGTTTGAGGGGGGTATACTGGAATCAGCCTGTCGGTCGGTCGGGCGGGCGGTCGGTCTGTCTGCAAAATCTTGTACGGCGAACTCCTCCTTCAGTTTCAACCCGATTCACTTGACACTTGGCATAATTGTTAATCAGGAGTAGTAGATGTGCAAGACACAAATTTCAGGTCTCTGTGACCTTGACCTTGACCTTTGGCCTTGAAATTGGTCTTGAAATTGGCAGGCAAAAGCTTGTACTTTGAACTCCTCCTTCACATTCAACCTGACTCACTTGATACTTGGCATAAATGTTACTCAGGAGTAGTAGATGTGCAAGACACAAATTTCAGGTCTCTGTGACCTTGACCTTGACCTTTGGCCTTGAAATTGGCAAGCAAAATCTTGTACTTTGAACTCCTCCTTCACTTTCAACCTGATTCACTTGATACTTGCCATAAATGTTACTCAGGAGTAGTAGATGTGCAAGACACAAATTTCAGGTCTCTGTGACCTTGACCTTGACCTTTGGCCTTGAAATTGGTCTTGAAATTGGCAGGCAAAATCTTGTACTTTGAACTCCTCCTTCAATTTCAACCTGATTCACTTGATACTTGGCATAAATATTACTCAGGAGTAGTAGATGTGCAAGACACAAATGTCAGGTCTCTGTGACTTTGACCTTGACCTTTGGTCTTGAAATTGGCAGGCAAAATCTTGTACTTTGAACTCCTCCTTCACTTTCAACCTGATTCACTTGATACTTTGCATAAATGTTACTCAGGAGTAGTAGATGTGCAAGACACAAATTTCAGGTCTCTGTGACCTTGACCTTGACATTTGGCCTTGAAATTGGTCTTGAAATTGGCAGGCAAAATCTTGTACTTTGAACTCCTCCTTCAATTTCAACCTGATTCACTTGATACTTGGCATCAATGTTACTCAGGAGTAGTAGATGTGCAAGACACAAATTTCAGGTCTCTGTGACCTTGACCTTTGGCCTTGAAATTGGTCTTAACATTGGCAAGCAAAATATTGTACGGCAAACTCCTCCTTCACTTTCAACCTGATTCATTTGATACTTGGCATAAATGTTACTCAGGAGTAGTAGATGTGCAAGACACAAATGTCAGGTCTCTGTGACCTTGACCTTGACCTTTGGCCTTGAAATTGGTCATGATATTGGCAGGCAAAATCTTGTACTTTGAACTCCTCCTTCAATTTCAACCTGATTCACTTGATACTTTGCATAAATGTTACTCAGGAGTAGTATATGTGCAAGACACAAATTTCAGGCCTCTGTGACCTTGACCTTGACCGTTGGCCTTGAAATTGGTCTTAAAATTGGCAGGCAAAATCTTGTACTTTGAACTCCTCCTTCACTTTCAACCCGATTCACTTGATACTTGGCATACATGTTACTCAGGAGTAGTAGATGTGCAAGACACAAATTTAAAATCTCTGTGACCTTGACCTTTGGCCTTGAAATTGGTCTTAAAATTGGCAGGCAAAATCTTGTACGGCGAACTCCTCCTTCACTTTCAACCTGATTTACTTGATACTTGGCATAAATGTTACTCAGGAGTAGTAGATGTGCAAGACACAAATTTCAGGTCTCTGTGACCTTGACCTTGACCTTTGGCCTTGAAATTGGCAGGCAAAATCTTGTACTTTGAACTCCTCCTTCAATTTCAACCTGATTCACTTGATACTTGGTATAAATTACAGAATTTTCTATTTGAACTTTGGGTATTTTTGTTATTTGGTCCTGTTACATGTTCAAAACTTGGATTTGCAATCAAGGCTGCCGTGTGGGGGTATTCATCACCTTTAGTGATAGTTCTAGTT
The DNA here is from genome assembly GCA_963576725.1 of Azorinus chamasolen. Taxonomy (NCBI): domain Eukaryota; kingdom Metazoa; phylum Mollusca; class Bivalvia; order Cardiida; family Solecurtidae; genus Azorinus; species Azorinus chamasolen. Next base: position 50,472,016 of record OY755235.1, read on the forward strand.
TTCAAAGCCAAATGGTCCTATCACTGTTTAATAACAGAGTCAGTCTTACATTTGTGTTGAATGACAAACAGTGCAGATTCTTCCCAGAGGGCTGCTCTTGGTCTTCTAAAGCCAGTACACTTGTTTCCCACATTCAAAGAGTTAAATCCAGATTTCAATAAACCATTTTCTTTATGTTTGAAGTTTTTGACCATATTATTTATAAATTTGTTTTATAGCAAAAGCAGAATGTTATTTACTGATATTAATTCGTGATCATGCTTTACTGTTGTGATCACCATAACCGTGTATGCATAATGTGTTTGATTTGTGTTAACCCTTTGAATGCAGGAATCGAGTGTACTGACATTTGCTAAGACCCAGATCAGGGGACTCTGTAGGAGCTGGCATTTGAGGGTTTGCTTGTTTTGCTTTTATCTGTTTGCATTAGCTATAAATTTCCTTATTTTATGTATATTTTATAGAATTTTCTTATTTTATGTAGTTTTATAGAAGAATTAATTAGTATATCATAATAGGTGTGTCTTGCATGACTGTTCATCAAGTCAAGGTTAACCCTTTCCCTGTTCTGTATTTAGGCCAAATTTCAATACCTACTGAATATTCATTAACAAAATAGTTATAAATAAATATGAAAGGTGGAACATTGTAGCCATTTTAGAAAGAAAAGAACCAAATCTTCCAAATTCCACTAGCAAACAGAGTAGACCCTGATCAGACGGCTCCTCTAGGAGCCGTCTGATCTGGGTCTACTCTGTTTGCAAATGCGTGAAAACACGTTTATATGAGGGAAAGGGTTAAATATGCAAGCTTGGAGGGGTTTGTTACTCTATAGCATCAAGAAACATTGTGCTAAGACAGAGAATGGACTATAGACAAATCTATTGATTGCAATTTTGCTGGTATCGCACAACCCTTTACTCCATAAATAAGCCTATCTTTACCTTTATAAACAAAGTTGGCTCCTGTTGGAGTCATCTGATTAGTTTTGATGGGAATCTACAGTTTCTGACCTAGCCAAACATTCAGGACTGTGTCCATGGGCTGTTATAACAATTAATCTAATAAACCCTTTATTCTATGAATATTTATGCAAGAAATAATGTCCATGAATATTAATGAGCTATTTTTTTTATAATGGCTAATAAATGTACACAGGGTGCTTTGGTATTGGTAGAATTTGTAAAGCCAGATCTATTATAATTAGGGCCCTGCATCGAAAATGCAGGAGCCCTATAGTAATCACATTTTCTGTTTTTCCGTCCATCCATCAACACTTTTGATGTGATGTGATAACTCAAACAGTACTTCACATATTGGTTTCATATTAAGGGCATATGCTTAGTATGGTCAATTGTAAATGGCCAAAGGCAATTGTATTGCCGAGTTGCTGAATAAAACTGTATCTAAAAAAAGTATCATCAGAGGAAGATACCTATAGTTTTGGGGTTGAATCGGATCACTGTGTCTAGAGTTATCTGCCCTTGATTACAGGGCCCTCTCTGAGTCAGTTTTTTAGTTGCATAACCCTTTACTCCATAAATACGCCTTTCTACGCCTTTGCAAACAGAGTAGACAGGGATCAGTTGACTCCTATTTTAGCTGTCTGATCAGGTCCTCCTCTGTTTACTTATGATATATTATAGATATATATGATAATATGCATATTCATGGAGTAAAGGGATAAGCAAATAGAGCAGGCACTGATCAGACAGCTCGTACAGGAGCCATCAGATCTGGGTATAAAAGGGTGTATTTCTTGGGTAAAGGGTTATTATTGTTGATGTCATTATTGCTTAACATGAATATTCATGGAGTAAAGGGTAAAGGAATATTGATACACAAAATGACCAGAATATTAACATGTGGGGAGTTTTAAAAATCATGAAAGAATAATGAATTTGTATGTTGCATTGCAAAGAATGATATGCCTTAAAAAATAATTCCATTTGGAAGGGAATTTATTTTTAGCAACTTCAAGTTGAATCAGAATGTTAAAAAGTTCAAACTCCTGTATTGACTGTGATTTATGTTAGCTAATACAGACTTGATGTATGCAAATGATTGGGTTATCTATTGTGCAAATTCAACTGATTAGAATTCTAAGTGCCATTTATATGTAGTATAGAAGTAATTTAAAATAAATTGCTGGCATGCAGTGGGGGTCTAGCACTGGCATGATGCCTGCATCAACATCGCCATATATGAACCCAGGTCTAATGAAATGGACTCATCTAGTTATATTTCATGGTTTGTTCCAAGTATGTCTTTTGGCTCAAAAAAGGACAGAATTGAACTCTTGTTAGGTTACAAGTGTCACTCACAAGGTGTTAGGTACTGTATAGAATAGGCAACATTCCATCCAGGTAGCAAGTTTCAGAGAGGCAATATTTACAGACATATCAATGATTTATTTTTCTGTTCATAAATAGCTTTATGCATGAGTCCAGTTATGTCTCGACTTGTACTAAGGAATTAGTTTGGCAGGACAATACATAACCACTTGAATGCGGAAAACCAGTCTACATGCATTTGCCAGCAGAGCAGACCTGAATCAGAGGGCTCCTGATCAAGGTCTGCACTGTTTGTCATTCAAAATTATCTCACTGATTATAGCCTTTCATACCGAATGGGCTTACGTATCATACAGAATGGGCTTACGTATCATACTGAATGGGCTTACGTATCATACAGAATGGGCTTACGTATCATAGCGAATGGGCTTACGTATCATACAGAATGGGCTTACGTATCATACTGAATGGGCTTACGTATCATACCGAATGTGCTTACGTATCATACAGAATGGGCTTACGTATCATACTGAATGGGCTTACGTATCATACAGAATGGGCTTACGTATCATAGCAAATGGGCTTACGTATCATAGCGAATGGGCTTACGTATCATACCGAATGGGCTTATGTATCATACTGAATGGGCTTACGTATCATAGCGAATGGGCTTACGTATCATACTGAATGGACTTACGTATCATACTGAATGGGCTTAAGTATCATAGCGAATGGGCTTACGTATCATACCGAATGGGCTTATGTATCATACTGAATGGACTTACGTATCATACTAAATGGACACTGATGGCTTATTCCACTTTGGATTTTTATGCCCCCATATAGTGGTGGCATATAGGGTTGCCCTTACGTCTGTCCGTACGTACGCACATACGTCCATACGTCTGTACGCACATGTAGAAGAATTTGTCCGGGCGCTTTCTTGGAAAGTATTTTCCAATCCACACCAAACTTTACACACATGTAAACATTGTGGCCATTATATCTTGGTCAAGTTCGATAGCCATTGAAATCACTTCAGTTGTTTAGGAGTTGCAGCCCTTTATTTGCAAAAATGACTTTAAAAATATATTGTCCCGACTCTTTCTTGGAAAGTATTTGTCCAATCCACATCAAACTTTACACACATGTTTGTGGCTATTATATCTTGGTCAAGTTCGATAGCCATGTAAATTGCTTCAGTCATTTAGGAGTTGTGGCCCTTTATTTGCAAAAATGACTTTAAAAACATCTTGTCCGGATCCTTTCTTTCTGTGACAAAAAGTCTGAAGTGGGGGCATCAGTGTCCTATGGACACATTTCTAGTTAGTTTTTAAAGGGTAAACGCAGCAACAATGTAAACCCTGTTGTGACTCATTAAAGAATTAACAGCTTGTCTGGATCTGCACTTTGTTACTAAATGTCAGAATTTTCTTATGTAGCAGTTCACATGGCAGTGAAGGCCCAAATGATATTGGTAAAGCACAGTGTTGTTAGTGCCAAAGTACTGAAATGGATGTTTTCCATTAAGACTGTTGAGCTGACCAATTCATTATACCAAATGTTAGTTGTCATTTGTGCATTGTTGTCACTAGCATGAACACAACTTGGAAGCTGGCTTGCAATCAAGTACTTGATTGAGTTTTGAACTTGTACAAGTGGATGAATATGTAACTTTTGACTTACAGTTCAGAAACACACTCCCTCTTACTTTGTTCAATGCTGGTCAGTCTTTCGGCTCAGCACTTTGTTGTACAGTATTGTTTGATCTTTGAAATACATGCAAAAACATGTTTTTACCTTCAATCAACAGTTGTATAGAGTCTAGAAACACGTGAAAAGTGGCTGATAATGTTAATCAAGTTTTCGAAAAGACATGATTCTGTCAGAATTTGGTTCTGACATTAGCGACCAAGTGAGAAATATTAGTGGGTCTAGATGGTTATGGAACCCATATAACTCGTGTCTTAAATGACTTGTCCAGATCATTATTTTGAGGGGTAAAAAAATATTAGTTTCTAAGTTTAGAATTTTTAGAATGGAAATACTGGAGTCCTCTAGTCTGGGTCTACAGTGTTTGCCAATGCCCAATATAGAGACACTAGAAGACACGGGTTAGTGTTTCTCCTTGATCACTTTAACACGAAGATGATGGCAACCTTCAATGAACAGTAAGCCCATTAATTATGAACCCTTTACCCTATAGACATGCCTTTTAACATTAATCTTTGCAAATAGAAAAGACCCAGATCAGATGGCTCCTATTGGAGCCATCTGATCAGTGTTTGCTCTGTTTGCTTATTATATGATATGATCTGAATCTACAGTTTCTGTCATGGCCAGCCATTCCTGTATCCTGGTTAATATTCATGATGTCATCATTTCTTACATGAATTTTCATGGAGTAAAGGGTTAAAAGACATGACAGGAGCTTTTTTAACGCAATCGTAACTATGTTACACCAGTCCTGTGGTTGTTTTTTCTCTGAAATACGGTTTAACATTGACCTTGCAAATTTTGACTTTAGATATTTCATCATACAATATCCGCATGAAAAAATGTTTCCGCACACAAAAGACCTCGCTACAGGTAAATTACGAAACTGTGTGAGGAAATGACAAGTAGTATTTCAAAATCTCCCATTGACAACAATTGGCTGTGACTAGATATTGAAGATTGGATATGCATGTCATATCTTGATAAATAGGAACATGAGTGTAACAGATGACATGATTTTTTTTTTAAATACAAAATCATAGTTTCAAAGTAGGTCACTAGTTTAAACACGTTTGTTCAAATAAGCAAATCATGGCGAGATCTTGAGAGTGATTGGAACTTTGCCATATCTGGCATACTACCTGTGGGACATTGTTACGTGTTAGATAAATACTATTCATACTACTGTACTATTGGTCTGTCCCATTCATTAATGACTTGAATAGTTTGTTGCAAAGTTTGCCAAAAGCTAAAAGTTGGTTTTGTAACATGTGCATTACATAAAACCCTTAACCTTGTGTAAGAAACAAGTCACTAATGCCCTTTAAAAGTATTGTAGACCCAGGTGAGAGGGCTTCTACAGGAGCCCTCTCACCTGGGTCTGCACTATTTGTCATTTTACACTTTCTTTTGAAACAAATCCCTGATATTCACAGTAGACTGGACCTGTTTGAATCTTGGAATAGATCATTTAAAAGTTCAGCATTGATAGGGTCAAATGTGTGTTATATAAGGCTTAGATTTTGTTCAGGTGTGCATGCAGACAACCATTCCAGTTTAACTCATGATATTGGCAATTAATATTATTAGAGATCTTATTACCTAACTGCATACTAGCAGTAAATTAATGATAACTTTCACATACAGTTTTGAATCAGATGAGATGCCAATCAAATTGGCACCTTATAAGGACCGACAGAGGAATGTTTGATACTTTGACTTTATTTCTGAAGAGATATGGGAGAAAAATATATAATAATAGCTTTAGAGTTGTAGCAGACAATAGATTTTTGAAATAACAGTCGTACATAAAGCTGAAATACATGTGGCAGTAGACAGCGAGACATAAGATTATCCTGATACTGTAACAGGGTTGAGATAAGTCGAGTAATGGTAATTGGTAGGAAATCAATTAAGTTTGGATCGTGTGGCTTAATTGGTAGTTCAGTGGTCAGAGTGCTGGTATGGTAGGCCAGAGGCTCTGGGGTCGAGTCCCGGTCAAGCCACTATTTTTCACCTGTTGTCAGTTTGCTGGCATGATAAATTAGAGGCCCGTGGTTCAAGTCTCAGTGGGGCCAAGGTCTTTTCACCAGTTGGCCTGTACAACAACAATCTCCTAATTGGAGATGCACATTTAAATTAAGAAAACTAGTAATTTTTTATATGACAGTATTAATAATTGTTTCTTCTCATTTCCGATGTATTATTAGATAAAAAAGATATCGAAGTGGAATATAAATAGACTTTGTACTCTTGTGCTGGTTTAAATTCTAGAATGGTACAGTGTAGCCGAAATGTCCCATAACGAAAGATAGTAGCAGTGTAACCTTATTACCAGATGTGTCATTGGTGAATATTTGAGGCCTTGATAACCTAATTTTATTGGTTATGAATAGAACATGGAAGAAAACTCACAAGGCTCACTGTACTTGGATCCTGGGGAAAAGTTTTTCCTTATTTGGAGAATTTAAAGTTCTTTTGGAGGGAAAAAAAACCTACATTCTTGTTGATGCCTGACAGAAGAGATTTTCAGTGTTTAATGAATCCAAACAGCTTCTTATGCTATTTTGTCCTGAGATACCGATTCCCTGTACTGCAATTTTTCATCAAATTCAGAACCAAAAAGAACGTGGAATTGTTTTTCTTCTCAGCTTTGTGTGTTTGGCAGTGGAATTAATATTCCATGAGCAATCCCATTAAACCTTTGAATGCTGAATGCTCCAGTAGTGATTAATTATAGTCGAGTCCATTCAGTATGGAATATTTAAATTTGGCAGAGGATTTTCAATAACACACAGTGCAGACCCAGATCAGAGAGCTCCTATAGGAACCCTCTCTGATCTGGGTCTACACTGTTAGCTAATGTCACATCACTCATTTCCAGCATTCAAAGGATTAAGGCAAATTGACAATTGCATTATACATCAGATTGAAAATCTATGGTTTGATTACCCTTGTAGTTTGATACCCATTTTGTTGGCATCCAGTTGCAATTATTGTGTAATCTTGTTCAGGAAACATTTACATTGATTCAAACATTGTGTCTGTCCAAATTTTTGTCTGTGATACTACTGTTTTATGAATAGCTTGATTAATGAATCCAAACTAAAGGATGGTTTGGTAAAGTGTAACATTATTTAAGACCTATATTGAGAAATGAACATTTGAAATGTTAGCCTTTACAATGTGGGACACAAGTCACTAGTATCCTTTGCAAACAGTGTAGATCCAGATGAGAGGACTCCTAAAGGAGCTCTTTCATCAGGATCTGCACTGCTCGTCACATTACACTTTTCTTTAGAAAACTCCCTAAATGTTCTCCATAAGTTTGACCTGTTTGAATTTTGGAATAGTCCATTTGAAAATTCAGCATTGTCGGGGATAATTTGCTACACTGATAATTATGTGACTGAATTGGTACTGTTGGTATATACTGATAAAACATTGGCCATAGAGCTCATTGTATAGATCTTACATGTCAGTTTTTAGCATCCTAAAGATTTGCTTTGAAGAAATACTCAAATAGAAATTTTAAGGATGCACTATTATAATACCCCTTTGCAGAAATTTTCTGTCAATGGAAAATAGATATTGGTTTCATTGTTTCTTTATACAAAGCTCCCTATATGGAATTCAATTGTTACAACAGATGTATATGATGATGCAGATGTAAGTTTAGTGATTATTTCATAATCTATTTTAAAAATAAAATGAATTTTTGATGCTAAGGAACAAACTTTGTTACATTAAAAATATTATTGGATTAATCCTTTCAATTCAAAGCATGGTTGCCCATTGGTGTTTAAAGATATGGTTCATTCAGTATGAAAGGCTTAACTTGCTAGAGAATTTTGGATGACAAACAATGAAGATCTTGATCAGATGGCCTCCTCTTTTAGTGCTAACGCTAGAACACTTTGTTTCTTACATTCAAAGGGTTAAAATGGAGAAATGAGTTAAATGTTTAATCAAGAAAATTGCTACTGAATAAATAGAAATGCAAACCTTAAAAGTGCATGTACAGTTGATGTTTTGTTCATGGATATTGAAGCATATATCACTTAATTCAAGCTGTCTACATCCTGGTATAGAGATAAAACACATCAGCCAATCATATATTGACAGGATACACCATTATAAAGGGAGAAATGATCTATTTTGTATAATAGAATTGACAAATGGATCAAAGTTTAGATTGCAAATGAATGGTGGAACAAAGTGCAAGTGCACTATGAGAATCATGGAACAGGACATGCCACTTCACCTTTAACCCTTTCAACACAAACTAACTCTTTTATCTACAAAATCAGTTTTCTGCTACAATTTTGAAGTAGATATTTTCTTTCCTTATCAAAGCTGCAGTGTCAATTTAGTGTCCAGTAGCATGGGTCCTGATGAAACACTTAGGTCTTGTCTGTATTCAAACTGTCTACAAAGGTTATAAATTAGTCCATCATGTTGAAAGGGCTAACCCATAGCTAATGCACCAGTATTTCAAAGGTTAGACATCTCTTTTGTTGAAGACTTTCATTATTTGTCATTGTGTCTGGATTCATTGAACTTTTTGTAGTTAGATATTTTATCAAGTCAACAGCAGTAATGGGCGAGACACTCCTATCAGATTTCATGGAGTGCGAGAAACCGGAAAGAAATCTTAACTATATGCTTGTTTGATAGATGGATCAAATCTAGTAACCCTCATAGAAAATAACTGTCCTAGGATAGAGTGACATTCAGTTAAAAATAGTCAGGTCTATTCTGTCAGACCATGATGGTAGGGTTCATCATCCAGGAACAATTTTTTGTATGAATATTCTCTATTTGCATATTATATATGAGAGGTCCGTGACATCATCTCCAACATTGAAAGGGTAAACATTGTTAGTCCAATTTCAATGCACTTCCTAGTATAGTGAAGAAACTATCATTGTTAGTTACTAAGGCTTCCTGTTAAAGTCATGAAGTGTATTGTTAGATGTTACTTTGCAAATATTCAATCATATAAGCTGCAGTCATTTTTTTCAGTGGCTAACTTTTAGCAGGGAATGAGATAGTTAAACACAAAAGCTACTATGTAGGAATGTGATATGAAAAGCTGTATTGCATTACCATTCAGTAACTTTTATATTAATTGAAACTTGATAAAGATGTAATTCGCCATTTCTCCGCTGCACCCTATGTTGTAATTTCACCACAATGAGACGATTCTAATAGGTGGTCAATTTAACATTAAGTTTGGAGGAGACAAAAAGGAGCTGTTCTTGAAAAAACATATTAAACCTTTCCCAGTTGAATATTCATGAAAGAAATAATTACTTAATGAATATTTATTTGCTGAATTTTTATAATGGCTAATGGAAGAGGAATATTTGGTCATGACAGAAACAGTAGAATTGGATCTATATTATTTCATAAGCAAACAGAGCAGACCCTGATCAGATGACTCCTACAGGAGCCGTCTGATCTGGGTCTACACTGTTTGCAAAGGCATGAAAAAGGAAAGTGTTAATTTGCGCATCTATGCCTCTGTGTATCAATAGAGGTTAAAGGTTTGATTGCTTTTGTGACTGCTTAGCACAATGTGATGGTCACCAAAAATCGAAAGCCTTTATTTTTTGTGCAGTTTTAGTTTTCAGAAATGCAAAAATAAAAGCCAGTAGATATTCAGAAATATTAAAGAAATTGAAATAAGGGAAATGTGGTTTGCCACAACCTGATAAAATTATCAAATTTTATCTGACGTTTATCACATTGAAGCCAAACATTTCGGTCAACATGTTGTAAGACGTCTGTTTATTGCTTCAGCTGAAATCAAGTGTTGACATAAACTCTCTTATCATGTTTTCAGGCATTTTCATTTGCCCGCTGTAGCCTTATTTAGCAAATCAAGACAATAAATTTACAAAAAAACATGTTTGTTTTTCCGAAATTTAGTTGATAGATTTGAAAAAATCTTCACACAAAGACAAAGGCAGAACACAACAATCTACAACTTAAACTTAAGACAATATACTGGTATATATATAATATATATATACACTGTTAATGGCCTTATTAAATGTGTGGCCTTTTTTAAAAAGGTTTGTCCTGTCCCAAAATGAAATGGAATTTTATTGCGGAAGTCTTGTCATTTTGATGCCCTAACATTTAATGGCACTTGCATAACACTATGTCAAGGATAAGAAGTGAAAGTTTTATTAGCTATGTGAGGCAACAGGTTCATGATTAATTATTACTGCCAGGCAAGCTGATTTGGAGGTACACCCTTTGAAAACAATTTAAGAATGTAACATTGTACTGACATCCATTTTTGGTGCTTTTATTCTTCATTTACTGTAAAACCTTACTTGACTATTAAAAATAAGTCTTAATTCTTGGTCCATAAGGTAGATGGAATCTTAATGCAGGACAAAGGTAGTTTGCATTATTTTTGTCCTGAATAAGAATAAGCGGCCACCTTCATCTTTAAGATTCCTATGTTCATTAGTGTGTGGTCGCTTAAAACAGGTTTCACTGTATAATTATTCATCAAAGCTGTATTACATGTCATGCTAAACCATTTGTTGGGGCTATTTAAAAGTTTTGGAAGAACTAATGTTCATTATAGCCCAACTGTGAGAAAGGGGAGCTTATCAAAAAGATTGATCAACACCTTAAAATCTGATCTGTGCCATGTCTGTAGTTGTTTACATTGCAGATACCTTTTTTTATGGTGCATCTCAAATGAAAAGAAACTCCGCTAAACGAAAACAATCGATCTATATAATGTCAAAAGCAAACAGAACAGACCCAGATCAAACGGCTCCTGTAGGAGGTGTCTGGTCTGGGTCTACACTGTTTGCAAATGTGTGAAAAGTCGTTTATATGAGGGAAAGGGTTGAAACTCAGTGTAGATAGATAGAGAGATAGATTTATTTCGGCAAACAGAAAACATAATATGGTTCACAAACATGTATCACATCATAATAAATAGTAATTCGTAAAATGATGCATAGTGAAAAACCATGGCATGCTTTGTATACCAAGGATAACACAATAAAGAGCATGCTCTTATTTCCATTGTGGTCCTTGTGTCTGATCAGGTACTTTACTGTTTGTCACACAAGTCAGCAAAACAGAAAAGACTGTGATGAGTGACAGTATAGAACCTGATCAGATGCCACATTTTAAATGTGGTGGCTTTTCTGATCCTTCATTATGACCATATGACAATGAAGTCTAAAGGGCAGTAGTCAATTCCATTCAGCATATACTAGAGTTGTGCATCTCAAGGTTGAGACAATTTAAAATGGTATAGAAAGAGTGTTATTATGTTTCCCTCCAGTATACTGGGGAGACATTTTGTTTTTGTGTGTGCTGTCCGTCAGTCTGTCTGATTTTAATTTATCTGCGTGGAAAATTCTCCAAAAGCTTTGGTCTGATTTTCATGAAACTTCAAAGGATTGATCTGTACCATGCCTAGTTGTGCATATCTTATTCCTGTTCGGTTCGATGATTTTCTGCAGAGTTATGGGACTTTGAAATTTTTACATGGAAAATTTTGTCCCCCGGTTTCTCCTTTGATCAGATTTTCATGAAACTTCATAGGATTGATCAGCACCATGCCTTGATGTGCATGTCTTATTCCTGTTCCGGTTCAGTGATTTTCTGCTGAGTTATGGGACTTTGAATTTTTTTACATGGCAATTTTTTTCTGCGCGGTTTCTCCAAAACGTTTGATCAGATTTTCATGAAACACTTCATAGAATTGATCAGCACCATGCCTAGTTGTGCATATTTTATTCCTGTTACAGTTCGATGATTTTCTGCAGAGTTATTGGTCCTTGAATTTTTTACATGGTTAGAAAGTGGTTATTGAAAAAGAACACCAACATAATGACCTACTTAAAGTTTATGGATGGAAACTAAGTATTGACAGATATAAATCTGAGGATTGTTATAGATATCTGGACTATTTATGAAAGATTATATCAATATCTCTACATTGATAGGGCTAAATATGGTAACAGCTAAGTATAAGAAATTATATACTCCAGAACCCTGAAGGCTATGTAGTTATTTTTGGTGAAATGGGACCTAAATTTGGCTCAAGTTGGTAATAAAAAGTTGAGTTACGGTTGTGATTATTTACAGCATATAGTTAGTTCTATTTTACAATTCAACTCGCCCACTTACTTTTACAATATCTATATAGACGTTGCAAATATTTAGGGGTAATAGTAAATATATAAGGAGAGAACAACATACTACATTGAAATCAATAAAATACATAGATCTGGGTCCATGCTTATAAAGCTTTTAGTTGAGTCTGAGTTTTGTTCTCAAGCTTTTGATTGGTCAGATTTGAGCCAGAGGCTCAAATCTGACCAATCAAAAACTTGAGAACGAACTCAGATTCAACTAAAAGTTTTATAAGCATAGACCCAGGTGTGTTTGTTTGCATAAGAATCTGGTTTGTTAGTTTGTTTCACATGCATGTAATGCCATCTTCGACCAGTAGATGTTTTTCCAGTTGAAACTTGCAGGCTCTTCAGTTCACAAATGTTGATTTGATGACTTTATGTATGGTTTTGTCTTGTGTCAGCTGGGATTATAACTTCTTATTTGAAATCAAACTTTTGTAAAGGTGTACATGTAGTGTTAGACCATTAAAAAATTGCAATACTACAATCAAACTTATTATATATATATATGCAGTGATTTTCCTCCAAAATTATGAAACTTTCACAGATGTGAAGATTTACATGAAGAATGGAATGTTTTGGTGCGACCATTTTTACCAGAGTTATGGTACTTTAAAGTTTTCTTCAATGTGTAACATTAGCGAAAAGTGTATTGGTGTCTTTAAAAGTTTCTTTTAACTTTGATTGGACAGGTATTTTATTTGAATTAAACTAGTCCATTTGTGAAACGAGGGTGGTAGAAAGGCCAGAGACCTTGCTTGTGTGAACCGATTTGCCTGTAGGAGTGATGATGACACATCTGTGTGACAGACAGGTGGGGTGATGACAGCAACCAGTTGACAGACAGGACATCTCAGTCTCTGAATCTAGTGCATCCACCAGAACAGCATGGAAAATATGAGTCACATTTCTTTTGAAGTCCCAATTAAATTCTCAAGGCCATTTCAATTTTTAAAAAAAAATAATATCCAGTTTGATGTAACTAACTTAATCACGCCCTGTTATATTTTTATGTGGATCCATTTCTGCGACCATAATTAGCTGTCAAATGGCTACACGTGAGGTTTTGTGTAGAAATTATTATTGTTTTAGCGTTTGTTTGTTCCAAAACAACACAGTAAAGTATGATAGCAGAACAAGCAGAGAAATCTAAATGTAGCGCATATATAATTATTAAGGTCTGTGAGTTTACTCTGCAAAATGCATAAATATGCATATGCATGGAATAAAGGGTTAAACACTAACCTTTAGCGTGCTATGGATTAATCTTTGATTACTTTTACAAAATTTTAATAGTTTGAATCGAGATGAAACACCGGGTAACTTGATGTCTCATCAGGATACAAACTACTCAGCTCTTACATTAGAAAATCAAAAACAGCATTGAGCTTAATATGTTCTTAAATGCAAAGCAGACCAAGTTTTGAGCAGATGGAAATCTTCCCTTCATACTGATGCCTTTTAGCACCTCTGTAAAAGTCACTTTTTTCAACCATTGTGATAAATAGAGCATGGAGCAAATGCTCTATTTATTGCAATGGTTTTAAAATTACACAATTGCAAAATTTTCGTTTGCAAGTTAATGCTCCTTTTCAGCAGATTATTCAAAGAGGTTAGGTCGTTAAATAACCTATGAGGGAATGGGTAAAAGGATGAAGATTTAAGTTTAAATACTGGCTTTCATTGAATAAAGGAAAAGCCACAGAGTAAAATGTCAAATGGTGCATATCTTTTATCTTTTTTTGAATATGTCAGCAGTATTGGTCTAAATTATGCAAACAGATAATTCAGACAGCTTAACCTTTTACTCCAGGAATATTCATGGCTAACTACTCCCATATGAACATTCTTTAATTATTTAATATAATGTTATATTATATAATAAAACATTTGAATACATAGCTATAGTGTTGAATCAGATCAAGACCTTGATCAGCCTGGCTCCTGTCTTATCTAAGTCTACTCTGTTTGCAAAGGTGTCCAAAGGCATGTATGAAATACAGGATTAAATGACGTCAAATACTGACTTGACCTTGTTTGGTGGTGGGAAAAGATGCATCATTGGAGTGAAATTTGTTTATGCTGCAGGTTTGAATTAAATGAAGCCTTAGTATGCCATAGAGCAAAATGTCAATACAGTAAAACCTCTCTATAATGACCACTAAATTGTGTTAATTAGTTGGTATTTAGAGACCTGCCTTTAACACAAAATAATGTATGTAATTTAGTGGCCGTTATAGAGAGGTTTTACTGTACTTCATGCTCAATGTATGGATCCAGATGAGGCCCTTAGTAATTCATCATCTCATCAGGAATACATTTGTTTGACATGTATACTCTTCTTGCTGAAAATGAAACAAAAGAAAGTCCACTTCAAGATGTGAAGCTGATGACAATTTTAGAAAGTGTCCTATTAATCTTTTTAATGCGGGAAAAAGTGTAGACCCATATCAGAGGGCTCCTAGATGAGCCAGCTGATCAGGATGTGCACTGTTTGTCATTCAAAATACTACAGCAAATGTAAATCTTTCATAGTTAACCACTGTGACTAATGGTTCATTCCATTTTGACTAGTCAGTATTCAAAGGATTGAACAGATCACACACAAGTGTCAGAAAGTGCGTGTTTACAAATTTTGATAATTTTGATTGAACCTAGTTGGCAAGAGGCCATTCGTTTCGCCCATTAGCGTTGAATAAATCAAAATTAGTTTTTAAAGAAAGTTAAATCGTTTGGTTGAAATATTTAAATACCAGCCGATCTTCCATCACATTCATTTTAGACTTCTACATAATGTTTAACCCTTTCAACCCTGAATTATCAGAATGGAATAGTCCATCAGTGTTTAACTAGAGAATCCACTCAGTATGAAAGGTTTAAACTTGCTAGAGGATTTTGAAAGACAAATGATGCAGACACTTATCAGAGGGATGTTGGTCTACACTGTTTGCAAATGAGTGTGTGCATGTCCTGCATTCAAAGGGCTAAAATAGTAAGCAAGCACAATTAGGCAACACCATTAATTGATTGCCCTTTAAAGTATAATTATAGGATTCCTCTGAGCAGAGTCTTGCCTGTGTATCAGTCTAAATTCTCCAGCATGTTTAATCCTTTCATACTGAATGTACGGTATATAATTATGTAGTTGAACACTGGTAGATGGATCATTCCACTTTGATTATTCAGCATTCAAAATTGTGTAGCCCTTTACTCCATGAATATGCCTTTTAATGTCTTTGCAAACAAATTTAATCTGTCTGATCAGGATCTACCCTGTTTGTTTAATGAATAATGTAGATCAGAATAGACAGTTTCTGCCATGGTCAATATTTGTTGTGTTCATTTTCCCATAATAACAAAAATCAGCTAATTAATATTCATGGTGTCATTATTTTTTTACATCTTCTTGGAGTAATGGGTTAAAGATGATTATGCTTGAATTTGAGCATTGTCTAAATAATAGCTTCCAGTGAGTTGATATGATGTGTGAAGGTTAAATTGGTTGGGAGAAAAACCCAACGTGCTCTGTTTGCAAAGGCATTACAAGGCATATTTTTTTTTAGGTAAAGGGTTTAGATATGTTGGGTGATCAGGGTCTATACTGCATTTCTTGTAAATTGTAAATCACCCAAGGTGAAAAACGTTTTGCAGAAGTTGTGTCAATTTTACATGCACACCTTTTGTAATCTCTGAAGCATGGTACATTCCCCCACATTACATGTAATAACCCATTCCCTCATAGGCTATTTTTAAATCCAACCACTTTGAATAAATCTACAGAAAAGGAGCATTAACTAGAGAAAAGGAATTTTTTAGAATTTTGTAGTTTGAAACCATTGTGATAAATAGAGCATTTGCTCCTATGGGAGCAAATGCTCTATTTATCACAATGGTTTCATAAAGTGACTTTAACAGAGGCGTAGAAAGGCGTATTTATGGAGAAAAGGGTTAACGATTGTGAGTGATTGGAACCTGATGAGATGCCAAGTTACTGTGCAATGTTGGCATCTCATCTGGATCTAAGCTGTTTACAAAATTAATGCAAGTCCTGACACTCTTAGCATGAGAAGAGGTAATATTTCTAATTATATGGTTGACTTGGGAACGATATTGACATCAATTTCTCAACTGGAAACCATATAAATGAGGGTAGGGGGAGAAAGTAAGAATTCTATCCAAATTCTTCTCATTAACCTGTCAGAACTTTTGGGAATGATGGGGAACTGTAGGAGAAAATTTAATCAAAGGAAAGCAGAAAGGAAAGTGGTCAGAGGTATTGTATATATGGAGCCCTGATAATAAGAATTGGGACCAGTAAATAATAGAAAGAATGAAAGTGGATATTTGATCTGTTGCCCTCTACAGCCCAATTTGTTAAGTCATTGCTAACATATCAGGTCCAGATTTGAGACACTGGGTAATTTAGCATCTCGTCATTATTTTAAACTGTTTGAGACACCGAACATATTTTAGACAGAAATGAAAGCTAAAATAATCAAATAATTGCAGCCAAAACAAATCTTAAAGGAAATTGCTAGATTCGTAAAGATTGACATGGAATTGATAAATGGGAGCCTGCTGGGTCAATAACCTATAAAGCTAGGTGTTTGTTACCAAAAACTTGTGGCACTATCATGGCTAGATCTGTGATGTATGGCAACACTTTTATAAGACCACCAGTTACTGGAAATTCTCATAGGACCTCAAATCACTTTGATATTAATTTTTACTGATGTACAAAAACTGAAGATTTGACCTTCCAACCTTTTCTGTCTTAGTGAAGATAAGGTTGATGGTATGATTAATCAGAACTTATTGTGGATCTAAGTTAGGTGCTAGAAGGTCATGGTCATCATATACAGTAATAACACTAGTTGTTTGGCCAGACAAATGTGGGGAATAGTACATATCTAGATCAGACTGTTTCTGAAGGATTTTACTACTTCATTAGCTTCATTTAACCATTTCCCTGTTGAATATTCATGTAAGAAAATATGACATCATGAATATTTATTAGCTGAATTTTTACAATGGTACATGAGCAGTTGATTTTTAGTATTTGAAGAACTGTAGAATCACATCTATATAATCCCAGAGGCAAACAGCAGACTCTGATCAGGCGGCTCCAACAGGAGTCTACTCTGTTTGCAAAGGACAAGGCATTCATATGAAGGAAAGGGTTAAAATCAAAACACTGTACTGAATGGACTTGTGTAGCTTTACAAACTGATGGCAAGGAGGGCGCTGTTCTGTAAATACTTTGAGTTATTATGGTAGCATGATTATCATGTAACACAGAAATATAATTGCTCTATGGAAAAACATGATATAGAGAGCCATATACACTGGAGATCCGTTATAACGCGGACCGTTTTACCGCGGTATCCGATATAACGCGGGTAGTCTGTGTCGCCGAATTTTTTTTGGTAAATACCTCATTTATAGTAATATGATTGAATATCGCAATGAAACTTAAAATAAACTTAGGTAAACTTATCCGCCCGCAGCAGGCTAAAGGATGAAAACAAACACCGGTCCCTACATAAACAATTGAAGACAATCTTACGTGTGAAAAACTGACAACTGTCAACTCGTATATATGCCGCCATGAATGTAATACACACAGCTGATTACCGGTTCGTACTATGCGCATGGCGGGAACCAGTAAAATCTTAACTGCATAACTTTCATTACAAAGTAATTGTGTGTATAATTGAGATACGCATGTACTGAATTTTTTCACTGTCAAAGCCACAAAAGTTCGCACTTTAATTATGAAAAACAAACATCATTAGAAGTATAAACCCCTAACTCTCAGTGCGGGGTTGGAGGTTATATGCTAATACAGAAAAGGGTGTGTGCCCTTTGACCAATCAAATGAATTTAAAACCCCAACAAATCACACGCGACATCACATGTGACCTTTCATTTTCTGAAAACAGTGACAGCCATGTTTATTGTTTTACACAGCAGGTTTAATCGGATTAGGGGTTTGACAGGCCCAGAGGCAATTACATCCTTTCAACAGGCTTGTATTATGAAATGTACTTGGTTGCTTGAAAACATACACGATTTCATTTGTAATTTTGTATAAGCCTTTCCCTCATACAAACGTGTTTTCACGCATTTGCAAACAGAGTAGACCCAGATCAGACGGCTCCTATCAGGGTCTACTCTGTTTGCTAACAGAATTTGAAAGAGCTATGTGAGTGGGTGGGGAAACAAAGTAAACAAGTCAGTTTCGTTCGAAATTAGTTTATTTTAGGAAGATGGGGAATTATGTAAGTACCCAGATAAAAAAAAACTCGTTACAACGCGGTTCCGTATATAACGCGGGTTGAATTTTATGTCCCCCCATACCCGCGTTGTAACGGGTCTCCAGTGTAGTACTATACTGTACTGATCCATGGCTACTTTTAACCCATGCCCTCATATTGACGCCTTTTGACGCCACTGCAAGTCACCAGTTGAAACCATTGTGATAAATAGAGCATTTTGCTCCTACAGGAGCAAATGCTCTATTTATCACAATTATTTCAAACTACAAAATTCTAAAAAAATGTTCCTTTCCTATATGCTCCTTTCCGGTAGATTAATTCAAAGAGGTTGGATCTAAAGATAGCCTATGAGGTAATGGGTTATCCCTTATAATACAGAAAAAAATTATGCCTGCTCAAACTCTGATAAAAAGTAAGCTTTTCTTACTTGCAAAAAGACTACTGACGGAATGTCAAACAGCTTGAATCCTGATGAGATGTTGACTTACTTGGCATCTCTTCTGGATCCTATCTGTTTGTAATTGAAAGTTTAAGGTCATGGTCAGCAAGACAAGGGTTAACCAAGGAATATAATTATATATATTATAATACATGAGAGATGTTAAAAACGGGAATAACATATAGGAAATAACCTACATGTAGCTTGCATGACAAATAAAGATAATTATCTTCTCTAGTGTGTTGTTGAACTCATTTGGTGGCAGTCACTGATGATTGTTTCCCAAGCTTAACTCTTTGGATGAGGGAAACAGTTTAACTGGCATTTGTTAACAGTGTGGACCCTCATCAGAGGGATCCACTATTAGGGATGGGCTGCATTGTTTGCCATTCAAATGCCTCTCACAAATTTTATATCCTTTCATGCAAAATGGACTCTATCATTAAACAATGATGGATCATTCCACTGTTAAAATTAAGCATTTAAATGGTTAAATGTCAACAGGAACTTCATTTCAGTATCAATTTATTTGTGTGACAATTGATTAGGCAAGCTTGCCCTGGTTCTAAGCAGTCATATCATCATTTATAATTACTGGGTAATTATACTGCATAGTTGATTATGCATTGTAAATGTCAGGGAGGCATAAGCAAAGAAATGAGACTTTTACCTTAAAGTTTGTTAGATTAATGTAGGGAGTCTCATGCAATGAATCTTTAGTGTTACAAACTTTAGAAATAAAAAAATTAAATGAATGAAATTTTTGGAGATACTATAAAATCATATTCCTCAGTTTAATCCTTCGGATACAGGAAATGAGTAGGCATTTGCAAATACTGCAGACCCAATCTGAGGGCTCCCAGAGGAGCCCACTGATCAGGGTCTGTACTGTTTGCAATTCAGAATTACCCTTGCATACTGAATGGACTCTGTTGTTAAGCAATGATGGATCATTCCATTTTGCAAAAATGACAATTCAAAGGGTTGCTAATTGAGTTCAGCTATAATAATAAATTGGAATTAGCTGATAAATATGAGAGTAGATCTGTATCACACACAAGGCTTCTGCACTGAATCTGTGCAAAATATGTACTATATATTAGGGCTGCAACGATACGCCCATGTAGCGAATACGTATCACGATACAGTATAGCGAATACGAATAAATATTCACGAATACGAATACAGTTACATAAACATGCTATGGCATAAGCTAATAAGAGTTACTTAAGCCAAAGCATGTCCAGACTGAGTCCATATTTAGGATTAGGAATCTTTAAGCTTATAATGAAAATGCTACTGGACATGTGCTGATAAGCAAGGGAAAAGTATGAGTTTAAATATTTAATTGGCAAAGTCACATAAACTAGAAACACTGAAAAGAAACTTGTTCAAAAGTAAACTGATCCAGTCGTATTGTAGTCTTTTACTCTTTAGGCGATATGCATAAAAATAATACTAATTCAAATTCAAGAACCTTTCATGCACCATCAAAATACAGTGCATTACACTGTATCTAATTGGATATAGCCTGCTGGTTTCGTCCATTTCTGGTGAATCGTGAACGAACTCAAATAAATTTGGTCAATAAATTTTGGGTACGTTCAGACATTGGGGCGCTCCGATAACTAACCGCTAGAGCCAACAACTAGCAGTATTACTTCATTTCGTGGTGGCACACTTTACAAACAGTGATTTCATTGTTGGTTTTTCCTTCTGATCCCGTCAGAAACCCTAAATGATTCCAGACGGCGCTTTTATATTTGGTTGGAGTCTGAAAATCTCTTTCGGCCCCAACATTGTTATGAAACAACAGTTTGCGGTTGTCGTAAAAACTAAGAATTATAAGTCCTATCAAAACAAACTTGTTTTCGGTAATTGTTTCGTGTATTTGAACCATTTGACTACTTTTCTGCAAAAAGGGAATGCAAGAGTACAATTATTAAGCCTGTTGAATCCAACAGGACCAACACACGGTGTCGTGATTTGTAAACAGAAGAAGTCACCAAGAGTCATCTCCCTTGGTGTCACTGCGAAAAGACGTTTCGCACTGTGAAAAGATGTTTCGCAGCTGGAATGTTTCGCTCATATTTCAATTATTTCTGGCGAAAATATGTTGTTTTTCTTATAATTTTGTTAATTTCCTATATGTCTAATTGTATTCATCAATATTCGGTTCTTTGGGTAGCGAATATGATACACTCACCGCCAGAAACGATATTCGATTAATTGGAATACGTTAGTGTATCATGACAGCCCTACTATATATAGTAATACATAAAACTTAACTGGCATTTGCAAACAGAGTGGATTATTTTTTATAATGGCACATGAATTACTGGCCAGTTGGGAGATACTGAAGACTTATATCTATAGTATTGCATAGGCAAACAGAGCAGACCATGATCAGACAGCTCCTACAGGAAGGGGGTGTTTATCCCTTTTAGTGATATTTTTAGTTTTATTTGCTGGTATTTACAGTATCTTTCTAATCTATGCATCCAAACAAAGCACTCAGACACTGATTTTTTTTTTTGCTCCCATTTAAGTGGAAGGCACAAAGATCTGTTTTTATGCGTACATCTATATATGTGTCCCAAAAATCTGGAATGCACACACTTCTCGTTTGCTAATTTGCATAGAATTACAATACTTTGGCACGGTTTTGGTAAAATTGAGATAACCAAGTAAAGTAACAAAAAATAAACAAATACAGTAAAAACCCTCTAAAGTGACCATTGAATGAAGAGACAACAGTGTCTTTAAAAGCAGGTGTGTGGTTGCTTAATGCAGGATGAAAGTAATGCAGAAAGCTCTTGCAGGAGCTTTCTACAATTTGCTTTCATCCTGCATTAAGCTACAACCTGCCTCTAAGATCCAGAATTATACCTCATTTTGGTGGTTGCATTAGAGGGGTTTTACTGTAGGGTCTTATCAAATTGATTCTTGATGAGCAGTTTGATCTGTTACCTTAATGTGTAAATAACTGGTTTTCATATACAGTAGACCTTCTGGAGTGGGCCTAGTGGCCACTCCATAATTTTGAGATTCTTTTAAAATGGATGATTGCTCAATCCTCCTATGTGAGCTCTTTGTATAACCTTGATACCACCTGTCTAAAACCTGGAATTCAACTTCTTTTGAACTTGTCAGTGTAAAGAATTTTTACTGTACATTCAAAATTATGCACACTCAGCACAATTGTTATGTAGGTGAAACATTAATGTCGGTATTATGTCATGTAAAAGTTTAAAGTTGTCAACTGTTGGCATGGATTGTTTGGCTGACACAGTGCAGTGCATATGTGCTAATTGTATTGTGATGTTCTATATTGCATTTAATTAGACACAGGCTTTGCAGGCCATGAAAACACTTCCATTTTGTCTCCTTTGCAGGTGTAAAACTTGAGAGAAAACATCTTTAGATACTGCAGACTTGACAGAAGGTAGCATTGTCTTCCGGTTGTAATTGTGTAAAAAGACACTAAACCAGTATGTCCCTGTCAGACCCATCAGATATTCAGGGGAAAATGATCCAGTGTCAGCTTGTAGTCCCAATCATAGACCAGTACATTTCCTATCTGGCAAATTTTGTATAAGAATTGAAGCACAGCACACAGATAAACAATGTATAGTTATTGATCATGGTGATACCAGGGCTTGCTGATTTTGATAGTTTGTCTATGGAAAGAGCCTAGAGCTTGGAACATACCTATCTGATTGGAAATGTGAGCCAGTGATTGATTCAAGTAGAATAAGCAAAAAGGTCATGAGTTGGTCAGAATGACTATGATGGAATTGGTATTGATTCCATAGGCAATTTTCTCTGACTTGTGTTGCAGACTATATTAAGATTTAGATTATTTATTTCCAGCAGTATCCATATTTACAGTTTAGACATGAAGAAGTAAAATGTTTGAACTCTTAAGAGAGATTTACATTTGTGGAAAAAAAGTCATAGTGCCATAGTAAATTTATGCCCTTTCATAATCTCTCTCTCTCTCTCTCTCTCTCTCTCTCTCTCAGGTCGTTCGCAGACGGACACGCTGTCGGCATCTCCAATCTGTCCTTTCCCTCATGCATCGGCCTAACTCATCCGGGCTTGATGCGCCTGTGTCCTGCATCATTAATACATCTAGTCTAAATTGAAGATAAAAAGGCAAAGGATTAAACATGGTTACACAGTGATGTATCTGAGAAACTTGATCACTCACTTGTTTCAAATTGACTTCAATTTATGATTTGGGCACCTTTTTCATAATTAGACTTCCCATTCATACTTTATTTACCACTGCATGCACACTGAATTTTTCCAGTTGTATGGAATACTTGTAAGTAGTTATGTCAGAAAATTAAAAGGTGCAACATATGGTTCTCCCATTTTAACCGTCTGTTAAAGTATTTACGTTGTTGAGGTTGCCAGAAATATCTCATTGGAAGAACATTGTCATTATCGCAGTTACTTAAGCTTGTATATTTTTTTAGAAAGTAAGTCTTGGTATTGGTTGTGGTGGTTTTGGTTTTGCTGCCTAAAAACATCTTTTCAGACGGCTGGAGAAAGGGAGATTGTAGAAATCTATCGGAAATATTTTTCATATTTCTCAGCAAAAATGTACCGGTAATATGTCAAGACTTGACCTCATAATTAATATCTGAACTGACTGGTACTCAAGTAAGTGTTTTAGAGCCATCATTTTGAAAACACTATCAGAGAGAGTTAATCATTTCAAATGAACTATTCCAGAATTCAAACAGGTCTTGATTACCATGAATATGCAGGAAGTTGTTGCATGACAAACAGTGGAGACCCTGTTTACAAAGGACATGGGTCTACATTGTTTGCAAAGGTCATGGGTCTACACTGTTTTCAAGGGACATGTGACTGGTTTCCCACTCTGAAAGGGTTGAAACCGTTTTCTATAGAGATGTCTAGTAACTTGACATCTCATCTGGATTCGAAAGGTATTTCAGATTGGCCATAGTTTTGGAATGGTTAAACTGGGAATGAGATGGTTTCCTAGAATAGAGACAGAAGGCCAAATAAATACATGTAATCCAGTTCTGAAGGTGTTGGGAACCTGTAAGGACCTTACCAGAACAATGGAATGCCTGGTACTTATGTTTCTAGGTTATTGTACTCTCATAAACCAACTCTCACCTCTGATGATCTTTTAGCACTGTGACTTCAAAGAATATCATGTGGGCAAAATTGTAATTTTGGGTAAAAATTAACTATATCCAATCAAACATTACAATTATAATCCTTTCCCTCATGAAAAACATTTTTAACATCTTTGCAAACACACTCGGATTAGATAGCTCCTTTAGGGACTGTCTGAACTGGATCAGAAAAGATGTTTATACGAAGGAAAGGGTTAAACTGAAGCAGGGGTGTAAAAAAAATTCAAAAGCTACTCGCCCTGCAGGACTAGTGACCACTGAAATCCACTCGCCCTTATGCAACTTTCACTCGCCCTTGATTTTTCATACATATGTACTCTTTAAAAACTGGTGTGATCTATATCCTATGAAGTTGATTATGAACGGAGATAAAAATTGAAAGTATATATTTTTATTGCAAAAAATAAGCCCGTTTAAACTTCAAATCACTAAGTCATGCAGGATCAGTGCAACTTTGTATGATCTATTAAATCATTATCAGTGAAATGTTTGACGAAACCACCTTACTCCCTTTAGCCCATTCAAACTCATTGAACGATATTTTTTTTATCTCGTACTTTATCTTACTATTTCTGTGGTTCTTTCTTTCTTTTCTATTTCTTTTTCCTTTTTGTCATCATCTCCAACCCATGCTTCCCCCCGGAGAACGAATGGAAGCTTGTTTGTTTAGACATTTTGACATATTGCGGGTAAATCTGACGGTGCTTCCGTTTTTTTCGGCCTCTAAAATTTTTACTCGTTTTAATAAGGTACGAAAGTGTCGAAGGTTTAAATCAAGAATTTTTCACAGTTTATCGGATTATTGTACTGAAAAATGTTATAAAGCTATTATGTATATTTTAATTTCAAAACACGATTGAGCATTTGAACGACCACTTGAAATATTTAACTCAAATAAACTTCCTTTGGGCGAAACATTTCTACTTGGGCCGAATATGTCTCGCTAGGTAACAGGTGCGCTTAAATCGGAATGCTTCTAAATTCTTTGTAGATATTTTCAAGTGTGAGACAGAGTGGAAATTCTGTCTTCAATCTGACATTTGCAAAGACTTTTCGGGCGTTTTAATTTGCAATTTAAGGTATTTTACTCAAGGTTATCAATTGGGAAAATGTCAGATCCAAAACTCCACTCGCCCTTTAGGGCGAGCATATGTTTTAAAGGACTCGACCGACTCCAAAACCTACTCGCCAATGCGAGTGGGCGAGTGGAATTTTACACCCCTGTGAAGGTGCAACTTTCTAGTGTGCTTTATCATATTTGTACCAGATTGTGTACACTTTGATTTTCTGAGATGCTCACAGGATTTTACAATTGTTTGATATGCAGAAATCCATGCATTAAGTCATAGTGATGCATTGCATATTTACATTTAAAAAAAGGCTTATATTAAAGTAAACCCAAACTATACAGTAGCCAGGCTTATATTAAAAGTAAACCCAAACTATACAGTAGCCAGGCTTATATTAAAAGTAGCCAGGCTTATATTAAAAGTAAACCCAAACTATACAGTAGTCAGGCTTATATTAAAAGTAAACCCAAACTATACAGTAGCCAGGCTTATATTAAAAGTAGCCAGGCTTATATTAAAATTAAACCCAAACTATACAGTAGTCAGGCTTATATTAAAAGTAAACCCAAACTGTACAGTAGCCAGGCTTATTACTGTATGCATGTATAACTTACACAATCTGTTTGAATCCAGATTCAACACTTTAACCCTTTCCCTGTTCTATGTTTATTACAAATTTCAATACCCACAGAATATTCATGGAGAAAATAGTTATAATGAAATGTGGAAGGTGGAACATTTTAGCCATTTTAGGAACAAAAGAAACACATCTATCAAATTCCATTAACAAACAGAGCAGGCCCTGATCAGACGGCTTCTCTAGGAGCCGTCTGATCTGGGTCTTCTCTGTTTGCAGATGCGTGGAAACACGTTTATATAAGGGAAAGGTTTAAGCTAACAAGGCATCTTTAGTCAATCTCCCAATGGTTAAAACTGGATATCCACCCCTATGGTGTCAATGTCATGAACATTAAAATGTGAACAAATTTGACAGTTTGTCCTAGTTTTGACATCAGTACAGCTATCCTTATCAAACTTCATTATATTTCTCACTATTACAACAGCTACACGTTGATAAGGGGCAGTTACTGTATTGTGCATAATTATATAAAGAGTTATGGCCTTTCAGATTTTGAAATTTTTTTTGGGGCAGAAAATGATAAGTAAATAGCATCTGTTTGTGGTGCTTTGTTGTATTGTGAGGTTACTTATTGTTCAAATGGTAGACAACCCCTTTCACTTGGGAATCTGGACTCAGAATTTGGGTATAATTTTTCTGACAATAGGTTAGGTTTGATGATGTTAGGTGCTATATCTGACGAGTGAGGAATGAATAATGCAGTGAGGGTAAAGTATAGGGCAGTCCCCTAGGAAAGTGTCATGCTTTGAAATAAGTGATACCCATGCTGTCAGATGAAATGTGACAAAACCAGGCACAAAAATGGTACAAAAATGTGAAAAAGACATTAACAAGACTTGCCAGATACCTCTGATTCTCTTTTATATAGTAAATAGTATCTTTGACATGCTACATAGAGTTCTAACACCATGTGGCATTTTGAATTTTCTCCCAATGTTGACTCACTTTTTCTATTCATTTTAAGTCAAACACACCCCCCCCTTTTTTTTTTTTGTATCATTGAAAACATTTGCAAAGTCTTACTCTTGACTGTCCCTTCAATACACTGTGCTCCATTTATATAACTAAATAAAAATATTTTCATGTGTATGGAACCATATCCGGACCATTGAGACATTTTTCTCCGTAGCTGCAATTAACTGATAAACATGTTTCTTTAGTCTGAGGATTTAGTAAGCTTGCAATGTATAATAAAAGAAAATAGGCAAAAAGTGATTGACTTTCTAGTAACTAATAAATTAATATAGAATTAGGTTGTCTGTTCCTTTACAGTGGACAAACATTCTTGAAATCATAACTTGCCTTGCACTACAGACGAAGAAGACAAGATAAGAAAACTCATTACCCTGGAATATAAACAAAGAAAAGGCAAATCACATATGTAGGATGAGCGGACAAGTAAACTTTTTATCTCCTGCTTTAACCCTTTCCCTGTTCTGTATTTAGGTCAAATTTCAATACCTACTGAATATTCATTAACAAAATAGTTACAAAGAAATAGGGAATGTGGAACGTTGTAGACATTTTAGAAAGCAAAGAAATGTATCTATCAAATTCTATTAACAAACAGAGTAGACCCTGATCAGACGGCTCCTCTAGGAGCCGTCTGATCTTCGTCTACTCTGTTTGCAAATGCGTGAAAACACGTTTCTATGAGGGAAAGGGTTAAGAACATTTACCGGTACCAGGTACCAGCGTATGTAACTAGACTTCTCTTGTTCATTAAAACTAGTTTGGAATTGAACAATTTTGGTCTCAAGTAAAATATTCAAGTTGAATTTGTTCTATAGGTATCTGGTGTAAATTGCCTGAAAGTATAACATTGAAATATTGTTATAGAAATATGATAACATTCTGTAAATTGGTATATTTCTTGTTTTTGGCCTGCTTTTTGGAGAGAAATAAAATGACAACTAAAGGTGTTAACCCTTTCACTCATATAAACACTTTTTCATGTTTTTGCAAACAGAGTAGACCGGCAGATAGATGGCTCCTGTAGGAGCTGTCTTGGTCTGTTCTGAAGTTATAACTCTACAGTTTCTACCAATACCAAAACAAATCAGCTAATAAATGTTCCTGATAGCATCAATTTTTTACATGAATATTCAACAGGGAAAAGGTTAACTTATGAATGTTATGTATGTATTATTGTTTACCACTGAGGTCAACAAACTTTGTGGAATGTACCTTACATCATTACTTACGAAACTCGTCTACCAGTATACCCACATCCAAGCTTCTGAGTAGCAAATGAGAATACAGGTAAAAAGAATGGGCGGCAATCGAACGGACGAGCGTTGGCACACTCAAGTGATGCTCTTGTTAAAAAAAATCATGACGTCATTTCTTAAATGAATATTGATTGAGTAAAAGTTTAAACATGCAGAAACCATTGACTGTCAATGTATCCACTTTAAATGATATCACATACATGCATGTGCCATTTTAAAACTTGTTATCACTTGGTCTTTTGGCCATTCAATAGGTACAGTAAAACCTCTCTATAATGGCCACTAAATGACATCAAGTATTTTGTGTTAAAGGCAGGTGGCTGCTTAAAGCAAGGTGAAAGTAAAACAGAACGCTCCTATAGGAGCGTTCTGTTTTACTTTCACCTTGCTTTAAGCAACCACCTGCCCTAAATACCACCTAATTAACACAATTTAGTGGCCGTTATAGAGAGGTTTTACTGTATTCAATTGTAAAGGTTACCAAGAATCTATCATTTGCTATCTTCTTATGATCATAAATCGATTGTAGCATTTATTGCAGTTTTCACACCAGTGAACTGGTCAATGACCTTATGGCCTTGAGTAAACACCTCACTCTGCAAAGGTGCTGAAACATCATTGATCCAAATCCTTTTTCAAAGAGATTCATCCCTAATGAAAGATGTGTGATATTTAGTGTACAATAGAACCTGTCTATAGCAAATCATATGATTAATACATATGCAGGTCAATAAGAGCAGACGGTTGCTTTATGCAGGAAAAAAGTAATGCAAAAAGCTCCTAGAGGAGCATTAAGCTATCACCTGTCTTAAAAATCCTGAATTAGACCTAATTTTGATTGTC
This sequence comes from Azorinus chamasolen, assembly GCA_963576725.1. Lineage (NCBI taxonomy): Eukaryota > Metazoa > Mollusca > Bivalvia > Cardiida > Solecurtidae > Azorinus > Azorinus chamasolen. Next base: position 50,500,890 of record OY755235.1, read on the forward strand.
ACTGTAGACAGAATTTACTTTAATGTCTAGATTTTCTTCTTAGACACAGCTTTTTTTTTTAATTAATGGTAGGTTATATAAATAGCTGTAGTTGGTATTCTTTACAACAGGAGAAGTATGTATTAACCCTTTGAATGCTGAATATTCAAAGTGGAATGGCTCATCAGTCTTCAGTATGCAAGGCCTAAATGTATGAAATAATTTTGAATGACAAACAGTGCAGACCCTGATCAGAGGACTCCATTAAAAGTCCTCTTATCTGGGTTAAATGATTGTACATTGGTTTCTCACATTCAAAGGTTTAATCTTAATATTCTAGTAGAGAATGTGCAATGACATGCAAACGTGATCCAGGAGCTTAACGGCAAGTCACGTTACAAATTGTTGACACTGATTGTGTTTCTTTTGAGAGAAAAAAAATATAGTTCGTTTTTGAAAAACAAAATGAATAACAATTATTGCAATGGACAATTTGCTGGGCCTGCTCAAAGTTAATATCCTGTCAGAGATCAGTGTTTCAGAAAATGGGAATACCTGATACAGTGTGAACCAATGTTTCATGGCAAACACCCAAACCTTCCTGTGAGCTTATTAAAAAAGCCTATCTCTGTTATCAATGTCTTGTTTCCTTGAGTGAAACAAGGTGTATTTTTTGCATTGAAGAAGGTGCTACTGAATGAACTTTACAGCAACAAAAATCACTTTTGAATGGCCAGCTCAAGAGCCAATTACTTGAATACAACAAAACTTGTTGAACTTTCAAGAGGAACAAACCATTCTTTTCTCGTCAGAGAATCATGTTTTATAACCTGTCAAGGATTGATATTCTTAAATCATTCAGATTGAAGACCCTTGTATGTTGATGCAGTAGTGAGTTGATGCAAGTGGTGATACTATTTAATGTCAAAAGTATTAAAAAAATTTCCCTGGTCACAACAAAGCTGGAATGGAAGGGATGGGGAGTCACCATATTCCATCCATCCATCTAATCTGGCAGTTTTATTGTTAGTGCTTTTTCTACTTCTGATCGGATTTAAATGAAAGTTTCTGATCAGAGTTAATCAAAAGGAGATGTGCATTTGGATGAATTTTCACAGAGTAATGGTCCCTTTTTGTCATATCAAGATAAAGATCAAACCTCAAGATTAAATATAAAAAAATCAGTTTTGGGGCATAGTGTTTGACAAACACATCTTGTTGGGTCAAGCTTTCAGCAGGTGACACGTTTGTTCTTTTAAACACTCTTGTCTAGACGAAGTCAAAGAGAATCCAAGGCCAAGGTCAACTGAATGATTAACAATTTACCTATGAATATTCTTATATTCTATTATGACTTCATAAATATTAATGAGTTGACTTTTTATTATGATATATGAAACTGTAGAATCAGATCTACATGTATATGTATATTATTTCATAAGCAAACAGAGCAAACTCTGGCCAGATGGCTCCTACAGGAGCCATGTGATCTGTGTCTACTCTGTATACAAAGGCATGAAAAGGCATTTTTATCAATTAAAGCGTTAAGAATTAGCACAGTACATAATTGTCATTTGTTAAACACATCTTATTCAATTCTCAAAGTACTGTTGATTACGTTTCTGTTCAAATTGACGTAGGAGTGTCAAACAGTGTGAATTCTGATATAATGTGTTACACAGCATATATATTGATACTAGATAATTGTTTAATGCAAATCGGCCAAAGAAAACCAACCCCAAAAACACCCCAATACTTGAAAAAGATGTGTTTTTCAGACCTGTAGATTGCATGAAAATTCAGAGAATCCAGTAATTTTCTGCAGCAGTCAAATGTCTGTAACAGGGTATAGGTATCCTTGGTTCACAAGTCCTTACTACTGTGGAATGTAAACACAGGCCGAATGAACTTTGCCATTTACCTGGATTGCAGCTCTGCCAAGTTCCCCAGAGTCTTCTGGAGTGCAAAAAACTCACACCAAAACATTCAAGCCTGCGTAACTACCTCATTTTCAAGATATCGGAGAATATATTTATACTTTAGTGATGCAAGAAGCTAGCTGATGACGTGCCCAATGTATTATCTGCTTGGTAACGATCATCAGTGAAAGTACCAAACTTGAAACACTGGTTATTTACTTTAAACCCTTACTTTGAATATTCATGTAAAAATTAATGACCTTATTAATTGTTTAAATTGCACATGGGCAGAGGTGTGTTTGGTCATGGAAGAAAGCATTGAATCATATCTATTTATATCATAAGCAAACAGAGAAGACCCTGATCAGATGGCTCTTACATGAGCCATCTGATCTGGGTCTACTCTGATTTCAAAGGCATAGAAAAGCATATTTATGTAGTAAAGGTTAAAATAAATATTCAGATGGTTGATGCTGATCATATTTGTACAACTTGTTATGGCAATCAGTTGACTATTATGAGGCACATTACAGGTTAATGATGGCAGTATTGAAGAGCTTAATTCTATGCACGCAGCATCGCTAGTGATGAATCCCGTGGTATCCTATGCAAACAGTTTAGATCCTGATAAGATTCTAAGTAAATGATCGTCTCATCAGGTTTCAGCTAGATTGACTTTCTGACTGTATTTCTGAAGGGAAATGTAAGAAAAATGAACTTTGAGCTTTGTAGCAGACTACAGTTGAAGCAGATAATGAATACTTAGCATGCAAAGACTTAATATCTTTTGTGGCAGACAAATTGTATAAGCCTTCATTGTCATTTTTTGTTGCAAATAATATCTTGATAAATTACTTTATGCCTAGATATTATACCAGTTTTTGTTCACATTATTAAAGGTAGAAAATGTCATGGTTTGACACTAAGAATGAGGCTGGTATGTTCTGTTTCTTGAAAACAAAACTTGGCACAATTATCTTGTTTTATGAATTAACCATTTGTAAAAAGGAAAGCAAGTGTTACCCTAATTACACTACATCTCCCCTCTCCACCAGTTTGTAAAGCTGATTAAATCAGTCTAGCACTATTTGATAACTTTAACCTGAATCATTACTCCATGAATGTTCTTACATCATTACTCCATGAATGTTCATGTAAGAAGTAATGAGATCATGAATATGAATTAGATTACTTTTTTATGACAAATGAACACAGGCCATTGCAGAAACTGCGGAATTGTATCTAGATTATTTACATTTATAAGCAAACAGAGCAGACCCTGATCAGACGGCTCCTACAGGAGCTGTCTGATCTTAGTCTACTCGGTTTGCAAAGGAATTAAAAGGGGTATTTATGGTGTAAAGAATAATATCAGACTGACATGGTAGCAAATAGAGTAGACCCTAATCAAACAGCTCCTTCATGAGTTACACATGTATACAAGTCTGTTATATATACTACAGTCCGTCAATAAGAACTATCATTGAGGTCTTGATATTGTTTGTTAAAATATATTTTATTTTTATATTTTCAGGAAATATTGATTACTCATGTCCAGCAAATGGTGATTGTGAAATAACCAAACGACGAAGAAAGGCTTGCCAAGCCTGTCGATTCCAAAAATGTTTATTTGTCGGAATGCTCAGGGAAGGTAAGAGCGATAGAAACACACAATAGAAACACACGATAGAAACACACTATAGAAACACACGATAGAAACACACTATAGAAACACACTACAGTAGAACCTGTCTTAAGAGCCGTCAAAAGGAGTTCTAATTATTGGTCTGTAATGCAGGTGGTAGCTTAATGCAGGCCAAACGTAATGCAGAAAGCTATAGGAGCTTTCTGCATAAGTTTTGCCCTGCATGAAGCAACCACCTGGTTTTAAACATTGTTCAATGAATGAATGGCCACTTCGAGACAGGTTCTACTTTAGTTTATGTTTTAACCTTTAACATTTGTGATTACCTTCTGAAAACAGTGGAGATCCAGATGAAGCAAAGAGTAACTTTCCATCTTATCTTCTCAACCTGCTTAAGGTCAATTAAATGGGAGGGGGGGGGGGGGGGGTTCCAGCAAAAAGTCTCGTTAAACTTCAATTTAATTTTTTTTTTTTTTTTCTTTAGCAGTACATCTTTGCAGAAGCTTTGAAATGCAAAAAAAATGCTCACAGGTAGTGAGTGTCTTAATGCTTTACCTGATAAAAGATGCATATTTTTGCATTTGTAAACAGAGTAGACCCAAATCAGACAGCTTCTACAGGATCTCTCTGATTTAGGTCAGCTATGCATATAGAAATATTATTGGTTCTGCCTTTGCCAAAAAATCGGTTCTCATATGCCATTATAAAAATTCAGCATACATGTATTAATAATATTTACATAAAGTCATAAAAATATTATCTTCAGTGAATATTCAGTAGGTAAAGGGTTTTTTGCGTTGTATTAAGATCAGACCTAGGATAACTTTGTGGCATATCAACACTAAACTGATCAACTGTAAACTGGTGAAAATTTGTAAACATCTTTTGAAATTGCAAAATGAGAATTTAATGTTGTACCTTAACTCTCTGCACGCTAGCAGCTAATTCATGATTACCTTTCAGAGCTACAGATGCGTACTCAAATACTAAAATCGTCATTTCTCAACTAAACCCTATATTGTGACCACTCTTTGGAATCGTCTCAAAGAGACGATTCTTAAGAGTGGTCACAATGTACGGTTTGTTGGGGGAAATAAAGACGTTATTCTTTAAAATGTTCTAATTTACTCATCTTATCTGGAACTCTGACGTAGGCAAACAGTTCGGACCCAGATGAAATGCTGCATAATGCGACATCTCATCAGGATCCAGACTGTTCGACACTTTGATAATATTTTTGCAAAGCAATGAGAGAAATTGATACAGACAACAATAATGTTGCATACAAAAAATCATCGAGTTAATGTTCTCCATTAGAGAGCAAGTCCTTGTTGAAATGAAATTAATGATATGTATCAAATTAAATTTCTATATTCAAAGGTTACTTGGTTGTCACATAGTGCAACATGTGGTTAGAGTGGCTGTCTAACAAGATCACTTAGCACTTTGGATTCTGATTTGTTTTTACTCTTTCCTTCATATAAACGCCATTTCATGCATCTGCAAACAGAGTAGACCCAGATCAGACTACCCCGATCAGGGTCTGCTTTGTTTGCCAATGGAATTTGATAGATATCTTTTTCTTTACTTACTAAAATGGCTACAATGTCTCACCTTTCATATTTCATAAGAACTATCTTACCAATGAATATTTAGTATGTATTGAAATTCGGAAACACAGAACATGGAAAGGGTTAACTCTTCCAACAGTAACTATTCAGAGTGGAATAGCCCATCAGTGTTTAACTGTAGGGTCCACTCGGTATGAACAGCATAAATTTCCAACAGGATTTTTAATGATAAATAGTGCAGATGCTGATCAGAGGACTCCCTAAGAGCCCACTGTTAGCAAATGGCAGTGCATGCCTGTCCCGCATTCAGTGTTAAGTGAAAAGGTTTAACATTATTTAATGGCAGAGTGCTACATTTGCTAAACATTGCAGACCATGATCAGAAGACTCCTGTTGAATCTGATCTGATCTGGGACTACACTCTTACTAATTTAGTTCATTGAATTCTTTATCCACAATCAAAGTATTAATGGTTAAGCATTTGGATGTGTTTGTTTGTTTGTATTTGTTTGTTATTTTGTTTGGTTGTGTTGGGGTTTTTTGTTGTTGTTTTTTGTTTGGGGTTGTTTTTTTTGTTGTTGTTTTTTTTTTTTGGGGGGGAGTTGTTGTTGTTGTTGTTTTTGGTTTTTTTGGGGGGAGCCATTGTTTGAAAACATTATAGACACAGATGAGAGAGCTTTTGTATAAGTCCTGATCAGAATTCCTGTTAGGTGCATACATAATAGATTTGCCCTAAATATTCAGCATTGGCTTGTCTGATATCGTTACCCATCAGATGAAAATTCTTTGATATTTGCCAACATTGTACACATAGATCAGAGAGGTCCTGTAGAGCTTCTCTTTTAGCATTTTAATTAGGGCCTACACTATTTATGCTACTCTATCGGTCTAATTTAAAGTCATCACATGGCTCCATATTGATTTGTTTAGCTCTACAAATACCTGAAGAGGGACACATTTGCAAACAGAGTAGACCCAGATCAAACAGCTCCTATAGGAGCCATCTGATCAGGGTCTGATCTGATTGCTAATGCAATTTGATAATCTGCTTCTTTAGTTTCTAAAATATAGAACAGGGAAAGGGTTAAGGTAATTAGGTGTACCTTTAACAAAAATTACACAAATACATTGTGAAGCTGTATGCAGAATGTCAATTATGGTTCATGTTCTATGTCATCCATCACTTTCCTGCCCCTCTTTAAGTGGTGTGTGTCACAATTTTTATGCCCCTCAACAGAGGGCATATAGTAATCGCATTGTCCGTCCTTCCATCTGTCCGTCCATCCTTCTCTCCATCCTTCCATTCGTCCGTCCCAAATTTTGCATCCCTACTGTAACTTTATCTGTGAATGGATTTCAAAATAACCTGGCACAAATGTTTACCACACAAAGACGATGTGTCTCGTTCAGCTCCCTCGTCCATGGGTCAAAGGTCAAGGTCATCCTTCAGGGTCAAAGGTCGGGGAATAAGTGTTTCACAAACACACTCTTGTTTCATCATGCTTTCATCATGCTTTCACTCAGACAAAATGTGTTCCTTAAAACACTCTTTTACTTAACCCTTTACTCCATGAATATTAATGGAAGAAATAGACATTATGAAAATCAATTAGATTAGTTGTTATAAAAGAATATATAATTATTTTAATAGCACATGAACACAGGAAATTTTGGCTAATTGGCAGAAACTGTAGAATCATATCTATACTATAACATAAGCAAATGGAGCAGACCTTGATCAGACGCCTCCTGCAGGAGCTGTCTTATCTGAGTCTACTCTGTTTGCAAAGGTGTATTTAGGGAGTAAAGAATTAAAGAGTTAAATGCATTGATTTGTCTTATTTATGAAGAACAAATATTGCTTGATGTGTTGTCTTATTTATGAAGAACAAATATTGCTTGATGTGTCTAAGGTCTTGGGATTTTAGTAAAATATTGGCATGACAAACATTATGCACAATTATTAATTTATATTAAATTAGATATTATTATTAGTTATTAAATTTATTTATTTATAGAAATATTAAGATTAGAACAACTGTTACAGGTACATGTACTTAGATTTGTGTCTTTGGTTAGTTTTAAAAGTTTGAAAAAGTGAGAGCTTGTCCACCAGTTGTTATACATTATGGGTAGCATTTCTAGTTAGGGCAAATTTGAGCATAGCTACCAAGTGTCCTTGTTCCTTCTGTAAAGCCCTGTCTGATAAGCTTGGGGTCATTTGTAGTTTTTGTCTGGTTGAATAGGTGCTTCTGCTTTGAGCAGATTTAGCCTTCAGACTGAAGTGTGTTTAAATTGATTTGATTTTTATGAGCGATAAGGTTTTTTTCTGTGAGTCATTATCTGACGCAGGAAGTGAAATCATTATTTGACAGCGATTGAAAGAGCATTTGTGGACCGAAGTGTACCTTTGTATGGCATGACCTTACTTGAATTCCTTTGAGTGTCTTGAGGAGTGCTTTGCTTTGCATAATTTTAAAACCATTTATAATATCTTCTTTTTAAAGAAAATATCAATGATCTATCATTATTTAATGGTGGAATTCATAAAGTTTGAAAGAACTAATTTGCCAGAGGATTTTGAATGATAAACAATGTAGACTGATCAGAGGGCTGCTAAAGGAATCTTATGATCTGAGTCTGCACAGTTTTCAAATGGCATTTAACTCATTTCCTGCACCAGCACTTATCAGTCCAGTATCTGATAATCAGTTCAGTATCTTTGTGATAGTCCGTTTCATTTGTTCAAGATATAAATATGATCAAGATACAATTTCTAGTTATTTGTTTCAAAGTGGTGATTTAAACTTTTACTCCATAAATACTGGCCTTTTAATCAGACAGCTCCTATAGGATCAGGGTCTGCTCTGTTTGCTTACGGAATGATATAGATCTATTTTTACAGTTTCTACCGTGGCAAAATTTCCTTCATTCATGTCATCATAAAATTTGCAGAATATTCAAATTCATAAGTATTCAAATGTAGTTTCTGCCATTACCAAAACTTTCTGTGTCCATGACATTTTGTACTATTATAACAACTAATCTAATTAATTTTGAATATGTCATTATTTCTGGCATTAATATTCATGGAGTAAACGGTTAACCCTTTCCTCCATAAATACGCCTTTTTACACCTCTGTAAAAATCACCTATTGAAACCATTGTGATAAATAGAGCATTAAAATTTTGCTCCTATAGGATCAAATGCTCTATTTATCACAATGGTTTCAAACTACAAAATTCTAAAAAAAAAAAAGTCCTTTTCTCTGGTTAATGCTCCTTGTCTGTAGATTTATTCAAATTGGTCGGATCTGAAAAAAGCCTATGAAGGAATGGGTTAAATATTAGCCCTTTACTCCATGAATATTCATGAACAAAATAATGACATCATGAGTATTAATTAGATTAATTGTTATAATGGCACATGGAGACAGGATTGTTTGGCTGTCACAGAAACTGTATAATCATATCTATATTATATCATAGGTAAACAGAGCTGACCCTGATCAGACTTCTCCTATAGGAGCCATCTGATTTGAGTCTTCTTTGTTTGCAAAGGTGTAGAAAGGTATATTTATGGAGTAAAGGGTTAAAACATGTAATGTGCAACTCCCTTTCCTCTAATATAATAAGTTTATACCATATTGTAATATTTTCACTAAGGATTTGGCCCAAAACTGATGCCTGATACAATTTATTGTTTTCAAGAGCTGAAAGGTTAAAGCAAACACACTTAGATAAGTAAGTAATTGAACTCAACCAGGTCTTCAGAGAAACAAGCAATTGTCAGGTACAGATGATATCTTGGAAGCTGACATGAAGATCAGTGAGATACCACAATAATTAGGTCAACGCATTATTGTGTTACAAAATGCACTTAGGGAGGAGGAATGGTCACCTGCATCATTAATGCATAGTATTTGTTTCGTTCACCTGAGCAAAGCAATATACAATGTATATGCTTATTGTGAAGTAGCAAAATCAGGGAATTTTTAACTAATGGTCTATCATTGTTTATTGCCATAAACGTGGTGCAAATGCCAGATATTATGCTGTGGTCACCAGTGATCGTAGAATCAGTGGTGTTTGTTTTGAGCATGTTCAAGTTGTGCAATCTGACCTAGAACATGGTGCAAACGCAATGTGGCTGCGAAGACTGTGACGTGTGACATCTCCATGAACTTAGTACACACACAGTACAAGCATGGTGAAGATGCTGCAAAAATGATCACAATTGCAGTGGCGACGTCATGGCATCCTCACAAGGGCCCTTGCCACAATCATACCATGTGTTAGGAGTTTTCATGACACCAAGGCGATGTTGCGATTATTTCTCTACCATTTGCACAATTGCACCACATCCACATGGGACACCTAGTTGGTCTATGACATCCTTGTGGAGTTCTCACTGTGTTTATGGAATTAAAAATGCAACCATGACGTGGTTACTGAGTTTGCACTACGCTCTTATGGCGACCATGCTTTCCATGTGCATCCTGCTATAGAAGCAAGTGTTTCAAAGTTCGTACAACTCTACAATAGGTTACACTATGATCAACTGCATATTACCAAAAGTCTGACCAGTTTATATAGTCAATGTGATCACATGGCAGAATCCGTGCAGCAGCAATATACGTAGAATATGCATGGTAAAGAGTGTAGTGAGAGTGCATTGGGATAGCTAGTGATCGATGTTGCCAAGCCCATAGATCTCAATAGGAATGTCAAAAGCACAGAGAGGTCTTGGCAGGTGTGTCATGAGAACCAAGATATGATCATACATGTCGTAGTTAGAGTGTTGCTTTTTCCACATTTGTAATATTTTTGGACTTTTTCTCACTTTGTGTATATGTTTGACGGCAACCTTTTACATTATCATGTTGCCATATGATCGCGGATGATGGCGACTTTAGCAATAGTGTCCATTCAATATGGAGGTATGATTAATGAGAGACTTTACACTGTTTACAATCGCCAGTATACTGGTTCCATGCATTTAAAGGGTTGATGAGAAATGCACACATATATTGGTTATGGTTCCAGAACTTCACTGAAAGTGAAATCTGAAGTATGTGATGTTTGGCAGTTTGTCTGGCTGCAAAGACTTTATTTGAAAACATTTCAATCACATGACTAGTTCATTTCATCAATTTGGTATTCTGCTGTCAGATTCTATCTGCTGCCATTGTGTAATGATAGACAGATTTTCCAATGGGTAACATTTGCATGTTAAAATTTGTGTATAGTGGATAACAATAGTTAGCAAAGAGATATTAGAACCAAACCTGGTCAATGTCTACCTGATAGAGACCTCTTTTAATGCCTTTGCAGAGTAGACTCATATCGGACACCCCTATAGAAGCTATCTGATCAAGGTCTGCTCTGCTTGCTAAATCTGATTTTACAGTTTTAAAAAAAAAAAATCTGCCATTGCCAACAATTACTGTGTTTATATGACATTATAACAATTTGTGATTTTCTTACACAAATATTCATGTAATGGGTTAAACCTAACAGCTGCCTTTATTTGTGGTGTCTTGAATCAAGATCAATGTTGCTATTACTAGAAATAGAATTGGTTTTCGCTCAGTTTAATTTGAAATGAAGTATTGTACTAAAGCTTTATGAGCAAATAGCTGGGAGTGCTATTTGTAGCCGTATTTGCTACTGGTTAATGTTGCTGTTGATATACAGTAGAACCCATTCTTAAGCGACCAACAAAAAGAGGTCTAAACCTGGGTCTTAGACAGATCATAGCTCAATGCAGTCAGAAGTAATGCAGAAAGCTTATTGGAGCTTTCTACATTACTTTTGCTCTGCATTAAGCAAACACCTGCTTTTTAATACTCCAATGTTCAAAAAAGGAATGATAGCTTAACCCATTCCCTCATATAAACGTGTTTTCACGCATTTGCAAACAGAGTAGACCCAGATCAGACGGCTCCTAGAGGAGCCGTCTGATCAGGGTCTACTCTGTTTGCTAATAGAATTTGAAAGATCGCTGTCTTCACTTTCTTAAATGGCAATAATGTACCACCTTCCACATTTCATTTCATCTATTTTGTCCATGAATATTCAGTAGGTATTGAAATTTGGACTAAATATAGAACAGGGAAAGGGTTAAGACCGGTTCTACTGGAGCTTATAGAGTTGTCATGTTTCTGCTACTTAAAAGTCCTTGATAACATGATTTTTTCTCAGCCTTTAGGACATAGCTATTATAAACAGCTAACCCTTTTCCTTATACATATACCTTTCAATTTGCCTTTGCAAATAAAGTAGACCCAGATCAGATGGATCCTATAGGAGCTGTCTCATCAGGTCTGCTTGTCTTAGCTCATGAAATGATATAGATCTGATTCTGCAGTGTCTGCCATGATAAAATTTCTCCCTGGAGACATCTGATTTGGGCCTACGATGTATTAACCCATTCCTTCATACGCTTTTTCAAACAGAGTAGGCCCAGATGAGATGGCTCTTGTAGGAGGCATCTGATCAGGGTCTGTTCTGTTTGCTTAAGAAATTATAATGATTTTGACTCAACAATTTCTACCGATACCAAACATCATGTGTACATATTCCATTATAAAAGCTCAGCTGATAGATATTCAATGGTGTCATTATTTCTTACTAAATAATATACAGGGACAAGCTTAAAGGTTCCTCTATCAGGTAAAGGGTTAAGTTGGGACAGACAGATTGACAGCTTGTTATAAATGTGACTGATTTTTCCATTGTATTTAATCCTTTGAATGCAGTACATAAGTGTACTGGCATTTGCAAACAGTGAAGACACAGATCTGAATGCTTGTAGAAGAGCCCTCTGATCAGGGTCTAAGCAATGGTGGGGAACTCCACTTTAAAAATACAGCATTGAAAGGGTTAAGTGGTAATGAGAAATTCATTGCATGTACTTGGTCATTGTCAACTGCAGAATTTGTTGTCTGCTACAGTTCTCCAATTTTATTCCACTCTTCTTGAGACACACAAACAATTAGATTGTCAAACAGTTAGATCCTGATGATACACCTAGTTACTCTTCATTTCATTTGGATCCAAACTGTTTGAAAAAGTAATTTGCCGCTAGTGTGCAAAGAGAGTTAACTGTTTTCATTACATAAACATTTTTTACGTGTTTGCAAATAGAGTAGATCCAGATCAGATGGCTCCGTTAGGGTCTGCTCTGTTTGATTATGACATGATATATATCTGATTTTGCAGTTTTTGTCAAAGCAAAAAATTCCCTTAAATTTTACATTTTAAAAATTCAGCTAATAAATATTCATGATGTTATTAATTTCTTACATGAATATTCAACAGGTAAAGGGTTAATGGCATTAAAAAGATTAACCTCGATTAGCCTAGGATTAAACCTATGTAAGCTGTGGGGTATCTATCAGAAGCGGCATAAATATTAAAGAAATTATATACGTTTGAATTTTGAATTTATGTCTCATTTCTTTACCTTTTTATATGGTCTGACATTGTGATGCTAATCATTCAGTGCTATATCATTAGTTTCAGTTTGGTGATTGTTTATGGTAAAGTCTGTTTACTTTTCTTTTCATTTGTGATGATCACATGAATCTATGGGAGAAAAGAATTTTCAGTAAGAACTATTATGTCATCTGACCACCTTGGTTGATATTCTTATTATCCAGGTCAGTGCACAAATGTTAAACGAGTTCAAGATATGCATAGGTTAATTTCGTTCATAGTATTGATGCCTCGTTCACATAATTCAACAATATTTTCAATACTTCAAGTAAACAAGTTTCAACTTTTTACAAGCAGTCATGCAGCACTTTACTGAATAAATACTCCAAGTGACATAGATATTTCAAATTATTAGTTCTGTTTATAACTTTTTTCCATAAATTATATAATTATGCCTTAACGATTTCTGCAAACAGTAGACCCAGATCAGAATGGCTCCTGTAAGAGCTGCCTGCTCAGGGTCTGCTCTGTTTGCTTATCCCTTTCCCTCATATAAACGTGTTTTCACGCATTTGCAAACAGAGTAGACCCAGATCAGACGGCTCCTAGAGGAGCCGTCTGATCAGGGTCTGCTCTGTTTGCTAATAGAATTTGGTAGATCTGTTTCTTTGCTTTCTAAAATGTCTAAAATGTTCCACCTTCCATATTTCATTATAACTATTTTGCTAATGAACATTCAGTAGGTATTGAAAGTTGGCCAATATGCAGAACAGGGAAAGGGTTATGGGATTATAGGAATCTGATTCTTCATCTTTTTTGAATGGCCAAATATTTTGTTTTTCATATGCCATGATAAATATTAATCAAATTAATATTCATACTTGTAATATTCCTTACATGAATATTCATGGAGTACAGGGTTAATTCAAAAAGAAGAAACTGAGAAACGGCCTTATTTATTTTACAGAAGGCCATGAAAAGTGTGTAACATGACAAGTCTGTTATTGTATATGTTTGCTTTTTGTTGTAATCAGTAATTATATAGTTAAACCCCTTGAAACCAGAATTCTAGTAGATAAGAATTTAGATACTTTTAGGCAAGTGGCTTCTTAATGTAGAGTGAAAGTCATGCAGAAAGCTCCCAGAGGAGCTTTCTGCATGACTTTCACCCTGCATTAAGCTGTCGCCTGTCTCCAAGACCTATATTTATACTAAATGGACCATCCAGTTTAGAGAGGTTTTACTGTAGACTAAAGTCATATTCAGTGACTGTGACATCATTTTGGTTGAATACCCTAATTACTGGCAGTATCCAGACACCCAGTCTCCACCTCCACAGGTTAGCTTATTTTGCACCACTTTGATTACAGTAGATTATACTGAGATCATAGCAAATAGTGAAGACTAATCAAAATGCTCCTTCAGGAGCAGTTTGGTCCGAGTCTACATAATTTGCCTAAGCTTGTGTGTATCTAAATACTTAAAGTAAATTCGGTAGCTGTATCCATTATCAAAAAAAGATATGTTAATTGCTTAAGGCAGTGTTTCAACTCTGTTACAAAATCAAACCCGCTGATATCGTGTATATCTGGTTGCATCATGAGAACAGTTAATGTAATTGTTTTGTGTATTGCACAATAATTGTTGTTATACCATATTTATTGTTATAGCTGTGATGATATTCATGTTACATCAGATCTGAATTAATGAGATTCAGGGGTCCTTGTTCAGCTTTGTGAAGCAAATTTTTCACTAGCAAATATATCTTTGGTGAATTTAGACACAATCTTTTCTCTTTATCTTTCATTTTGTTACTGTGGTTGGAATTGATTGCATGATCAGTATTCTTTTCTTTCTTTCATGCAGAGCTAGCTAAATTGCATCTTGCTCAATTATTTAACCCTGTATATGCAGAAAACAAAATGTTAATGTATCAGTCATTTGTAAACAGTGTAGACCCTCCTGTAGGAGCCCTCTGATCAGGGTCTGCACTGTTTGCCACAAAACTAATATTCTCATTATTCTGCAATAAAAATGTTGCTTTGGTGGTTTGCTTCATAAATATTCATAGAGGGAGGAGTCAAATATTATAATTCTGCATACAATGGGTTAACCTGCCAGCAGCTATTTGGTCTCTTTAGTACTATAATATAGCCTGAGTGTCAAACAGATTGGATCCTAATGAGTTACCAACAAACTCAGTCTGGCCTAACCATGGTCAAAACCCCTGCAGAGTCCTGTCACCTATTCAGCTTGTCGGTACCCTATCTACCACAAGTTACACTGGTACCCTATTCACCCTAAATTGCCCTAAGTATTCTGTCAGACAAATTTGATTAATAGTGCAGATCCAGATTAAATAGCTCCTGAAGAAGCAGCTTAATCAAGGTCTACACTATGTTATACCATGTCAGTCTTATTTAATCTTGACCCTTCTCTTGCTGAATTTTAAAATGCATTTCATCTTCTTTACCCATGCCCTGTGGTATAATTACATATATCTTCACTGTCTACAATTATTTCTCGGTGCAATCACTGCTGTGGAGTGCACTGGTTGCACAATCAATTTGTAAATAGTGCAGACCCTGATGAGACAGCTCCTGCAGGAGCTGTCTCATCTGGGTCTTCACTATTTACAGGTAGGTATATTGACGTGAACAGCAAGCGAAGGGTTAAAACGGCAGATCTATTATATTTTCATAAGGAAACAGAGCCTGATCAGAAAGCTCATACATCTGGGTCTACTCTGTTTGCAAATGTGTTAAAAAGCATTTATATGATGGAAAGGATTAAAGGTGTCAAAATGGTGCCAAATTGAATTGTCCAGCTTAACAAACTTGTGGAGAGGGGAGACTGAGTGTCCAAATAGTTAGAGTAATATGGGCAGCAAGCTTAGGGTATTTATTTTGTGCTTTATATTCCAACCCTGTTTGACAAACCCTCGGCAGTAATTGGTATTTACAACCCACTTCTTACGTATACAGAATGCTCATGAAGCAATAGCTACTTACCATTGATCATGCATATGTAGTAGAGTGATATAAGTCTCATGATTTAGTGTTCCAAGTGCCATAAAGAGAGCATTGTCGTCATACACCCAGCTGTTCACCGAAATGCCATGAGTTCATTCTCATATGATCATAAATGCTGCTTTTAACCTTTTACTCCATGAATTAAAGATAATGACATCATGAATATTAATTAACTGATTTTTTATACGCCCATTTGAAAAAAACGGGACATATTATGGATAGGCGCTGTCTGTCTGTCCTGTCCGTCTGTAACAGCTCTAACTTAAGTTCTGCTTTATGGATCCTTCTCAATTTTAACCACAATGTTTATCTGGACATGCTACAGTAGAATCTCAAGTCCGAGTATGTATATCCAAGGTCAAGGTTGCACAATTGGACTCAGAATTTCCGTTTAGCATTAAAAAAAGATTTTTACATTTAGCAAATCATTTATTTATTATGTTAACCTCAGTTTAGGTTGTCGAACAAGGACTCGACGGGCGTATAGTGTGCCCTTCGGCACATTTGTTATAATTATAGTGCTATGAACAAGGACATTTTTATAAAGACAGAATCTGCAGAATCAGATCTATATAATATGATAAGCAAACAGAATAGACCCAGATTATTTGGGTCTACTCTGTTTGCAACTTTAGGCATTTCATTGGCATATTTGTGGGGTAAAGGGTTAATCTTAATCACCTTAGAAACTGGCTTGTGCAAAAATTGTCAATTCTCAGGATAGGTTTTTGTTCTCTTTCTCTTTCAAGAACACATACTGTCTGAAGCAGATAGGTTTGTTGGGATAAGGCATGATACTTTGCTCCTCATCTAGGTCCAACCTGTTGGTAAATGGAATTACAGATTTCCTAATACAATATTAACGATTCTACATCATGTCTCTTTTCTCCTGGCAAGAATCCAATACAATTTCAGTGGAGCTGCTATTTTCTATTAAATTTCCTGTCATGAAAATTATTTAGGATTTCACCTTTATACAACAGAAATAGATAGAGCTAACGAAAATCTTTTTTTTCCCCCACTGTTCGCAAATAAATTGCATTTGCATTCGGTTTACAAGTAAATCTGCTTTGAGCCCTGTCACATCAGTCATTACAGTATAACGGTACAAACCGGACATTCCAATTAGTATCAGTATTGGTCTTTAAGACAGGTGCTAGCTTAATGCAGGGTTATAATAGTCATGCAAAAAGCTTCTGCATGACTTCCTCTGTGCATGAAGCAGCCACCTGACTAAAATACAACATCAGTTTAGACGGGTCCTACTGTACATGTGTTATTTTGAGGTGCGCCACATGTTGACACAGCCCGTTTATAAATATTGAACCATCTTTGTTGAGATCTACATGGTGCATGCAGATTGTAGTCAGCTTGTGTCTGGCAAAGGTTTATACCTATAAAATATACATGTGCATCAATGAGTGATTGAGAATTCCGATGCTGTCTTTATAGAGCAATGGAGGCGAGATGAACTATTTAACCGTAATCAATAATCATGAGAACCAGTGACATTGATTTCCTCAAGGGAACTGTGCCTATATAAAACTCTTATACCATATTACATGTAGGTGCCTCTTTGAGATAATCTTTACAAATGGTTTGGATCCAGATGAGACATCAGATTTACTGCTGCCTCATCAAGGGCTAAATTGGATGGTTGCTTTTAATACTTCTCTTGCTATCAAAAAATGAGGTTAGCTGAAAAACTGAATATGTTTAAAAAGTTAAACAGTTGACTGAAATTTTGAGAAACTCAACAGTTGGCCAAGTGGCAGATTGCTTGGATCCTGATGAGAAGTTGAGTTACTCGGAGTCTCATGGGGACTCCAAATGCCAGTCAAGATACAATTTACATGAGAGTGGTTACAATGTTGAGAGATATATATCTTTCTTGGAAAGTTAAACAGACAACACATTGCAGAGGAAGCTGTCGTAATTGATAATTACTAGGGCTTCAGTGATGAATTGTTAGTGTTAAAATTTAATTAATTGATTGATGTAAATATTGCCAAACAATCATTTCTGGTCGTATTATGTTTTAACTCCATCAATATTCATGTAAGAAATTATGACATAATCAGTATCAATTAGATGATTCTTTATAATGGCATTTGAACAGAGGACACTGGCAGAAACTTTAGAATCAGATCTGTATTGTTCCATATTAAAGCAAACCCAGTGGTCAGACACGTCCTAAAGGATATGTCTGATCTGGGTTTACTCCGTTTGCTGAGGCATTATAAGATGTGGTTAAAGACTGAATCATACTCGAATGTTATGACAGAGGTCCAGATAAGATGCATAAATTAAAACGTTTTCAAGAATAACTTATGTATTTCGCCACCAAACCCTATGTTGTGACCACTCTTTAGAATCATTTCGAAGAGACGATTCTCAAAAGTGGTCACAACATAGGGTTTGAAGAAGATACAGCAACTTCAGTAATATTACAGACCATAGGTGACTTAGATGATCTAAATGGTTTGAAAAGCAACCATAAGAGTGTCAGTTTACTTGTCAACTCATCAAGATGGAAACTGTTTGCAGAAGTCATCTGTTTGCACACTGAGTGCTAAGAAGTGAATAGCCTTGCCAAATTTGTCTGGGTGATATACATGGCTCTGCTTGGAAATGTTAGCCCTCTAGATAGTTTTCAATAATTGCTGAATCAATTAGCACCGCTGATTGATGCCAAAGTACTTAGCTAAATAGTAATTGTATCTATTATATCTAGTGCAGTAGAGAAGTGTGGTAAGGTTTATTATCTATTAACCCTTTCCCTGTTCTATTTCAATACCTACTGAATATTCATGGACAAAATGGGTATGATGAAATATGGAAGGTGGAACAGTGTTGCCATTTAAGAAGGTATTTTGAAACAGATCTATCAAATTCTATCAGCAAACAGTGCAGACCTTGATCAGATGCCATATGATCTGGGTATACCCTGTTTGAAAAAAGCGTTTATGAGAGGGAAGGGGTTAACTCTTTGCTCACTACATAATTGTTTTTGGCTAATACTGTTGTCTGCTAAAATTGTCAGTCAATGTTTGGTCCATTTCTCTTGAAAAACATTGATTGTCAAATGATTATGATCTTAATGAAAAGCTGATTACATCTCTTTATGATCCAAACTGTTTGCATATTGGTAGTCACGAATTTGCAGCAGCTGTAGCATGCAAATTTTGAGCATCAGCCAAGTTAGTGACCAGCTTATAGTCAAAAATCAGTTTTTAAATGGGTGAAAGTATTATTGACTTTTCATCTGATTCAAAATTTGAGGGGGAATATTAGTGTCGATTTTAATTCATCTTTGCAAACATTAGTAGACCCATCTCAATAGCTCCTGTAGGAGCTGCTTTGCTTATGTAATTTTATAAATCTTATTCTATAGGTTCTGCAAACTGGCCAATACATCCTGTGTTCATATACTATTATCAAAATTCAGCTAATATCTCATGATGTTATTATATCTTTCATGAATATTCATTAGGTAAAAAGTTAAAATAGATAGGTACCAGTCACCTGTTAATTTCAGTATCTCATGAAAACTCCATTTAAATTGATCCAGTCTGCACTGAATCATAATTAAATGTAACTATAATGTACAAATTATTTTTATATGAATCAAATTATGTCACCATTGAAACAGATACTGAGGTAATGCCATACGAATTGTTCACTCAGACCTTTACATGCAGGGAAGCAGTATCTGTAAATGTTGTAGACCCAGATCCAAGAGCTGATGTGGTAATCCTAATATCACAATGGCATTTTAAATGCTTCTCAGGAAATTTGTAAAGATTGAATGAGTAGTTCCACTTTGAAACATTCAGTATGAAAAGGGTTTTGATGAAGTTCTAAAGTATCCCATTTATGGAAAGGTCTGTGAGTCAAAACCCTTATAAGTAAGAGAAGCTAGTCTTATGGGCTTGTCTTTCATCTTCTCTGCTGCAGTCAATATTTCTTCCTGACAGGGTATTAATGTCTTTCCATTTTTGTCTAAGAATAGTGAATTTCCATGTATTTATTATGCTCCCTCACATCTGTTTTCATGCTTTATTTTTAGGCAGGACCACTCAGAAGTAATTACACATTATTTCCTGACGTTAGAGTCTATTTTTAACACAACCATAATTATTGTCTCTCTGTTTCCCCAGAAGGAAATTTTACAAAAAATTCCTTATTGCTTTTATCAATGAACAGAACTCATTTTGACAATCCTTCAGTTTGTAATTAACTTTCGAGGTCTGGTGTATGTAGATCCACGATATGTACCTTGCATATATATGGACTAAAGTAGCAACTACTTTGGGTAACATGCAGTGCCTGCAATACTGCTGGGTTCCTAATATGGACTACAGTAAAAGCTCTCTATAACGACAGTTAAATTGTGTTAATTAGTTGGTATTTAGAGCAGGTGGCTGATTAAAGTAAGGTGAAAGTAAAACAGAACGCTCCCATAGGAGCGTTCTGTTTTACTTTCACCTTGCTTTAAGCAGCCACCTGCTTTTAACACAAAATAATTGATGTAATTTAGTGGTCGTTATAGAGAGGTTTTTACTGTACTTGCATATCTAGAGTTACCCTTATTACCCATAGTACATAGACAAATAGTGCAGGCTTAGATCAAACAGCTCTTCGAGAAGCCATTTGATCAGGGTCTACACTATTTGTAACTATGTCAGTCTAATTTAAAGTTAAATGGTATAAAATTTAATTGTCCAGGTTTACAAACTGGTGGAGAATGGTGATTAAGCGTCCAAATTTGTAGGGCAGATAGTTTAACCACATATCATTGAGTTGGGAAAATAATATCTTGAAACAGATTTCATATTACACATTCAAGAGTATTGGTAAGCAAATATTCATCAATAAAACTTAAAAATTGACTAAACTTTAGAACAAAAACTTTTTGTAGAAATCAATTATATGACTTAATGTTCAATGTAAACTTCATAATGTAGATCTTTTTCTTATAGAAATCGATATGACTGTGAAAAGGAACAATTGATGAATCAGGAAATTTTCATGGGAACTGATTGGAGGTGGGAATTGACTCCTAATAAGACAAATTCTATAAATTTGGAAAAATAATTGACTTTGTGAAAAGAAAAAAATCATAAATCGGTATAATTTCATAAATCAGATGTTCATGGGAACCAATGTGACTACTCACAGTGAAAGACTTTAATATCAGAGATCAGGAATCTTTCCTGGGAATCATTGTATAATTTAGGAAAAAAACATATTATTGAAACTTATTAATCCTTTGAACGTGGGACACTTATGCACTGTGACAGTGTCATAATTGCAAACAGTGTAGACCCTGCCTGTTTGTTATTCAAAGAGGTTGGATCTAAAAATAGCTTATGAGGGATTGGGTTAAGCCCTTTATACTGAGGGGACTCAATAGTTGGGCTAGTTTACTAGCAAAACTTGGTGATGAAAGGGTTCAACAGGAACATTTTATGGATACAGTCATGTATCAATATGATTAGTTAAGAACAAACTATTTTGTTTGCTTCAATATCAATATCCTTCTCCAGATAGAGGTTACACATCAGTTCTTTGATATTGTGAAAAAGAAAATGCCAGGAATATTCAGCTGCAGATATTGCCAGAAATATTCAGTTGCAGTCTCCAGACCACTTGTTCCATGTTGTTTCATAATTGTTGTAAATAGTAAACATTTGCAGTTTGACGCAATCGGTTCAGGTGTTCACAAGTACAGGTAACTATGCTCTGAGAGATTGTAAAATCTTGGAAGCATTGATGTTTATATTAGGTAAGACTAGCAATGCTAACATCTCAACACCCACACAGACTTGGGTGGAAGAAGAATTTGACAGTATAACCTTTTCATGGGCTGTTACAACAAAAAATATTAGGTTAAGAATTATGAACAAGAAGCTCTTGACAGCTGGTTTCCATGAATTTCAGATGGTGAAAGTTGAGAGTATCCATATCTCATACTTTTTGAGGGATAAAACAACAACTTCTTAATTCTTGTCAATTAGGATGAGTACATTTGTGTTAAACTTTTAAATTGGTGTCATTTAGCTTTAATGGTGTTCCAAATAGTAGTTTTAATGCTCCCATTCTTTGCGGCTTCCTGGTTAAGCAGTTTAAAGATGAAGACATAACTGGTGATATCTTCCAATCAGGTTTTACGGTTCACAAATTGCTGTGTTGTTTTCTCTCAGCATCCTCTTGATTAGTGGTGAGGAAGCCTCAAGCAGGCCAGGTATCATGGCATTCCTTTGTTAACCCTTTACCTGATCAACATTCATGTAACAATTGATGATATCATTAATACTTGTTAGCTGGGGGGGGGGGTTATGCTGGTATATAAACTTGCACTTTTTTGCAATGGCAAAAACTTCAAAGCCAGATCAATATAATTCCAGAAGCAAACAGAACAGACCCTGAACAGACTGATCTTACAGGAACCATTATGGTCTGGGTCTACTCTGTTTGCAAAGTCTCCATCAGGTAAAGGGTTAATTCTTTGCTAGCTCAGCAATTGTCAATTGCAAGAGTTGTCATGTTGTTATATTCTTGAGAAAAAAAACCTACTCCTTTCATTTCTCTTCAAAAAGTATCTTGAGAATATTCAACATTGTGGATACTGATTAGACACCAAGTTAATTGGCCCTTTTTGTTGACTCAGAATGTTTGGAAAAGTTGTCACAATTCACTTGTAGCATGCTCAGAGATTATGATTTTCGAAGCAAACAGATTAACTGTGGTAGGATGAGATTAGTTACTAGAGTTTTATTGTTATCAGAAATAGATTCCTGCTTCAGTTGCTTCTAATTGACATGAAAAGTGACCCTTGAGGCTGGGATATTTAACCATAAACCTCAGTGGAAACATTTACTTGTAGTATGTAATATTCATCATATAAATGTTCAAGCTGAAAGTGAAAATTTCCTGTATTCAGTTTCTGTACATTCTGTAAAAACTCCATAGATAGGCGTTTTAAAGCCTGTAGGAGCTGTCTGATCAGGGTCTGTTCTGTTTGCTGATGAAAGTATATGGATCTGATTCTAGAGTTTCTGCCATGGCCAAAATTTCCTGTGTTCATGTACTATTATAAGTAATTATTCATAATGTCATTATTTCTTACATGAATATTCATGGAGTAAAGTTTTACACTTGATACCACTAAGAGTTGAATGTTTGGCAATATTTACAAAAATCAATTAATGCTTTCCTTCCTAAAAACACCTTTTCACACGTTTGCTAACATCGTAGACCTAGATCATTTGTGGTTATTTACACAAGGTTGTAAAAATGTCATGTTTGATTATGAATTGAACTAATAAGTAAGCTTTATAATTATGATATAGCCCTTTCCCTGTTAAATATTCATGTCAGAAATAATGACATCATGCATATTTATTAGCTGATTTTTTATAATGGCATGTACATAGGACTTTGTGGTATTGGTAGAAACTGAAGTCAGATCCATAATAATTTCATATGCAAACAGAGCAAACCCTGATCATACAGCACCAATAGAGGCTGTCTGATCTCGATCTTCTCTGTTTGCAAAAGCATTGAAAGGAAAGGGTTTAAATGGAGCTCTAAAACAAAAATGTGAAGGACTAAAATTAGAATGCAAACCACCAGAATGACAGTAATTGATTTAGTTAAATAAAGTTAACTGGTTGTTACTGTACATAATTTTATGCTTGCAGTTACAAGAGGAAGAACTTGATAGTCAGTGAATCACTAGTTTTAACCCTGCAAACAGTAGACCTAGATCAGATGGTTACTATAATAGGAGCTGCCTGATCAGACTCTGCTGTATTTACAAATAAAATACATTCTGCAGGTTTCTGCCATGGAAAAAACTGGTTCTTAATGCCATCGTGAAATTTCAGCTCCTTAGTATGAATACATTCATTATTTTTCTAATGAATATTCATGGAATGAAGGGATAAAGAAACTTCCTGGTGAACCGAAAGGGTAAATGCCATAACTTCTGTTGTAAAATCATGATCCAACAGCACAAAGGAATAAGCAACTTCATTAATCTGGCCAGATTGATAGAGGCATAAAATAGGAGAGAAACTGGCTGTTGTGTTAAGTAGATCATATTGACTTATATAAAAGGAAAAGGAAACATCACTGCAATGTTGTGTAAAGAACATTTAATTTGATAATCTTCTCAACACAAAGAGCATTAAATCAATGAGTACTTTTCTAGATTCCAGATATTAGACAGATGGTTTCATTAGCAGTTACCAAAGACAAGAAGCTAATGATTTATGCATGATAATGCAGAGTCTTCAGTTCAGTTGTCTGAATCACTAGATATATGCTCAGTTTTGATGCGTGTTCTCTGTTTTCAGACTCTTCAGTGGAAATTTTAGTGCACATTTATCAATACTTGATGCCGAAAATTGCCTCCATCAGGCAACAAACTTGTTGCATGTCAGATTACCAACGGACTTCCAATCCCATGCTATTTTATTGCAATTATATGGTAATAGAAAGATGATTGACAGCATACAAACGCTAATGAGCTGATACGATATTTCATCCCTGTTTAGTATGCCCCCACAACAAAGTTGTTTTGGGTTGTTGTTTTGTTGGGGTTTTCGGGGGGGGGGGGGGGGGGGGGTTACCAGAATCAGTCAGCATTATCAGTGGCAAGAGTGCATGAAAGAAAGAACACTCAGATAGTTTATTTTCAACAAAATTTACCCTTTAGAATAAATAGGTTTAGCCCATAGTGTAACAAATGGATTTTGCCAATTGTTATTATAATGACAAAAAGACACCTTAATAATTCAGTTTTAAAGAAGTCATGCTGGAATGCTATAGTTAGACATTGATGGGGCATTTCATTTTGAATATTCTGCATTCAAAAGGGCATAAAACACACCATTTAATGTAACATTCCAGACAAGGTAGACCCCGAGATACCTCAAAGGCACATTTAATGTAACTGATGTCTATGCTTTCAATTCATTTCCTGTAAGGCAGTGTTTACCAGACAATTTTACTGTTGTGAGTGCTGCATGGAAATGAAAAGCAATAATTAGAGTTTGAAATAAAGGCATTTGTGTCTTTAGAATAGAGAGGCAACAGGTTGGTTGTCAATCTAATGGTTAAAAAGATTAACAAGGAATCTAAGCATATTGGAATGTCAGAGTACTGGTGAACAAAAAGGTCTTGGGTTGATATTTATAATAACAAGAGAAAACAAGTTACTATGTATTGCATGCAGAAACTTAACTGAGCAAAATGAAAACAAGAACAAAGATGCAATTACTTTAAGAGCCCAAGTCTGCCATTGACAGTGTTTCAGACAGTTTCACCTGGACCCAATACAGGGCTATAGACAAGATGGACTGATCTATCATATCTCTTATTTCTCAACCAAATCCTTAGTAACCCTTCTGGAACTTTTTAAAGTGCCTCTCTGGGGCGATTCTAATGAGTTGCTGCAAGATAGGGTTTGGCAGTGAAATATGAGAAACGGTTTAATCAGATTTTCTAAATACTGAAGACTTCATATCTACAGCCCGGCCAATATGTTAAAATGTAGTGTCCAGCCAAATAACTATGTTATGCATGCTTGGATTTCAATATGGTTTAGGTCAAATGATAACAGTAGTTTAAGAGAGTGTGTCTTGTGCCAGACCTATACCACTTAGAAGCATATAGAATTGCTTTTGTCTATTCAAAGTTCCATCCTTCAGTATGTTCTGAAATCTTGTACTGCTCCTTTATTTGAAAGAAAAGTTTGGCATCTGGGTTTTAGTCCTTGACTAAATTTAGGTACATGTATTCTATATGGCAAGTTTGTGACAATTGTGGCAATAGGGATATCCATGTGCTATGGACACAATAATTCTAGTTTTACTGTGGAGTCTGCTTAACTTTGCTTGATAGCTTTGAATTAAAAGTTTAGACCTATATAGTAAGGGCTGGATCAACACAGTTTGCAACTGTCAGTTGACCTGTTCCCCTGCAAACAATTTTATGTCTCGGTGTGTAGAATAATAACGGTTGGATTTGATAATTAACCGCTTGAATGTGAGAAATGAGTGTGCTGGCATTTGCAAATAGTGTAGATCAGATTTTTGTTGAAAGGCAAGAATTGCTAAATTATGAATGACAAACAGACCCATATTAAGGTGTTCATGAGAAGTTCTCTCATCTGTGCCCTCTCAATTTCATGTTCAAAGGTTAACCCTTTGACCTTTATCTTTATGTGGAGAACCTGTCATCATCAAAATCATGTTCAGAGGCTGAATGGTGAAGGCATTAAGAATAGTGTTTGGCGAGAACATTTACACAAACAATTATCTACCTCTAGCACCATTCCAGAAAAAGTTTTCGACCTTTTACAAGTTTCTCCAGAGCTAGAGTACATGCCTGTCCTAGGTGGTTAGCACAAATCATTTTAACGAGTTTCCCATTACCTGAATGCCACAGGAGAAATACAGGAACAGTTGGAATGAACAAGCAATACATACCAAAAGTGTTTATGGACCTTCAGAAAACAAAGACGTACAGCTGAACAGTATATATTATAACCTTGGCCTCGTGGTTATTCAAATGAAGTCAAATGCAGGACATGGAAACTTTTGCTTGACATTCATACTACATTAACCCTTCCCATGATAGAGACACCTTGCAAACAGAGTAGACCCAGATCAGATTGTGCCTGTAGTGGCAGTCTTATCAGATGAAATTATATAGATCTGATTTTACAATTTCTGCCAATACCAAAACAAACCCTTTCTCATATACTATTGTCAAATTTCAGCAAATAAAATATTCATGGTGTCATTATTTCTTGCATGAATATTCATGAGGTAAAGGGATAAGAAGCCACCTGCTTTTTAAAAAGTGTTTGTTCATTTAGTGGCTGCTCTAGGGAGGTTCAACTGTATACTGATAATTATTTTCCTTAGATTTCTTTCTTCGCTCTTTCAACACTGAATTTTCAAAGTAGAATAGCCCATCAGTGTTTAACTACCCAGGCCACCCAGTGTGACAGGCTTAAACTTGCTAGAGGATTTTGAATGACAAACAGTGAAGACCCTGATCAGGCTCTAGGAGCCCTCTGAATTGGGTCTACACTGTTTGCAAGTGCATGCATGTCACACATTTTAAAGAATTGGAGACAAGTCATTTGAATTCGTATCTGGACAATGAGTTATCCATTGGCATTTACTGGAAGGATGATAATACATTGCTTAGTACTGAAAGGGCATGATAATAGGACTGAAACTTGGCTTAAACATCACGCATCACGTTAGACTGATCTGGAAAAAGGATAGAGAATAATAAATGTCACTGAACCTTGTTCTTTTTTATGTGACATGGAACTATGATGTCACAATGTTCCAGTGTCAATGCAATACATTATCAGGGTCAGGTTGTAGCATTTATATGAAAAAGCTGGCAAGCAGTAAAGTGTGATAATAAAAAAAAAAGCACATCTATAGTGATCACTTAATGAGTTAACATGATCTATAAGAGCACAAGTGGTTGTCTAAAGTGCTGATTAATCGTTTTCTCATATAAATGTCTTATAGGAGCCATCTGATCAGAGTCTGCTCTGTTTGCTTATGAAATCATAACTGATCTGCCTCCACAGTTTCAACCATTATAAAAATTTCCTGTATACATGTACATATGCTATTATAAATATTCATGATGTCATTATTTCTTACTTGAATATTCAACTCGGAAATTAAAGGGTTAAGCTGTTATACCAGAATAAGACTTTCTTTTGAGTCGTGATGACTGTACAATGCTTTATCTAACAAGCATTTGCAAACTGTACAGACTGGACTGAGGCTAGGTCAGAGTGTTTTCGACGGAGTCCATTCAGATCTCCCAGTTCCTACCTCTCAGAATGAGTGGACTTTGTCCTATGCTGCAGAAGGAAAGCAGACTATTTCGAAAAGCCGTCTACTTATGTGGTTCTTTAAATGAAGAATTCTGCTAAGTAGGTTATTGATATGTTATGGGTTTTGTGCATACAAGAACTTGTTCTTGTAATTATGGCTTAGCTTTTCGAGAATGTTTGAGACATTCTTAAACCTTTTATTCAATGGAGACGCTTTTAAACACCTTCGCAAACAGAGTAGACCCAGATAAAACAGCTCCTATAGGAGCCGTCTGATCAGAGTTTTTAGTTTGCTTATGGCATCATCTAGGTATGAGTCTACAATTTATGCCATGCCAATGGGCAAATATTTCTGTGTTTAGATGCCATTATACATACTTCAACTCATTAATAATATCCATGCCCCTGCGAAATGTATTCATGAAGTTTATGAACTTTTGAAGAACTTCATGAACTGTTCGTGAACAGTTCATGAACCATCAAATAAATTCCCCAACAGTTCATGAACTGTAGTTCATGAATAGTTTGGTTCATGAACTCTGGATAAAGTTCATGAATTTGTTTTCATGAACAGTTTGGTTCAAGAACTCCATATAAAGTTCATGAACAGTTCATGAACTTGTGTTCGCATTATTGTTGAACTATATTTTCTATCAAACATTTAATGAAGAAAAAAAAGGTTCTTGAAGAAAATAAAATTCACGACATACTAAATTCTCCAATAAAAAAGAAAAACAAAATTCAATTGTTCATTGACATTCTTGGTTTTAATTACATTAAATGTTCCACTTTAACAAGAGTTGTCTGAGGACAATATAGCTCGCCTATCAGGGCCTACTTCAAAACAGTTATAGCATTAGGTAAAGTCACACAGTATCAACTATTACAAGATAATACACGTTTTCAATACTTCCATGCAAATGTTAACTATGTCCATACAGGCCTTTTAAATCTGTAAATTTGTTTATATACGATGTATGCCAATAGTGAACATAATTCCGAAGACTTACAGTATCAGTATCAGATAAAACCACACACTATTTTTTATTGCGAGATATCACAAATTTTCAATACTTGCATGCAAATCTTAACCTGGCAACGCTGATACCAACGCCAACGCCCGAGTGGCTACTTAAGCACCCCTATTATTCAAATAGGCCTGCTTCAACGGTGACGACGGGGTGACTACATAAGCGCGCCTATTCTTCAAATAGGCGAGTTAAAAATGTATACACAGTGTCTGAGAAAAGGTTTGACCAAGCTGGCAATGCGTACGCCAACACCAACATGATTACATTAGCTCCCCTACTTCTTCGAATAGGCGATGGAATAACACATTTATGTGCCAGTTTTCATGCATAATACACAGCAAATACACTATAGTAGATCTAAGGCAACCTGTCAATTCTCCTGTCATTGCAAGTTATTATTACCTTAATTGGTATACAGTAAATGAATTTTACAAATTTTATACTACTTGAATATGGCATGCCCATGTGCATTTGGCAGTTGTGCTACATAGTGTACATTGGATGCATCGGTCAATGAAACATGAATATACAACAAAATGTGAGACAATTGTTCTACTAGTATCATTTTCTTTTGTTGTGTTTCACTTACTGGAATTATATGTTTGCCGGCACCAAGCTGACTGATCTCTGTGTCAATATGTGTTTGAAACATCTGCAAAATGGCATACACTGTATCAGATATTTCATCCAACAGAAAGCACAGAATTCTTCCAACAGAGCCATCGTCACACAGGACGACCGAGCAAACTCTCTTTTCCATTCTTATGTAATCTTCTGAGCAAAACTGTTTTCCATTGACACATATTCTATCCAATTGCTTCACATTGCCTAAATTGACACCATCATTATCTGCGACTTCATTAAAAAAGATCTCCTTACTAAAAGGTTTCATTTTTCCACAGATATCACAATTGTTGGCTGAGCTCGTCACTTTCCAACGAGTAGTACTAGAAGACTCCATACCTTTACTACGCATATTTAATTGGACCTCCTTGTATCTCATTACCTGTTTCATAACATTACCTGTCCCATGACATGATTGGAGTAACATAGCATTTGCATCCTCAAAAGGAAAACAGCTCCATGCCCAAACTGGTCCCCAGAGTTTGACATACCAGATTAGATGTGCACATGCATTGTGAACATTTAACCCACATGATCCAGGACCATAAAGCTCTTCAAATTCTTGATAAAATTTGTTTAGAAGCACAGATGCTCTGTCTAATTTTGTTGGTGTTATGTTGTCGCCTAAAACAATGTAAATTGCCTCAGAAAGGTAAGCAAAATGCCTCAAATATGCAAAAGGCAAAATGTCACTCAAACAGGGCAGGGAATAAAATAGCAACCAGGCTTGCAGTTCTGTTGCCTTAAAGTGTTGGTAATGTTTCTCTAAATCACGTGGTAATCTCTCAATAAATGGGGGTGGTTTGATTTTATTCAGTCGTTTTGATACTGTTTTTATGTGTTTTCCAATGAAGTATGGATTCCCACTTTGAGTTGGTGAAAACCACTTGCATAATAAAGATTTTGTTATCCCTAAAAGAATACCATGCATGTAGTCTGGAACAGTGCCCTTTACCAGATCATATGTTTCTAGATTAGTCAGACCAGATGTACCTATAAATCCCTTTACACGTTTCTTGTCTGTTGCCTCCCTCATATATTCCTTCACTGTATCATGATTTCTACCAGGATAATGAGAATCAATGTTCCTAAATGGGTAACAATGTGAAGTACCTTTCCCTTGTTTAACACGTTTACCAGGATCTTCACAGGTAATACATCCTTCCTTGCCATTGAAATATGTCATATTAAGAATACTTGCCTTCGCAGGCAAGTCAAAGACACCACAGACAACAGCAAGCTTGGCTAATATGTCTTTCCCATTAACATTAACTTCAACACCCCCATTGTATAGACTATTTAATTCGTCACCTAAACTGGCAAAAAATTGTTTAAATGGTGGTTTCCCTTTTCCTTGCCAGATACCAATTAGCAGCATGTTTTCCCTGGAGAATCTAATTTTTGGACTTAGCTCATTTATTGCCAGAAATACTGGCCAAAGCTCCACTTTGGAAGATGAATACAAGTTTACACCATCAGTATTTATAATTCCAGTCAAATTGAATGGCATGGTAAGAAAACCATCTTCTGCACAGAGCAATTCTTTGTATGCAGTTCCGTCAGTGATATCTGTAATAGCTTCTGTACCATTTCTGTGGACTTTGTCAGTCTTATATTTATCAATATCCTGAACGATATCTGAAATAAAACAACAAAGTCTCAAAAAAAACTCATAAGGATTGGAATCACAGTGGTTTTGAAATGTCAACCTCCCGTCCATGTTAATTTATATAGTAGGAGTGAAGTGGTTTCGTCCACCTTAATTTATATAGTAAGTTTCTTCAACAGGTGTGATAATCCAGGCCTGATTATGGTGATATTATATTGCGTGTGCCGCTGATTGAAATAGTGATAATGATTATATACTATATTATATGTGTACTTTACTTCATGTAATATATCCACAGACCTTTATATTATCTGTATATAGGTCTGTGCTATATATTAATTATTTTTTAACTGTTGCCATAACAACCAGAATACTGCACCAGAAAGTGCAGGAAAGTGTTTCATTTAGCTATTTTGGAAGAGGACCATTCCTGTGAAGTTGGAGGAAAGTTTGGTTTATGAGGAGATGTTGTTTGAAGCAATTGTTTAAGGATGAGATGAGGGACAAAGAGTGAGCTAGCTCTGCTTGAGTCCAGGTCAGGTGAGCTAAAAAGCCAATTAAATCACAATGTATTTATTTTTTTACTTCAAAAGCAGTTTGATAATATTTAGAAAAAATATACACCTGGTGTTTGGAGCAGATTTGTCAGCTGGTTCTTTATATCCGCAATTATGAAACTCTTCCTGGGCTGTCTTTCCTGTCTATGCTGGTTTGCCATTGGGCCTTTGTAACGGAGTCCTACACAATCAGGGGAAATACAGCTAACTACATTCTGGTCAGTGGGAAATACATATTTACATATTTCACAATAATGAACCTCAATCAAGGGTTTTTTATCCACAAAAGATTGAATATAGTCAAAGTTCAAGAGTTGTCGTGAGTTTGGAAACACACTTCTCATTGTTTTTAGTATATCTCTGCAAGCAGATGCAGAAAGGTTATTTCTTTGAAAGCAACTGAATATTGTTAAACCTTGTTTTTCACTTTCAGTAAGTGTTTTTTTAAAATGATTATGTCCATCATCACTATCACTATTACAAGACTCTGAACAAGATGTGTCCGACCAAGTTAGATTGCCTTGATCTGAAAAGTCAGAGCCCACCTCGATTTCACTGTCATCTAAACTAATGTCTGAGATATCAGACAGTGAATCATTCAGACTAGATAAATCACTATCCGACCCAATGCTGTGGTTTTCCGATTCACTCTCTGATACAGAACAATCTAGATTCATTGGTCTTTCCACACAACCTGCAGTCTGGCTGGTCTGATATGCATGACCACCAAATGCATATGATAAATCTTCCACAGGCCCTGCAAAATAAATGTGACACATTTAGGTTCAAAAGTACCAAATAATAACAAAAGAGATGTTTGAAAGAATTGTTTATACACAGTATGATCACAATCTTTTAATCCTTTGCTCCATAAAACCGCATTTTCCCGTACTAAATGCAGACAACATTTAAAAGCAGCGTAGGAAGAGTTCAGATTAATCGTAACGAGCAATCTGACCTTTTCCTACAATGTTTTTTTCAATCTGACATTACTGCTAAGAGGTGAATTATTGCTTTCAATTTGGATAAGTCCAAGAAAATGCTTATGGATTAAAGGTATTTGATTTTCTATAACCCTTTCCTTCATATAGACGCTTTCTGACGCCTTGCAGCAATTGGCCTTTTGAAAACATAGTGACAAAAGAACAAATTGCACGAAACGTGCAATTTCTCCTTTTGCCATGATGTTTTCCACTTTTTGTCATTGACAAAATACATTAAAAGTAGTCTGCTGCAGAATTGTCGTAAAAGGGAAAGGGTTATACTTATAAGCCTACCCTACCCTACCTACCTATCTTAACATTTTGGTGCCTACAGTTTGTTTATCACATTTGAATAAGCACTCTTTAAAGTCAAGAGCCTGGTTCTTTAATTCTTAGAAACAAAAGGGCCAAAGTGGCCCTATATTGCTCACAGGAGTATCCATGAGTTTCCCAATTTAAGTAGATAACTCAAAGACTCCGAGATATATGAATTCACAAATGAAGTTTGGGATCTGTTTATTCAACAGTAAGCACACCAATGGCAGCCATGTTTTTTGAAAAATTGTGATGGCTTGAACAAACTTGGTACAGGGTCACACAAGGAACATTCTGTGAAATTATATAACAAGAGGGCCATTGGCCCTATATCGCTCACCTGAGTTACAGTAATACATGTATATTGACATGTTAATTTTTCAGTGGAAAACAATCTAGCAGATGAAATAAGCTTAGTGCACTGCTTTCACCCTTTCACTGCTGAATAAACTTGAACTGGATTCAGAACTAATACCAAGTGACTGGTTGACCAAGATCTAAACTGTTTACAACTTGTGCCATTTTTGCCTTAGCTCAAAATGCCTAAAACTGGTCTTTGAGAAATTCAAATGACTTCAATAAAGCTATGCAATTAATGCAATTATACCTTGACCCAGGTATATAGGCAAATAAAGTGCTAGGCAGTACATAATGCCAGTTTTTGTGTGAAATGACCAATAAGAATATCTTTAAAAATCGTTTAACCCTTTCCCTCATATAAAGCTGTTTTCATGCATTAGCAAACAGAGTAGACTCAGATCAGACGACTCCTACGGAAGCTGTCTGATCTGGGTCTTCTCTGTTTCTTTTGACACAATATAGATCGGATTCTACAGTTTTTGTCAAAGCAAAAACTTCTCTTCAGAGAAATAATGTGTTTTACACATTAAAAATAAGAGTAGACTAGATCAGAAGGCTGCTATAGAAGCTGTCTGATCAGGGTCTGCTCTGTTTACATTTGACAAGATATAGATTTGATTTTACAGTTTTTTTCAAAGCTAAAACTTCTATTTATGGCAATAAATTTTTTTTAAGCATTAGCAAACAAGAGTAGTCCCAGATCAATTTTTGTCAAAGCAAATAGGTTAAGGGTTAATAGGTGTTTAGAAATAATTCTAGATCTAGGTGTGAATATCTCATGATAATTCAATTAAATGGGTCATTAGTATTTTTAACAATTGAAATTGAGAAGCGTTACGTCTACTGTTATAATTAAGTTATATTTACTCAGTTATTTCATTAATATCATACAAAATTCAGACATTTTAGGACTTTTTAATGTGTTGTCATCAAATTTTATATAAAAATGTTATATTTAAGATGCTTTTTTGGGCAGCAGTAGTAATTTTAACACCTATCATTGTTAGGGGGGCAAATGCATTATCATGTTTTCTTAAGAATTACCATGACTTATATCAGTTGGGCCATTGCATAATCATGTTTTCACAGTTTTCTTAAACATTACCATGACTTACATCAGTTGGGTTTGGACCCAGATCAAAAGTCTAGATGGTGATCATTTTCCTTGATTGGCTGAATTGTTACTTTCCAATATCTCTCACATCTAATTTGAGAGACATTGGAAGACACCATGTAACATCTAGCTATCACTAACACTACACACTGGGGTTAATGGGTCAAAATGCCTTTAATGTTTCGTCTGCAACAAAAAGTTATTGTCATCTGCTTCAATTCTTAAATTAAACTTACTTTCTTTTTATTGCAAAAATATGGTTAAGATGACAAACAGTTTGGATCCTGATGAGACGCTGCAGTATGCGGCCTCTCATCTGGATCCAAACTGTTTGCATAGGTAATCACAGTTTCACCACTAGCATGCAAAGAGTTAAGAGTCATGCATTGACCTGGAGAGATTTTACTGCCCAGTGCTGTAACCTTTGAACTGAAGGATCTGGAGTTGTTCATTTAACCCTTAATTTCCCTCATATAAACTTGTTTTCATGCATCTGCAAACAGAGTAGACCCAGATAAGGTGGCTCCTGTAGGATCAGTGTCTGCTATTTGCTAATGGAATTTGACAGATCTGTTTCTATGCCTTCTAAAACAGCTACACTGATTCACCTTCAACATTTTATCATAAATAGATATAAATAGAATGACACTAGAACTCCAATGCAGTTATCTCCCTTTGTCCCTTATGGCTATGCTGATGGGACAAGGGAAATAACTGTGAGGAAATTACCTTTTAAGTGTTACAGATTCAGATGTTAAGTAGCATAAAACCCCAGGGTGAGACCATTTTTGGCCCAGGGGTCATTATTTGAACACACCTGATAGTGGTATATTAGGTGATGCTTCATACCAAATATCTTAGAACTAGATTATGTGGTTTCAGACAAAAAGATTTTTAAAGGTTTCCCTATATAAGTCTATGTAAAAACTACAAGCCCAAGGGCAGGGCCATTTTTGGCCCGGGGGTCATCATTTTAACAAACTTGGTAAAGGACCATTAGATGATGCTATATACCAAATATCAAAGCTCTAGAAATTGTGGTTTCAGAGAAGAAGATTTTTAAAGATTTAAAAAAAAACCCTGTAAAAGTAGTGGGGCGGGGCCATTTTTTGCCCGGGGGTCATGATTTTAACAAAACTGATAGAGGACACCCTAAGGTACATTTCTGTGAAATTTGGTTGAAATCCTCCCAGTGGTTTAGGAGAAGAAGTCATTTGAAATAAAAGTGAACGGACAGACGGACGGACGGACGGACAGACGGACGACAGGCGGTCACAATAGCTCACCTTGAGCCTTTGGCTCAGGTGAGCTAAAAATTGAGCCAGTGGTTTCAAGAGAAGTTTTTAGAAGCTAAAAATTAACGACGGACAACAGACTATGGACACAGGGCCATCACAAAAAATCACCTGTGAGCTAAAAAGGTATAAATTAGAATGAATTGCCAACCTAGCTACCCTAATATTTTTGAGAGCATAACCTGAAACACACATATTTTTTTCTTTGGTTTTAAATATACCCTTTTGCTTGAGCCAACTATCCACTTTGTTGAACAAAACATATTACACTGACATGCAATGTTCATTCAAGGCTAGACTTTTATGTTTAATTTTACATTACAGTACAGGATAATCCATACCTGTATGCATTTCATTGCTGATCTCATTAGACTGAGAAACTTTGTTCTTCAGTGCAGTTACTATTGTTGTACATGAAAGGATTGGCATCTGTATTGACTCTTCACCTTTATGAAGCTTATTCTTTTTCTTTACAGGAGCTGAAATATAGATAAACTTGTTCAAAGTTAATGAATATGTAATCGCGATTATGTATGCCGCGATTATGTATGCCGACTTAGAGGGTCATGATGGCCCCTGGATTGCTCACCTGACTGTAAACTAGATATTCCTAAAATTTGACCTACTGACCTAGTTTTTGACTGACCATGACCCAGTTTCGAACTTGACCTAGATATCACCAAGACAAACAATCTGACAGAGTTTCAACATGATCAAGGCAAAAATGTGGCTTCCAGAGTGTAAACAAGATTTTCCTTCAATTTTACCAAGTGACCGAGATTTTTATCCCACACGATCCAGTTTTGAACTTGTCCAAGATTTGATGGAGATAAATGTTCTGACAAACTATCATGGTGATTGCATGCAAAATGTAGTTGGTATAGTGTTAACAAGGGCAAATGTTGACCACACCAGACAAAATGTGATCCCAATAGCTCACCTTGCACTTAGGTGAGCTAAAAACACTAGAAATACTACTTTTCATGTATCTTTCAGTCATTCAATGCTTAGCAGGAACACAAAATTATAACCTTTATTCATGTATTGAGATTATTTCAACAAGTTTAGTAACCAGGATTTTCAACTTTGCCCAAAGGGTTGGTGAAAAAAGATGCAAAATTGGTAAAAGTAAATATAGACCAGCATACTTACACATTTCATGGTCTCTGTTTAGATGTAGTAATACATTTCTTTTCTGACAGAACTGCCGTTTACAAAGATGGCATTTAAACATTTTTCTCCCATCATTGTTTAATTCAACAAAGCTCTGCTGCTTCTGTCCTGTTGATACATTTTCTACTGCTGTAATTAAGAACAAAATCAATGGAAAATGTGTAAAGAAATTTAAGAATCTTTGTTAGAAAAAGCAGTTAAGAATTATTTTCAAATTCAAAATTGCAAATGGTTACTCACTAAACATTGTCCTGAGATTTAACCTTTTTTTTTCAATTCCCCAAGAGTTTCAAAAATAAAATACTGGAAATGTAGAAATGACAGCTGTTTCATGCCCACTAGAGGCCATGTTTTATGAATCACAATGGTTTGAACAAACTTAGTCTAGTCACTTAAGGAACATTTCTGTGAAATTATTTCAAAATCAGGCCAATGGTATCTGACAAGAAGATTTTTGCAGCCATGTTTTTTTTAACAAATCCACACAGCTTGATCAAAAGGTAGCGGGGCACGCTAGGAACATCCATGCCAAGTTTCATCAACTTCCATCATGTAGTTTCAGAGAAGTTGTTAGAAGTAAAAGTTAACACCTGACAGATGACAGACACAGGGCGATCACAAAAGCTCACCTGTTAGCCCCTTTATTTAGGCATATAAATATTACAAGTTGCAATGTCCAGGTCCAAAGTGAATGTCTTCATACATCTGTATAATGTGCAAAATCTGCTACTAAAGTACTATGAAGCTCAAAGCATATGGTAATCATATTTATCTTTTGTTTACATCATTCTATAGTAGTAATTCGCCTGGTGAAGATTGCTTAATGTCGGGTTTGTCTGCAGAATGTGTAATGTCAGTTCATCAAGACTAACCCCTGTCAACTGTGGGAAGAAGAAATATTTCATTACTTTTTTTAATTTTGGCCAAATCTTTAAATATGTGGCAACTTCCAAGCAAAAAGAAGGTATTACTGGTAATCAATAATGGATACTTACACACTAAATGATCCCTCGACAAATGCTGTAAGATATAATCTCTTCTACTCAACAGTCGTTTACAAATGCCACATTTGAACTTTTTTTTCCCATCCATGAGAACTTCCTCATATTTCTGTTCTTGTATTGAAGCCATATCATGTACACCTGGAATAGAAAATATAAGACATATCAATCATATACCAGTCATATTTCTGTAAAAAAATCTGTCACACAGGTTAAAAATCTATCATCAAAATTTGGTGAATTAAATGAAAATATAATTGTTGAAGGGTTTTAATGAAAATGTAAATGTTTACTGTTTATCTTTCTATCAGAAGAAAACTGATATAATTTATTGTATTGCATGGAAGCACCGGTTCTCGAACATCTTAATATTTATCAGGGCTCATGGGAATATTTATAAATTCATGTTAACACAGTCACTAACAATACTGACAAATAAACTCAACAATTTATTTGAAAGTAAACAAAGCACTGGTTAACATGCTAAATAAAATGCGTTTTTGGTATATATAAACAGTTGTTGAACAAAAGGTTCGAGCATAGGTACGGTTCGAAAACAGGGACCTGTACGATAATAGGAATTTAACCAGAAACATGACTCGGATCCCTGTGATTTCAGTCAGAAAATGTCTACTCGCCATTTTTTTTTAATAAAAGACGAAGAATGACGCATTGAGAATTCTGTGATAATGATGGGTGCCGGACGTTTCGGTAAATGACCAGTTCGGTAAATTGATTTTATATAGTGAATGGTCCGGACGTTTTGGTAAAAAGGTAAATTATAGTAATTAAAGGATTAAGTACCTCTCCCAGTAACTGTTTGACTAACAATGAATATGATGGACATGCGAAGGGTGTTGAAAATAACTGGAGTTTTTATATAGTAATATATAGGGCCTATTGGCAAAATAATTGATAACGAAAAGTGTACTGGATATATATTTAATATTCACCATAAAATATGTACATAGTTTTGCAATAAGATAATAATTATATACACTATATCAACAATACCTATAAATGACTCCAAACTGTTTGCAAAAAAACTATTGCCCAATGAGTCAAATCAACTGTTATATATTCGTTTCATGTGTGAAAGACTGAATTTTGATCAGTCATCGCTTTACGGATCCAAACTGTTAGCAAATATATAAGGCAGTGAAAGGATTAAACCAATTGATGATCTGGCTCTACACTGTTTTACCAGACAGAGAAGGAGTCGTTATTATACCCTTTTTGTGTGTTAAAAACTTTGGATTCTGATCAGTCGTCTAGTTACGCGGTGCCAGGATTCAAACTTTTTGACAATGAAGTGGTGCTCATCTGATTAAAGTGTTGGGTGTAGCGAGGTTGTTAATTAGTTAATTAATTGATTACAGGCGACGGCACAATTAATGGCAAACACTAATTAAAGACGTGCCGCATTTACAGACCACGCTTCGGGGTCTGAATTTTTATTTTTTTTAATATAAATATGCGTGACAGGATAACATGATCCAGTCCTATTTTTAATAATTCTAATATAAAGCAAAACTGGTATATTAATCCTAAAGGTGAAATGATTGATATTAATAATCGTAATATTTATAATTATAAGAATTATGATATAATCATAAATATTGTAATAAACTTATTTATATATTTGAGGAACACAATATTTTAAACTCGCTTAAATTAAAGTAGATTCTAATTTTTTCAACTCAAATAGGGGTTTTCGTGTTTTTATTACATCCCTGTCTGCATGGTAGATCCTGATCAGAGGACTAATTTTAATTTTGGGTTGCAAATACATTCAAATGGCACTCAATTTTCACTTTTTCTTCTTTTTTTCGATTTCCAACTTTCATAACGATTATTCCGATTTGGCATAGAAATTTACCCTTTCTTTAACTACATCGTATTATGTATAGCAGGGATGAGAATGGCCATTGGTGAAAAAAGAGGAAAATTGGCAGGGGTGAAGGGGGCCGCCTAGGCCCCTTGCGGGACATGGGCAGCGCCCTTGTGGGGGGTTCAGGGGGGCAAAGCCCCCCGAAGCAAAATGCAATATAGCTTTCCTGAGCACTTCAGGAGCCTTCTCCTGCATTTTCACTTGAGTCTGTCATTCATGTGTTTTTTTACAATTATACTTGAGTTGAATGTCATACACAATGAGCTGTGTTTCAAACAAATCAGTTGTAGAACATGTCCATACAATTTACATTCAGTTTATTATTGGATCCATTCAAAATTGCCAGATTAATTTCTTGTCAAACACATGCAATTAAAACTCACACGTTTTAAAAATGAAATCAAATGGAGCTCTGTGATCACAGATAAAGATACAAAATTTGATTTAAAGTTGGCATGGTATTGTAACAGTTAACTTTCTAGACAAAATTCACCAAAGTTCACATTACAGTCACAATTTCTAGTCAAAGTTCACATTCAAACTCTGATTCTGATTACTTTTTTATGTCAATAAACCATCTTCTAATTCATTAAACTGGTTTATTAAAAACAAAATATAACTTTTCTGAATGGATACATCTTGACCAGTTCCCTTAACATTACCTATGAACAGCTATTGACAGACAACTTTCTGGTGAATACTTGACATTACAGGTTTTTACCTGTGACTGGAAATCCGCTGTTTCAATAACTGGACATGTTTAATGCTTTTCAGAAGGTTCTTATATGCTACGCAGTCGCGTTTTCCGTAATTCATTTGTTTGGAACAAAGATTACACAAGGTTCCCTCGTCCGAAGTTTACTTTCAGTTTCACGAAATCGTCGCCAATTATCACTTTTCTTGTTTTTTTTACCAAATGTCAGCGTAATTTCTTTCTCTAGCCATCTTGGGTAGAACTTGTTTTCAACACTGTTATCGTAATCTCTGCCTATGCTTCTCATTTTTGTCTTAAATTCAGATTAATTGACAGT
This sequence comes from Azorinus chamasolen, assembly GCA_963576725.1. NCBI lineage: Eukaryota > Metazoa > Mollusca > Bivalvia > Cardiida > Solecurtidae > Azorinus > Azorinus chamasolen. Next base: position 50,541,344 of record OY755235.1, read on the forward strand.
ACAGATACAGAATTTCATATCACGGACGCCATCTTGGAAATGTTGAACAAACACTGCATAATACGAGCGTTTTGATTGGCTGTTGGACAAGAGTCTCGTTATTAGATTAGCTGAACCGAAATCTCGCTGTTAACGTGATATAAACGTTGTTAACGCGGATTTACTTGGAATATTGAAAGAATAGATCGGCAAATAATAATTTCCTGATTTATTTGCCATAACCCCCACCACCCCCCCCCCCCCTTACAAATTTCTCATCGGATTTACATCGATCTCAAAAACGGCCCTGAGTGAAACGAAATCCGCGGATCCGCGGAAAATTCTCACCCCTGCGTATAGTTTAGACCCAACCCATTTATAATGATAAAAGTGACTACAAATCAATCGCTATCTGCCAGCAAAAGGTGTGATATACCGGTATATAAACCTTTAATTACTATAATTAACTTCTTACCGAAACGTCCGGAACATTCACTATATAAAATCAATTTACCGAACTGGTCATTTACCGAAACGTCCGTAAATCATAATGATGGCACCGTCCTTTTGGATATGTTTTTTATTATTGTTCGATGGATCGATTCGTATTTTAATAAGCTCTATTTCTTGTAAAAAGAAACTACGTGATACATTTCCAACAGTAACGTTACTCGGAATTAAAAACTCACCACTTTTTGTTTACCAACTGCACGCTGACTGGAATCACTCGTCCTCTGAATGCTTTCAATACAGCAAGCGTCCAGCGTCGCAGATAATCAAGACTTCCGGATGGTGAAGCGGAATATTCTTTGAATTTTGGAGGGAAACCGGACAGTTCGAACAACACAATGGCGACAGCATGTGAATCAAAAACGAGCGGTTATGCAGTTATGCGATGGATTGACGACGGCAGCAGATTGTCCGTTCATAACTTGAAACAAGTTATAGAACCAAAGATTCCGGTAAACGCTTTCAAACCATCAGATAATGGAACAGCCAAGTTCCGTGGGTATCCTGGTATTTGGAAATTCAAGATTTTAGCGGTTGGAGGCAAGTTCATGTATTTATATTTATATTCTCATATCCTATTTAACTTGTTAATATTAACTTTGAAATATGGCTTATCAAGAATTTCTGCGTTCTTTCCCGATACGAACAAACAGTTAAGGAATATCCGTACCCCACCCACAACGTTTCAACAGTGACTTAACGGTAACCCGATGCACACATTTTCTTAGACTCTTCCAAATTGAAAGCATTATTTCACCACTTATTGAATGTCAAACTACACAAGTTATGTTAAGATTGCATTTACATACTTAGTACTTTGTATTTATCATACGTTTTGAGTGTAAAAATGCAAAATTAATTAAAAAAAAAATCTCACTTTCTCTTCATAATTTTTTTTGAACAACACAAGACTACATGTATACTCAAGTGGCTGTAAACAGCTGAGCTTTCCCAGTAAGGGGACTTCTTGATGTCTTTCAATGGTTGGACTGGCCAATGACTTGCTTATCATATGTAATTAATGCACAATTTGTTATGTAATATATATGTTCATTGTTCTATTTTAGGAAAAAAAATGCACATCACTGCATCTGTTCGTTTAGAGATACTTAACTTTCATTATCTTATATAAATAGGCAAAAAAGACATGGATGCCTGGTTGACAGAAAGGTATCAAGCTTTGACCGAAGACATTACTGACAGTTTTCTGGATATTGTCGAATGTAAGTATATTCTGAACATTTATTGTGAACTAGTTGAGGCCACAATCAGAGGCGGCTCAGCCCCAGAACTCTGAACCATTTGTCAGATATCAAACTAATATCATATGAATGTTGCTTGGTACCCTATAAATATAGCATTTGTTGAAGCCGAGTGGATAGGTCACATTTGCTATAAATAGAAATTTGGTTTCTCAAATTTTTTTTTACAGAAAACCCATTTGGCAAACAGTTCTTAAATTTGTTAACCCTTTGCTCCATACACATTTTCTAGGACTCTTCCAAATTGAAAGCAATAATTCTCTACTAATCAGTAATGGGTGACTTAGTATATGTTAACATTTACTGAGTTCAAAACAATGCAGGAAGAGTTCAACAGCAATCTGAACTCTTCCTACACAGTTTTCAAAAGCCTTCTGCATTGTAAATACCTCCCAGTTTCAATATTGCCTGTATTATCAAAAAATTTAGAAAGACATGTGTGTGATTTCTTGAAGACTTATCTTGAAAAAAAAATTCTCTCATTAATAACACTCAATCTGGATTCAGATAAAATCATTCTTGGGGGACAGTGCTTACAGCAATAATTGACACATTATAGATATATTTTATTGACTTAAACTATACATAGTTTTTCATCATATGGATTGATGCAATTAACAACAGAAAGGTAATTGGAACTGTATTTCTTGATTTAATAAATAATCCACTCCCTTTTAACAAAATGTTTGAATACAACATAAGAAACAAAACCCTGGAAGGGTTTAAACCCTATTTTGACAAAAGATCCCAGAAAGTGTCAGTTGCTGGCAAACTGTCTTCATCTCTTCCAATTGCATCTGGTGTACCACAATGCTCATTGCTAGGTCCATATAAATATGTACATGGTACCCTATAATAATATATATGTAAATATTTGTAAATGTTTTAACAGGCCCACAGGGAAGACTGGGCATGCCCAACTGTGCAGCCTCTATTAATAAAAACTTTATTATTATTGGGTGGGGTAGATGCAGTATTATAGATCAACTGGTTAAGGAGGTTTACCATGATGAAAGAGGCATTTATGTCATTTTTCTGTTCAATTTCTTATTGCCAGGCCTACATGAACATCATGGTTGTCTTGTTCTTTGTTGCAGCTCAGCCAAAAGTTGTTCTTCAATCATCTGTGTTCAAGACCTCGCCAGATGTTGCTGTTATCACCGATCAATTGAATAAGTCTTCAGCACACACAGCACAAGCACATGATGAAGGTACTAGTTGAATGTGTGTGCACTCTAGCACCCATTCATCATTTGTTCCTCATTAAACTTAAGTTATATAGCCATAATATCTTGGGACAAGTTTTGAACTGACCAAATCAGGTGATTTCATCTGTGTTAAGGGTCTTGAATCATCAAAAATTGCATTAGTTTGTGTTGTTGGTACTCTACTACACGCAACTTTCAATTGTAATTTGATGTCCACCGAACTTACATGGTCGTTATGTAACCGTTATATCTTGGGACAAGTTCTTGAACTGACAAAATTGGATAAATGTTGTTGGCGTTGTGGTCATAAATGTGAATCATAAAAAAAATGCGTTATTTGATGTTTGGACACAACAGTGTGCACTCTTGCATCCGCATTTTTCATGATTCTCACCAAACTTACACCAAAATAATATCATATATATGAATGATGCTTGGTTGATACCCTATAACATTTGTTCAAGCCGAGTTGATAGGTCACATTTGCTATTAATAGAAATTTGGTTTCGAGGCAATATTTTTTTTACAGAAAAACCCTTTGGCATACATTACTTAAATTTGTAAACCCTTTGTTCCATACGCATTTTCTTGGACTCTTCCAAATTGAAAGCAATATTTCACAAATGGGTGACTTAGTATGTTTACATTTTATGAGTGGAAAACAATGCAGGAAGAGTTCAACAAATTGCTCTTCAATTTGAACTCTTCCTACACTATTTCCAAATGTCTTCTGTATTGGGTGCGGGCAAATGCAGTATTATAGATCAACTGGTTAAGGAGGTTTACCATGATGAAAGAGGCATTTATGTCATTTTTCTGTTCAATTTCTTATTGCCAGGCATGCAGGAATATCATGATTGTCTTGTTTTTTGTTGCAGCTCAGCCAAAAGTTGTTCTTAACTCATCTGGGTTCCAGACCTCGCCAGATGTTGCTGTGATCAACAATCAATTGAAGGCCAAATCAGGTAATTAATGTCTTGATTTATCAAATGTTGCATTATTTTACGTTGTATACAATCTGCATGGAAATGCTATTAGAAAACAGATAATTCTTATTTTTCTCATATATATAACTATAAATTATAGTTCTTCATAGGCTTGGTCCATACATAGTTATACTCCCAAAAAACAAAGTTTTGGGTGGGTATACAGGAGTCACTGTCGGTCAGCCGGAAGCCATATTTTGTCCGACCTATTTCTTACAAACCACTTGGTGGCATTCAATAACATTTTACATAAAGCTTCTATGATGAGGGTTACTTGTACCTCAAAGGTCATGGTCAAGGTCAAAATGAGTACTGTTTGAAAGGACTACCTTCTTAAATTATGTTGTAGGTCAAGGTGCTGTTTTGGGGGTATTTTTATCATCTTCAGGGATAGTTCTAGTTTGTAAGGAAGTGACATGTGAAATCAGAATAATCATTTAATGAGTGACTTTGGGCGTCTTTGTTACATTTCACAATTTGAACAAAAAAAGAACAGCTACTAACATTATCCTGTCTCCAGCGCTCAAGTACTGACCCAATTACAGGTTTCCAGTGGATGGCTTCCTGGGCAGCTCCAGCCGTATCATGTTATTGTTAGGATACCATGGGCTTAGTCATTTTATCCTGTTCCTTATTTATATAAGTGACTGCCCTCTTATTTTATGTAAATTCTAACCAGAATCTTGTAAAATTCCATATGTAATTTTTTTTTCAAAAGGCAAAATTGATCATGTGAAGTCGACAACTCCACAAAAGACATTGACAGCAACTAGGAAGTCTGGTCTCTCTCCGAGGAAGTCTGGAGTCTCTCCAAGGAAGTCTGGAGTCTCTCCAATGAAGTTGCTAACTCCAAAGAAAACCAGGGTTTCCCCAAGGAAGTTTGTGACTCCAAGGAAAACTGAGGACACTCCAAAGAGGATTGTCAAACCAGGTAAAGTTTAAAATTCTCTACACTATGTCATAATTAATCAAAACTGGGTCATGTGGGGTCAAAAACTAGGTCACTAGGTCAAATCTGAGGAAAATCTTGGTAACACTCTTGAGTATGTTGAAACTTTGTCAGAATGTTTGAATTAGTGATATCTAGGCCAAGTCCGGTCAAAAAATAGGTCACTAGGCCTAATTTAAGGAATATCTTGTAAACACTCAGGTGAGTGATCCAGGGCCTCTTGTTTAAGGTTGCTACCTAGTAGAGGCACTAATCAAAGTTTATTTGCCCAAAGCGCTATAGAAAAACACTGCTCACCTTGAAATTTTGGGCCATACTTAAAACATCTTGACCAATTTATTATAGTATTTTTAAATGAAAATAGGTCCCGAATAACAAAAATAAGGGTCAATTTTTTTTACATGTGATTTCAGAAGCCCTGGTATCTTACCATTAATGGTCCTATGTGGCAGTGTGGTCTAAGGCGCCATCTTACTCGCAAGATCACTTGTTAAGGCTGTAGGTTCTGTTTATGTAATTTTACCTCTAATTTTAACTGTATTGTATTATTCAAAATTTCAGGGACAAGTTCAGTAGTGAGTCGAGACAGTGGACACAGCTACTTGCAGACGAGTTATGAATCCTCAGGGTAAAATATAACAACCTTTTAACATTGTTTCCTCCGACTGCTACAATGATTAGAATATATTTTCAACTTATTCTACTTATATTTGCCAATTGTTTTAGCTCGCCTATTCAAGGGGAGCTTGGTCAAACCTTTGCATGCAGGGCCTTTTCTCAGACACTGTGTATGATGTTGCTTTGAAACTTCACACACTTATTCAGTGTCATCAGATGACCATGCATGTCAAGTCCCACAACTCTGAAATGGATTTTGACTGAATTGTGCCCTTTTTTGGACTTAGAATTTTAGTCTAACCTTAACATGCAATAGGTGATGCTGTATGACTTTACCTAATGCTATAACTGGTCTGAAGTAGGCCCTGATAGACAAGCTATATTATCCCCCGAAAACTCTTGTTAATGTTGTGTATTATTTTGCACTTCCAATTCTGTAAAGAACTATGTTGATGTTAACGAGAGTATATCAGGCTTTTTTAAATTTTAGAATTGGCAAAACATATAATTTAGATTTTTCACTAAGTCCTTACTGCTGTAAGGTTATTAAAACATCGAATAAATATAAAATAATAAAGCGAATTTAAAGAATCTTCAGACGACAAAATAAAACGTGATACTTGTGAATTTAAATTACTATTATAGGGTAGAAAACATTGTGGGAAAAGGGGAAATTGCTCATTATGAGCAATTTCTCCTTTTCCTACAATGTTTTCCAAAGACATGTCCCACTGGTTTTAGAAATGTCCCCTATTTTTTCTGCTAGGTGGGACAATTGTCCCATATAGGAATAATCGTTGGCAGAACACTGCATTATGTATGAATATTTATCAATCTATTTATTAGGGACAAAATTCAAAAACTCACAGAGGAGGTCAGGAGTTTGAAGAGGCGAATCCGACGTCTTGAGGACAAATTTGAGGCCTATAAGGACCCAAAACATGCATCACAACTTCAACCTCGATCCCCCATTCACACAACAACAAACAAGTACCCAAGCATCACTCCGGATAGTCCAGCAACCATGACGGATAGTCCTTCAGAACCTTCTCTGAAGGACTCCATGAAAAATATTCATGGCGAGCAAAATATCTTCAAGTTCCTGTGCTTGCACATATTTACAGAAAATGACCTTATTAGTTTTTCAAGGACTGGAAAAAGGAGTATAAAAAATATGGACAATGCCAGGCCGCCATTAAATGGGTCGAAACTTGCCCTACTAGAAAGCCTAGTTAAAGAACACACAAAGTTCGATCATAATATGTTCGTAAAAAAGTTCGAAAATCTGCAAAAAGTTTTAAGAAGAAAATAAAAATAATGATCAACTAGGTATTTTTTACATCTTGCTTGTTTTTTATCCTTGATTCGTGAATTGCTTTTGGGATTATTTAACCAATGTTCATGAATGGACATGAACTTATTCATGAAATGACATGAACTTATTCATGAAATGACATATGAACTTATTCATGAAATGACATGAACTTATTCATGAAATGACATGAACTTATTCATGAAATGACATGAACTTATTCATGAACTTATTCATGAAATGATATGAACTTATTATTCATGAACTGGTTCATGAACGTGAGTATCCATGAACGTCAAATTTTGCTGTTGATGAACTAGGTTCATGTCTATTCATGAACTATGTTCATGAACTACTTCATGAAAATTTCGCAGGGGTGATGTTATTAAAATCCCCTGCCGTAGGCAGAGAGATATAGTTTCATTGCAGTCTGTCTGTCTGTTCATTTGTCTGTGTTTGAATAACGGGATAAAACCTACTGTAGGATTCTCTGTAACTATAAAGAGTAGATGTTTTACAAAGTAAGAGACCACTAAAGTTGCCCATATCACAGTATCATTGTGATGTACATGATATGATGATCTGGGAAGTAATGGTAGAATCAAAACTACAGTAGGTTTACTCCTGTGTTTTGATGATCTATACATAAAGTTGGGAAGGAGAAAGCGTGCTCCTGTTTGGTCTTTGTTCAATCCTTGATAACATGTACTGTTGTGAATTACTCAAAGAGTTTGGCACACTACAATGTGTCCTGCTGATTGAACCCTCCAATGCAATCTCATAGATCTTTTGTAGACTTTACTCTCAGTAGTTGACATTGCTTGTTTGATTGGATAACAAGGAAGATTAGATGATTCTGACAATATTCTATGGGATAAAAATTGGGGGAAGGGGTTGTGGGAGGCTACAATTTGTCTACGATTCATTTGTTTCCTACACATTATATTCTTTTCTATGTTGATGATATGGTAGCAACGCCACACAAAATGATGTAAATAAAAAACCCAACACTGAGACGATGTTAATAGTAGTCTATCTTATAATCTGCTTGGTTAGAGTTGTGTATTCTGGTTAAGTTGTCAAAAAGATTGATAGTTAGAGAGAAGGAAAGGTTTTAACAAGGGAAACTAAGAGAATGTTACATTTATGGTTCAACATTTTTTCTATGATGTAAACTTTGTGCACAAACTGTGCATGCAGCAAACAGTTGTGAGGTGGGTATATCTGTCACCTGCAATTTGTGAATTGATGCTTGTTGCCACAATTATCTACAGCACCATGTAGATCACATTTTTGGCTCATCTTATTTTTAGCTCACCAGAGCACAAAGTGCTCAGGGTTAGCTTTTGTGATCGCCTGATGTCAGTCGTCCGTCGGCGTGTGTCGTCAGTCGTCAACAATTTGAACCTTTAAAAATCTTCTTCTCTGAATCTACAGGGTTCTCAGCTTTCATCTTTGGCACATAGCATCATCTGTAAGTCCTCTACAAAAGTTATATAAATTATGTCCCTGGGGTCAAAATTGGCCCCGCCCCAGGGGTTCATTATTTTCTATAGAAACATAATGTGAAAACTTTGAAAATCTTCTCCTGAAACTGGAAGGTTCTCAGCTTTATATTTGGCACATAGGATCATGTTCAGGTCCACTACACAATTTATATAAATTATGCCCCTGGGGTCAAAATTGGCTCCCCCCCCCCCCCAAGGGGTGGCCAGTTTTCAATAGAAACAGTGAAAATCTTCCAAGGGTGACCAGTTTTCTATACAAACAAATAGCTGGGGTGGCCTGTTTTCAATAGAAACTTATTGTGAAAACTTTGAAATTCTTCTCCTGAATATACAGGGTTCATAGCTTTCATCTTTTGGCACATAGCATCATCTGTAGGTCCTCTACAAAAGTTATATAAATTATGCCCCTGAGGTCAAAATTGGCCCTGCCCCAGGGTTGTCCAGTTTTCAATAGAAACATAATTTTTTTTATTATATATATAGCGAAAACTTTGAAAATCTTCTCCTGAAACTGGAAGGTTCTCAGCTTTCACATTTGGCACATAGCATCATGTTCAGGTCCTCTACAAAAGTTATATAAATTATGCCCCTGAGGTCAAAATTGGCCCCACCCCAAGGGTGACCAGTTTTCTATAGAAACAAATAGTGAAAATCTTCTCCTCTGATTGTCTGGTGAGTGATATTAGGGCCATCATGGCCCACTTGTTAAATAGAACATATGAAAATGCAAAGAGGATGTGTTCATTGCATTCATAACTGATCAAACATTTTTCTTATTCTTTTTACACAATTTATAACATTTTTTCGAGGAGGGCCACCTTTGTAAAAGAATAACAGAGACCCAGATAAGTTTCGTGAAATAAAACATTTTCAAGAATAGCTCCTTTATTTTTCCACCATACCTTATGTTTTGACCACTGTTTAGGATCATCTCTTTGAGACAATTCTAAAGAGTGATCACAATATAAGGTTTGGTGGAGAAATGGCTGTATTAGTATTTGAATATGCACCTTTAGCTATTACTCTGAATAAACTAAGTTGACAGCATATGTAAATCTGGCAATAATAATCAAATTAATGCATTCTCTTTCCCACCCACAAACAAGCAGCTGACAGTTTTCTTTGTTACAGTAGAAGCCTGACATTCATTAGACTGGGTTTGTTCTGTTTTTCAAGAATTCTTAGAAGTTTTTCAAGTCGTGACCTCTACAATAGAAGACATGAAATTAAAGGCAATAGATTCCTTCTTGATTAAAAGAAATACTGCATATCCTAATTACCTTAAGTGTTCAGACAAACAAACTTTGGCAAATAGTGCAGACCTAGACAAACAGAGACATTGGATCAGGGTCTACACTAATTGCTACTATGTCAGGCTAACTTATCAGAAAGATACCAAATTGTATTGATTAGCCTTACACACTGATAGGATTTAAGATTAGGTGTCTGAATGCTTATGGTACATGTAATTAGAGTATTTTTCAAAGACTTGACACATCAACGCTGTTTGGTACAAGACTGCGACTTGTTACAAAATACATGTCTGATATTTATCATCAATTCTTTCAAGCAGAAGTCATGTTTTATAATCAGTTTCAAAGATGCATATACAATAAAACCTCTATAACGGCCACTAAATTACATCAAGTATTTTGAATTAAAGGCAGGTGGCTGCTTAAAGCAAGGTGAAGGTAAAACAGAATGCTCATATTGGAGCGTTCTGTTTTACTTTCACCTTGCTTTAAGCAGCCACCTGCCCTAAATGCCAACTAATTAACAAGGGGTCTTAGCACTAACAATGCTTTTAGTGATTTTGTTATGATTGGTCATCGTTTTTGAAAAAGAAATGGGAGAAAATGTAAACAGACTACAAGTATTGTATCAGATAAAGAATTAAAGAAGTGTTTGCACACTAGCAGTGAGATTGTGATTACCTACACACACTGATGAGCCAAGTAAATCAGCACTTCATCAGGATCTCATCTGCTTGCTACTCTGATTATTATTGTATTTGCAGAATGATTTTTATTTGTAAATTGTTTAAAACAAACATTTTTGTGACAATTACCAAGCATCATATTGTGAAGTGTTAACCCTTACATGCTTACAATGTGTTTTCAAATGGACCCTTCCAGGTTTGACATTGGACTGTCTCATACCAATTCGGGAGGGGTAATTTTTCAGTAACCTGTAAAATATGGCTAACAGTGCAAACCCTGATTGGAGGGCTCCATAAGGAGCCCTCTGATCTAGGTCTACGCTGATTGCAAAGGCTATTTAACTCTGTTCCTACATTGTAAGGGTAAAGCTGTACAGGACTTGGAACAATAATATTTGTTGGTCTGTCATTCAAGATGTGTTTTCATTGATGAACATTTTCCATCCATTGTTTTGGATGAGCGAGCCATTACTCAGCTTGTAAAGTCATTTACTCCACCTGACGGTGCCATCAGAGCCGTGTAACTTTTTAGCTCTCTTGGCTGATTTGTTATAGTAAAAACATCTGCTGTTTCATGGACAAGTTCCTAAGTCGCACTAATATACTGGTAGCTCTTCAAGCTAAATAAATTGTAATTGCATTCCTGTTTTCTGTTACTTTTAAATCTGGGTTACGAAATCTTACAGGTTTTCAATTTGAAAAGAACAGAATGATCCATTGCACTAGAAGATCTTAGAAGAGCATCTATGGCTTATTTTTTGCTGAAAAATGATTGAAATTTCTGTCAGCACTACCTTTTGGTTTTTTGGCATATTAACAAGTGTGGGGGCGTAAAGACAAGTATGTGGAGAATATCTTTCTTAAAGGGAAATAGTTAATTGTTATTGTTTTTAGAATTAATGTATTAGCTTATCTCCCTTTATTTTATCGAGAAAAAGAAAATGGCTAAATTTGTCTATGAAATTGGTGATACCGTTTCGATCATGAATTATGGGTTTGAATTTCAAAATAAAGTCTTTCTTGAATGAATGACTGAAGCAGCATTTGGTATAATTTTTTATTGCAAAATTTTTGTCTTCTGTTGTTTCCTTCTAGTGGATAAATATATTTTTGTTTGTGTCTGTTTCAGGGGTAAGGTTAGACAGAGTAAGAGGAGGCCGACAGAAGTACAAGAGATCACCTGACTCCTACCCCTATGTACAACAGATATTCCCCATTGTCAAGAAACAGTGTATGGACAACTCATATAGCTGTAAGTTTCAAAATTTATCTTTAAGATCAAGGACTGCATTCACAAAAATGCCACCACAGATTCAAATTTTATAATTTCGAATTTTATAATGTTGCTGACTGTTGTTTATGATGTCCAAATAAGACAAACATTTATCAGTGGACATGCTTTTCTTACATAATGTTTTTGGTGACTTCTGGCCAAGATCTGAAATATTCTGAACTGTCACATTTTATTAATTTTTCTCGAGGAGGGGGGGGGGGGGGGGGGGGGGGGGGGGGGGGCTTTGACCTGGTTACACAAGGGCACAACCTGTTGTATGACAATTCATTCATAACTTTCCCATTTATTTTATCCTCAGCAAATAGCTAGACAGGTACCAACCAGAGCATGAAAAAGACATACATACAATTGTCTCGCTTGTCATGATGAGTTTTATATATGGTGGTAGGAACTGTGATAGGTGGACATGTGACCAAAAAAGGTTTTCTTGGCTCATAATTATGTATATCTTGCTCTTATTACATGCACCCAGCTAGCATCAGGTTTATCTTTCCATTGTCTGCCAGCTTTGCTGATTAGGTCATCGGTACACTTTACTTTGTACAACAGGAAGAATAATATCATTAACCCTTTCCCTGTTGAGTAATCATGTAAGAAATAATGGCAGCATGAATACTTTAAATTACAGCATTCATTAACAAAGGCTGAAGCCTGAGGTTCAAGTCATTCTATGACATTATCCCATTCCCTTATATTATCACATTCTCTCATTTTGACGCCTTTTGATGCTTCTGTAAAAATCACTTTTTGAAACTATTGTGATAAATAGAGCATTTGCTACAAAAAAAACCTATTTTCTATCAAATGCAGAAGCCTGAGGTTCATATCATTTTTAACATTATCCTGTGTCTTTGCTCGCCCTACTGCAGACCATCTGAGACAGAAGAATACTGTATCATTGTTCTCCCTAATGTAGACCATCTTGAAATATGATAAAAATCCTTTTGATGTCTTTTCAAACAGTGTATCTCCAGATCAGATGATTCCTGTAAGAGCTGTTTGATCAGGATATGCCCTCTCTCCCTATGAAATATGATATTAGTAGTATTAGTCATAGCAATGTATTCAATTGTTTTATGTACAGTAAAACCTCTCTAAACCGGAATTCTAGTAGTGAAGAATTAAGATATTTTTAGGCAGGTGGCTGCTTAATGCAGGGTGAAATTCTGCAGAAAGCTCCTAGAGGAGCTTTCTACATTACATTCACCCTGGATTATGTCTCCAAGCCCAATATTTATGCTAAACCTTAACGTTTGGTTTAGAGGGGTTTTACTGTAAAAGTATAAGAAAATAGGTGACTGAAGGTTCATAATGGGTGGAGTCAGCCATGCATATTCATGAGATAAAGGGCAAAGTTATGTTTCTGGAACATTAATAGCATTGCAGCAGAGCTGTAGTTAAAAGGCATACTGATTTATCAAAATGTCTTATTGTTCAGCCAAATGTTGGGACTTACAAGAATCACACCAGAGGGGTGTTTTTAATGAATGCCATCAAGATAAGGTTTGGCAAAGAAATATAGAAGATATTTCCCTGAGACTATTCAAATGTTCCTCATATCTAGAGCTCAGGTGGCGGAGTTTTAAAGGTTGTGGTTGTAGTAAATTGTAAACTGTATGCATGTATATGTAAATGTTCTTGAATATTCTATCCCATGTACTAACTTTGCAAGTAGAATTGCTTTTTATAGACTTTATTGAATAATGCTTGATGTATTACCTGCTTAAGCGAGTGACACTTAGGGATCGCTTCGGATCGCTTCTCCGTCATCTATCCATGCATCTGTGTGTCCATTGGTGTGTGTCATACTTTTCTGTCACACATCATTCTACAGATGATACACATGTTCCTTTGAACACTCTTGTTAGTGCAGGTCTGTGTACCATTCATACTTGTAGTATTAGCTCTTTGTGCATGTTATTTGAATAAAAGAATAATAACAAACTGTAAATGCGTTTTATTCTAAACTAGATTACAATCTGGAGAGGATCTTTTATTTAACACCATTTGCACTTTCAACAAAAATTATTTCAAAGCAAGAGAAAGTCTGGACCGTGAAAGAAAATATGAACTACTCACTTTATGCAGTGCCCTATATAACATGATAAAGGATAGCTATAAATTGTAATATGCTTTTTGCTTGTATCTATTCTCATATGCTATCTTTTGCTATGCTTTGAATGCTGTATTTACCTTTGCAATGCTTCTATAGCCGCTTTCTGTTTTTTGGTATTTTACAGCTAAGCCTTATGTTTCAGCCTTGGACAACAAAACCATGCAGCAGCTTATCAACATTGACTCTCATCTAGAAAAACTGTATGCACGAGCCGACTCCAGTGTGAAAGTGGACGAAGGCAAGTTCCTCACCATTTTGTCAGACTTGGCAGACAGGGAGCTTGTCATTACCATTAGCTGGGCCAAACAGGTGCCAGGTAGGAAACTTGATTACATAATATAGGCATAAGAAATGGATAAATATGTAGACAATGCGGTCTCAATAATTTGTACACATTAGTACCCAAGTAAGTTTCTATATCAATGAATACTTTCTGTTGAAGTAATCAAACTGTGAATGTAAGTGTGAATAAAGTTAAATATCCACCAATAATATTTCAGTTATATTGAGTGATGTGTCTATTTGAGACAGAAGTAAGTGCTGCCATTTGGTAGTGTGCCACATGTGCCATGCCACAAAACCACACCCAGTCACATTGTGAACTGGCACAGGGTATGGCCTGTCATTGTTTGTACCATTCTTCTTTAACCCTTTACTCTCTATGCCTTTTCCAACAGAGAAGGTTCAGGTCAGATGGCTCCTGTTGGAGCCATCTGATCAGGTTCTGTTATGTTTGCTTATACGGTAATATAGAATGATATGATTCTACAGTTTCCGCCATGGCCAAAAATTCTTGTGTCCATGTGCTAAACATTTAAATCTAACTAATATTAATGATGTCATTATTTCTTACATGAATATTAACGGAATAAAGTGTTAATGCCCAACATTGGTAAGGGAGCTGCTATTTCCATAGCTGGGAATTGAACCTGTGACCTCTTGCTCTGGAAGTAGACACTATCTGTTGAGCATGTATACAGTTACAAAACCTGTTCGGAGATGATGAAATTTCTGGCTCTTTCAACTTTTTATGCCCCCATTGACGATAGTCGGGGGCATATTGTTTTTGCCCTGTCTGTCTGTCTGTTTGTCTGTTTGTCCGTTTGTCTGTTTGTTTGTCAGCAACTTTAACATTGGTCATAACTTTTGAGCCAGTATAGATAGAGACTTGATATTTGGCATACATATGTATCTCATAAAGCCGCACATTTTGAGGGGTGCCGTGTCAAGGTCAAGGTCATCCTTCAAGGTCAGAGGTCAAATATATGGGTCAAATCGCCAACTTTAACATTGGCCATAACTTTTGGACCAGTAGAGATAGAGACTTGATATTTGGCATGCTTGTGTATCTCATGAGGCTGTACATTTTGAGGGGTGACATGTCAAGGTCAAGGTTATCCTTCAAGGTCACAGGTCAAATATATGAGGGGGCATAGTGTTTCACAAACACATCTTGTTGAATATGAGGAATTACTCCGAACTGGTGTACTTGCATGCTCCTAGAGGAGCCTTCGGATCAAAATCTGCACTGTTTGTCATTCAAGATTCAACATCCAATTTAGTCTTCATTCTGAATGAACTCTATAGGTAAAACAGATGGTTCATTCCATTTGAATGTTCAGCATTCTAAGGTTAACCCTTCTTGTGCTATTAGCATAAATATTTCCTTGAATTATGACAAATGTGGAGGTGGGGGTATTGATGTCATATTGACACATATTTAGTTATTTCAATCACTGATATTAGTTTAAACATAGTGGCTATGAATAATTATTTGTCAGTGGTTTTGAAATTGTCATTTGAATAAGCTAAATAAGTTTAGTAAAAATTGCATTTACTCTGACTATCATTCAAGAAAACTGCTGACTTTGACTTCGCTGACTTTAAGACTTTAGAATTTACATACTGTCATTTATCTTACGGAAATTTGCAATTCTAAATACTCACACTTTTGTATGTTCTACATTTTGTATGGTGTAGAAGAATTAGCATTTTTGAACAATGAATTAACAGGCATTGGGTGCAATTTACACTCCCGATGTTTGTATTTGACAGTCTGTCTTTGCAAAACACTCTTTAGTGTATTTTACTATGCTTCTCTCATATAGTTTATGTGATCTGACTGGCAATAAGATAAGATAGTTACCTTACTTCATATCATGTGCTGTGCATTGCAATTTTATATGATGTTATTTCCTACATGTAGTCTTCCATATCTTTTATGCATAGCATGTTAAGTGATGTCTGTTGCAGGCAGATCTCTATTTATACCTAGCTTCAGCATAATTTCTTACATTAATATTCAAGGAGTAGGGTAACTATTTATACATTACATGTATTTATTTCAAAGATGAATATTCATGAAGTAACTGGTTAACTGTACTGCTCCTTTGAAGAGTTCAAAATGTGATTATGGATGTCATGTATTCATTATTACCATGCTGCTATTTTTGTATTTACAGGGTTTTCCAGTCTCAGCCTGTCAGATCAAATGAATCTCCTACAACACTCATGGCTAGAAATCAACCTTCTCAATCTCATCTACAGATCCTCGCCATACCAGGGCATATTAAAGGTACAGAGTGACTCTCTAACAAATGACCTCTCTTAAACTGCTACAATTATGCATTAAGTTGACTTAACCTATTACTCCATGAATATTAATCTACGAAATAATGTATGTATGAATATTAAGTAGCTTAATATAATTATAATGCCATATGAACAGAAGAATTTTAGCCCTGGTAAAATAGTAGAATCTATGCTCCTGGAACCATCTGATCTAGGTCTACACTGTTGTAGGAAGTGTCTGATAAGGGTCTGCTCTGATAGAGTTTCTGCCATGGCCACTATCCTGTGTTCATAAACATGTACCATTATAAAAATTCATCTAAGTAAGATTTCTTACTTGAATATTTATCAGGTAAAAGGTTAAGAAATAGTCTCAGGCAACAATGGCAAGCAGAGTAGCTTGTTTCATTGCTCAGCTGTCATATGTTTGTTTCATGCCTGCAGCCAGCATGCTGTTGGTATAACTAGTAAATGGGATGCACACCTGATAGTTGCATGATTGAGTATATTCATATTTAACCCACTACTTTACTGTGGAATCTATGCCACCATAACAACTTACAAGCAGATCAAATAATGGAACTATGACTGTTATGAGTACAATAAGGGGGGGGGGGGCAATGGCAGTCTGCATACCTGTCTACTTATAGTACATTAACCCTTAGAATGTAGAAAACAAGTGCACTGGCAATCGCAAACAATGTAGTCCCTGATCAGTGTGATTCTAAAGGAGCCCTCTCATCAGGGTCTGCACTGTTTGTCATTCAAATCATCTAGCCTAGTATAACCTTTTATATTGAATGGGTTCAGTGGTTAAACAATTGTGGTCTATTCCATTTTGACAATAGTTAACAAAACAACAGATTGCAGCTTATAGCACATCCAGAAGTAGTTCACTGTGTGAAAATGTTACTGGCAGATGTACTGTATCTTAACTATTAATATAATGAATAATCCAAACTGGCTCATTCCTTTCTTAATATTAAAATGTTCTATCAAAATTTGTCACAAACATAAGACTATGATCAAAGGGCAACTTCAGGAGCCCTTTGATATTGATCTACACTGTTTGCAAATGTCTTATATACAAGGTTCTCGCATTTTAAGGGGTTGCTATCCACTTATTGACTTGCATTTGCATTTGCATGCCAAAAGTAACATGGAATTAGATCGCAGTTAGTACCTGTAAATGCCAGGTACTTCTGTATGCTGTTAGTGTTAGTCCGTTACTTACTGGTATTTGTATTACCGATAGTCATTTATTTATAATAAAAAAAAACCTTGTCTTGATGATATCTGTTTGATGTGTTTTTATTGCCTTCAGTCTTTCAACCCTGAATTATCAGAGTGGAATTGGCTGTCAGTGTTTAACTATAGAGCCCGCAAAGTATGAAAGGCTTAAACTTGCTAAAGGATTTTGAATGGCAAACAGAGTAGACCCTGATCAGAGAGCTCCAAAGAGCAATTTGATTTAGATCTACAGTTTTCAAATGACAGTGTCCAGAGTTGAAAGGGTTAATTTGCAATATAGCTTCAATTTCAAATATTGCGATGTGAGAATAAAGTTAAGCCGAAACAACTATGAAAATGATTGTTTACTTAGTTTTTTGTCTGTTTCTGTGTTAAATATAAAAAAGCTTGAATCCTTATATTAAAGACATTAAATTGCTTTGCGTCTTATCTTGATCCTGGCTGTTTAGCAAGTGACAGTCGTGATAAGCATACATTGAGACAACTAATCCAAACAAAAACTTCTCTATAAATACTAATTTAACCCTTTACTTCATAAATATGCCTTTGCAAACAGAGTAGGCCCAGATCAGACAGCTCCTGATCAGGGTATGCTCTGTTTGCTTCTGAAATAACATGTATATGTATATGATTCTACAGTTTCTAGTACGGCCAAAACTTTCAGTGTTCTTGTGCCAGTATAAAAATTCACCTAATTAATATTCATGATGTCGTATTTTCTTGCCTGAATCAGAATATTCATGGAGTAAAGGGTTAAAAGCTGCTGGCTGCTTAATGTAGAATGAAAGTAGTGCTGAAAGCTTTCTGCATTACCTCCTGTAAGCATTTTATTACTACTAGTCTTGTTTTAAAGACCCAATCTTATACATTACCTGAGTGGCTGCTTGAGAGATGTTTTACTGTATTTGCATTTATACTATCCCTGTTGCAGATTGCCGAGGATTTCAAACTCACAGCAGAACAAGCAGAGAAGTTTGGCTGCTCTAAGGAGCTGGACACTCTGACGCGGAAAATGTGCAAAAAGTTCACTAGTCTGAACATCACCAAAGAGGAGTACCTGCTCCTCAAAAGCATTATACTGTTTAACATTGGTAAGCCCACTGACCTGTAGCTCACATCTGGCAATGTCATTATGGCCTAGCATACAGTAACTGTTAGGCTCCAGATTATATGAACAATAAGTTAGCATCCCATCAAAATCCAGATTAAATGATGATATGATTGTGATTTTGAAAAGATAAGGACATACCTACTGACGATCCATGGACAAAATAGTTATAATGAAGTACAGATGATTGAACATTGTAGCCATTTTAGAAACTAAAGAAACATCTACAAAAAATTCATTTGCGAACAGAGCAGAGACTGATCAGACTTTGTTTTCAAATGCGTGAAAAGGCGTTTGTAAGAAGAAAGTGTTAACCAAACTTATAGTCAGTTATTTTCTTTTGTATAAAAATCACACCAGTAGATAAATTGTATTGCAAAATAATGAATGATTCACATATTTATTCAGCAAAACTACACACTTTTGTGTTTTGCACTGATTATGCTTTTACAAACTTTTTTAAAAATTTATATGTTCTGTTTGTATACAATTATGCAATGCAATTTGTATTTCAGATGTTGTAACAGAAAGGAGTGATGCTGGAAAAGCTTTGCAGGAAAAGTTGCATGAGGCTTTGTTAGAGTATGTAAAATCTCGCAGTAATGGTGGACTCAAACGTGTCGGACAGTTGTACCTCTTGCTGCCAGCCATGACACACTTAAAACTTCTTGCCAAACAGTACTGGTTCGATGTCAAAAAGAGTGGCAAAATCATGATGCACAAACTTTTCCTAGAGATGCTCGAGGCAGATAGCTGATAAAGGTACCAGAAGTGCAAGCAAAGCATATTGAACCATCGTCATCAGGAATTCATTTTGCAGCTTGTACAATCCAAAGTAACGATTAGCAGGTGATCCCAATGAGATCATCAAATCTAAAACTAGAAAGGATCTCACTCATTAGGATACTTACATGAAAGACTTTTCCATTTTCATGGATATCATATTAGAGGAGATGAACAGAACTGCTATGGGTGTTTGCAGAAGCATGGAATAGATGTTCCAATGTTACTCCCTGTAGATAACCCTTAACCGCTGTGAACAAATAACAACTGCTGAAAGTTTGATCTCGTGCAATTTTGATGACTTCCTATTGGATCAAGCTATTGAGAAACTATTTATTAAGTGTCAAGCAGCTTTTATCCAGATGAGACACCGAGTTACTCAGCGTTTCATCTGGATCCAAGCTAATTGCAAATACGAGTCTGATCTTGGATAGCGGGATAAGGGTTAAGTTTGCATTTATTTCCATAGTGACTTAGGATAGGTTTTTCTCAGTGTGATAAAATATCATGAACTATAGAATGGTGTGATATCATCTGTGTAAATTCATCAAAGAGTTCATCATCATTGATCAATGTCGTGTGCACACAGATTATTTATAGTATATGTACCTCTCCTCAAATGCCTGTTTTTCTATGGCTTTAAAGTCTTGATTGTTTTGGTTTACAATGAGTGCCATTCACCATTTCATTTTTTGTAACCCATTAACCTTGTAAACTTTTTTTATAGCTTTGCCCCGGCAAGAGAGCCATGTTTTTTCTTCATTTGCAACTTTACACAGATCTCAAACAGTTCAGCAGCTCAGATCTTCCATATTTATACAAGAATAAGAAAGAGAGTTCAACTACACCATTTTTATATGTCCTGACTGCTCATTGAATTATGTACATTAACCATTTACCCCATGAATATTCATGTAACAAATAATCACATCATAAATAATCAACATAGGAACAGGAACACAAGAATTTGTTGCTTTTGCAGAAACTGTAGAATTATATCTACAATGTATATTATATTATTAATAAGCAAACTGAATAGACCTTAATCAGATGGCTCCTACAGGAGCATTCTGTGATCTGGGTCTACTCTGTTTGCAAAGGCATATTTATGGTGTAAATGGTTAACATTCTGCACTCCGGGCAATTATCAACTGCAAAAATTGTCATTTGCTTCAATTCTTATTCTAGAAAAATGGTTGTCACTGTCATGGTTACAAAATATCTGGTATCGTTGTACTGCCATGTCCTTTGGTACTTGATAAGTAAAAATATCATCATTCCATGTAATTTTAATGTGTTTTATTCAAAAGGTAAGAATTTTGTTTGATCTCTCTTTCTTCATTCTTAAACACATATTGTTAGGCAAATGAGCCGGAAGAAAACACAGGTCTTTCAATCTGTAGACATATAACTGTTATATGATAAAATATATAGTGAAATTCTCTGATCAATTAATTTAAAATAGAACACACACTAAAATGAAGAATGTATATAGTACCAGTATGTATTTAAACACACACACACACTGTATATTTCTAAGACTTTACGTATAGTGATATTCTAGTCTGTAATGTAATGGCAGTCATACTTGTTAGCCTGCTTGTTACCTCATTACAAATGAGAACTTCAGACACATTGCAATACTGAGATGGTGCTGATGATAGGTGTTTTAGCACTAGGAATGAAAATACTTATGGTACTATTGAATAACCATTGTGGTACAACAGATTGATCAGTAAAACTGTTATAAGATTTGTTTTAAAAGGAGATTGCAAAAGGAGATTGCAAAAGATTTCAATTAATTCTTAAAATATAAAATATGGTCAACTTTCATTAAGTTTAGGTGGTATATACATAGCAATTTCAGTCAACTGTTATTGCTAATATTATGTGGTCATGGGATTATATTTTAAGTTGAATGTATAAGACATTGAAATAAGCAAATTATAATATAAGTAAGTATTCATCAGTTGTTTCCAAAATACATTGGAAACAATTGATGAATACTTTACTATAAAGGTTTTTGTAAAGACAAAGTTATGATGAAAAATGTTACATTTTCTTTGTGCTGAAACCCTTATTGCCAGCAGAGCCAGCTAGCAATACATAACAAATATCAATGAAAACAATAAATACAGTAAAACCTCTCTAAACAGGATGTCAAATTTAGTATAAATATTGATCTCAGAGACAGGTGGCAGCTTAATGCAGAGTGCTTTAGGAGCTTTCAGCATGAAAAACCCTGCATTAAGCAGCCACCTGCCTAAAAGTATCTAATTTTCTCTACTGGAATTCCAGTTTAGAGGGGTTTTACTGTATATGGAAGTGTTTCTATGCAAATTGAAACAGTGGTTTAAGGTGATTTAATGAGCAGGAAATTGGCAAACAGGAATATCTTTAGTAATAATTTCAAAACAACAATCTTACATGTATTGCTTGTAAGTTCTTCATTATTTCCTTAAAACCAGAATATGTAAGATACTCTTGGGTTTGTTTGTTTTTATATAAAGATGTACAGGTAGAGAAATCTTAGAAAGTAGATAATTCACATAGCATGACTTAGTTGTTATTCTATAGCTCTTGGTACTCGTTGTTAGTGTAGATATGTGATCTTGGGCTGACCATTGAGGAGAAGGTTACTAGGGACCGTGGGCCCACAATTTGCTGTGTCAAACTTCATTCATGTAAAGATTAAACAACATTTTGCACCTGAGGATTGAAATGTTTGCAGTAATAATAAATTTCCATTTAGATTAATCAAGTTGTTCAGAGTGTTGGTACTTGTTGGTTTATAAGCAACCTTCTTTAACCCTTACTGTGTGGGAAATGAGTCACTAATGTCCTTTGCAAACAGTGTAGATCCAGATGAGAGGGCTCCTAGAGGAGCCCTCTCATCAGGATCTGCACTGCTTGTCGTGTTACACTTTTCTTAAGAAACATCCCTAAATATTCACAATATGCTCAACCTGTTTGAATTTTGGAAGAGTCCATTAATTTGGAAAACTCTGTGTTGTAAGGGTTAATGTGAAGCACTGAAATTTGATTTTAAAAGTTATGTGACAATCTTGATATGCTAGAGGTCTCGAAATAACTTCAATTTTCAATGCGAGTGCTACAGTACTCAAACTGAATGAAGTTGGGCAGAACAAACTACCATACATGGTTATGTGGGTTTCTGTTATGTGCCCACTACCTCTGTATAGATTATATGAACAAAGTTTCTGGTACAGTGAGACTCTTGTCAATAGATTTCATTATATATTTTTTTTTGCCTGTGTTGTCCACCAAAAAAAAGAATAAAAAAGGGGAAAAAAAACAATAAAAAAATCAATATTATTGTATATGATAACAAAATGTCAAATTGGTTGTATGGGCGAATGGGACGGAAGAGCTGTAACACATGTATAACAAGATACAGAAGAATAAAAAAGACAAAATGAAATTAAAAAAAAAAAAAGAAAGAAAGATAAACCCCTATTCTAATGAAAACAGTTAAAGAAATATTTAATATACGTTAATATACTTGTAAATAATATGTAAAAATACTTATTACATGATTTATCTGCATGTGCAAGATTGGCTGATTTGATTCATTTATATGTAGACATATATACATATTTTTATAAATTCAAGATTATGATGACAATGAACTTTTTTTTAAACTGTTTTCATAAGTATAAGGGCACCAAAAAAATTGTAAAAGCAAAATTGACAAAAAAAATTATAAAATTAAAATGAAAAAAAAAAATGTTCAAAAATACTATTAAAAAAAACAACAAAAAAAATATAAAAATGGGATAAATAAAAAACAAAAAAAGAAGACAACTTAGATGGCTAATTTTGTAAAGAAAAGGACACCAGGTTATACCATTACTGTTCATGTAACCAAGGTCATTCCCCCGTTTATCCAAGAATACTTATGTGATATTGTTGTCGCCTCACATCCATCTGTGAATAGACTTGTGTGTGATTGTCACATAGTTCTCCTGTAGAAATGTGTATTTATAGGTTTATGACACACATATATCATATCATGCATGCAATAGACTCGACATAGTGGTTGTTGGTATACTTTGGTAAGCCAAGAGATGGCAGACAATCAAAGGCTATTATGTCATTTTGAATGGAGCTCTTTTAAATAAGGTGATATATGAGGCAAAATTAGATATTAAAGCAATGCTTCCGCAATTTTATTCATCAGGTGAATTCTCTTGGTATTTTCTTTTTTGCCAGATGGACTTTGTGTGTACAGTTCAGTTGGCCCACCTGATGAGACATCAATGTTGCTTTTTTTCAAAACTGAAGGCCTGTAAACAATATAGAGCCTTGATATCATTGCAAATTTTGGGATAAGATATACATTGTGTTTATATGGTCTTAGTTAAAGTCTGACCCAATTGTTATATAACGTCTTGCTTGAGACTGAGATAATTCTCAAGTATTTAGTTCAACTCAATAATTGGGAGGCTTGCATAGGTACATACACTGACCAAGATTAATGTATGTTTTGGTAACTATTACTGGAGTGCATATGTAGTCCAACAGTCTAACTTCTCTTTGCATACCTAGTAAAGCAATTGTCATGTAGGGAGTCTATTTTTGTTACTGTATTTTGCAAAGGATTGCTGATTTTTGTCATTGTTTATATGTTTTTATGACAAAAAACAAACAGATGTGTGCATATTTCATGTCTGTAAATATTACAAATTGAAAGTGTTTGCATTTTATTTCAGTTCAATATTTAGATAAATGCATAGTGTACATATATTTTGTATTGAAGAGTTCTTTTGTTTTTTGTTTTTCACTGTTAATAGACAATGTTATTTTCTTAGCCAAATTTTAAGTCACAGGTCGATGTCATGGTTTCCATTGGAGAATGTGTTTATTACAAAGCTATACATCATACAGAATCGCTTTATTCAGGTCACATGATAGATTCATTTAATGTTCAAATGTGTTTCCCTGTCCAGTTCATACTGTGATAATATTGTTGTGTTCACTCATGTCAGATTAATTGAGCAAGTTTGTTGTACTGGTATCAATACATATAGGAAATATAAGCAGACTAGGACCAGTAATTCTGTTTCATGACATAAACTGTCATGTGCCTCACATACAAATGCATCTGATCTTAATCCAAGCTTTTCAAATTATGTTCATTATGTCCAAGTCCAACATACCATGCAAGATTGCCACAATAAAACCTCCCAAAAGGATTACCCAAGATGAAATTGTCTTTAAAAATGGTGGTTGCATAATGCAGGATGAAAGGATTGCTGAAAACTCGCCAATGGAGCTGTTTGAATGACCCCTCATATGATTGTTCTGCATTACGTAACCACCTGCATTTAGAGATACCCATATTTATTCTCTTAGCAAATGCTTAAGAAGATTGTGCTGTATGTGAATTATGTGGCAATTTTATGCCCTGACTATCTTGATCTCGAGGCATAATGTGTTTGGCCTGTCTGTGAGTCCATAGCTTCAACCTAGGCCATAACCTAAACTTTTAAATTAAAACAGGAATTGCTAGTCAGTATTTATGTCATACGACTGTGACCATATGCATGGTATAGTGTAGGAAAGAAAATTACTACATGGCAACTATGAACATGAGCTGTTGAAACTTTGAATATGCCAACACATTGTCACTGTCAAACCTGAATATGTCCTCAAATATGTTTACTTCCATCTTCTATCACTCGGGTAGAGGTTTCAACCGAAATAAATATGTTTTAGACAATTTTGAGTTTCAACCCAGAGGACGTGTTGGTGAACTTGAGTAATGTTTCAAATGGCTATAGCTAAAGCTCTCCAGTGGTAAACCAAATTACTTTGTGTAATTTTAATATTGGATAAAAAATTAATAACTCTTAGATATAATGTCAGTGAACGATTAATCATAAATTGTTGAATTAATGAAAGGCAATGGGTTTTTACACTGCTTTATTCATGATAGGTATATTCTGCATTATCATTATTACCAGTGATATATTTGTGTTGTCATCAACAAACTATTACTGTTAAGGGAATTCTGTTTTAATCACATAGTCTTTATCAGACTGTGGAAGATGTCAATCTTGTATCTGGTTGACTCATAGCTTAATTAACACTTTGCATGCTAGAGAATGATTCTCCCGCTATTTATGACCTATGCAAACAGTTTGGATTTAGACCAAGCCCCACATAATGTGGGGCCTGATCCGAGATCCAAACTGTTAGTAACTCTGGCACAACTCCTAAAAAAATATCAGGAAGAAAATGTTGCTGATGATAATTGAGCAGATGACTATATTATGAGAGAACAAGAGAATTACCAGAGAATATGAACCAGAGAAACTCTGTTGATAATAAGAGTAGGGCATTGCGCCCGAGTTTCTCTGTATCATCTCCCCTCTCAGGGCAGTCTAATTAGCCCATAGTGAGCAGAAACGGATGTTAATCAACACAGACAAACCAACCAACAATATTACTTAGCATGCAAAGAGTTAATAGCTTAGCTTGAACATATCTGAACATTAAAATAGAGAAACTGAAAGCACAACCAGGATATGGAAAAATGTATTGCATTCTTATAAAATATTCGTTTTATTAGTTTGAAACCCGACATGATTTATGGTGAAACAAAATAATTTTATCTTGTGAATCAAAATGGTTTGTCTTGGCTCATATTTTGGGGGGGGGCTTTTAGGGTGTTCAGAAACTGGGCATATAAACAGTAGAAATTGTCACCACAGGATATTTGTTCAGTACCCACACTGTAGTTACCCACTCTGCATCATTTGTGTGTACAAATTAAACGTTGGTTGATTTGTAGGGATAGTTATGGGCATTTGTATACAAGGGCTCTATAAGCACTCGTTTGCCTAATTCCTGTACATTGGTTATTATACATTTAGACATAACATCTTGTCTTGCAATTGTAATCAAATCTTCATTTACCAGCTTGAATTACTGTTATCAGATTTCTTAACTATCACATTAATATATTATGTTATTTAATCAATCCATATCGGTTTGGTTTTTGTTAGGGTTTTGTTTATTGTATAGATGAAGGTGGGTGGGTTATGTAAGGGAGTTAACTCTTCACAACTTGTGAGAGATAACTACAATTATATCTCTTCTATACTTAAAGCAATAGTTATTTCCCTTTCATATGCTAAAATGCTGTAGTGGCAGACCTGTATGACATCATTACTTAGTGGAAATTGCCAGGAACACAAATATGGCATTCCGTTAATATATTATGTGCTTAATAAACAAGATACATGTGTAGATACATGTGTAGAAAAAAGCCTTGGACCAGCAAAGAAGTGCTGTGGTTTTAATATGTGCTTTCAATGATTTATGAGATTTTGTTTAAATAATTGAAGAATCATTACATTGTAGAAATGGGGATTAGATGTTTATATTCTGTTATGGATAATTTATGGAATAGATTCTATGGTTTTGTACAAGTCTTATGATCCATTGTTGCAGATTGTTTTAACAGTTGCTATGTATTTTTACACATGAGCCTTGTGATGTGAAACATTACCATCAGGGATTGGCAAACAATTTAGAAGACCCAGATAAGCCATCACATTTTCCAAAGAGTGTTTACCACTTATCTTTATCTACAATACTTTATTATCCAACATGACATACAATGTGGATTGCACCAAAGATGCCACAGCTGATATATAGGTATAATCAACATCAGAGTTGTGGTTTTGAGGAGTACCGTTCAGTCTAAATTTAGTATTTCTCAGCCAAACTCTGTTTTGTTGCTACTCGTCAGAATTTCCTCTGAGAGGTAATTCTAATAAGTATGGGCAATATGAAGTTTTACAGAGAAATATAGACAATAATAGCAAACTTTCCTAAATACTCAACTCTGGGCTGTTTGCAAACCCTGTAAGGTAACTTTTCTCAGAGCATGACCTTGTATTTTACAAATATATATAATATCGTTACGATTTTCCACTGCCCAATATTTTGTGTAGCTAATTGTAACAGTTTGAAATTTGCAGTGTGCAGAAATGTCATACAAGTGCCAAATTGATACACCCTGTGCTAATGAATATAATAGCCTGAAATTGCAATTCATTTTATTGTGTTTGCATTTCATGAAGTCATTATCTGTTGCTCTTGTTTCAGTTTGTTAAAATATAATTTTCAAAATTGACCAAATTATTAAACAGATGGAATATTTTCACTTTATTATTACATCATACAGAATAACTTGCTATCTGATAAAGAATTCACATCTGTTTGGTGCTCAGTTTCAACTATTAAGGGAATCAGATAAGCTTTAGCCATTTACCTGATGATTATTTGTATTAGAAATAATGACTTGATGAATATTCATTATGTTATGAGTTATAATGCCATTATGAACAAGAGATTGTTTGTCCATCGAGGAAACTGTAGAATCAGATCTACCAGTATATTATTTCATAAGCAAACAGAGCAGACCCTTATCAGACAGCTCCTACAAGATGTCTTACCTGGGTTTTCACTGTTTGAAAAGGCATCTATATCAGGGAAAGAATGAACTCTTTCAACACTATGGACCAGTTTGTTATCACTAGTGAGCAGTTTTGAATAAGATGAGACAGTGAGTAACTTGGTGTCTCATCAGGATCTGAACTGTTTGACACAAACACACGTTTGTTTTAAAAGAAATGGAAGCAAGGCAGTTTTAGAAGTGTAGCAGACACATATTTGAAGTCTAGTTGTGTAGACATATATTAACTTGGTGTTGAAAGGGTTAAACACTGCAGATGAGAGTTCAATTATTCAACAATGTTTAAAGCAGGACAAGTGTTAGTAGATATTAGGTACTTTATTTCTAGTTGCTTGTGAATCTGACTCAACATTCAATGTATATATGAAGAGCTAGCATTTTTAAAGTTTACAAGTATGCCAAGGAACTTAGTATCAATTAAATCTTAAATTAATGTGCGGTGTTTAATAGTCAAACTTAAGACTATTGATATTTACCTGGATAACCTTATAACTTGTTCAGACTTTGAAGTAATTAGAGGGATTTCACACAAATAGCACAATTTTTTAATATTCACTTATAATGATAAGTATTGTTTGTAATTAAAAGATGTTGAAGTATTATGTTTATATACAGATTGGGAAAAAATAGTTTCTCTTTTAACCCTGTACCTAATTTGAATGTCTTTGCAAACGGGGTAGACCAAGATCAGACAGCTCCTGTAAGAGTTGGTTGTTGAGTGTCTGCACTGTTTGCCTAGGACACATAGCATATGTATGATTGTCCAGTTTCTGGTGTGGTGAAAATGTTTCATGTTAATAATACCATTATAAAACTGAATAGTTACAGTAATTATTCTTGCTAAATATTAACACTGTAATCAATTTGTGAAGACTTTTGCAGTCTTAATTCAGATGAGATGTTGAGTAGCTTGGCGTCGCATCAGGATCCTAATTTTTTATACCGTTACAATTATTGAAAAGAAATACAAAACAAATGAACAGTGCTTCATATAAATGCTGTTCATGCCATTGTAAATAGAGAAGACACATTGCAGACAGCTTCTGTAGCAGCTGTCTGACCAGGGTCTGTTCTGTTTGCTTATGAAACACATGTAATATAGGTCTGATTCTACAGTTTCTGCCATAGACAAAAAAATCGTTATCGACCCTTTACTCCATGCCTTTCTACACCTTTGTAAACAGAGTAGATCCAGATCAGACAACTCCTGTGGGAGCTATCTGATCAGTCTGATCTGTTTGCTTTACTATGATATAATATAGATCTAATTGTACAGTTTCTGCCATGGCCAAACATTCCTGTGTCCATGGGCTATTATTATTATATTATAACAATTAATCTTATTAATATTCATCATGTCATTTCTTACATGAATATTCATGGAGTAAAGGGTTAATAATGGTGTTAAAACATTTGGCTAATTAGTATTCATGAGGTAAAGGGTTAAAAGTGTTAAGCTGTTACATAGTGTGATATAGTGGATTCTCTGTAAGATACTGTAGACCAGGGTAAAGTGTACCTTGTAGCACTTTAAATTTAGCATTGAACAATATTTAATTATACTTGAGTGATTCCTGGACAAAACATACTAGTAAAAAAAGAAGCAAAATTATGCAAAAGAAACACAGAAATGTTTTTAATACAGTAAACGTACAAAAACGTGTATTTGATAAGAATAAAAAAAAAGGTTTGTGTGATATTTTTTTTAATAGTGAACTGCTGTATCTACAAAAGAATTTGTATGAAACAAATGGAATTACCTAAGTATTTGGACAGACAACTTGGGAAATGGGAAATTGTACAGACATAGACCAAACGGCTCCTGAAGGATTCATTTGATCAGGTCTTCGCTATTTGCTACTCTGTCAGGCCAATTTAAAGTTATCCTAATGGTGCCAAATTGAATTTATCAGCTTAACAGACTAGTGGAGAAGCAAGATTGAGTGTCAGGTTGGGTGTCCAAATACTTAAGGAAATAAGGGTACTCTATAAATGTTTGTTTGCAAGTACTGGAAGAATTACATCAGTGGATATACAATAAAACCCGTCTAAAGTGACCACCAAAAAGAAGTCTTAATTCTCGCTCTTTAAGGCATTTGGTAGCTTAATGCAGGATGAGACTTATTCAGAAAGTTCCTGCAGGAGCTTTCTGCCTTACTTTTCATGCTGCATTAAGTAACCATAGTTTTTTAAAGACGTCCAACCTTGTTCATGAAGTAGTCGCTTTAGAGAGGGTTTACTGTATTACTTATTCTTTAGGGCAGGGTTGTAAATGGTTCTGCTATGTGTGTTTGTGATAGTTTGTTTTGGTCAGGATTCACTGTTGGATACTGATGGTATTATCTGTGGTAACTAAGGCAGCACAACTTATCATCACAGTTTAGTTTGTATTTTTAGTGTTAATGTCCTGTATCATTCCTGACCAACCCAGCACCCCATTCCATTTTCCCGTTTACATGTAATACCCTCTTCTTCCACCTCACATCCCCGCTTTTAAATGCTAGTCTTTAGCCCTTTGAACGCTGAATTCTTAGTGAAATGGTCCATCATTGTCTAACAATAGTCCATTCAGACTGACACCCAGTGTAGACCCTCGTCAGACAGCTCCACTAGGAGCCCTCAGATCTGAGTCCACACTGTTAGCAAATGCCAGTTCAATCTTTAACCACTTTCAAAGGGTTATCATATTGTTCCCCTTGTTATGAAGCTTGCCAGGATATAAAAATAATACAAACCTAACCATAATGAATACAACACCAAAATATTTTGAAAGGAAAATTCAAGCTTACAGTCAAAGGTTCAATTTTCTGTTTCACGTAAAATGTTTTTGAAAAACATTCTATGACTTGAAAACGTACTGGATCTTCTTTACGCGAAAGCATATTCTGAAATTGATATTTAACTGAAACATATCACTATAGTGTTGAACTGTATATTACAGATTTACTACAACAAACCTTTTGATTGCTTGTATTTCAGAATTAGTTTACTCAAAACTACTTTTGGCCTTTTATTATTTTCATTTCCATATGTTTGTTTTGTGGTCCATTTGGTTATACACGTGTCACCCTGTCATACTACAATGTAGTTTATAGTAGATCTAGAGCAGTCTGCCAGTTTTACTGATTGATGTTAAAGGCCTGTGATAGAAAGTCCATCCAGATTAGTTTTCTGGTCCGGAGCTCAATTGTTTAGTTTATGTTGACTTATTTAAATTTCATCATTTCCTATTCTAACGTTTTCCCTTTTATAACACAGTAAGTTCCATGTATCTGGTTGATTGAACTATGCTTTAATTAAGTTAGACTAACTTTTTAGTTGCTTTTGCTGTTTAATCAAGTATTCTTATTTGTGTTCTGTACAGATAATGGAGAAAACAGCTGTGCATTCAGTTAAGGATATTTCTGGCTACTGATGACAACAGTTTCTAACATTTTCATCTCAACAAGTTTTACCCCATTCCTTGTTGAAAATTCATGAACGAAATAATGACACTATGAACATTTATTAGCTGATTTTTTTATAATGGCTTATGTACACAAGAGTGTTTGGTATTGGTAGAAACTGTCCAGTCAGATCTATTATAATTTCATAAGCAAAGACAGCAGACCCTGATCAGCCTGCTCCTACAAAAGCCATCTGATCTGGGTATACTCTGTTTGTAACGGCATGAAAAAAAAATTGTATGAAGGAAAGGGTTAATTTAGACTGTTCAGATAAAAAACATTGTCGGCTGTTGCCAACAGTTGTGAGCATTCTTAACTGAATGCACAACAGATTTAATTTAATGGCCAATGTCATAGAGGATAGGGCATGTCAAGATTTGCAAACAGTCTTCACACAGATCAATCAACCCCATCAGAAAATGGCATATGATAGCCCTTTGAATGCAGGAAATAGTTGTGCACTGGCATTTGTAAACAGTGTAGACCCAGATCAGATGACTTCTTCAGGAGCCTTCAGATCAGTGTCTGCACTGTTTTTCATTCAAAATCTTCTAGATGATTCTAAAGAGTGGTCACATTTTAAGGTTTGGTGGAGAAATAAAGGAGTTTCTGTGAAAATATTTAAATTTGCTCAACTTATCAGGAGCTCTGTTTAGTGTTTTGACATGTCTGGGTGCTCTTCTTACCATGACACAGGCTATGAGTGTAGATGATAGTTTGAACTGTCCTTACGCTACTTGTTGAAGTATTAGAAGTTCTGTCTATCATGTACAGCCAAACCTCTCTATCTATACCACTTGATAAATACATATGGAGATCTATAAGAGCAGGTGGTTGCTTAGTGCAGAATGCTCCATATTCTATCAGAATCAGTTTCATCCTGCATTAATCCACCATTTGTTGGGGGAAAAAATTCTTCAACACCGTTTGAGTGGTCATTAGAGAGTGTTTTTGAGTATAAGGTAAAGTCTTGCTAATACAACCACATAGGAAGTCTAATTCTGGGGTTTTGAAATGTGTGGTAGTTTAATGCAGGACAAGAATTATGCAGAGAGGTTATATAGGACAGTTTACCCTGCATTAAGCAACCACCTGCTTTTACACACTCCTATGTTAATAAATGATGTGGTTGCATTAGTGAGACACTACTATAGTATTTGTTATGTTAGTTTGTCATTGTTGTGTTCTTTCATTGATTATGTTGTGTATTTCTATATTACTGAATGTAGAAGTGTTTTACTCAACAAAGTTTGAACAGTCTCAATGTTTTGTTATTTCCATTTGCATAAAAGTTACATAGCAAATGACATCAAGGAAATGGTAATTATTACATGTAGCTGATTTAAAGCCATTCTAATGGAGTCAGTCTAATAGGCACCATTCCAAACATAGTAGACCCAGATCAGAAGACCCCTGTTAGTGCTGTCTGATCAGGGTCTGCTCTGTTAGTTTATGGCATTCTATAGAGTTGGTACTAGTTTCTGTCAAAGTGAAAGATTCACTTGTTCATGATGCCATTATTAAATGAAACTAATTAATATTCATAGTCATTATTTTACATGAATATTCATCAGGTAAAAGGGGTTAATGCAAGAAGTGAATACCCAAAGTAAATATAACAAAGATGTACATGTATTCATAAGGTATATACCTTGAGTGGTTTCCTTTCTCTTGTCACTAGCTTACCCAGCTATTGTTATGCATGGAGCAAAACGTTATTCTATTTCTCATACTATGTTTGAAATGTGATATATTTGCACACACGACTGTTATCAAGGTGAGATGCTAGGTGACTTAGAGTCTCATCAGGATTCGTAGTGTTGACGCTGTCATCATAGTAACTTATACATAGGGAAGAAAAATAACCAGAAGAATTAAAGTAGACACAGTAAGAGAGAATTGAACATTTGACCATGTGGTTAAACTTTAACTTGATGAATATTTGTACAAGACTCCTCCAACTATGAATATTAATGTAATTATTGTATTCAAAATTAAACTAAGGATATTTATTGACCTAACAAACAGTAGAGAATTAGTTCTGTAACATAGTGAAACAAACAGAGCAGACCCAGATTTGAGAGCTGTCTGATCTGGGATTGATGTTTGCAAATGCATAAAAGGTGGTAAATAATGAATAATACATTATATATCTGACAGGGTCATTACCTATAGTGCAGCTGTATTCTTTTAGTAACCTTTCTGACTTGCATGAACTTCCAAAGTAGTTTGACACAACAGTAACCTGTGCTGATATTAGTTGGTAGACTCTGGCAAATAAGTATTGTCATCATTAAAGAAATGAGGACTTAGTAACGAAACGAGAAACAGTTTTGATATTAACCCTTTACTGAATGCATGTTCATGTAAACTATAAGGACTATGAATATCAGTTAGTTGATTTTTAATGGCAAGTGAACAAGAGAAGTTTTGGCTTTGGCAGAAACTGTAGAATCAGATCTATATTATTCCTTAGGCAAACAGAGCAGACCCTGGTCAGATGGCTCCACAGAAGCTGTCTGATTTGGGTCGACTCTGTTTGCAAAGGTGTCTCTATCAGGTAAAGGGTTAATTATGTTGCTGAGAGTATTTTTGTTTGCTGTATTTTTTTTTATAATTGTGTTTGAAGTGTATTAGAATAAGATAATGATGGGCTACACTATTGCTTTGTATTTTATTCGGTTTTTCATGACTATTTAAACAATGTTGAAATGGTTAAATGTTTTCTTGTAAACTGTTGGTAACAGAAAATGCCACAAGAGTTGCTAGTATATTTCATGTATTTTCCATACCCAAGAACTTTCCAAAATTAATTCATAGTATTTTATTTTTTTTATTTTGTGTTTATTCCTCTCTTGAATAACGCAATTTTGGGGTGTTTTTGTTTCATGTGAACTTTTCTACAAATGCTTTTGCCCTTTGTATAAAGGTCTTGATGATCTTGAATCAAACCTTGAAGTAGCTGTTTTATCTCAGATATCTTTCCATATTATTAATTTCCATTAACATTTTGGTTTTGGACAGTTTGGTACAATTATTGTAAACTTCAGTTACATGATAAAATATTGATTCAGCCCCTTGAATACATAATTTTCAAAATGAAAGGTTCCATCATTGTTTTAAAATAACAGTAAAGTTCATAAGTATGAATTACAAGCAGTGTAAACTCTGATGAGAGGGCTCCTCTAGGAGCCAATTGATCTAGGTCTACACTGTGTGTAAATAGCAGTTATACCCTCTGAATGTTTCTCAGGTTCAGAGGGTTTATGTCATAATATAATATCTAGCACATCTGCCTTTGTAAGGTTTCAGTTCATGTCAACATACTTAATGTGCACAGAACATTTACTCAATATCAAATTTGTCAAAATGTAGCAAAACCTGTACAGCTAAAATGGTTTTAGGGCCAAGCTTAATATGTATGGAATTAATTTAAATTATTCCCCAGCAATCCAAGATTTGGAGGTGGGGTGGGGGGCATTAAGTGTTGCCCATGTCCGTCCGTGAATGGGTTACAATTAGCTGGGGCATAAAAATCTTTAGGCCACATTTCTGTGTGATCAGAAAGCCCCACTGCTCTTGCTGCCCATTCTAAAACGTTCACAGGGTTAGTATAATTATATTTAGCAACCCTAGAACATATTGGATGCAATTTGCGGAGTAGATTTATTGAATAAAACATATGATTTGTGTGTATTGACAAAGACCAGAGAAGTAGTAAAACTAATACAGTGTTCACATGCAGCAATAAGTGGATCCCAATAAATAACTTTAACCCTTGCCTTCGTGAATATTCTAGCCAGAAATAATGACTATAGATACATGTATAACTTACCTGAAGTTTATAATGGCCTCATGAACATGGGTAGTATTTACCTTGGGAGAACTTAGAAATACATCCATATTGCACATTAAAGCAAACAGAGCATACCCTGATCTAATGGCTCCTACTGGAGCTGTCTGATCTGGGTCTACTCTGTTTGCAAAGGTGCCAAAAGCCGTTTGTGTAAAGGGTTAAAGCATTATAT
Organism: Azorinus chamasolen; assembly: GCA_963576725.1. NCBI lineage: Eukaryota > Metazoa > Mollusca > Bivalvia > Cardiida > Solecurtidae > Azorinus > Azorinus chamasolen. The sequence goes on from OY755235.1 coordinate 50,576,721, forward strand.
TTTTTTGTGAAATCTATAAAGTTTTGCCTAATTTGCAAAAATTGGGGTCCATTGCCCTCTTTTACCTTTGATGACGTGAATATGGGCTATTAAGCGTTAATAAAGGGTGTTTCTGCCTCTCTTCAATGTAAGTGCATTGTGGATCCAGCTGTTTTATCCTCTACCATGGTGTTTGTTTTCTATATAGTGCTGCGATGTTGAAAATCCAATTCTTTCCACTTAGATTCAATAAATACAGCTCTAGCTTTAGAATAATGCTTTTCATCAGATGGTTTTGTCATGTGCATGTAATTTATTTGATTTTTGTTTTTTGTGGATTTTAGTAAATGTTTCAATTCATGGAACCTATACTGTATCAAGTTTTTTAGTCTTTCAAAAGAGAAGATACTATAGATGGTGATTAAAAAATTACACAGTCTAGTAGGATCATGTTTGATTTTGATGATGCAGTAGAAGAGATTATCTTTTAGATTTAAGATTGTTGAAGATTCCATGTAAGTTTTCGTGTAGGTAAGGAACAGTGCATGATTCTGAATTGCACAGTTATTGGGATGGAAGTCAACTAAATACCCTGTTTTCTCTATTAAAATTAACCTGTGGCATAGTCATGCTTAACAATGATTGTAGTTTTGTTTGTATGGAATGAAAGAAAGCATAAAATAAGAAGGTCATTGCTGGAATATTATGTCATGGAGAAATTTCAATAATTATTATGAAACCTATATATTTAAAATAGAACACTTAGGGGAAGTATATCAAAGGAAATATTCTGTTTTGCAATTTGGCTTTCAATTGGTTCCTTGTTTATTTATGTCTTCAGATTCTAAAGTGAGTAGAGAGGATAACCTTGTGTCTGACCAGCATCCAAACTGTACAACACACAGCTTATAGTTTTGTATAGAGAATGCTTTTGGCATAGGGAATGCTTTTAGCAACTTCTTTAGCATACAAAACTGTTAAGTGTTTTAAATTAAATAAACCTTTTAACCCTTTCCTTGTTCAATTTTCATGTAAGAAATAATGACATCATGAATATTAATTAGATTACTTTTATAATGGCATGTGAACACAGGACATTGTGGCTTAGGCAGAAACTGAAGGATCATGTCAAAGGCAAACAGAGCATATCCTGAACAGAATGCTCCTATATGAGCAATCTGATCTGAGTCTGCTCTGTTTGCAGATTTTTAATTGAATAAACTTTATAAATGAGCAAGTTATTTCCATTCTAAATTGAATTTCCCATTTGACAGTACATGTACAGTATATGCATATTCAAAATGATTATTTGTGTAAAACACTTTTTACAAGATTTTTAGCCCTTTACTCCATAGATATGTCCTTTACTCCTTTGCAAACAGAGTAGACCCACATCAATTGGCCCCTATTGAAGCCATCTGACCAAGGTATTCTCTGTTTGCTTATGAAATAATAAAGATCTGATGGTACAGTTTCTGTCATGGCAAAAACCTCCCGTTAATATGCCATTATAAAATGCATTTAATTAATATTCATTATGTCATTATTTCTTACATGAATATTCATTTGGTAAAGGGTTAACTTTCGAAAAATGTAGCAATGGCCAAGAATGCCCCAGTTATAATTTGCAATACAGCTTATGTACCTTGGATATCTACTTCCTTGCTGAACAAGATTCCATACAGAATTGTATATTGTTGCAAGATTTAGAAAACTCTAAATATGACTACTATGATGAACAAATTGGGTTTGTTGTTTTGAAGTTTAGGTTAATGACTTGTTGGTAATTATCAGAAAAAGTAAAGCTATACCTCTGATTTGTTACATATATAAGTAAAAATCGGAGCTATAATACTGTCTTGTTGTCATTTCTCAACCAGCGTTTTAGTTTTTTAACCGGGTTTTCCACGGAAAATCCGGTTATTGAAATGGTGATGTACGGCGGACGGGAGGCTGCCAAGAAATCTGTGCCTCCGTCCTGTCTTGTCCGGGCTCTAACTCAGAACTCCAGGGATGGACTGTGAAATGACTTGGCATAAATGTTCCTCTAGAAGGTATTGGGTGTCGCACGAAAAAAACATGTCAGTAGCTTAAAGGTCAAGGTCATACTTAGAGGTCAAAGGTAAAAAACATGTATATTTTTGCTTGTCCGGGCTCTTACTCATAACTCCATGGATGGAATGTGAAATGACTTGGCATAAATGTTCCTCTAAAAGGTACGGCGTGTCGCACGAAAAAACCATGTAAGTAGCTTAAAAGTCAAGGTCATACTTAGAGGTCAAAAGTCAAAAACATGTGTAGTTTTGCTTGTCCGAGCTCTTACTCATAATTCCATGGATGGGCTGTGAAATGACTAGGCATAAATGTTCCTCTAGAAGGTATGGCGTGTTGCACGAAAAAAAACACATCAGTAGTTTAAAGGTCAAGGTCATACTTAGAGGTCAAAGGTCAAAAACATAGTTTTGCTTGTCTGGGCTCTTACTCATAAATATCCATGGATGGACTGTGAAATGACTAGGCATAAATGTTCCTCTAGAAAGTACGGCGTGTCGCATGAAAAAAACTACGTCAGTAGCTTAAAGGTCAATGTCATACTTAGAGGTCAAAGGTCAAACGTATATTTTTGCCTGTCCGGGCTCTTACTCATAACTCCATGGATGGACTGTGAAATGACTAGGCATAAATGTTCCTCTAGAAAGTACGGCGTGTCGCATGAAAAAAACTACGTCAGTAGCTTAAAGGTCAATGTCATACTTAGAGGTCAAAGGTCAAACACGTATATTTTTGCTTGTCCGGGCTCTTACTCATAACTCCATGGATGGACTGTGAAATGACTAGGCATAAATGTTCCTCTAGAAGGTACGGCGTGTCGCACGAAAAAAACACGTCAGTAGCTTAAATGTCAAGGTCATACTTAGAGGTCAAAGGTCAAAAACATGTATATTTTTGCCTGTCCGGTCTCTTACTCATAACTCCATGGATGGACTGTGAAATGACTAGGCATAAATGTTCCTCTAGAAGGTACGGCGTGTCGCACGAAAAAAACACGTCAGTAGCTTAAATGTCAAGGTCATACTTAGAGATCAAAGGTCTAAAACATGTATATTTTTGCTTATTCTTGGAGTTCTGCCCCCTTCAACTTAGAAATCACTAATAGTTAATAGTGAAGGAAAACCCGGTTTGGTGTCGTGTCGACATTTCTTGTTAACCCTTTGAATGCAGGAAACAAGCGTACTGACATTTTCAAACAGTGTAGACCCAGATAACAGCTCCTAGTGGAGTCCTCTGATCAGGGTCTACACTGTCTTCAAAATCAAACTTATATACATTCATGCTCAAAGGAATGTATTGTTAAGTAATAATTGACTAGTTTTTAGCATTCAATTGGTTAAAATGGTAGGTAAAGTACTGTTCGTCCAAAACATTAAATGCATCCTAGTAATTGTCATCTGCTACAATTATGTCAGTAAATATTTATTCCATTTCCCCTCAAAATGCAACACTGTCGAGCAGTTTGGATCCTGATGATACGTTTAGTTCTTAGTGTCTGGATCCAAACTGTCTGAAGGGGGTTATCATGAATTATCTGCTATAAGTGTACACAGTACACACTTGTAGATGTTGATCCATGCATATTAGTACATGTTTTATAGTCTCCTCCCAACAAAGTTGTAAGGGGGCCTCTGTGGCCGAGTGGTTATGGTCTTCGTCTGACAATCGCTTAGCCTCTCACCACTGTGAGTTTGAATCCCGGTCTGGGCATTTGGATTTTTTATGCGAGGAAGCCTTCCAGCTGGCTTGCGTAGGTCGGTGGTTCAAACTGGATGTTCTGTGCACGAAACAGTACAATTTGCTCCGTGCACAGAAGAACATCTGGGGTCTTCCTCCACCTGTAATAGCTGGACGTCGTGATATGACCGAAAAACTGTTAAAGCGACGTAAACCCCGATAAAAACCAAAACATATTAGTATAGAGTCCGCTCAGTATGAAATGCTTACTCCTTTATTCCATGAAGTCTCGTGTAAGAAATAAAGACATCATGGATATTTATTACGTGTATACATTGCCCGCAGATACAAGAGTGTTCCGCTGAGTCATCGAATTACATTTATACTGTTTTCTAATTTCATAATATGTAACAGTAAGTATATATTTTACAGTTTAATTTAGAACTGCTTTCTGGCAAACAGAGAAGACAACAATCGGACAGCCTTTAAGGGGCTATCTGATCAAGGTTTGATCTGTTTCCAAATGCATGATTTTTAAGTGGTGCGATATCATATGGCTATATCTAAAGGACATATGTAGACGTCTAATATCTATGTGAATAACTAGCTAGAATGTCGTAAAATTGTTTTGTCAGTCATCTTAATGTCTTTATTGAAATTGTATTAACCTCATGGACTTGTTAGTCTAAAGGTGAAAATCTTATCTTATCTATTAATTATTATAATAGCACATAGACACAGAGTATAATGGCCAGGATATAAATGTAGAATCTTATCTATATTTTTCCATAACCAAACAGATCAGACCCTGATCAGACTGCTCCTCTATGTGCCGTCTGATCTGGGTCTAGTCTGTTTGCAAATGCATAGAAAGGCGTGTGTATGGAGTAAAGGGTTGCACTTACACGAGGATTGTGAATGACAAACAGTGCATACCCTGATCAGATTACTGCTCTAGGATCCCTCTCATCTGGATTGACACTGTTTGAAAATGCCCTTGCACGCGTGTCCCGCCTCTAAAAGTCTAAAAACGGTTTTGTATAATGATGTAATGTAGTTTTAAAACGTCATTAATTAATCTCCAGATATTTGTTGTGTATAAAAAATGACCAACAAGCCGTGGTATGATCAAAGTGATTCAACTCAACGTAGATCATGTTTCAGTTCGACAGGAAAGTATTGCTGGTCCAACATGTTTTTCTTAGTTTGGATATTTTTAATTACTGATGATCACTTCTTTTAAACACTTTAGTGCCAGTGATATTTTACTATTCCTTACATTGAGTGTACCACAGCTCGTAGGAAGCCCGGAAAGTCAATAAAGTCTGCAAGTACAAACTACACAGAACCCATTTAAAGCGACATGTTTAACCCATTCTTTCATGTTGACACATTAAAAGCGACATGTTTAACCCATTCTTTCATGTTGAACGCATTTTATGCCTCTGTAAATGTCACTTTTTGAAAACATTGTGCTAAATAGAACATTTACTCCTATGGAACAAATGCTCTATTTATCACAATGGTTTCAATATTACAAAATTAAAAAATCCCCTTTTCTAGTAAATTCGCCTTTTCAATAGATTTATTTAATAAGGCTGTGTCTAAAAATAGCATATGAGGTAATGGATTAAATCAGGCTTTTGTTTTAATACAGACCAACGATAATGCAGAAAGCTTGCTTGCTCTCCGGGTTATTCTGTACTGCATGGATCCCTCACTTTATGAATATTTATGTCAGAAAAATGAGTGTATTAATATTAATTAGGTTTTTTTTTATAAAAAAAACACTTTAACAATGTTATCTTTTACTATGGCACATCTAAATTATTTCTAAATCAAGCAGACAATACCATGATTAGAGGACTCCTACAGGAGCCGTCTTGTCTGGGTCTACTCTGTTTGTAAGTGTGTCAAAGGCGCGTGTATGAGGTAAAGGGTTTATAAGCTATCTCATCAGATTTGGATATGTTGTTGGCTGTTGTGAAAATGTTTTACTGTATGTCTGAAACACATGCGAACACTTCAGAACGCACATCAAAGAGCATTCAGAGAATACCTATCAAAGATCATAGACCTGTGAGAACGAGCGATTGTTAATTAACCTCATGCACGCTATGTGATAGAGTTCATAACACTTTACTTCGTGAACAAATGATATCATTAATATTCATTTGATTAGTACTATAATGGCATACAAACGCAGGAAAATCTGGCCATTGGAGAAACTGTAAAATCATATCTAAAAGTACTATAAGCCAACAAAGCAGACACAGGGATCGTCTTATCCAGGTCTACACTGTTTTCAAAGGCGTTAATAGACCTGGCATTATTTGGGGTAAAGGGTTAAACAATTTGGACTGAGATGGGGTTCCGGATATGTCCGTGTCTCATCATGATTTAAACAAATTAAAATTCGTTAAGCGTTCGTGAAAATAGTAGAACTTAACAATATAAACAATGTGTACAGTAAAACTTGGAATTTTAAGAGAAGAATTTAGATACTTTTAGGCAGGTGGCTGCTTAATGCAGGCTGAACGTTATGGAGAAGGCTCTAGAGGAGCTTTCTGTATGACTTTCATCCTGCATTTAGCTGCCACCTGTCTCCGAGACCGATATTTATACTAAATTGAACGTGCGGTTTAGAGGGATTTTACTGTATTCCCTTATTACATGTCATACACAAATCTAATTTATAAGTTACTTTCCTGCAAACTCATATTTTTTCTCTGAAGAATATTAGCAACATACCACCATTTCAAACGTCCCCGACTCTTCGCGAATGCTTAGAAATCGAAGTGGTGGCAGAAACATTCTCCCATAACTTTATGGTTAAAGAAGGTAGAGCTTGTAACCTCTTGACCTCTCCTCCAATTATAGGAGAGTTCATTCTCAGGGCCAATACATCAGCGCTGTTTTCTAGTGGTTAAAACTGATCATTGTTCGCCAATAATTGACAGAAATATGAATAATATGAAATAAAGAGGTAGTGTTTCCTCATAAACAGACGCTTTATGACAATGTTGAATTGGTAGTATAACTACAGTAAACCCTGTTTACAGCGACCATAAATATAAGTCTAATGCTGGGCGTTTAAGACAGGTGGTAGCTTAATGCGGGACGAAAGTTATGCAGAAAGCTGCTCTAGGATCTTTCTTTATTACTTTCGACCAGCATTAACCCTTTCCCTGTTCTGTGTTTATTACAAATGTCAATACCTACTGAATATTCATGGACAAAAAGGTTACACTGAAATATGAAAGGTGGAGCATTGTAGCCATTTTAGAAAGTAAAGACACGGATCTTTGAAATTCTATTAGCAAACAGAGTAGACCCTGATCAGACGGCTCCTCTAGGAGCCGTCTGATCTGGGTCTACTCTGTTTGCAGATGCGTGAAAACACGTTTATATGAGGGAAAGGGTTAAGCAGCCACTTGCTCTTTTTACCTCCATATTTATTCATGATAATTATGGTTTCTACAGGCATATTCTAGTGTAAATATTGCGTCTTTTCATAGATTTCATTGTTACTTGTACGTCCAGTATTAAGTAGCCACCCGCTCTAATCGACATCCATACTAACCCTTTCCTTCATATGAACGCATTTTCACGCATTTGCAAACAGAGTAGATCCAGACCAGACGGCTCCTGTCTGATCAGCGTCTGTTCTGTTTGCTATTGCAATTTGAAAGATCGGTTTCTTTACTTTCTAAAATAGCTACAATGCACCACCTCCCATATATCATTATACAGTAGAACCCCTCTAATGTGACCACTTAATGAATAAACATGTGTGTTTTATAAGCAGGTGGTAGGACAAAAGTAAAATATAGAAAGTTCCTCTAGGAGCTTTCTGCTTTTCTTTTGTCCTGCATTAAGGTACTACCTGCCTCTACAATCCAGAATTATACCTCTTTTAGATGGTCGCATTAGAGGGGTTTAACCCATTCCCTCATATTGACGACTTTTGACGACTCTGTAAAAGTCACTTTGTGAAACCATTGTGATAAATAGAGCATTTGCTCCTATTAAAGCAAATGCTCAATTTATCACAATGGTTTCAAACTACAAAATTCTTAAAAGTTTCCTTTTCTCTATTTAATGCTCCTTTTCGGTAGATTAATTTAAAAAGGTTGTATCTAAAAATAGCATATGAGGTAATGGGTTAACTGTAACTAGTTTGTCCATGAATATTCAGTAGGTATTGAAATTTGTAATAAACATAGATCAGGGCAAGCGTTGTTCATGATATGCTCGCTATATTCAAATTCTACTGTATATTTTAAAGATTGTAAACATATGGCCTTTTCACAGGTTTCGTCCTTACTCATTTGATCAATAAGTATCGTTTATGTACGAATTATGCCATCTGCTTGATTAACCATTTACCTCATGAATATTCATGTAAGAAACAATGGCATCATGAATATTAGTTCCGTTAATTTGTATAATGACAAAATAAACACCTGGTTTTTTTTCTACCATGGCAGAAACTGTATAATCAGATCTATATCATGCCATGAATATGTTCAAAAGGCTGCTACATGAGTCGTCGTCTAGTATGGGTATACTAGCTCTGTTTGCAAAAAGCGTTATGATGCGTTTATGTCAGGTAATAGATACTTATATTAATGCTTTACTCCCTTTTAAAATAATTTCGTACCCTGGTTAGACGCCGAGTAACATTAATTTGGCTTCACTTAATCCTTCTCTTGCTGAATTTTAAAATACATTTCTCCTTCTTTACCCATGCCCTGTTGTATAATTACATATATCTTCACTGTGTACACATATTTCGCTGTGCAATCACTGCTGTGGAGTGCACTGGTTGCACAATCAACTTGTAAATAGTGCAGACCCTGATGAGACAGCTCCTGCAGGAGCTGTCTCATCTGGGCCTTCACTATTTACAGGTAGGTATATTGACGTGAATAGCAAGCGAAGGGTTAAGATAAAGTTAAACGCATCCGATATTCAGTAGGAGCCAAATTATCGAAAGTCAAGGACACAGTCTCTGGTCCGAATCCAAAAAACTGTCAAAACTATAACACATGGTTTAAGAAAGTTCAAGAACAAAGCATTTTGGAGTTAGTCCAGAATCTATCAAATTGCAACGGATTTAATTATTTTGTTGGCAAAACGTGATACGTTCAGAAGAGTACGAGGTAACCCTTTGAGCATGTCTTGTAACCCTTTGAGCATGTCTTGTAATGTCTTATGCACCCCATATCAAACTATCTCACTTCGAATCTGGCCTGGATCCAAACTGTTTTCAAAGCTGTCACAAATTCAACAATAGAGTGTAGTAAACCTTCCCTTGCTAAGCGCGACCCGGTTCATTGCCAACAGTTTGGACCCAGATAAGAAGCTTGCTGTCTCGAATTTGGCTGTTTGCCACTTAGTGAATAGTTTCTCTAAACCTTTAATAAATCCGGAATGTACAACATTAATAAAATACCACAGACACACACAAATCGTACATCGAGTGAAAATAAATACAATCTCTCCTACTTACGCCTTTTGACCCATTCTCTCTTCTTCTGACACCTTTTGACATATTCTCTCCTAGCTACTGACGCCTTTTGACCCATTCTCTCCTACTGACGCCTTTTGACCCATTCTCTCTTCTTCTGACACCTTTTGACATATTCTCTCCTAGCAACTGACGCCTTTTGACCCATTCTCTCCTACTTACGCCTTTTGACCCATTCTCTCTTCTTCTGACACCTTTTGACATATTCTCTCCTAGCTATTGACGCCTTTTGACACATTCTCTCCTACTGACGCCTTTTGACCCATTCTCTCCTACTGACGCCTTTTGACCCATCCTCTCCTACTGACGCCTTTTGACCCATCCTCTCCTACTGACACCTTTTGACCCATTCTCTCCTACTGACGCCTTTTGACCCATTCTCTCCTACTGACGCCTTTTGACCCATCCTCTCCTACTGAATCCTTTTGACCCATCCTCTCCTACTGACGCCTTTTGACCCATCCTCTCGTACTGACGCCTTTTGACCCATTCTCTCCTACTGACGCCTTTTGACCCATCCTCTCCTACTGACGCCTTTTGACCCATCCTCTCCTACTGACACCTTTTGACCCATTCTCTCCTACTGACGCCTTTTGACCCATTCTCTCCTAGCTACTGACGCATTTTGACCCATCCTCTCCTACTGACGCCTTTTGACCCATCCTCTCCTACTGACACCTTTTGACCCATTCTCTCCTACTGACGCCTTTTGACCCATTCTCTCCCACTGACGCCTTTTGACCTATCCTCTCCTACTGACACCTTTTTACCCATCCTCTCCTACTGACACCTTTTGACCCATTCTCTCCTACTAACGCCTTTTGACCCATCCTCTCCTACTGACGCCTTTTGACCCATTCTCTCCTACTGACGCCTTTTGATCCATTCTCTCCTAGCTACTGACGCCTTTTGACCCATCCTCTCCTACTGACGCCTTTTGACCCATCCTCTCCTACTGACGCCTTTTGACCCATCCTCTCCTACTGACGCCTTTTGACCTATCCTCTCCTACTGACACCTTTTTACCCATTCTCTCGTACTGACGCCTTTTGATCCACCCTCTCCTAGCTACTGACACCTTTTGACCCATCCTCTCCTACTGACGCCTTTTGACCTATCCTCTCCTACTGACACCTTTTTACCCATTCTCTCGTACTGACGCCTTTTGATCCACCCTCTCCTAGCTACTGACTTCTTTTGACCCATTCTCTCCTACTGACGCCTTTTGACCCATCCTCTCCTACTGACGCCTTTTGACCCATCCTCTCCTAGCTACTGACGCCTTTTGACCCATTCTCTCCTACTGAATCCTTTTGACCCATCCTCTCCTACTGACGCCTTTTGACCCATTCTCTCCTACTGACGCCTTTTGACCCATTCTCTCCTACTGACGCCTTTTGACCCATTCTCTCCTACTGAATCCTTTTGACCCATCCTATCCTACTGACGCCTTTTGACCCATTCTCTCCTACTGACTCCTTTTGACCCATTCTCTCCTACTGACGCCGTATGACCCATCCTCTCGTACTGACGCCTTTTGATCCACCCTCTCCTACTGAATCCTTTTGACCCATCCTCTCCTACTGACGCCTTTTGACCCATTCTCTCCTACTGACGCCTTTTGACCCATTCTCTCCTACTGACGCCTTTTGACCCATTCTCTCCTACTGAATCCTTTTGACCCATCCTCTCCTACTGACGCCTTTTGACCCATTCTCTCCTACTGACGCCTTTTGACCCATTCTCTCCTACTGACGCCTTTTGACCCATCCTCTCCTACTGCCGCCGTATGACCCATCCTCTCGTACTGACGCCTTTTGATCCACCCTCTCCTAGCTACTGACTACTTTTGACCCATCCTCTCCTACTGACGCCTTTTGACCCATCCTCTCCTACTTACGCCTTTTGACCCATCCTCTCCTACTGACGCTTTTAGACCGATTCTCTCCTACTGACGCCGTATGACCCATCCTCTCGTACTGACACCTTTTGACCCATTCTCTCGTACTGACGCCTTTTGACCCATTCTCTCCTACTGACGCATTTTGACCCATCCTCTCGTACTGACGCCTTTTGACCCATCCTCTCGTACTGACGCCTTTTGACCCATTCTCTCCTACTGACGCCTTTTGACCCATTCTCTCCTACTGAATCCTTTTGACCCATCCTCTCCTACTGACGCCTTTTGACCCATTCTCTCCTACTTACTCCTTTTGACCCATTCTCTCCTACTGACGCTTTTAGACCGATTCTCTCCTACTGACGCCTTTTGACCCATCCTCTCCTACTGACGCCTTTTGACCCATTCTCTCCTACTGACGCCTTTTGACCCATTCTCTCCTACTGACGCCTTTTGACCCATCCTCTCCTACTGACGCCTTTTGACCCATCCTCTCCTACTGACGCCTTTTGACCCATCCTCTCCTACTGATGCCTTTTGATCCACCCTCTCCTAGCTACTGACTACTTTTGACCCATTCTCTCCTACTGACGCCTTTTGACCCATCCTCACCTACTGACGCCTTTCGACCCATTCTCTCCTACTGACGCCTTTCCTCTCCTACTGACGCCTCTGTAAAAGCCATCTTTGAAACCATTGTGATAAATGAAGTAATTGTTCCACAATTCTACAATTTTCATTTTCTCTAGTAAATGCTCCTTTTTGTAGATTTATCAAAAGAGACTAGGTCTAAAATAGTCTATGAAGCAATTGGTCAACCATTTCCCTGTTGAATATTCATTTAAGAAATAATGTAATCATGAATATTTATTGGCCGATATTTTAATGACACGTGTAAACAGGGCTTGTTGGCATTGTTAGGAACTGTAGAGTCAGGTCTATTATCTCATAAACCAGCAGAGCAAACCCTTATTGCCCCTACAGGGGCCGTTTGATTTGGGCCTACTCTGTTTGCTAAGGCGTGAAAAGGCGTTTATACTAAGGAAAAGAGTTAAAACTGTGTTGACTTAATAAATAATGACTTGCTGAAATAATGACTTCGTGAATACTTATTGATTACAGGTAGAATTTTTATAATGCAAAATTTTCAAAGTAATTGTTTTGCTTTGACAAAGCTGTAGAATCAGATCTATACCGTGTAATAATCAAACAGAGCAGACCCTGATCAGATGGCTCCTGCAGGAGCTGTCTGATCTTGGTCTACTCTGTTTGCAAGTGTGTGAAAATGCGCTTGTATGAGGAAAACAGTTAACCTTTGAAGTCCCATATTGTCTGAAGTAAACTCGTCCAAATCAAATGTTGGAACCCGTTCATTTGTATATGGGGGGGGGGGTGCAAAACAAACACTATGCTAGAATACACCATTGACATTCATGGGTTCAGCAAACAACCTTGACCCAAGTCAGAGGGTCCCTCTAGGAGTTCTCTGATCGGGATCAAGACTGTGTACATATGCCTCTATGGGACCGCGGGAGGTAAATGAGTAAACTAAATCTGAACGCAAAAAGATCTGCTGAAAATAGCAACAGTATTCTTTGTGTCTATTACCCGCTGCTACAGAGGACACTGTACTAATAGACCTATTACCCGCCGCTACAGTAGACACTGTACTAATAGATATATTACCCGCCGCTACAGTAGACACTGTACTAATAGATCTATTACCCGTCGCTACAGTAGACACTGTACTAATAGATCTATTACCCGCCGCTACAGTAGACACTGTACTAATAGATCTATTACCCGCCGCTACAGTAGACACTGTACTAATATATCTATGACCCGCCGCTACAGTAGACACTGTACTAATAGATCTATTACCCGCCGCTACAGTAGACACTGTACTAATAGATATATTACCCGCCGCTACAGTATACACTGTACTAATAGATCTATTACCCGTCACTACAGTAGACACTGTACTAATAGATCTATTACCCGCCGCTACAGTAGACACTGTACTAATAGATCTATTACCCGCCGCTACAGTAGACACTGTATTAATAGATCTATGACCCGCCGCTACAGTAGACACTGTACTAATAGATCTATGTTATTACATTGGCAAACAGAACAGACTCCTATCAGAAAGCCCCTAGAGGAGCCGTCTGATCTGTGTCTAATCAGTTTGCAAAGGTACCAAAGGGCGTCTCTGTTGACAGTGCTGACCGTTTAACTAATTTCCTCTTAGACTATTTTAGACCCAACCTCTTTGATTTAATCTACCGAAAAGGAGCATTAACTATAGAAAAGGAGAATTTAGAATTGTGTAGTTTTGAAACCATTATGATAAATAGAGCATTTGCTCCTATGGAGCAAATGCTCTATTTATCACAATGATTTCAATAGGTGGCTTTTGCAGAGGCGTCAAAAGGCGTCAATATGAGGGAAATGGTTAACGGATGTTTTGAAGATATGTGAATGATGGAGATATCTTCGTTCCATGCGAAAAAATGTTAACTCTTTACATGCTTAGTAAGTGTCGTCAGCAAATGCTGTCGTCTGCTACAATCCTCAAAATTTGTCTTATATCCAAATAATCAGTGCCAAACAGTTTCCATGCTGATTAGAGACACCGTGTTACCTGGTATCCCTCATCTGGATCTAAACTGTATAAGTCGTTACTAAGGTATCACCAACTCGCCCCTAAGTTGCAATCAGTTATAGTAAAACCTCTCTATAACGACCACTAAATTACATCAAGTATTTTGTGTTAAAGGCAGGAGCGTTCTGTTTTACTTTCAACTTGCTTTAAGCAGCCACCTGCTCTAAATACAAACTAATTAACACAATTTAGTGGCCGTTCTAGAGAGGTTTTACTGTATTATAGAATGTGTCAGATAGATGAGGTGTCTGATCAGGTTCACACAATTTGACATAATATGTAGACCCTGGTCAGACAGACACCGTATCCATGACAATATACCTAGTCTGGGTCTACGATGTTTGCAAACCGCGACGTCTTTACAAGATAGCTTTATTCGCAGAGCCGCTGATTTCCACAACCCAATCTAACCTGTTGAAGACAAGCTAATCTCTCGAGTTAATTACCCCTTTCGATCAAGGGGCTGAGAAAACAATCTATATTCTTTACTGCAGACAGACATCCAAATAGGATATGCCAAAAAACTACCAACATTATCATAATCCCTTTAGCCACCAGAAAATGTCTGCAAAATGTGTCGACTTCTAGAAGGTGTTTTTTTTTATTTACTTTCAAGAAACATAATCACAGAAACAATGAGATGCCGAGTTACTCGGCGTCTCATCTGGATCCAAACAATTTGCATAGGTAATCACATATTCGCCACTGGCAGTGAAAGGGATACAACGTTAGTGTGCTATTTATAAGCAAAATCTCGCTAATCGGAACGCTCAAATAAGTATGATTATCTTCTTTAAAACACGTGGCACTACAGTAGAACCTGTTTTAAGTGACCACGCCTCTACTGAATCCTGGTTTCTCAAAAAGCAGTGGTTGCTTAATACAGGGCTAAAGTAATGCAGAATGCTCCTTTATGAGTTTTGTGTATTGCTTTTAACCTGCATTAAGCTACCACATGCCTACATTAGTATACGTCTTTTTGATGGCGCTGCCAGACCGGATGATATTAATGTGGATCTACACTGTTTCTAATTATACGTGTGGCACCTTCTCTATATCCATCGGCGCGTACAGAGTGTTGACTGGCTAATTGTCTAAAACATACAGACGGACAGAAGAAAGATACAATGTATACGGTAATTAAGTGTCGTCTGCAACGTCTGCTACAAAGCTAAATTTCTCTTCAAAGTCAAACAAGTTGGATTTTGATGAGACGCAGATAAGTTGATGTGGTTTTCATCTGGGTCCAAACTGTTTCCAAAATGGGCTGAATCACGATTCGCCTATAAGAACGAAAATAATTAACCCTTTGAATAGCTGAAATTCACAAACAGAGTTTGCCCAAACGAAACTACCTCTCCTCCCAACCACAGGAGGCCATGTGATAAGGATCCGCACTGTTTTCATGCAAAGCCCCTGTAGTAAATTAGTCCTTTTATAAAGGGTAAACAATAGAATAAATAAGCTTTCGACGTGAAATTATAATTGACTAATAAGGAAAAGACCGCAATATACAGTGAAACTTTGCTAATCTGAGCACCCAAACCTCATTAATCTTAACAATAAAACCTCTACGCTTAAACCTCTTTAATCTACGCTTAAACCTCATTAGTCTACGCTTAAACCTCGTTAATCTACGCTTAAACATCATTAGTCTACGCTTAAACCGCATTAGTTTACGATTAAGCCTCGGTAATCTACGCTTAAACCTCGTTAATCTACGCTTAAACCTCGTTAATCTATGCTTAGATCTCGCTTATCCGTACACTAAAACCTCTTTAATCTGACCGCTTAAACCTCGTTCATCTGAACACAGAAACCTCGCTGATCCGAATATTCAAATCCCGCTAGTTTGAATATTCAAGGATCATGGTTTCAGACAGATGGTTAGTTAATTCAGAGTAAACGTCACGTAGAAAGCTCCGCTTGGAGCTTTCTGTATGAATTTCATCCTGCATTAAGCAGTCATGTGTCTAAACATTTTCAATTTTTCTTTACAAAAAGGTTCAGATTAGTGATTTTTTTCTGTAGCTGAGTTCTACTGAGCATTGCTACGAATTAACCCATCAAACAAGAGGGACAGAAGCAACAGCGACACCAACAACATTAATAACATGTAAACAACATAATCTTGAGCATTGATCAAAGGTCAGACCTTAGTAAGAGTGCGTGTCTTATTGGACTCGTGTAAAATCACTACTCCTAAGATAGCAGAACATGCATGCAATTGATTCCAACTGTTCTCACATTGAGTGGAACAAGACAGAATAGACCATACCATTTACTTATTCTCAGATTGAGAGGGAGGTAAGCTTATAATAACATTTTTCACCAAAGTGCAGTACATTTAACTTGACCCTTTCACGCAAACAGAGTAGACTTTGATCATCGGATTCTATAGGATCCGTTTGATCAGGGTTTGCTCTGTTTGCTAATGGAATTTGAAAGATCTTTTACTTTACTTTCTAAAATGGCTACAATGTTCCGCCTTCCAGACTTCATTATAAGTATTTTGGCCATGAATATTCAATAGGTATTGGCATTTGGAATAAATATAGAACAGGGAAAGAGTTAACCCTTTGAATGTGGGCCATGTATACAGTAAAACCTCTCTATAACGACCACTAAATTGTGTTAATTAGTTGGTATGTTGGGCAAGTGGTTGCTTAAAGCAAGGTGAAAGTAAAACAGAACGCTCCTATAGGAGCGTTCTGTTTTACTTCCACCTTGCTTTAAGCATCCACCTGCCTTTAACACAAAATAATTTATGTAATTTAGTGGCCGTTATAGAGAGGTTTTACTGTAACCTATCACTGTTACATGTATTCCTCTTTGAAAAAAGGCTTTGAAAGGTTTAACCCTTTCCTTCATACAAACACCATTTTACGCCTTTGCAATCATTGTATATCCAGATAAGACGGTCCCTATAGGAGTTGTCTGGGTCCCAGGGTCTGCTCTAATTGCTTATGGTATAATAGAGATATGAGTTTACAGTTTTTGACTGAGCAAACATGGTGTATGTTCATATTCGAATTGATCTAATTAGTATCCATGGTGTCGTTATTTCTTATATGAATATCAAACAGGTAAAGGGTTAACAGAATGTGCGATCCTTTACTAGGCTGTAATATAAGGTATCACGGAGAAATATGAAAACATATCTTATTTAGGTTTCCTAAAATGTATCTTATCTATCTATAGTTCTGCTTCGTTATTTGTTTTTGTTTGTGGAAAAAATGCATGTGTATTTCTTTTGTATCGTTGCATATTTCAAAATGAACGTTCAAAAAGCGACTATATACGCAAACGAAATCTGACATTTTGTAAGAATCAATAGCATTTCTAAATCCCCGTCGAAATTGCGAGTAGTCACGTGATATACGGTATCTCTATGTTTAAGGTAAGCAGAAACAAGCGGGAGGTAATCATTAGTGCCACATAAAATTGCCCCAGTTCAATAAAACAATCGGACTCGTCTGGGAGGTCTGAAGACCTGGGATAGGTAGACACACTTAATGCAAAATTGTGGAATTAACAGAAATAATTAATGTCAGCTATAATGATATCAAAACTTGTTTTGTTTTCCTTCCACGGAATGCATACGGAATAAAGACTATAAACAGTCTATACGGTCGGCTGGGGTTAGAAATTGTTATCCAATTAAACAATAAAGATGCACATTTGTATGTATAAGATGCTTGTCAAAAAGAACAAATAATCAGTTGATGTAACCTTTTAGTAGCTTAACCCTTTCCCTCATATTGACGACTTTTGACGACTCTGTAGAAGTCACTTTGTGAAACCATTGTGATAAATAGAGCATTTTCTCCTATAGGAACAAATGCTCTATTTATCACAATGGTTTCAAAGTACAAAATTCTAAAAGTTTCCTTTTCTCTAGTTAATGCTCCTTTTGGGTAGATTTATTCAAAGAGGTTGGATCTAAGAATAGTCTATGAGGGAATGGGTTAAGGCTCCCATAGTATTGTATGATTCTGTTTTCACTATGTATGATACCAAACCACAAACCCCTAAAAACAAAACAAGAAAAAAACTCATAAACAAAGCCCCTAAAACACCACCAAAATAAAAAATAATAACAATACAAAAACACCACCAACAACAACAACAACAAACCCACAACAATAAGTGCAATACAACCATTGAATTATGATCACGGCGTTTGATTTTTATAATGCTTCCATTCAAATTGCATTAAGTTTCAAAACAATTGCCATACAAATACACAACATATGCTATACAATTTGTGTATTGTATGTACAAATACACAATGTATTTGAATTTATCGCCAAAATCATTGCAACACTTTTAAAAGTTTTCATTCTTTAAATTCACTCGCCAATGTTCTTCTACGTGTACATCTAACTAAGCGCGAACTTTAGTGTCGTCAGCAAACTGTTTGAATCCCTATGAGACGCCGTGTAAACTTTTGTTTTTCTTTTTAAAAATATAAAAATAATAACAACAAAAAAAAACAACAACAACGAAATAACGCCAAGAACCAACAATATTGTCAGCAAATCAAACTAACATTTAAAAATACAGTAGGCAGTAATCGGAGTTGTCAACAGTTTCTTTCAGCACGGTGAGTGCTAATTTTCGATGTGGATTTGTTCTTTGATGTATTCTAAATAAAACAGCTAAAGTGTTAAATATTTTTTATGCAGACGTCTTAAGATCCACTGCAAGTTTCAGTAACAATGTTTTTGCGCAAGATCCTTATTATTTTCCACAAATGCATTACTCGTGTAATCGCATATCATGGCATGTATCAAATAAACATTTAATTGATTTTCGCCTTATAAGGAAGGGCTTTTGCACTGTACCATTCAATGCGGAACACTCATTCATTTACGCGTTAACTTTTTCGCTGCCAACATTTGTCATCTGCAAACTTTGCCGTCCGCCGTATTTTTTATTTTTTTTATTTTTCTTCATTTAATGTTAAAAACCCAGTCACAATAGCAAACAGTTTGGATCCTGATTATACACCGAGTTACTCGATGGCTGATCTGGATTCAAACTGTTTGCATAAGTGATCACATACGCGACATTGGCAGCGAAATATTTAACTGAAGGATACGCCTTATGATACCTTTGCAAACTGAGTAGATCCGGATCAGACGGTTCATGGAGGAGCAGTCAAATCAGAGTCTGCTCTGTTTGCTAATAACAAACACATGATAGTATGGCCATGACAGAAACTTAGCAGACCCTGATCAGACGACTTCTGCACGAGGTAATGGTTTAACCTTTTCCCTGTTCAATATTCATGTAAGAAATAATGATATCATGCATATTTATTAGCTGAATATCTATGTTTTCTGGGGAATTTTTGCTTGGACAAAAACTGAAGAATCTAATCTGTACCATGTCAATATCATACAGAGCAGATCAGACGGCTCCTAAACGCTGTTTGCAAATGGGTGAATAGGCGTCTTGGTATCTCGGTACCACTGGAGCCAGTTTGGACGTGCTTTGACATAACTGTCATCAACTTCATGTTATGGTTTACAGTAACACCTATCCACAGCGGCCATCCAAATAATGATAGAGATAAAAACAGGTGCCGGTAGTAGCTTAATGCACGACGAATGTTAAGCAGAAAGCTCCTCTACGAGCTTTTTTATATTACGTTCGTACTGCATTAAGCCATCTGCTCTTTTAAATACCCATGTTTATTTAGTATGTGGTCGCTATAAGCAGGTTTACTGAATCTATGGAATTTCTTAACCATTTCCATGTTCTATGTTTATTCCAAATTTCGATACCTTCTGAATATGCATGGACATATAGTAGAACCTGTCTTAAGCGACCATTAAAAATGTATACCTATAGGTCTTCTTTAGGACAGATGATAGCCTCATGCATGTAGGCCGAAAGTAATCCAGAAAGCTCCTTTAGGGACTTTCTACACTGCCGTTACCATGCATTTTGCCACTACCTGCCGTTTAAGACCCCTATGCTCAATAAATGAGTAGTCGCTTAAGACAGGTATTGCTGTAAAAGTTATAATAAAATCTGAAAGTTGGAAAAGTGTATCCATTTAGCCCTTTCCCTGTTCTATATTTAGGCCAATTTTCGGTACCTACTAAATATTCATTAACAAAATAGTTATAAAGAAATATGGAAGGTGGAACATTGTATACATTTTAGAAAAGAAAGAAACAGATCTATCAAATTTTATTAGCAAACAGAGTAGACCCTGATCAGACGGCTCCTCTAGGAGCCGTCTGATCTGGGTCTACTCTGTTTGCAAATGCGTGAAAACACGTTTATATGAGGGAAAGGGTTAAGAAAGTAAAGAAACATACCTATCAAATACAATCAGCAGACAGAGCAGACCCTGGTCAGACGGTTCCTATATTAGCCGTCTGACCTGGGTCTACGTTTTTTGCAGATGTGTGAAAAAGCGTTTATAATGAAGGAAATGGTTAATCAAACTTTTTCACATTCGTATTAATATTTGTTAAACCAACAACGAAGAAGTTAGTAAATACATGTAGTATGTATCACTTGTTGTAATTGGAAGGGACATTCTCCAAAACCGCTGGCCGTAGTTTTGCTAAACAATGCAAGTGCAAGCATGGAACCAGTTACTCAGAGGATAAACACTGATGACCGGTTCATTAGCTTGGCACTAACTGCTTATTAGCTGTGGGTTTATATTCTTTGCTAACAGCACTATTATCACGAGCAAGGAAAACAATCATTATCCACTTGTTCTAAGAGGTGTTTCGTTTCATGTTTAATAAAAACAACATAATTATAAATAAAACTATTGCGGGAAATTGGATTTTTCTCGTAGACGTGATATTCGGAAAGTGTAAATATAATATTAGTTGTACTAGACAGGAAATAGAAAATAGGAGCCAGTTTTTTACTTGGAGTTGACTTATACAACGGAATATATACAAGGTACACTTTTGAACACATACTTTTTTGAACTGAAAATTAAATAAACTAAATATCCAAATGGCTATGGGAGGATATTCGTCAAAAAGGTTTTGCAACTTATTTATGGTAATTATTGTTTCATATTTAGTTGTGGTGAATGCGGAAACCTTCGATGACCAACGAAGACTGCATGAATATCTTGAAGGAATTATTCATAAAGACATTCGACCCATATTTAACCAATCCCGGGCGATTGATGTGAATATTCAGTTCAGTGTTATGTCTGTGCAGAGTCTTGACGAGAAGATTCAGGTGTTGAGTTCTACGGTCGGGATAGTAATGTCCTGGGTCTGTGAGACTCTAGTGTGGAACGCCTCAGAGTACGGTAACGCACAAATAGTGCGTCTAACAGCCAGCGAGACGTGGCTTCCCGACATAGCCATGTATAACAGCATTGACAACAACCAGATCCTAAATATGGAAGATGAAGGTGCATTTAAGATATCGGTGAAGGCAAACGGCCATTCTGTCTGGAGTAGCGGTGGTAACTTTGACACAAATTGTAAAGTTGACATAACCAACTACCCATTTGACATTCAGGAGTGTGAATACATCGTAGGGAAATATTTCAGCAGTGACGCGGTCTTGAACATTGTACCAGTCTCTGAAGGTATCAAACTGCCCAACTTTATCACCAATGATGTATGGCACCTGGAGGAGATCGGGATGACAAAACGTAAGATGTCAGAGAAATATTCAAAAATTGTGATAAGTCTCAAGCTACATAGACGTCCATTGTTCTATATTCTGAACGTGATTCTTCCGGTTGGAATCCTGTCATTCATGAACGTGCTGTGCTTCAAAATCCCCGTCACGAGCGGTGAGCGGGTAGGCTACTGTGTGTCGCTCTTCCTCACATTCATGGTGCTGTTGGACACGATTAGCGACGCCATGCCGAAGGTTTCACAAACCGTGTCCTTCTTGCAGATCTATGTGAATCTTCAGCTCGTTATGGGAATGGTTATCACGTTAATCTCTATCGTTCTTGTCAAAATGTCCGTCAACTGGAACGATGAACACGTGCCGAACTGGGTTCAAGCCATGTACCGGATAACAAAAAGGTACAGGCGGATGGACACAGTAGTGACTCGCGTCGATTACAATGGACTGCAAGATGTGGAGGTGCTGGAGAATGCTCGTCCTGTAGAACTGCCACGTGAAAATTCTACAACATCATCATCACGTAAACCGACAGATCCGAGGGACACTATCAAGAACCTTGATCATGCGTTCTTCTATATTTTTCTGGGCTTGTTTTTGTTGACGAATATCATATTTGTGACGTGTATGCTGACATACACACCCGAGTACAGAGTGTAAATGACTCGGTGTTTTACCCGGACCTAAACTGTTTACAAGTGAAAATCAGGACGTGGTTAGCATGATGAGGGTTAAGTTTATAATACAGTGACTGCGAGAAAGTCGAGCAATGCTCATTGTGCATTCAGCATGCAAAACTGTGTACATAGTAGCTGCAACAAAAGAAAGTGTACATTCGGTTCTGTGCAAAGAACAAACTCTATAGATACAGACCAGACTAGGTATATAGTCCAGAGGTCCATGTAAAACGCGTAAATGTCAACATTGTCAAGAATAACTGCTTAATTTCTCCATCAAATCTTACACAATGGCCACTCTTTAGAATCGTTTCGAAGAGACGATTCTAAAGAGTGGCCATTGTACAGCGTTTGGTGGAGAAATTACGGTTTTAGTAGTTGGGTACGCACCTTTATCTGTAGCCCAGGACTATAATTATGCTGTTTGTCAGGTTACCCCAGTAACACTTCACCTGATAAAGATGCCTTATGCCTTGGTAAACAGAGCAGACCAAGCTCAGGCAGCTCCGGTACGAGTTGTCGTATCAGGGTATGCTCTGTTTTGTTTATAGTATGATATAGATTCCACAATTTCTGCAATTGTCAAAACAATCCCCTCGTTCATAGTGCCATTATAATAATTCGGCTAATTAAGTATCAACCATGTTCAGTAATAAAATCTAAAAATATGCCGGAAAATATGTCGGAAAACGCTCAAACATTCTTTTTCGTACGAGATACATGAAATAAGTGTCGAATGTATAGCTAAGAGAATATATGCAAACTTCAAGTATTCGGGCTTATTACAAATTAAAAAATATTCTCCGATGTATTTGAAATCTGCATAGTTTCACGGACACTCATTTGCTCTCTCCATACTGAATATAGATTATTTTGGCATGTTTGAGAATATTATTATATTATGATATTTTATCTCGGATTGACTGCATATACTGCACATATATTTTCATGAAGAAATACATGTTCGAAACAATTATAAAAAATGGTTTGGAAATGGGACCCGGGTTTATTACACAACAGGTTGAACAAATATTTTTTTCGGAATAACTTTTCACTAACACGAAACGGGCGTTTTCCGGTATATTTTGATACTTTATTACTAAACGAGTTTACTACTAAACTATGAGTGACGATGCCGTGTGAACTGCAGTGTACAGAATAGCATTTAATCCTTTCCTCATATAGACGTTTTTTTACGCATTTGCCAACAGAGTAGCATCAGATCAGGAGTCGTCTGATCAGGGTCTGCTCTTTTTGCAAATGAAATTGTGATAGATCAGACTTTACAGTTTCTACCAATACCAAAGGACCCTGTGTACATATGCCATTACAGTAAAACCCGCTAATGTGACCACTTAAGTAATAAACATCGGTGTCTTTATAAGCAGGTGGTAACTTAATGCAGGCCAAAAGTAATGCAGAAAGCTCCTCTCTGTTTGCATATGCATAGAAAAGCGTATTTATGGAGTGAATGGTCAACAACGATAACCTTGCCATAGACAGCCAATGGTTTGAACAATTTTCGTAAATGGTCATATCATGAACATCATTCAGTCCAGCTAGTAGTTTCATAGAAGAGTCAGCCAGTAGCGGACATTATCTTACATATAACATCGGCTTGCAGCAATGTCATAGAGGTCAACCAAGGAATATTATGGTAAAACCTCTCTAAACCGGACATTAAATTTAGTGTAATTATTGGTCTTGAGGACAGGTGGCAGTTTAATGCAGGATGAAAAGCATGGGGAAAGCTTTCTGCATTATTTTCGCCCTGCATTAAGCAGCCACCTGCTTGAAAGTATCTAAATTTCTGAAATTTGACAGCAGTTTCAGATATGAATTTTGAAATTTGATTTTAAAGACTTATCAGGAGGTTCAGCTCTGTCCCTGCCCGGTGGCTAGTTTTTAAAACAAGTAATAATGGTTTTATCAATCTTCGTAAAGAATCACATTACGAACGTTCCTGCAAATTATACTGAATTCCGACTGGTGGCTTAAGAACAAATATTTTGGTTATTTTGGTTCCATTGTATACGGAAAATTAACTGCAACTAGCGGCCATGTTTCTCAACAAATCACAATATTTTGTTTAAACAATCGTGATAGGGGTGTACCTCGGGATGTATATGCCAAGATACAATATACAGTAAAAAACCCATAAACCGGACGTTACATTTAGTATAAATATCGGTCTTGGAGACAGGTGGCAGCTTAACCCATAACCTCATAGGCTATTTTAAGAGACAACCTCTTTGAATAAATCTACCGAAAAAAAGCATTAACTAGAGAAAAGGAAAATTTTAGAGTGTTGTAGTTTGAAACCATTGTGATAAATAGAGCATTTGCTCCAGTAGGAGCAAATCCTCTATTTATCACAATGGTTTAACAAAGTCAAAAGTCGTCAATATGAAGGAATGGGTTAATGCAGGGTGAAGGTCATGCAGAAATCTCCTCTAGGTTCTTTCTGCGTGACTTTCATCCTGCATTAAGCAGCCACTTGCATAAAAGTATCTAAATTCTTCTGTACTAGAACTCCGGTTTAGAGGAGTTTAGCTGTATCTTGAAATTTGGTCATTTGTTTCAGAGACAATTTTCAACAACATTATTAACTATAACCAAATAAGGCAAACCCAACGGCAATGTTCGTTTTACCAATCACGTCAGGTAAACAGTAAATAAAGGTCCTTTAAACTGACTGATATTGAAATCTGGCCAGTACTTTATTATAAGAAGATACTGAAATAGATTTACCACCATTTCCATAGCAGCTACAATTTTGCAGTTAAGTGGAATTGTTTGAACACGTTTGATAGAGCACTTCTTCAAGAACATCTAGTCAAGGTTTCACAAACCTTTAACCTGCTGAATTATTAAAACAGACTCCTCCCTTTTCTGAATATTAATTAAACAAAAACAAGTATCAACATTCATCACTGACGAAAATGATTTATTATTGACAAACAGTGCCGACCGTGATCAAAGGGCTCTCTTGCAATTGTCTTTTATACCCGGTTCTCGTACATCAAGGGTTAATTTCCATCAAGTGGTTTGTGAGAAGATTAAGAATGCTGACGGGCAGACGGACGGGCGACAAACACCGAGCAAGCCAGTCACAATAGATTGAACTGGGTAGTTGCTAATGTGATATTTGAAAATAATGTCAGTTGGTGTTACTTGGCAATCGCAACAAATACGGAAGAAAATATCTCACTTCGTTGAATTAAAACCCACATCCACACATGGTCTGCATTTCCAGCGCCGATGCCAATCAAATGGACTGTACAGTAAAACCCCTCTAATGCGACCACCTAAAAGTAGTATGATTATGGGTGGTAGAGGCAGGTGGTTGTTTAATGCAGGACAAAAGTAATTCTGCATTACTTTTGTTCTGCATTCAGCAACCACCTGTTTATAAGGACACCCATGTGTATTCATTAAGTGGTCGCATTATAGGGGTTCTACTGTAATTGAATAGAGATGGTTTGCTTGTCATGAAGTTTTGTAAACTGCATACATTAAGATTATAAACAATATACAATATATAGATTATCTTACATTCGTGTTCATTACAAATTATTTTTATTTAACGAGTTTACTATAATATTATGACACGGGCTTTAGCGAGTTTCATATTCATTTTAGTAAACGAATTTCACAAAAATAATTTGTAATGAATACGAATGTAAGATTCTTTTTATCACATAACCCTTAAACAGTGCCATAGAAAGTGAAAAAAGCTATAGCCGATGGGTGTTTAGGCCATTGTTTACAAATAGCGTAGTAATATCGAAGACGATGCATGTGTAGTCAATCGGTCAAGCAGCGCTACGACTGCTTAACGGTTACATGCGCCATGCATTGGTTCCGCATATTCTCTTTAGGATAAATCAAAATTGGCAAAAACAAAATGTTGAGTGCATTTCTGCGGTTTACGACGCTCTGTTTCGGCAACCCTACACCGCAAGTTATGTGATAAAACTCATTTTCGCACCCATTTTTGTAATTATGTGTTTTGTTGACAGTTTATTTTAGGAGATGTGTTCTGAGGTGTTTCAACATTTTGTGTCGATTTTTTACCTAATGTGGTAATTATATGTATATTTTATGATAATAAATTTATTTTACTTAGTTGAATTAGACTTGGTCGTACAAACCTATTTCCATGGAATGGGTATTTCCGTGGAAACAACTTGTTTCCTGTATTTAGTTATACAGTTAATTCAATGCGATATAGATAGTGCGATATATACATATAGATAGTGCGATATATACATATAGATAGTGCGATGTATACATATAGATAGTGCGATATAGATATAGATAGTGCGATATAGATAATGCGATATAGATAGTGCAATATAGATAGTGCGATATAGATAGTGCGATATATACATAGATAGTGCGATTTATACATAGATAGTGCGATATAGATAGTGCGATATAGATATTGCGATATAGATAGTGCGATATAGATAATGCGATGTAGATAGTGCGATATAGATACTGCGATATAGATAGTGCGATATACAATGTAGATAATGCGATATAGAGTGCGATATTGATAGTGCGATATAGATAGTGCGATATAGAAAATGCGATATAGATAGTGCGATATAGATAGTGCGATATCAATAAAAAAAAAGCATGTAACATCTCATTTAACCTTCTGCACTCTGAGCAATTGTGGTCTGCAAATATTGTCGTCTGCTTCAGTTCTAAAACTACGTCTTTTTGACTATTTCTTCTCCAACTCAGTGACACACAGCATGGATCCTGATGAGACACAGAGTACTCGGTGTCTCATCTGGTCTCATCTGGATCCAAACTATTTGCAAAGCGTATCACTAAGTCACCAGTAGCGTGCTGAAGGTTAAAAATAAAATCATGTTTTGAACGTTTCTCTAGATAAATATGAACAACAATGCATTAACGAGACGAACGATTAGCAAATATAAGAGGCGCCCAAATCAAATAACCATATACAGTAAAACCCCTCTAAACCGGACGTAAAAAATAGAATAAATGTCAGTCTTGGAGACAGGTGACAGCTTAATGCAGGATGAAAGTCATGCAGAAAGCTCCTCCAAGGAGCTTTCTGCATGACTTTCACCCTGCATTAAGCAGCCACCTGCCTAAAGTATCTAAATTCTTCTCTACTAGTATTCCCATTTAGTGGGGTTTTACTGTATAATAGCACACGCAGCTATTTTATGTTTACGACATTCATTAGCATCAAGTAGTTACCATTTTGTGTCCCTACAGGGGCCGTCTGATCTGGGTCTACTCTGTAAATGTGCGAAAAGGCGTTTAAATGAGGATACCAATACCAATACGTTTATTTGTAGTTCAAGGCCACTGGCCCAGAATACAATACAATGTTACAGCAATTTGTATAGTGATACAAATACAAATACATATTATCAGTTATATACAGACGCACTGAACGTTCAACATGAACACAAATAACAGCAATTACGGAAAGTGTTCTGTGTTTTTCACATAATATTACATGTATAATATTACTATAGCATGTAGTTATGGCGTTCTGCAGCACCCGCACATCCGTTTCACGTAAGTGAACGAGGTGCGCTGGTTCTGCACAAGGTCAGCGATACAATGTAGAATGTATTTGCTTTATTCATTTGATCAAATCTGTTATGGTACATTAATGTTACATTAATATTAATATTAAGTTTATTATGTACACCTATATTCAAAAGTGCGCTTAAGGAAAGAGTAATAAGCGTTTGCCCGCTGGGGGCGAAATTGACTACCATTGGAGATCTATGCAACTAATGTGTAAGTAAATTAACCTAGATCTGCACACTGCAACAACCTCCCAATCGGGCTATTGTCCACATAGTTAGGGCCAGCTTCATTACCAAGAAGTTATCTGCACACTGCAACAACCTCCCAATCGGGTTATTGTCCACAGAGTTAGGGCCAGCTTCATTACCAGGAAGTTATCTGCACACTGCAACAACCTCCCAATCGGGATATTGTCCACAGAGTTAGTGCATCTAGATGATGATTGAAATAGTACATACTCTGAGAAACGCTTATGTGGGGTTATTAATTACATTCAATGATAATTTCTAGACATTTTATATAACAAAAACATAAAAATGGGAAATTTTGATAACCTGGAAATAGGAAAGTTGATAACCTGATGTATACTTCAAATCTTAAGAGGTACACGTTTTTTCTTAAAGAATGACAAAAGTTACAAAAAGAATTCATGATAACAAACCTATGCAAATATATACAATATGGAATCTGCTAACCCTTCGCTTGCTATTCACGTCCATATACCTACCAGTAAATAGTGAAGACCCAGATGAGACAGCTCCTGCAGGAGCTGTCTCATCAGGGTCTGCACTATTTACAAGTTGATTGTGCAACCAGTGCACTCCACAGCAGTGATTGCACAGCGAAATACTTGTACACAGTGAAGATATATGTAATTATACAACAGGGCATGGGTTAAGAAGGAGAAATGTATTTTACAATTCAGCAAGCGAAGGGTTAAGATGCCCAAAAGCACACTCTAAACTGATTGACACGCTGGTTTATTTACGAATATATATGGGTGAAATATAAATCTTGATAATTGCAGTTTTTTTGCAGAGAATTACTCAACGTGCAATGAGCTATGGTCGTAAAAGAAAACAAATAGCAACGCTAATGTTAACCAGGAGAAATACACTACTAAAAACAGCAAACAGGATACTGTCCAGTTTTCTGACAAGATCATGAACATCTATTTCTGGAGCGACACTTTTCTTTGACTGCATTTCTTCTGTTGATGTCTCCTTCGACATGGGCTCAAGTTCCTTTGGTTCCAATTCCTTACTCCCAACAAGACAACGAGCAATTTTGAGCGATGTTGAATTGAATTTGGTGTCGTAATTTATTGAAATGTGTACCAAAATTATAGAAAGTATTGTTATAATCATACCTATTGCCAGTTGTATGTTAATATAGATTTGAAGCACAGATGAGCTAGACACTTTCGGCATTGAATCACCGATACTGTTGAGAAGCACCATGAAACTCAAAAACAGGGCCATGCAGTAGCCAACCCTCTCTCCACTACTCACAGGTAGCTTGAAACTCAGAACGTTCATCAGAGAGAGCATGCAGACTGGAACCACGATATTCAAAATATAGAATCCTGGTTTTCTCGACAGTGTTAGTTCGACGCGAAGGCGAGTAAACTGTAGGGGATACACAACCTCTCTTCTGACAACTGTATCTGAGAGTATCCATACATTGTTTGGAATGTAGAAGGACTGTTCCAATTTATCTAATTTTGGAATAATCCTGATAGTTTGGAAAGTACTGAATATCTCCCCAATGAGTAGTGGACAAACCTGCACATCGAATGGATAATATGTAATATCGACTGGACATGCCGTGTCAAAAGTCCCACCGCTTGTCCATTTGTGTTTTCCACTAGCTTCAATGACAATATCTACATCCATTCCAAATACGTGTTCGCTACCTTCACTGTTGTATACACCTATATGTGGTAACCATACATCACTAGGTGACATAGTTACCATATCTGCACCACCAAAATCTGAGGCGTTCCATCTTAATGCATCCGATGTCCAAGCCATGTTTATACTTATGGTACTGCTAAGCACTTGGGTTTTCTCATCAAGACCTTTCACTGAGACAAGTGTCACTAAAACATTTATATCAAGTGTCTGTGACTGATTTAACAATGGTTTGACATCTCTGTCTGCTCTTTGTCGCAAATATTCAAGCAAGTGTTTCTTCTCTGTAAAATTCTCACACGAAATTTGGGTGGTGGTGAAAAGCACCAAAATACACCAGCCTAGACAGTTTTCATTCTTTTTTAACGCTATCATGTTCAAATAAATTGCAATCAACACATACAATGGAGTACTTTCCACCAGAACTGAGAGCTGTGTGCGGCAGACATCATTGAACAAGGCATGACTCCAGGGAAAACTAGGTCAATCGAAGGCTTTCAGGTGAATTTCATTTTATCTGTACATAATCAATACAATGTTCACCGCAACTGAGTCATCTTTTTTGCACATCATTCCATATTGTATTCATATAACATCGATTTAGAAGCTTGAGTGCTTTGAAAGTTGTGTGTGCATTGTAACCAAAGCCTCTATATCAGACTACTGTATTAGTAGCAACACCAGTCTGTAGAAGAGGTGGCAGCTTAAAGCAGGGTAAAAGTCATCCAGAAAGCCCCCAGGGAGCTTTCTGCACGGCTTTCACCCTGCATGAAGCAGCCATCTGCCTAAAATTCTAAATTCATATTTACTAAAATGCAGTTTAGAGGGGGTTTACTGTAATTACTGGAATTATTTTCAATATCATCATCTGAATTATTACACAGAGCCAATTATTACAATGTCCAATCAAGTGTATCCTTGTTTTATCACTCACTCATGAAAATATATTGTAAGAAATAATGACATTTGTTAACTGAATGTTTATAATGATATATGATGTGAACACATGATTACTTTTGGACATGGCAGAAAATATAAAATTCAAATCTATATAATTTTATAAGCAAACAGGATAGGTCCTGACCAGTCTACCCCTACAGGATCAGTCTGATCTTGGTCTACTATGTTTGCAAAGTCTTCTCTATCAGGTAATGGTTTTACCATCTGAACACTGTCATCTACAAAGAGTCGTCTGCTTCAATCTTCAATGAAACATTTATCTCCTGGGTTTTTTCTTCTAAAAAAATATGCCAGTGTCAGACAATTCAATACTCGGCATATTGAAGATTTCAACTCTTTGGAGCCAAATAATTAATGTCTGCAAACATTGTTGTCTGCCTCGAGTTTCCTGGTGGACTTTCTTTTAATTTCTTCTTGAAAGTCGTGACAAACATTTTTTATCCTGATAAGACACTGAGTTATTCTGTGTCTCATCTGGATCCAAACTGTTTGTAAATGTAATCAAAGATTTGCCCATTGCAGCAAGCCCTGCAAATTATTTTCCAAAGGTGCAAAATGCAACAATCTTTTAAGTAGAATGTCGGGATTTTCAGTACAATGCACTCATGCAGTAAATCTCGACAATTCGAGGATAAGCTATTCTGATATTATATCTGAACACTTTCCTACATTAATAAGACTTTCTACACCTTTGCAAACAGAGTAGACCCAGATCAGACTGCTCCTATAGGAGCAAATGCCGTATTTATCACAATGGTTTCTAAATTCTAAATTTGACATCGAGCATGACTTCGGATCCGTATAACCAAGATGCGTACATTACATTTGGATTCAGCTACGCGCCTGGAGGTATGCTGTATAATTCAATTCCCTTAAGAAAGCATCTTTTAGTGTTTTTGCAAACAGTGTAGACCCTGATCAGACGGCTCCCTGCTTGGTTATAGGATTATAAAGATCTTGATTCTGCAGTTTCTGCCATGGCAAAAATAAAGCATGTATTCATGCCATTATAAAAAGAGTCAGCTAAGAAATATTCATGATACATGTATCATTATCTCTGACATGAATACGCATGAGGCAAAGGGTTAAACAGAACAACACAATTTTTTAACTACATTCTGTGATATTTATAAGCATTGGCAATTTATCTTCTTTTTTTTCTGAAACAATGTTTTCATTAATTTCTTTCCGATTTCACGATCATAGCGTCAAACAGTTTGGATCTGAATGAGACGTTCATTACTCTGGATCCAGAATCCTCACAGTTTCGCCCCACAGGTTGTAGTTACAATAGCTTTGCACTTAACCCTTCGCTTGCTGAATTTTAAAATACATTTCTTCTTCTTTACACATGCCCTGTGGTATAATTACATATATCTCCACTGTCTACAATTATTTCTCTGTGCAATCACTGCTGTGGAGTGCACTGGTTGCACAATCAATTTGTAAACAGTGCAGACCCTGATGAGACAGCTCCTGCAGGAGCTGTCTCATCTGGGTCTTCACTATTTACAGGTAGGTATATTGATGCGAATAGCAAGCGAAGGGTTAACTCTGGATATAAACAGGGAGTTTGTGAAGCACTACGCTCCCCGCCCCGTTTGACCTTTGCCCCTGACCTTGACATGTCACCCGCTCAAACCGTGCAGCTTCATGAGATACACACGCATTCCAAATATCATGTACCTATTTCCACTGGTTCAAAAGTTATGGCAAATGTTAAAGTCGATGATTCGACCTATATATTTGACCTCTGGCCTTGACGGATGACCTCAAAATGTGCGGCTTTATGAGATACATATGCAAGCCAAATATAAAGTCTCTACCTGTACTGGCTCAAAAGTTGTGACCAATTTTAAAGTTGCCTTCAAGCAAACAAACAGACAAGACAGGGCAAAAACAATATGCCCACAAGATCTGATTGGGGGGGGGGGGGGGGGGGGCATAAAATATAAAAATGAATTTATCATTTGCAAAGGTCACTCCAATTTTTCTGGTTATCATTTTTTGTAAAGATTTAGATATTTTTTTAATAAGCTATCGTCAGTATTGGAAAGCATATGAATGGTACATAATTCAGGTAATCATGAACTCTTTCAACCAATTGGATCATTCTGTGGTTACATTTTCAAACAATATGGATTCACAAGAGACACTGAGTAAATCTCCATCTCATCCAAACTGTAAAATCTCCATCTCATCCAAATTTTATTAACCGCTCTCTTGCTGAATTTTAGAATACACTTCTCCTTTTTAAAACATGTCCTATTGTATAATTACATATCGAGGGCTTGGTGCAAAACTATTCTAACTCTTTCACTTTGTGAAGGAGTTAGAATAGTTTTGCACCTAGCCCTCGATATATCCTCACTGTCTACAAACATTCCTCTGTGCATTCACTGCTGTTGAGTGCATAACCAACTTGTAAATAGTGCAGACCCTGATGAGACAGCTCCTGTAGGAGCTCTCATATGGGTCTTCACTATTTACAGGTAGGTATATTGACGTGAACAGCAAGCGAAGGGTTAAAGTCTGACAGTGTTGGGAAATAGCAGAAAAACACTTTAAGAATTGAACCAACAAAACATTTTGCATAAAAAAGATAATGCAGCCATTAAAAAGTTAAGTGTTTGGCAAACAAAGTTTCATAGAAAAACTCCAAACAGTTTCTGAGATACTGCTCTGGACAGACAAATATGTTATTTTTCACAAACAAAAGGACAGAACTCCGGTGTTCCAAGGTAAATATATGATTGATACTTGCAGAACCCGCATTTCCTTATGCTACTTTTACACACAGGTGTTCGTCGTGTGCTACCCCCCTACCCGCCCATCTGCTACCCCCCTCTGCAACCTCACAGAAAGATATTGGTCAAAATAATCTCAAACATGTCAAAATATTGTCAAAATACCATAACACGAAATTTTGAAGTAAACTGAAAAAATTTTTTTCACATCAATATAATATAATAACATTATCTACTACAATGATGTGAACAAAAAATTCAGATTTTGTTTAGTTCACTTTTAAATGTTATTTTATGGTATTTTGACAATGTTTTGACATTTTTGAGATTGTTTTGGCCAATATTCAATATGTTTCTGTGTAGTTGCAGACGGGAGGGGGGGGGGGGGGGGTGTGGCCGGGTAGTGGGGTAGCACACGACAAACACCTATGCTTTTACACAAGGGAAAATTCCAAATAGTCTCCGAGACATTCTAAAACCGCTACACTTTTCACAAAGGCCCATAACTCTGGGGTCCCATGGTCAATATGTACGATACTTGTACATGTACTTACAGGGCTGCAGTTCCTTACGCTACTTAACATTTACACAAGTTTCATAGAAAAACTCCAAACAGTTTCTGAGAAATAGCTCTGGACAGACTAAAACGTTACCACCGTCTATCAACAACTCCGGAAATAGCTAGGTAAAACTACTAAGTGAAGCGAAGAAAGTGATAAATTTGACCAACACCATGTAAGACAATCCTTTGTTATTTTAACTCTCATTATCTTAATCATCATAGATAAAGCACTACCGGGTCTATGAATCTTTGATTACTTCACTCAGAGTTTAAACTCTTGCATAAGTTGGCAATATCAGAACATTTAACCTGTAAAAGGCTTTCCTAGTAGCGAGGAAAAGTCAACGCCACTTGATATTTGGGTCTTATTCAAGGAAACTTGTATTTGTATATTCATGAATTAACTGCCGAATCGAAGCATATGATGGTTTTGTTTTATGTACCAAAAATTGTATCTTTCCATACATTGTGTGAGAAGATATTACAAAATTCATATGTAGGATTGTGTACGGCGAATAGTTGTTACGGTGTACGGCGAATAGCGTTTCTGGTGATTTTTAGTATACGGCGAATAGCTTCAACAGTTATCGAAAGAAAATGCTTTAAATAAGGATGGTATCTTAATCGACAGCGTCGAACAAGGACCCGTGAGTTAAATTACATTAATAGGCCACTTAACAATTTAAGAACATTGCTTTAGAGTTGGTCAATGTGCTCATTCAAGTTGAAGTTCTATTCTTAAGTGTATTACTTATGGATTTTCATGAGTACGTTTCCTGCTTAATGACAGCCATTCGAAAGCAAATAGAGCAGAGAAATGAATCTGGTCCTATTATGTTTGCAACGGCTCAGATGTGTGTTTCTATACAGAAAAGGCATGATATTTGTTTCTGGCAAAGACTATAGTAGAACCTGTCTTAACCGACCATCAAAAAGGTCCAATTATGGGTCTGTAAGGCAGGTAGTAGCGTAATACAGGCTACAATTAATACAGAAAGTTCCTATGAGCTTTCTGCACTACTTTTTAATTGTTTTAAGTAACCACCTGCTTTTAAGACTCATATGTTCAATATATGTATGTATATACAGTTACTTTTCATCGTATTAACCCCTTTCTACTGAAGAAATTTAATTAGAATTGTTTAACCCTTTACCTGTTCAATATTTATGCAAGAATAATGTCTGATTGAGGACTGATTGATAAGTCGAGAGCTTTGTATTGAAGGAGTTAAGCAGGGATGTCCTTTTTCTGCCCTACTATTCCCTGACTATTCAAGGCTATGTGCCCGAAGACTGATGTCATGTGGTCAGTTTATGCCCAAGAGGTAGCACTCTCAAGTCAACAAGGTACTTGATTGGTGTGTGCATGAGTGTGTGTGCGAGTGTGTGTGTGTGTGTGTGCGTGTGTGTGTGTGTGTGTGGGGGGGGGGTTATTAAAATATTGATTTATTTTTTTTCAAATCATTGTTTACACGGGATTCTCTCATTGCAATTAATATAGCAAAATTTCTTGTTTAGACCAAACACCAGTCTTTTCAAATACAAAGTGATTAATCAACTAATTCTTCATTCATACATATATCTTGTGGTATCCGAATTTCGTGAATGCTCGGTTGCATGCAACAGTAATTAAAACTAAAATGTTCAGACCTAGAAATTCACTTACACATCTTTAAGGAGCGTAGCTGAATCCAAATGTAGTTTAAACACCGTGGCTATAGGGGCCCGGGAGCTTGCTCCCCGGGAAAATTTAGAATTGGAGTGGTTTCAAAAAGTGACTTTTACAGAGGCGTCAATTGGAGGAGTGGGTTAAATCTTACATGACAAGACAGAACGTTTATCAAAGTATATCCCTACTTGACCTTCGAGTGTTGTTCCATTTTGGCCATACTAGTTAATGTTTTCACCTATCATTGATGTTACACACGTGCTTAAATGCGTGTCGCTAGCTACGCCCCTGCCATTAGAAGTTGGCTTGTAGTCTTCGCGGCTGATGTTGAAAATGTTTGATCCACTGCAAGCGCACTTCTTCACTGCGAGAAATGGTGTGCAGTTTGTAAGGCTCCCAACACGGGCAGTGTTTATGCAGATTGTTTTCCTCCTAACCGTTGCACCATTGATAAAGTTTATTTTTATTGTTATTGCAATAAAAAGCAGCATATCACTTCCCTGAACTACTTTCGTATGGCATTATATTACATAAGTTATTATTCCATACTAATTCCTAAAATATCGGTCATAAAACAAATCCATACAATCTAAAATCTTGATTTATCAGCACAACTTAACAGTACCATAATGACGGAGAGTATTCATGAGCATTTAATTCTGTAATCATTGTTATGTGCAGATCCGTCAAAACCGAAAGTAGCGCAATAGTAGATGTGGATACTCTGCCATTTGTGCTTTCTAAAAGTTTCCTCATTTGCTACTGCACAACCTACATTTTAATTCTAGATCAATGGCATTTTCATGATAGACATGAGGTGTCAGTTTATTTTCTTCGCACTAACCTTAGGGAACGATTATAAGTAAATTTTAGCCATAAAATGCCGCACACCACGCAAGCTATTTGCCGAGCAGTCTTCATAACAGTAAAATATAGTACTATTCGCCGTACACATCGGAAGCTATTCGCCGTACAATATTCATACCGCATTTATCTATTCGCCGTACACACACCTTGTTTTTCTTTTATCAAATTCAAAGCCAATTTTGATATTCTGCAATTATCGCTGGCATAAATGTGTATTGGCTGTGTGATGACAAGGAATGTGTGAAATCGTGTGTCAGGGGATTAGAAAAGCGATTGCGAACACGTTTTTGACCTCTTCGCTGCTATCTCGGTTGTACTAATCCGAGAATAATGCACCCAAAATGATTTACATATGTGAATTTGAATTGATCAGAAACCATGTAATCATTGGTTGATCTATCTACCAGTAATATCAAACATTGCAATGCTAGAATATGTCATAATCTATATAAATATATCGAATTACTAATTCACAGTCAATGAACTTTCGCTTCACTTAGTAGTTTTACCTAGCTATTTCCGGAGTTGTTGATAGACGGTGGTTACATTTTTTTTAAAAATAAAGGCCACGACTCTGCTGTTCTAGAGTCAATGTTAGTGATAATTGCAGGCCCACATTTCTATATGGTACTAAACATTTCCTAAAGGTTTAAAAGAAAACTCAAAACCGCTCCCGAGATATGATTCCAGGATTCACTGACAGACAACGCGAAAACTATATTTTCTGTTTTCTTTAACCATTTCCCTGTTTAATAATCATGTAAGAAATGATGACATCATGAATATTTATTTGCTAATTTTTATAATGACATACATAAACAAAATAGTTTGGTATTGGTAGAAACTGTAAGAGTCAGTTAAATAATAATTTCACTAGAAAACAAAGCAGACCCTGATAAGAAAGCTCCTACAGGAGGATGTTTGCATGCTTCAGAATTTGCATAGGCATGGAAAAGTGTTTATATGAAGGAAAGGGTTAACTAGTAAAGTGG
Organism: Azorinus chamasolen; assembly: GCA_963576725.1. Lineage (NCBI taxonomy): Eukaryota > Metazoa > Mollusca > Bivalvia > Cardiida > Solecurtidae > Azorinus > Azorinus chamasolen. The sequence continues at coordinate 50,614,141 of OY755235.1, forward strand.
CAAAAATAAGTAACTCCCAGACTCACTCAAACAATATTCTTTATTTCAAAAATACTATTACATGAATGTCTCTGTCTCTGGTAAGGCCTTTCAACACTATGGACCAAGTTGTGACGACCTCTACAAACACTTAGTAACTCAGCATCTCATTAGAATCCAAACTGTTCGATGCTTAGACACTATCTTATCTTTTTTAAATAGAAATAGATGACAAAGTACTTTGAGAATTATAGCAGATAACATGTTTAACAAAAGAAGTTAATTGCCCTTCGAACACTAATTATTCAAAGTGGATGTTAAATATTTAAATTGGGATGGACTGTTGAGTATGAAAGGCTTAAATTTGCTATTTTAGGATTTGAATGACTAATAGTGCAGACCTTGATCACATACCTCCTCTAGGATCCCTCTGATCTGGATCTACACTGTTTACAAATGACAGTTCATGTCTCCCACAATCAAAGGTCTACTGTGGGAAAAGCATGTCTTCCATGAATACACATGGGTCACATCACAGTACAGTAAAACCTCTCTAAATTGGAATTCTAGTAGAGAAGAATTTAGAAACTTTTAGGCATGTGGCTGTTTTATGCAGGGTGAAAATCATGCAGAAAGCTCCATTAGGAGCTTTCTGCATGACTTTCACCCTGCATTAAGCTGCCACCAGTCTCTAACACCGATACTGATACTAAATTCAACATCCGAGATAGAGGTTTTACTGTACAAGGTAACTTCTGGACTAGCATCTGCACTCTGCTGTATTTCCCTTCCTTGCATGTAAAATAGTCTTTATTTTAGTAGACAAATTCTAATTCCGGGTCTTTAAGGCAAGTTGTAGCTTAACGCAGAATAAAGGTTATTAAGAAAGCTCCAAACTGAGCTTACTGCATTAACTTTGCCTTAATGTAAACCAAAAACCTGCTTTTTCAAGACTAGTCTGTTTAATCAGTAAGTGGTTGCTTAACAATTTCCCTAATGAACATTTATGTGAATTAGTCACTTAATGAATATTCATTAACTTAATTAAAACTTTTCAAGGGAATTTGTCTTAACAACTAGATTCAGATCAATATAATTCCATAAGCAACTAGAAATGTGTCCATAGGACACTGATGCCCCCATATCACTTTTTGTCACAGAAAGTAAGGACCATTTTTAAAGTCATTTTTGCAAATAAAGGGCCGCAACTCCTAAATGACTGAAGAGATTTATATGGCTATCGAACTTTACCATGATATAATGGTCAAAAACATGTGTGTAAAGTTTAGTGTGGATCGGACAAATACTTTCCAAGAAGCAGTCTGGACAAATTCTTCTAGATGTGCATAAGGACGTAAGGACAAGGGCAACCCTATATGCCACCACCATGTGGGAGCATAAAAAGAGCAGACCCTGAAAAGACAGCCCCTACAGGAACCGTCTAATCTGGATCTACCTCAACATAACCCCATATACAATAAGACCCCACCGTCTGTGTTTTCTTTGGCAGGAACATTTACAGGTTGATCTGAGTACTGCTGTCCACACTATCTGACTCCTCCATCACACAGTCGGTATAAATACAGCCCTTCCATGTACTGGTGTGTAATATTCAAGAACTGAAGCAAAGCTACAGCTGTTACTGGCTTTCACAACTGGAGAAGCTTCTGAACTCTCTGTCTGGCATTATGTTGCCGTCTTTCGCAGGCTTTCATAAGAAAGCTGGATTATCTCCATGACAGTAAAATCTCTCTAAAATGACCACTCACAAGAAAGCTATTCACCCTAAATATTTGGACATCCAATCTCCTCTCTCTATGATTTTTTAAAACTGAATAAATGCAAATAGCATAGACCCTGATCAAACTGTTTGTTCATGAGCAGTTTAATCTAGGCCTGTGCTATATACCTAAGTTTGTCTGTCTGAAAACTTAGGGCAATTGGTCTTTAAGACAAGACGCATAATGCTCTTTCTGTCTGCATTAATCGACCATCTGCTTTAAAGATCTCCCTATTTATTCAAGAAGTGGTTGTTTTACAGATGTTCCACTGAACTGTCATTACTATCAGTCACTGTCTGATAAATCAGGATCCCCTGGCCCCTCTTTCTGTCCCACGCCATCTTCATCACTGGACTCTTTATCCCAGTCCTTCATCTTGGCCCCCATCATAAAGTCCTCACGAAGAATGCTCCACTTCTCATTTTTATCTTCCTCCTTCTCCCTCACATCAAAGCTTGTCTCCTGAAAGACAGTCATACAATGAATTCTTCACACATTTAAGTTATTTTCATCTCCTGATATGCAAAAATTGTTTTAAATTTTCAAAACAGTGCCATATGTTGACAAAAAATACAAACATTTCAAACAAGAGTCATCAGGGGAATATATGTGGCTCCTGCTCTGGGAGATGGTAGAGATATGGACTTTATAAGAGAATGTATAGAAATGGTAAATGAAACACTCATTTCTGAACCAAGACTTATTAGGCTTCCTGTATTGTCCACTTCTCCCACATTTAATATATTCTGTATTACGATCAATCTGTCCCAAGTTTTGAAGTAAATCCTTTTAAGAGATCCAATATTATTGCTAAACCTATTACTGCATAAATATGCCTTTTAATCCTTTCGCTCCTATAAACATCTCTTAACGTATTTGCATACAGAGTAGACCCAGATCAGACACCTCTTGTAGGAGCAGTCTGATCAGGGTCTGCTTTGGTCGTTCATGGAATAAAAAAGGTATGAATTTGTCTAAACCAAAATTTCCCTTGAAATTTTGACATTATTAAAGTTAAGTTGATGGATATTCACAAAGTGATGAATTCATGAATGCATTAAACCAAGTGCTAAATGTTCATATGGGAAAGAGTATAGGTCTGTGCAATTAGAGTACACTCCAATAAGACAGTTCCTATAGAAGCCGTTTGATCAGGGAGTGCTCTATTTGCTCAACAATTATCAGGGGGAGACAATTAAAAAAACCCAGGTGCACAACATCTCATGTTGGTGAACATTCCTGCGAAGTTTGGTGACTCTAGTACTAGCGGTTTCAGAGATACGCGCAACACAAATGTTTTTTCTAATTTTAAGTCATAAGGGGCAATTATTCCAAAGTTATCAGGGGGAGACAATTAAAAAAAACCAGGTGCACAGCAACTCATGCTGGTCAACATTCCTCTGAAGTTTGGTGAATTTAGCCCTACTAGTTTCAGAGATACGTGCGCCACAAGTTTGTGACCGACAGACAGACAACTCTGGCAAAAACAATATTTCTCCCCATAAATGGGGGAGACATAATGATCAACAAGTGTAATCCTGTCTTACAAGTACATGTAGGAAATGAAAAAGTCCCTCAATATTGTATGAGAGAAGAAGTTATCTGTAGAGATTACTCCTGTGTAAGCACCCACCTTAGTCTGTTCTCTGGGCCCAACCTTGACATTGGTAGAACTGGATCCTTTAAGGATATCAAGGAACTTGTCACGTGTCATTCCTTGCATCACCCTGTCCTTCTTCCTCTCTGTAGAGCCCACCTTCTGAATCTCATCATCTACCAGCTTCTGTTGCTTTCTTACAGCATTGAACAATTGAACTACTCCCCTATATCCAATAAAAGAAAAGTATGTCCTCAATGAGAATTTAATTCAATCCAAAGCCCTAACAATATTCCAACATCCTAACAATATGTCCATCTTCAGTAATTAACAGTAAATCTTCCAATAAACTTTCATTGAAATATGTTTCAGAGAAAAAGGTTTCAGAGAAAATGTTTAGGCAATAATGTGGGACAAATAGATAGCAAAATTATTAACCCTTTACCTAATATATACACCTTTTCATGAGAGCAGGAACAGAGTCTGAACAGATGGCTCCTCTAGGAGCCATCTGATCTGGGTCTTCTCTGTTTGCATATTCGGGAAATGCATAAATATGAAGTAAAGGGTTAACCGGTTAAGACACAATGTGAACAATGCAATGCAAAAGTTATGGCCCTTTTATCACATAAAACTTCAGCTAAATAGCTGACTTGTTCTGGTTCATTCCTAAAGCAGCTATTAATGTAACAGGCAAAAAACCAATGTTGATGATAGAATTTTTATATACAAATATCAACTTTTAACCATTTTTTTCAGCACTGGCATGACGTTACGAAACAGAATTGTGTCTTATTCTGCTAGATTTCATTTAGATTGTGATAAACAGAATGTCACAATTTAGACTTTCTTATCATTTTATTATCATGATTGACCATGGACAGTATAGTGCTCACCAAAGCCAGCATCCTCATATCCAAGAAACTTCAATGCTTAACCCTGTACCGGATCAGATGGCTTCTATAGGAGCTGTCTGATTTGGGTCTACTCTGTTTGCAAAGGAGTGAAAAGCGGTCTCCATGAGGGAAACAGTTAATGTGCAAACTCAAACCCTGACTGCAATATGCAAACATGGTTACCTAGTGGCCACTTTCTGCAGCCGTCTCTCTTTGTCTCTTTCCAGTGGGTTTGGTTTGCTGCGGCACATATTCTCCCATATCTTTTTCTGCAAAAAATGTTAAATTTAATCCTTTAATTCATAGCTACTGTACATTACAATGTACTTTGTCACTGAATTTGAAGTGAGACTTTCTTTTTATTTATGATAGCACAGATGGTGATTAATGTGTATGTGAAGTTTCATGTGTACGAGGCTTGTTCGGAAATTATTGAGACACTGCCTGTTTTTCAAAACATATTTAATGCTCAGTGTTTAAAATTGGTACAAGCACAGTATGGGGTCTTATGATCATAATACATGAAAATCAGGAGATGATTATATAACAATTGTGAAAAGCAAATTGCGTAAGAGCTACAGGTAGCCACACACAGACCAAGAAATAGCGGGAAAACGTCATGCAAAGTGATGTCATATAGACATTAGGATTCTAACATGGTTTTGTGAAAATTTGACGTTTTTTGAGTTACAATTAAATAAATGAGGACCGTTTTCCTGGTGCCAGTCAAATTAACTTTGTGACGTCAGTATTAGTTCCCAGATAAAGCCGGAGCAGCGGGCAGTCATCAAATTTTGTGTTGAGTTGTGGAAAACTCCAGTATAGATGAAACAGATGTGCTTAAAGTCACAAACTGGAAGTAGTGTATCCGATGCTTAAGTTTACCATACGCACAGCAGATCTACTGATTATTCAATGACACCATACACATCTATAGAAGTGAACAGACCCACAATCATTACAGAACTGGCTTTGTCAGATCACACGGCTGACAGCGCAACATTGCCATTCAAAACAACATTTGAGTTGTGACAGCACATACAATAATAATCGAAGGGTATACATGGAACTGTGTGTGCTTGCTGGCTACCACATTTGCTATGAGAGGGTTAGGAGAGGAGCAGCATCACGGGAATTTCAAAAGAGATGGCGTAACATTAATGACGCTGGCGTGCTCCGGGTCCCGCGAGGTGACGTTCTTTAGGAAGATGCTAAAGAGTGATCCACGGGTCCAGCATTTTTATCTTGCGCATGTACAAAGTACACACATGCAAGTATTTAGTGACGTAATATCTTAATAGTATGTCCTATGTCCATTTTATTTACAGTGTCTCAATAATTAAAGAACAAGCCTCGTATAAGTGTAAAAGTTACTGACATATAACTCTTGAAAAAACTGTGACAACCAACTGCACATAAAAGCGTGACACACGGTCAGACAGACAGACGGACGGATGGACATGTGCAAAACATAATGCCCCCTGACAAAAAATAAATATGCCAAAAATGCATCTTCTACATGCTAATTCGATCAGCTGTTTCTTTGCAAATGGCTCCAGCATGTATGGATAGTGAGGCGTATCATTGTTCAACAGGGATGAATTGCATACTGGTATGAAAATAAATGATGTAATTTCATGCATGACGTCAACCTTTAAGAGCTATAATAATCCTCAGAAAAAAATCGAACGTTCCACTGAATATCATTCGTCTGCTAGCCTATTTGCAATTTGAAATGAACATGTTTGCAAAAGGAAAACATTGTTTTAAGGCCTGAAATCTTTATTTAAAGATAAATTCAAGAGAAACTCTGACACAGAGTTCTTGAAAAACGATGACACAAGTGGTTTAAATTTTATCTCAATCCGGTAAGGAACGAAAAAAATCTCGATTCAAATTCAGTGACAAAGTTTATTGAAATGGACAATATGTCTTTTAACCCTTTCCCTCATATAAACACCTTTTCACGCCTTTGCAAACAGAGTAGACCCAGACCAAATGGCTTCTGTAGGAGCTGTCTGATCGGGGTCTCCTGTTTGTTTATGGTACAATATAGATCTGATCCTACAGTTTCTGTCTGAGCCAAAATGTCCTGTGTACAATGCCATCATACAAAATAATCTGATAAAATATTCACAATGTTATTATTTCTTGCATGAATATCCAACAGGGAAAGGGTTAACACCTATGAAAACAGAATAGACCTAGATTAGACAGCTCCTGTAATATTTTATCTTCATTAGAAAATAATTTTAACTCCTGTGTCCTAGTAATGCAATGGATTGAAACCATTTATATGTACTGATAGATCGGTACCATTTATACACTGATAGATCGGAACCATTTATACACTGATAGATCGGAACCATTTATACACTGATAGATCTGAACCATTTATACACTGATAGATCTGAACCATTTATACACTGATAGATCGGAGCCATTTATACACTGATAGATAGGAACCATTTATACACTGATAGATCCGGACCATTTATACACTGATAGATCCGGACCATTTATACATTGACAGATCTGAACCATTTATACACTGATAGATCTGAACCATTTATACACTGATAGATCGGAACCATTTATACACTGATAGATCGGAACCATTTATACACTGATAGATCGGAACCATTTATACACTGATAGATCGGAACCATTTATACACTGATAGATCTGAACCATTTATACACTACCAGATCGAACCATTTATACACTGACAAATCTGAACCATTTATACACTGATAGATCTGAACCATTTATACACTGATAGATCTGAACCATTTATACACTGATAGATCGGAACCATTTATACACTGATAGATCGGAACCATTTATACACTGATAGATCGTAACCATTTATACACTGATAGATCGGAACCATTTATACACTGATAGATCTGAACCATTTATACACTAATAGATCTGAACCATTTATACACTGATAGATCGGAACCATTTATACACTGATAGATCGGAGCCATTTATACACTGATAGATCGGAGCCATTTATACACTGATAGATGCCCCCACTTCAGATTTTTTGTCACAAAAAGTAAGGGAGATAATCGTGTATGCAACGACTGAAGCAATTTACATGGCTATTGATCTTGACCAAGATATAATGGCCACAAAAATGTGTGTTATGTTTGACAAATTCTTTCCAAGAAAGAGGCCGTACAAGATATTTTTGAAGTCACTTTTTCAAATAAAGGACCGCAACTCCTAAACCACGGAAGTAATTTACATGGTTATCGATCTTGACCAAGATATTATAGTCACAAACATGTGTGTAAAGTTGGGCGAAGATTGGACAAATAAATACAAAAAAGTCTGAACAAGATATTTTTTAAGTCATTTTTGCAAATAAAGGGCTGAAACTCCTACACAACTGTTAAGCGATTTACATGGTTATTGAACTTAAATAAGATATAATGGCTACAAACATGTGTGTAAAGTTAAGTGAGGATTGGACAAATACATGTACTTTACAAGAGAGAGTCCGAACAAGATATTTTTTAAGTCATTTTTGCAAATAAATGGCAGCAGCTCCTAAACAACTGAAGCGATTTACATGGTTATCTAACTTCATCAAGATATAATGGCCACAAACATGTGTGTAAAGGTTGGTGTGGATTGAACAAATACTTTCCAAGAAAGAGCCCAAACAAATTCAAGATGTGCGTACGGACTACGGACGTAGGTACAGACGGGACGGACAAGGGTAAAACTTAATGCCCCCGTCGCCTAAAGGCGGGGGCACAAAAAATTGCCCATGTCACTTTCATTAGCCTGAAAATTAAATGGTGTTTAATGTTTATGAACCTAGTGGTGATTCACATTATACATATATAGTAATCAAATTTCCAAAGAGCATAATACCGATAATCAGATGGCAGTCATGACATGTCAGAATGCTTGAACTATTGTTTGGATATAACAATAGATGTATGTATTTTTAGGTCTCATGAATATTGTTTTAACCCTTTACTCCATGAATATTCATGAAAGAAATAATGCCATAATGAATATCAATTAAAATTAATTGCTACATGTATAATAGCAATGAACACCAGAATATTTGCCCATTGAAGAAACTGTAGAATCATATCCAGGGTTACAGATAAGGTTTTGTGTTATTTGGGTATTTACTCCTTACTTTTTCAAGGAATTGGGTAATAAGAATTTCAATTGAGTATCAAGAAAAGTGTTACTCCATCAATTTGAAATGAATTGCTTTTTTACCCCAACAGTTTTAGATTCAATATATTATATATGTTATAATAATAAGCCTACACCTACAAATGAGATTGGTGTATGTCACAGAAAGACCCTTTTCGATCTGTAATTCTAACAGTCCATTAACTGATACTCGACATCCGAATGTTTGATGTACCTTCATTTGCTAACATTTCAACACATCATATTTGTGCAGGAGTAATGTGTTATAAGCCAAGGATACTTTGAAACATATTTCTTGACAGTAATTTTGCCGACTTTTAGTTGCACCTTCTCTACTAGTGGCTTACAGTTTTGTGACAAAAGATCAACGATTATACCACTGACAACCTCTTTTGAGGTTTTACACACCTTGTTCACATATCAAATTATTTCTGGTTCGCCAAGGGAAGACCTAATATAATTAAATAATGTGTTGCAGTAAAACAAGCCCCGTGTCACAGTAAACAATAGTTATTCATGCCTAAGAAATGCCCGACTATCGCATACTAATACGCGTCTGCTTGAATGCTTTTGCGTAAACAACTTTTATAATTGCTTTTCAGTACGCATGAGTTTCAAAATAATTGCTTTTCAACTGAATTTAATTGCGTATTTACGCAGATATGCACCTTATCTGTAACCCTGCATATCTGTATTATATCAAAAGCAAACAGAGCAGACCCTGATCAGATGGCTCCTACAGGAGCCGTCTGATCTGGGTCTACTCTGTTTGCAAAGGCATAGAAATTTGTATTTATGGAGTAAACTGTTATGAGATAAGTGGAGTTTACAGGCACTACACCATTTATTCCAAATGGTACCAGAATGACTTTTTCAGCTTTACAAATGTGTGGAAAGGGAAGATTGTGTCCTAATATTTAGGGTAGATACAACTTAGATAATATATTTCACTAACCTTTTCATGCCGTGGTAACACATCCCCTGTATCTCCTAACCTCTCTGTCTTTTCATCTGGCTTTGCTTTTTTATCTTTGTCATCAGTGTCTTCTTCAGCCTTTTCCAGCTTTCTCTTCCGCAACTCCTTATCAGTTTTACCTTTAGCAAGTATCACCTAGAAAAATAATCAGTGAATTAACCCATTACCTCATAGGCTATTTTTAGACCCTACCTCTTTGAATAAACCTACTGAAAAGAGCATTTACTAGAAACAAGAGGGCCATGATGGTCCTGATATCGCTCACCAGACAATTAGAGGAGAAGATATTTCAAAGTTTTCACTATGTTTCTAAAGAAAACTGGCCACCCCTAGGGTGGGCCTCATTTGAACCCAGGGGCATAACTCCATATAACTTTTGCAGAGGATTTCAAGATGATGCTATATGCCAAACATGAAAGCTGAGAACCTTCCAGTTTCAGAGAAGAAGATTTTCAATGTTTTCACTATATGTTTCTATAGAAAATAATGCACCCCTGGGGTGGGGCCAATTTTTACCCCAGCAACATAATTTATAAAACTTTTGTAGAACACCTACAGATGATGCTATGTGCCAATAATGAAAGCTGAGATCCCTGTAGATTCAGAGGAGAAGATTTTGAAAGGTTCAAATTGTTGAAGACTGACGATTGACGCCGACAGACGACTGACATCAGGCAATGACAAAAGCTCACCCTGAGCACTCTGTGCTCTGGAAAATTAAAAAGGATTTTTTTTTTTAAATTGTGTAGTTTTGAAACCATTGTGATAAATAGAGCATTTCTTCTACGGAGCAAATGCTCTATTTATCACAATGGTTTCAAAAAGAGACTTTTACAGAGGTGTCAATATTAGGCAATGGGTTAAGAATTGCAGCAAATGACAATGTTTGCAGAAGACAGTTACTACAAAGTTACCTTTAGTGTATCTCACTTATTTTCTATCGGTGTTTTGGTAATGGTTGCCTCTTGTGTGTGGCTTTTCCTGCTTGACTTTGCTGTTTTTTCATTTAGTACTCTACATTTACAGAACGCTATGTGATTACATTTTAGATAGAAAAGCTTTTCATTCTGTCATAGAAGTACAATTTCAAAAAATCTTTTACTGTACCTTGTTGGCTGCAACCTTTTTCTGTAGGATTTTTGCCATAACATTTGCAAGACCAGCATTTCCGCCAATGCCCAAGTCACTGTTCTCTCCATCTAGGAAAAGTAAACTTATTTTATTTAACAGAATTAACTCTTCCCCTGTTCTATGTTTATTCCAAATTTCAATACCTGAATATTCATGAACAAAATAGTTATAATGAAATATGGAAGGTGGAACATGTTGCCATTTTGGAAAGTAAAGAAACAGATTTATCAAGTTCCATTGGCAAACAGAGCAGACCCTGATCAGACGGCTCCTAAAGGAGCCCTCTGATTTGGGTCTACACTGGTGGAGATGCATGACCAAGTTTCAAGGTTGTAAATAGGCATACTTTAACAAAAAACCTTAACCAAAAATTCTAAATTAAAAAGTTCCATAATTGTGTCTAAATGCTTAAGATGAAGATGAAGCTTGTGATGGTGAACAAATGTTTCAAGTTTAAAAGCTTTATCTGAAAGGATTATGTAAATAAGTGGACTTTAACCAAAACCTTAACCAAAAATTCCAAGCTAAAAAGCGTCATAATTATGTCAAAATGTTAGACAGCGTTATGTACTCTTATGCCTACAGGTGAAGCTTGTGATGGTAAGCAAGTGTTCCAAGTTTAAAAGCTTAATCTAAAAGGGTTATGTAAATAAGTGGACTTTAACCAAAACTTTAACCAAAATTTCTAAGTTAAAAGGGGGCATAATTCTGTCAAAACGTTGGACAGAGTTATGTACTCTTGCCTACAGGTAAAGCTTGTGATGGTGAACAAGTGTTCCAAGGTTAAAAGCTTTATCTCAAAGGGTTATGTAAATAAATGGACTTTAACAAAGCCTTAACCATAAATTCTAAGTTAAAAAGGGGAATGATTCTGTCAAAATGCTTGAAAGAGTTATGTACTCTTGTCTACAGGTTAAGATTGTGATGGTGAACAAGTGTTCCAAGTTTAAAAGCTTTATCTCAAAGGGTTATGTAAATAAATGGACTTTAACAAAGCCTTAACCAAAAATTCTAAGTTAAAAAGGGGCATAATTCGGTCAAAATGCTTGACAGAGTTATTTTCTCTTGCCTACAGGTGAAGGTTGTGACGGTGAACAAGTGTTCTAAGTTTAAAAGCTTTATCTCAAAGGGTTATGTAAATAAATGGACTTTAACAAAGCCTTAACCAAAAATTCTAAGTTAAAAAGGGGCATAATTCGGTCAAAATGCTTGACAGAGTTATTTTCTCTTGCCTACAGGTGAAGGTTGTGACGGTGAACAAGTGTTCTAAGTTTAAAAGCTTTATCTCAAAGGGTTATGTAAATAAATGGACTTTAACAAAGCCTTAACCAAAAATTCTAAGTTAAAAAGGGGCATAATTCAGTCAAAATGCTTGACAGAGTTATTTACTCTTGCCTACAGGTGAAGGTTGTGACGGTGAACAAGTGTTCCAAGTTTCAAAGCTTTATCACAAAGTGTTATGTAAATAAGTGGACTTGTTCCACATAAATTGAGGTTAACATTTTTGCTTAACGCAAATGCTAAACGCAAATTCTAAGTCCAATTAAGCGACCTTGACCTTGGATAAATGAGCCGGGACTTGGCAGGCTACTGTAGCATGTCTATATAAACATTTTGGTTAAATTTGGGAAGGATCCACCAAGCGGAACTTGAGTTAGAGATGTTACAGACAGACAGACCGGTTAACATTTTTGCTAAACGCAAATTCTAAGTCCAATTGTGTGACCTTGACCTTGGATAAACAAACCGGGACTTGGCAGGCTACTGTAGCATGTCTAGATAAACATTGTGGCTAAATTTGAGAAGGATCCACCAAGCGGAACTTGAGTTAGAGATGTTACAGACGGACAGACAACCAGACGGACACACTAACAAATGGGTAGTTGTGTGACTTTTTCCTTTGATCTTTTCTTGTGGGACTAGTCCCACAAGTAAAACTATTTTTGGCTCTAACTTTGGAATAGAATGATCTGGAAGCTAACCCTAACCCTATGTCCCACAACTGGCCAGGTTAATGTCACAAGAAATGGCCAGGTTAATGTCACAAGAGATGGCCAGGTTAATGATTTTACTTGTACATGTAGTTATAAAAAGTCACACAACTACCCATTGGTGAGTGCGGACAGACAGACGGACGGACAGACAGCGCCATTCCATAATACGTCCCGTTTTTTCAAACGGGCGTATAAAAAGGAAATCTTTTAGAATTGTGCAGTTTAAATCAATGCTCTATTCATCATAATGGTTTCAGTAAGGCTATTTTTAAACCCAATTAATCTACTGAAGAGGAGAATTTTCTAGGGAAAAAAATACTTTAGAATTGTGCCGTTTTGAAACCATTGTGATGAAAAGAGCAATTCTATTTATCACAATGGTTTCAGTATGTGACATTTACAGAGGCATCAAAAAGTGTCAATATGGGGGAATTAGTTCACTAAAGATCAGTTGAAATATAGCATTGCTCTTTTCACAAAATTGTATTAACCCTTTCCCTCATATAAACGTGTTTTCACGCATTTGCAAACAGAGTAGACCCAGATCAGACGGCTCCTAGAGGAGCCGTCTGATCAGGGTCTGCTCTGTTTGCTTATAGAATTTGATAGGTCTGTTTCTTTGCTTTCTAAAATGTTTACAATGTTCCACCTGTCATATTTCTATAGAACTATTTTTTAATGAATATTCAGTAGGTATTGAAATTTGGAATAAACATAGAATAGGGAAAGGGTAACACCCCTCCCGCACCCACCCCAACATGCAACATGCCTTCTGAAAATCCTGGGGAGAACCCTTTAAGGGTTAATGTCTCAACATGTAGCAAAAATGCATTCTAAGCCAGGAAAGAAACACCAATAACTTTCACACTTGAGAGTAAGAAGTGTGTCTTAACAGACACAACTATTAACAAACTGTGAAGTCCCATTCTTGTTTATTATGCCAAGGATGCAGAAAACTTATGTCAATGGTTTATAAGTAGGTTCCTTATATTTTTCTGTTCTTACCAATTTTCTTCTGATTCACTGTAGTTGTATAATTGAGATATAACATCTATAGGTGAGGGTGGTCAAAGTGCAATTTAACCCTTTACTCCATATTAAATACCCCTTTCTAACCATTTGCAAACAGAGTAGACCAAGATCAGATGGCTCCTAAAGGAGTCATCTGATGAGGGTCTGCTCTGTTTGCTAAATAAATGAAATAATATAGATTTGGTTCTACAGTTTCTGATTTGGAAAATATTCCATGCCAGTTTAAAATTAATATTTATGATGTCATTATATTCTTACATCAACATCCATGCAGTAAAGGGTAAAAAAACCCAGCTTAAAATGCAAATTCGGGTCGTCATGGTCAGAACAAAGCAGCCAAAGTCCTGGCCTTGAAACGTCCAGTGTGGGTGCTGTTTTAAATAAGGGATGGAAACATAGTTTGACTCCCTTAAATACATGGTACAACCAAATGCTCAACAATGTACAAGTTTGCATTCAACATATAGAGAAAACCCCAGGCTGTAACGCCTCACTCAAGGTTTATTAAGTTTTACAAAATAACTTACAATGTAGTAACTTAGTAATGTAGTAATGTAATAAATTCCTTATTATTTGTAAATAGTTTTATCAAAGATCCTGCGCCACTAAGCATCCAGTTATAGGATTTTATGTATTTTATGATTCTTAACCCTTTCCCTCATATAAACGTGTTTTCACGCATCTGCAAACAGAGCAGACCCAGATCAGACGGCTCCTACTGGACGCTAGTCATTATCAGTCTTACAGCTACGATATCGCATCTAATGATTATTATGATGAATGTCATAACTGAACATGTGGCAGGTGTGGATCTTGTCGGGACCAACTGCTTTGTGTGGCTTTAGATCCCATAGGATCATTTAAGCATACTATTTTCTGTGACAGTGGTAGAATTTGCTGTCAAGGGGAAATGGTCAGATAGCAGAGGAGGGGTTGTGTTGTCTTGCCATTTTTGATAAACAATCCGATTATGGTTGTTAAGCACACCAGCCTTCTGCTTGATTGTTCAGAGGAGATACCCAAATGCTTTCCTTCTTCCTGGACCTTATATAATTCCAGAAGGCTCTGGGGTTATCATGGTCCCAAGCTAACATTCTCGAGACATGTGCAACTGTAGGCTGCTTGACCGATCGTATCATCATTATCATTGGTCCAACTACAAACTTAATTTCTAATAAATGTGTATGGAAACAAATCAATCAAATATGTACCGCTCTGTATTTCTTCGGTTGACTCTAGATCTCCTTCAGAGCCAGAATCGGATGAATTGTACTCCACGTGCACTTTTTTCTTCATAGTGGCCGCCATCTTGAAAAAAGTTCAACAATCCATATCGCGGAACTAGCTCCGAATTTTGCAGGTGCAAATTAAAAATACCATTATCAAAATTAATTTTCCAATAATGTATTGAAAGTAACAAAATATAGAATCTATGTGGAAATAATGATCGAAAACATTGATCGTCGCTATTAGTGACTGAAAGTATTAAACGGTTTAAATACCGATAAACAAGATAATCAACTTCAGAATAGAAAAGTTCTCTCTTAACCTTAGTTTCCGGTTCCGGTTTGCGATTTCTGGACTTGCATGAAGATGTCTGGGCGAGGAAAGAGAAAGCGTCGCAAGCATAACACATTCAAACAGCATGGCCAGACTTTACAGAATATGCCACGCGAATGTCACAAATTTCGCATGGGAAATGTTTTTAATGCAACTGGCGCTGGATCTGAAGTTTCGTCTTCCTCAAGGGGAACGGCCTCAGCAAGTTCTAAATCTAGAGAAATGGATATCCTTTTTCTGTATCTATATAGTAGACTCCTATAAGGGCTTTTACACGACGGGTGATAGGAGATGCCGTTATTAATGGCTATGATCTCGTAGGGCTGCATTAAAAGCATGTACGGAATCCGCATGCATTTAGATACGATAACGTAGCTCTATTCCTAAATAGAAAACTGGACGCTAGTCATTATCAGTCTTACAGCTACGATATCGCATCTAGCATGCATTATGCTGTGTGGGTCTCATTTAGTTCACATTTGTGTACTCTAAATCGGTACCCCTCTAAATGGTGATATCGAGCTACTTTCGGTTTTAACGATATCCCGACAGAGTACACAAGCATTATCGTGGATGGACCAGTTTCGGTCCTAGTAGCAATCAAACTGATGGTGGTGATCACAAATCTTAAAATTGTATAAAAAAAACTAATATTACCTTTGTAATAGGTCTTCTAAGTTAAATCAGTGTAAATGAATTCCCAAAATATTCCATATTTATCGCGGTTGAAACATTTTTAATGAAGTAGCCATTTTGTGCTATTTTGTGTTTATCTGCCCTATTTCGGTGTGACTTATGTTTTATCCAAATACAGTGTTCAACAAAAGCGTATGACTACATTTGTAAATTAAAAGTAGTAGGTCTATAACTTAAGTTTTAACTTTGAACTGTTAAAACAAAATGAAATGCATATCAAACAAATTATGCATGCTGTAACGAGTTTAAAGTATTTTTATAACAAGAACCATTTATTGTCGTCAATGTCCTTACCTTGTTTAAACTCATTTTTTTCCTCTGGAATTTGTGTATTTTGACTAAAACAACTCTAGTAAGACGTTTTCTCCAGTAAAATATTATTTGATTAAAATCTATAGGTATCTCTCCGGCATGAATAAGATTAGGTCTCTATCCTGTATGAATAAACTAAAGTAGGTCTCCGCTCTGTAAAGTCTCTCTCCTATGTGAAAAATATAGTGAAGGACATACTTTTGGACATAGCCTGTACTTGAAAAACAGTGAGCAGAGACATTGAAGTCATGTGACTTTGCTGCAGCATATGACAACAAATGTACATCTCTACAAAATTGAGAGAAACGTTTTCAGGACAGTATTTTTTGGAACAAAAGTTATCCAAGTGAAAACAGACATAAGGAAAATGGCTGAAATTGCTATACTTTATCAAATATAGTAAGTAACTTAACTGTTTGCAGCACATTTTAGATTTTTTTGACAGCGATGACAGGTATTTGTTTATTTAGTGGATTGCAAAAAGTGATGACGTAATTCAGCTCTTCTTAAAGAAGATATCGTTTCCCAAGTTAAGTGCACCGAAATAGGGCATGCACCGAAACAGGGCCATCGACGATAAAACTGATTTCTTCCAAAATAAGACATAATTCTTAAAGACATGCGCAGTAGTATAAATATGTATTAAATGTATGTATTTGACAAGAGAACTTCCAAAGACAGTTATTTTTTGGTTGCTTTTAATCTCACTTAATCCGTTTCCTCATAGCGCTTACAGTAACACCTATATTGCACTGGTGTGTATACACTCCCATCACATGACAACAACAGTGTGGATTTATGAGCATACACATGTATCTGAGGTCAGTTGTTGTTTGAATGACATAATTGCCACAAACGTGCAGATTTACATTGAAAATTAGGTCCAATATGATCAGATTATAAATTAGAAAATTAACGCTACCACCCCGTCTTTGACATATTGCCATGAGACTGTAACCATCACAAAATTAGCATGCTGTCTTACAGCTCGTTGATGAGACGGTGTCGGGTCGGGTCGTTTCGGACCCAATCCGTTTCGGTCCTTAGTCGTTTCGGACCCAATCAGTTTCGGTCTTGGTCGTTTCAGCCACATTATAAGATTTGCATTCAAAGGTATATAAAGGGCAATTGTGATATGATTGAAAGGCATACACAGAATTGAATCCAGTAAGGACATACATTGTGTTGTTAGATGTTAACCTTTAGCCTACTGATGAATGATTATTTCTGCAAACACTTTGGACCCAGATGAGATGTGTGACACCCTTCTGCCATGTTTGGAGACAGATCAAATATAGCTTACATTGTGAAAACAGAGTAGACCCAGATCAGACGACAATAATTCCCTTGAAAATACTACTTTATAAAAATTTAGAATGTGCATCCATATTTAAAATTGTCCGATCATACATCATGTACATGCTGTTAATGGGTGATACATGATTAAAGAAATAACCAATTAAATATTTAGTACAAACTGTCCCAGCTATAAACATCTCATTGATGAGATTAGCGCAAACAGGTACATTAACACAAGTAGTTTAATTAAATTTATTATTATTACATCATTCAAACAATTGATTTTGGTTGCTTGATAATGAGAAACGTTATTTTAATTACAATTAAAACATCATCACTGTCTATTTTGTGGGTTCAATAAAAATCTTTCAATAAGAGTTTACAAAAACATTATATAATTACAAATTTAAGCAATTTTAAAAAAAAAATATTTGCAGCATTTTTTCAGCAAATATTTGACACTTTATTCTCATGGGTTTATTTGCTTCAATCATATAGGGTGGAAACAGATGGGGCTTGTTGAGGAACAACTAAGTGCAATAGTACTACACAAACATTTTAGACATAATTATAGGAACTATCCAATCTGACTGGATATTTCGATCTTCGCTTTCTTTATTTCTTGTCAATGGTCAATTTTCTGAAACAGAGATCAAATTTTTCTTAAATATAATTTGATGTCTATTGCTGATATATTCCATGTATTCCTTGGTCGTTTCGGCCCCAATTGGGTCCGAAATTGGGTCCGAAACGACCCGGGACCGATGAGACTAGGTCTCATTTAGCATAGTCCTTCAAAAAAGACCAGCGTATGCTCATTTTTCCTGTTTTGATTTTCTGGCATACCCGAGGTCTTTCACTTTCTTTGCAAAAATAAGTAGCAGTTTTCTGCCCATGAATTTTGGAGGGACATTTGGCATCTAAATGGTTCAATGGGATGTAGTTGCATGCAAAACGCTTAGTCAATGACCAGGGGAGTAAATGTACAGTCGGCTGAGCGGTCATTCGGACTGAAAGTAGACTATAACGAGGAACTTTACTTTATTTAACCCATCTTACTTAACCCATTTCCTAATATTAATGACTCTGTAAAAGTCACTTTGTAAAACAATTGTGATAAATAGAGCATTTGCTCCAATAAGAGCAAAATAATGCTCTATTTATCACAATGGTTTTAAACTACAAAATTCTAAAATATTCCTTTTCTTTAGTTAATGCTCCTTTTCGGTGGATTTATTCAAAGAGGTTGGGTCTAAAAATAGCCTATGAGGGGAATGGGTTAACAGTTTCTACAAGTACTAACAAATCCTGTGTACATAATTAAGAAATACTAAAATACCTATGGGCTTTTATAAAAAAAATCAGCAAATAAATATTCATAATATCCTTGTTTCTAATTTCAATATTCAACAGAGAAAAGGTTAAGATATTTATGTAAAGAAGTGAAAGAAAAACTTATTTTGAAAACGAAGTACATGTACAGTACAGTAAACCCCCTCCAATGCGACCACTTAAGGAGTAAACATGGGTGTCTTTATAAGCAGATGGTTGCTTAATGCAGGACAAAAGTAATGCAGAAAGCTCCTATTCTGCATTACTTTTGTCCTGCATTAAGCTACCACCTGCATCTAGCACCCAGAATTATACCTCTTTTAGGTGGTCACATTAGCGGAGTTTTACTGTATATGACTTTTTCTGCCAAAGAATGGTTCAGAGGTCCAGGTAAGATGTATAAATTAAAACATTTTCAAGAATAACTGGTTTATTTCTCCACCAAACCCTGTACTGTGACCACCTTTTAGAATCATCTCTTCGAGACGATTCTGAAGAGTGGTCACAGTACAGGGTTTGGTGGAGCAATGACGATTTTAGTATTTGGGTAGGCTCATCAGGTGGCTCATCAGACTGACAATGTGATTTTCAACACTTACACAAGTTGCTTAGACTTACACTACTAACAGTAAGAAGTTGCTTATACTTACACTATACAATACTAACAGTAAGTTGCTTACATTTACACTATACACTTACACTACTAACAGTAAGAAGTTGCTCACACTTACACTACTAGCAGTAAGAAGTTGCTTTTCCTTGACTGTATGCAGATATTCCAGGATTTTATTACGATCCGGAGAAAAAACGTTACTTTAAAATAGCACCTGGCCATAGTGGGAACAAAATGACTCTGGAGGCAATAGCAAAGAAAGAGGCAGAGGCCAAAAGACAGACAGACATAGAAAAGATATTTGTCAAAAAGCCATCAAAGACAGAGAAAGCAACGAGAAGAAAAAAATGGTGTATCAGAAATGTAGTTCCCTTGTTGAATAAAGTTTGCATTAATGACATTAATTGTGAAGGAATGAAATCCAAGATGTTTGAGGCGTCTGTATCTTGTTTAAAGCCTGCAGGTTCCCAGCATATGTTTGATCCACACTATTTAGGAACATATGACAATATAGAACACATGCAAATGATGCATGTAGGAAGAGACTATGATGAATTATTGGGGTTATGGTCTCTGAAAGAGACCTGGGTGCAACGAATACAGGCAATAAAATTGGACGAGTGTGTACGAACTGGTGGACAGAGTTCACTATCTGTGGTGGCCAAGCCACACAAAAAAGTGATTATACAGTCCCTAAATAAAGTGACAGATCTGTGTTGGGCCAATCTTCAGAATGATAGAAAACATGTGTTGTATACCACAATTTGTCACACAGGCTATGCATATAGTTTGGCTATGATTAGAAGTATAGATCTAGGTGAGGGTGATACTGCCACAGTTCAAGATTATAATCTAGGTAAGTCTCTCTAGTCTAGGTACATAATGTATGTCATGTTTTCATCATCACTGCTTAACCCTCTACTCCATACATATTACACTTTTCTACGCCTTTGCAAACAGAGTAGACCTGGATTAGACAGCTCCTGTATGAGTTGTCTGATCAGGGTTTGCTCTGTTTGCTTATGATATAATATAGGTATGATTATACAGTTTCTATTCATGCCTATATCCATGTACTATTGTAAACAATCTAATTATTAATATTCTTAACACATTACCCCCTAGTGACACATATTTGCACCCCTATAAAATTCACATTGTGAAACCATTGTGATAAATAGAGCATTTGCTCCTATAGGAGCAAATGCTCTATTTGTCACAATGGTTTCAAATTACAAAATTCTAAAAAAATCCTTTTCTTTAGTTAATGCTCCTTTTCGGTAGATTAATTCAAAAAGGTTGGGTCTAAAAATAGCCTAGGAGAGAATGAGTTAATGTCGTTATTTTGTACATGTTCATTCATGAAGTAAAGGGTGAAGCAGTATATTTTATTTAGCGTTCAATTTAGGTGGTTTGTATTTGAGTTAGGATTAACTTTTTAGTTTATAGGGACACCTTTTGATGCCTTTGCAAATAGAGTAGACGCAGATCAGACGATACCTGTAGGAGCAGTTTGATTGGGGTCTGCTATGTTTGCTTTAAAATCAATATATGATTCTACAGTTCAGTTGACTTTTTAAGAGATGAAAAATTTCATTATTCGAAAATCAATGGACATGTTCACTGTTCAGCCAGTCTCCAATTTCGGAACAACAGTATGGATATAAATTGGGTTTTCACAACAGTGGCTGACATGGGTCAGTCGAAAGTGTAAAAATACAAAAAGAAAAATGTCACTGACAAAAAGTTTACATACATGTACATCAAGTACATCCGATCCACAAAATTGATTTTTATGGCAGATTCATGTGTGTAGTGGACATGTTTCCTTTTGTTTCCAAGGTAATACAAAATAAAAAAAACTTCTGTTTTTGATGCACAATATTCTTTCCTTATCATATTCTGTAGCACGAAGTTTCAAGTCACACAGCTCCCTATTCTGAAGTTATTTTGACACCCAAAAAACATATGAGCAGAGTACATAGATCTTTAATCTGCAGAATAATCAAAACTGGCTTCTCCCTTTCTGAAAATTCATGGAAAAAAATATTTTATCAAACTATTACTGAAGAAAAGGGTTTTATGACAAAGCATATCCTGTTCAAAGGGCTCCATGAAGAACCCTTTGATCTGGGTCTACACTGTTTGCAAAGGTTTTATATACATGTTTCCTGCACATTAAGGGTTAAATACAAAATAGTTAAGTGCATCATTAATGTCTACCTGTAAAATTTCAGGTCGATTGAATCCTGCAATTTTAATTAAAAAAAAATGTCAACCTCTCACAATGATGAACAGAATAACAATGTACCACACAGAAAGAATTCATGGTGTTCTCTGGAACCAAAGGCTTATGTATGGCTATTCAGTATAATGTCTTTTGATTTGTAAATGCCAAAAGGTGTGAAACTATGACTATATAATAGTGTTGAAATAATTGCCATAGCTTCATTTCATCATCCTTGTGGGCATTGTTCAAAGTCTGAAAACTGAATAGGGGTTAGTCTGGACCACTAGTATCTTCAAATCAACCCCAGTACATGTATGATGATTGATGGTCAAATTTATGCAAGTTTGTTTAAATAAATATAGTCTGAAAGTGGGAGATCCTTCGAAAGCAGAAGCAGCAATGTGAAAATAGAAAATTGCAGACTCTGTTTTATTGAGTCTGTTCATGAGTAGTAAATAAAAGTGCAACACTACTCACACCCCCTAGCACCGGCTTAAGCAGTATTCAATTTTCAAAATATTAACATCAAAACTAATGATCCCGAAGGAGCAGAAAACATAACTACACTGAGAATGAAGTATGGGGCGACTTTTTTTCATTGTTTATTGGTATTCTGCATATACAGTATGAAAGGGTATAATTTGCCAGGGAATTTTGAATGACAAACAGTGCAGACCCAGATCAGAGGTCTCCTCTAGGAGCCTTCTTATCTGGATCTACACTGTTTGCAAAGTACAGTGCACTTGTTTCCCATATTCAAAATGTAATGACTGTTACCTCTATTCTAGGTAAGAAAGCCACTTGGGCATGTGCCTGGAATACCCCCAAACAGGTGTTCAGTGTCGGCAGTGAGAAATGTGCCCTTATACTGAACGTGGAGCGCAGAACTATGTGGGAGTTCAACACACACATCAGCGACCCACTGACCCAGGTCTTTTCACAAGAGGTAAGCATTATATTTATTTTGCTCAAAAAGTGGGTTATTTTGTTTTGTTTGTAAAGTTGTCTGCCCGTCTTGAACCAATTTCACTGCAGAGGTGTAACAGCGTTAATATTGCCGTTATACACCAGCTGGTTCTTGTGTCAACATGGTAAAATATCTGAAATGGGATCTTGAGGTTGTGATTTTGGCCCCCGCTTGGGACGACTAAATATTTATAGTTAAGGTGTTGTATTGGGGAGCTTGTCAAACCACAACTCTTGTCTAGCCCTGTGGATTTGATTAAGGCGCAATTTTTTGGTTTCTCCGTATGAGAGTCGGAAAGAATCTCATGAATATTGGAGAGTAATGTTTATAAAGGTGCTTATTGGATGTAAGCATATACAAGTATATTTTCTCAGAGGTCCACAATTTGAAAATATAGGTTTGTGTCATACATGTATAATTTATTTAATTGAGATATAGATCCAGATGCAGTTTGTTTAGATTTATAAATAGCCTATATACCTAGTTATAAATTATTCATTTAGAAGTAGAGCTACAGATTAAAGTGAGGGAAATTTAGTTTTGTTGATTTTTTCCATTGCATAATTTTATTAGATTTAAAGAGAGTCTAGACCTTAGTAGATCTAGATCCAGATTTAAGTTAGATGATATCCTGGCATAAGTGTACCATCATTTGACCATAAGAACCGCTGGCCCATTATAGTATTATTTCATAAACAGCATGCCCTGACCAGACAGCTCCCACAGGAGCCATACGATTGTGGTCAGCTCTGTTTTCAAAGGCATGAAAAGGTTTTGTCAGATAAAGCTTTAAGGATTAAATGTACAAAAGTTTGTTTGGAATAAATGAATAAGCCATGTTTAATTTAACTCTTTTACAGAATAGTAACTACTTGTTTACGGGTACTAGGAAGGGAGAGATTCTGACACATGACTTGAGGAGCAGATCTACCTACCCAGTCAGTTATGTGAGCCACCTGTCCAGTGTATGTGGCCTTAACGTGCTGCAGAATGGTGTTCACCTTGTAGCCACTGACTTTACTGGAAAGGTGAATTAACCTTTAGTTTGTGTGATAACCTTTGCAAATGGTTTGTATCGATTTATCCCAAGTACATCTATTATCTGCAGTTTAAATTAGTTTAACTTGTAAATTTTAACCCTTTAATCCATGAATATTCATGTAAGGAATAATGACATCATGAATATTAATTAGTTGAAATTTTGTAATGGCCACACGAATTTATGGTCATGACAGAAACTGTAGAAACATATACATTTTGTATATCTGTATTATATCAGAAGCAAACAGAGTAGACTCTGATCAGATGACTCCTGCAGGAGCCGTCTGATCTGGGTCAACTCTGTTTGAAAAGGCGTGAAAAGGCGTATATATGGAGTAAAGTAAACTACTGTTGAAGTGATGGTTCTTAGTATGGAATTTGATGAGACTTGTATATATGTATATATTATGTTGATAATTTCATGAATGAACATCAATCAATCTGGAGTAAATGAGGTGTACTCTATAACTATGTCTCCCCCATATTTATATGGGGGGAGACATATTGGTTTGGTGAGAGTTGTCTCTGTCTTTCCAACTGTCCATCAGATCCTCTACACTTTCTTGTTCGGACGATTACTTCTATATGCCTGATGCCAGTTGGTTGAAACTTCATATATGGAAAGAGCTTTGTCATTGCAAACAATGTTGGACCAGATTAGGAGTCTGAAGAGCCTTCTTGTCAGAGTTTAGCTCTTCAACTAGTGAGTCTAGTTCTCACACTGTGCATTGACATCATTTACATACAGTGAAATACAACAATGGGTAGGGGTAAGTACAGTAGAATCTGTTTTAAGAAGCCATTCATTTATTGAACAGTCTTGAAAAGCAGATGGTTGCTTAATGCAAGGCAAAAGTAATGCAGAAAGCTTTCTGCATTACTTCTGACCTGCATTAAGCTACCACCTGCCTAACAGACCCATTATCAGACCTTTTTTATGGCCACTTAACACAGGATCTACCGTCACAAACCCAACTGAAAATTAAATGTTTTTTCCCAATAAACATATATATAAATGGACTAGCAGTGATACATAGAGGACATCAATTTGGTTCATATCAGATACATAATTGGATGAAATTAACATGTTTTTGATAGACTGCAAACTTCAGTGCTTGCCTCTAGGGAGCAATTGCATTGTTTTCATTAAGCAACCACTTGAATACAAATTGCAGGAAGCTCCTTCTTAAAATGTTACACCCTAGTGGTGTTTGTTAGAGATAATATCTGCCTACCAAATCAGGCAGTATGATCAGACATTCTTCATCAAAACTTGTCATCCACTGCAATTCTTTAAATACAGTTTGCTTCCATTTCATTAAAAGAAGCTGTCTGTGTATCAAATAGTTTGAAACTTGATGATGCTACACTGAATTACTTGTCAACGAAAGTCCATAGTGTTTTAACTCTTTACGCCATAAATACGCCTTTTTACACCTGTGCAAACAGAGTAGATTCAGATCAGACGCGTCTGCTCTGTTTGCTTATAAAATAATATAGATTTGTTTTTAAAGTTTCTGTCATTGCCAAAAGTTCATGTGTCATTATAAAGATGAAACTAATTAATATTTATGAAATCATTATTTCTTACATGAATATTCATGGAGTAAAGGGTTAAAGAGTAAGGACAGTTTGTCATTCATAGTCCTCTACCTTCTTTAGGTATGTTTGTGGGACATGAGGAAGAAGTCCATAGTGGTTAACTACAGCGGGAATGTTAATAAGTATACCAAGCTGCCAGTGCACGTGGATGAGACGGAGAGGATCGTTTATACAGGTTATATAAGTTTTTATGTTGGATTAAGCTGCAATCATTATTGTTTACAGGGGAATAAAAAACTATCTTACATTTATCAGTTTGTGGTAAAATGAGCTATTTGCCTTTAAAATCTTTTTAACACTTTCCTTCATGTAAACGCCTTTTCACACCTTGTCAAACATGGTAGATCCAGATATAGGAGCGGCCTGATCTGGGTCTGCTTTGTTTGTTTATGAAATTACAATAGATCTGACTGCACTTTTTACCAATACCAAAACATCCTGTGTACATAATCCATTATAAAAAAACTTGCTAGTGAATATACATGATCTCATTATTTCTTAATGAATGCTTAACAGGGAAAGCATTAAGGGTGTGTAATATAGAAGAAATAAAGCAGTAAATTCTTGTAGTAGCATGACTTTTACTCATTACATCTCCATAAAATGGGTGAATATTATAGGAGTCACCATGTTGGTCAGTCCATCCATTGGTCACTCAGTCCTTTGGATGTTCTAGTTGCACTATTTCTCAGCAAATACTGACTACATTTCAATGAAAAGTTTTAGGATGCATCATGGCCAAAAGGAGATTGGTAGAAGTTATCTAATTATATTGTTGTGATCCTTTCATTCTTAAATATATATCACATACTCATTGTTTTTTCTTGTCTGCGTTATTTCTCTGTGAACAAGGCCTGGATTTCGTGGAAACATATTTTTACAAAGTAATGGCACCTTGGTATCAAGTACTTGTTTCAATTGTCTCTACTTTTTCTTAGTAACTTCTGATTGGATTTCAATGGAACATTATTGGATGATTTATTACCAATAGGAGATGCGCGTACTGTCACACTATTTAGGTCTGACCATTTTCTATAGAGTTATGGCTTTTTGATTGTTAATAACATCACGTCTTGTGACAAGTGCTTGTGTGGGGTATAATCCCTCTTCCCCCATGAATATTCATGTAAGAAGTAATGTATGTGTGAATATTCATGAACTGAATATTTTGTACGTCAAATGAACAAGTAAAGTTGTGGCCCTGGTAGAAACTGTAGAATCTATATACAATGTAAGTCCATAAACAAACTGAACAGACCCTGATCAGATGGCTCCTATTGGAGTTGTCTGATCTGTTTGCTAAGACATTCATAGGCCTATTTATGGAGTAAAGGGTTGCTCACATTCCTTGATAGTTCTATTAAACATAAGTATCTGCAGTCTTGTATTATCCAATTTGACAGTATTTACCCAAATCTCCCAAAAAAGTACCTATTGTTAGGTACAGCTCACATTGTTAATGTGGTCAAATAAAGTTGTTCTCTGTTTCAGTTGGTGAAGACGGCTATACTAGATTTTGGAATCTGCAGCAAGGGGGATTACTCCACACTATTCCACCACCATGCTCAGTGACAAGGGAGACAATTCCATCAGTGCAGCTCTCTTTCAGATGGGGAAATAGGCAAGGAAATTCAGGCCTTATCATGGCTCTTGAGAACAAACTGTATTACTATGGATCATTGGGAATAAGCTGAAACTATATGCCGCATGTAAACTGTCTGTGATATATAGTCATAAGACCTTGGTATGACATTGAGGATTTGATTGGTCAGATTTGAGTTCTCAAGCTTTTGATTGGTCAGATTTGAGCCAACTCTTTGAATGCGGGACACAGATGCACTGTCATTTGCAAACAGTGAAGACCCAGACCAGGGAGCTCCTAGTGGAGCCCACTGATCAGAGTAAGCACTGTTTGTCATTCAAAATCCTCTAGCAAATTTCAGCCTTTCATACTGAGTTGATGCTATAGATAAACACTGATGGACTATTCCACTCTGTCGATTCGGTGTTGAAAGGGTTAAGGTCAAGTACAAATAGGAGTTTCTGATCTATGAGGGAAAACTCCTATGACTTCCAACAGTAGACCCAAGTATGCAGCAGCATCAGTGTTCAGGGGCTGATATCTGCAGTGTTTTATGATCTATAGTAACAAATAGCATTGACCCAGATTAGATGTCACTTTGATGTCTTTGCTGGTTTTGGTCTACACCACAGTAAAACCTGTTTTGAACAACCACTTGCTGATTAACCCATTCTCTGGTGAATATCCATGTAAGAAATAATGGCATCATGATCTATTACAATTTCATAAGCAAACAGAGCAAACACTGATCAGACCGCTCCGGCAGGATCTGTCTGATCTGGGTCTACTCTGTTTGCAAAGTGGCAGAATGTGTGAAAATAAGTAAATATTATATCCCAAAATGATAAGAGCCGAGTCTAATGGAGTGAATCTTTACTGTACCCCAGGTCAGTCCAAAAAAACAAGAATATTTTTGTCACAATATAGATTCAAAATGCATCTCAAACTACATAAATCTGATAAATATATCCCATAGGGCTAGAAAAAAACCACTATCCATATGCACTGCTGTCATCCTGCAAGATGTTAAACTACTGCTGTCTGGGAAAACAGTTTATTATACCCCCACAAACGAAGTTTGGGGGGGGGGGGTGTATACTGGAATCACCATGTCCGTCCGTCCGTCACGCTTGTCCGGATCATAACTTCCAAAGTATAAAAGCTATTGACTTCAAACTCCATATATAGATAGATCACATTGACCGCAAGTGCAGTGCACAAGGTTTGTAACTCTGTCTTCAGTATTTTTTGAGTTATTACAGTTTTGAATTAAATTTCAGCTGGTAGGGACTATGGCATCACTTGTTTTTGATGATAATTGTTAATAACATAAGACTGTGTTGACCCCTCTATGGGTCTGACCAGGCTGGTGGCAGTCTTGAATCAACACCAACTTTTACATGTAGCCATGGTCTGCCTTGCTGGTGCTGTGCATGACAATTGATGCTTTCGCTGTGGATCGTTTTTAAGGTCACTTCCTATTGATGATGGAGTAGTTTCTGAAGCCTGGGATTTCTCTCTCCCACTTGGAGAGCTGAAATTACACAAACAAATAAAACAATGTTAGATTTTTATCTGTAAACAATATTAAACCTTCCCTTGGCCGCATGACTCAGTGGTAGAGCGTCAGCCTGCGGTACGGAAGGTCGTGGGTTCGATCCCCGGCCTCGACAGACCAAAAGTCGTTAAAAGTTGGTACTAGTAGCTCCCTTGTCTACGCTCGACATTAAAAGGTGTAGTTCTAGGACTGGTCGGCCCGGTGTCAGGATAATGTGACTGGGTGGAGTGCCCTTGCCATGTGCCCACAGCAGGGGTATTTCAGTGAGGCAGTACTATAACTTGTCTCATGCGGGTGCTGTCTGCAAATAACTGAAATACTGTTGGTTGGACGTTAAACCCAACTCACTCACTCACTCTCTTGGTACTATTAAAAAAAAATTAGTCTACATTTAAGTATTGGATTCATCACTTATTTGAAGTTATTTCCATTCAGTGTTGTATACATTCTAGATTATTTTGCTTTATCAGATAAATTACCTCAAAGCTATTTTTACTTTCACTGCAAACAAATAATTCCAGAACAAATCTCAGGGCTTGACACTGATATTTTTGCTTTGGGATCCAGCAGGAATCTCTAACTTCATCATCTGGATGCCCGCCTGATAACCAGGGATCCCTAAAAAAATATAAAATATAAAAAATAATAAATAATATATATAAAAAGTAAACACAATTCATATTTTCAATTCATTATATTGATTGATATCAAAACTTGATCACTATAACATTTCAATGTAGCTTAAATTACAAACTGAGCATCATCTAAGGGATGAAGCAGCAAAGACTGACTGCTTGTATCCAAAGTAGTTCAGTAGATTCATTCTTAGGCTTGTTTGCTGCTCATTTTTACAAAACTTTATCAAAGCTTCTCAAGCTGATAGTCCTTTCTGCTTTTTGATATGTCCAAGTTGTTGAAAAAACATCAAGGTTCAGAGTTCTGACCAGCTCTCTCAGCATGCCCAATGTATTCTATTTTCCGGCTTGGAATCGCCATCAAACTGTTGTTGATAAAGCAATATTATTCTCCATTTTTGTGGTAGTTAAAGCAAAGTGGGCACTATTAGAAAACTGGCATGACATGTCCCTGATTTATAGCTTGTCTGTTTTCCAAGAAAAAGTCTGGCTATAGTGATCTATTGTGATCACTGGGTCCTAGTTGTAGTTGTAGTCGTTCTCGTCGTTGGCATGCAAAAACTCTAATGTAGCTCATTACTCGAAAAGTGTAAGAGGTATCAATTCTTGATTTCAAAATGTTTGTGTTATGGCCCTTTATTGTTTTTTTTTAGCTGGACAAGCACCAAATCAGACGAGCGTTGGCTCCGCACGCGGCTCTTGTTTGATATGCTAGTCAAAATTCCTCTCCCCTGCAGTTAAAATTAAATTTTATGATTTAAATATTTATTAAGATTCTACTCCATAACTGAATGTTTACAATGGCACTATGAACAATTCAATTTTATCGTAATAGAAACTGTAGAATCAGATCTTATTATTTGATAAGCTAACAGAGCAGACCTTGATCAGAGGGCTTCTTCAGGTGCTGTCTGATCTTGGTCTGAGCTGTATACAAAGGCATTAACCCTTTCCTCCACAAATAAACCTTTCTACGCCTCTGTAAAAGTCATTTTTAGAAACCATTGTGATAAATAGAGCATTTACTCTTATAGGAGCAAATGCTCTCTTATCACAATGGTTCAAAATTACAAAAATCTAAAAATAAATCCTTTTCTCTAAATAATGCTCCTTTTCGATAGATTTATTCAAAGAGGTATGATCTAAAAATGGCATTTGAGGGAATGGGTTAAAAGGTCTATTTTTGGAGTAAATGGTTCTAAAACATTTTACATTTAAAATTTCACTTACCACGCACCTTAGTCCACAAATGAATAAGACCATATGTAAGAAACCATACTAAAGTGCCTAACTGGTCAGAATTTGTAACTTTCTGAGAGAGTGCTTTTTACCACTACATGAGTGGTTTTGTGCAGATCAAAATGATTAATTTATGGACAGGAATATTAAGAATGACAAATCTGTGATTTTTTTTTATCAATGATACAGTAGACATTACCTAAAATATGGCCCCCCCCCCTTTGTGCTTTACCCTAGACATCCTTGCACAAGAAATGTCAACTCTTTTACTCCATGGCACCACAACAGACAACTATGTATAAATAAGTGAGAATTTTATAACACGACGCCTCATTGGTAAACTGTAAGCTGTGCCCAGACACACCTCCGCCGTAGACCAATGAGGCGTCGTGTTATAAATTCTCGGTGCATGCTTGTATATCCAAGATGGTCGCTGCTTTTCGAATTCAAAATATCGCCGTGAAAAAGGTTCATTATGTTTCTTTTAAAATATTTTTTGTGACATTATTTTATAGACTTGAGACGACTTGCTAAAAAAGGTGTGTTCATCGGGTTGTAGGTGTGTTTTACCCGTGGTAGATATACCGAAATGTGCAGTCATAAGTCTTCCGATTTTCACTTTATGGCTGTTTGAGATTGGATATTTATTGCGTTTTGGAAAGTATCGAAATGGCAGTAATATTTCCTTAACAAGTATTCATTTCTCTAAGAGTCGTAACCTATATTGTTAAAATCGGTTGAAAATTGTTGGATTAATGAGATGAAAACCAAGAAGGGTGTGCGTTTTCTGTAGAAAATGAAAGTAGAGTTGATTACCTTTATAATGTTTATAGTACAATTTTTTGGGGGGTTTATGTAAATCAAAATATTGCCCATGGCGAAACTTGTAAAACAACATCTCCATCTTTTGACACAACTGGTTTCATGCATAATCTGTTCACTTACATGTTCCAGTAGGACACAAATTCCAGTGGTTCCCATCCAGCAAGAATCACGTTTTTCACGCATGATTTAGGATTTCCGGTATCTAAGATAATATAACACGCTTTGCACACAAACAGAAGAAACGGCTATAATTGACTGAGAGAGCCATAATGGGTCTGTGGTGAAAATTTTCTTTCGTCATAAAATTTGCAATTTTGGCGACCACAAACTTTTAGTCATGCAGTAAATTGTCTCAAGTTTGTAGACATAACATGTGATACCTGGACTTCCTGCTGATCAGATTATGTCCGATTCTTCTTTGTACCCCTTATAAAGGTTCTACGCAAACTTTTGGACATGCAGCAAAATGTCTGAGATTGGTAGTCTTATAGATATCATGGCGTATCTGGACGTCATATTTAGGTCACAGATTAAATCAAAGACATCTTTTGATCCAGCAGTGAAGGTTGTACCCAAACTTTTGGGCGTTCAGCAGAGTGTCTGGAGTATATATACATAAAGCATGTGGTACCCGAACTTCTGTCATACACAAGTGACAGATTATATATCAAAGTCCTCTTTTGAACCTATTTGAAGGTTCTACTCAAATCTTTGGACATGCAACAAAGTGTATTGGCTGGTAGATATAACATGTACCGTTGTACCTGTACTTCCTTCTGTCTTACACAGGTCCCAGATTATATCAAAATCTTCCTTAGATCCCATGTGAAGGTTTCTACTAATCTTTTTTGGACATTTAGCAAAGTGTCTGAGCTAGTAGACATAAGATGAACCTGGACTTCCTTCTGTCTTACACAGGTCTCAGATTATTTCAAAGTCTTCCTTTGATCCCATGTGAAGGTTTCTACTAATCTTTTTTGGACATTTAGCAAAGTGTCTGAGCTAGTAGACATAAGATGAACCTGGACTTCCTTCTGTCTTACACAGGTCACAGATTATATCAAAATCTTCCTTAGATCCCATGTGAAGGTTTCTACTAATCTTTTTTGGACATTTAGCAAAGTGTCTGAGCTAGTAGACATAAGATGAACCTGGACTTCCTTCTGTCTTACACAGGTCTCAGATTATTTCAAAGTCTTCCTTTGATCCCATGTGAAGGTTTCTACTAATCTTTTTTGGACATTTAGCAAAGTGTCTGAGCTAGTAGACATAAGATGAACCTGGACTTCCTTCTGTCTTACACAGGTCTCAGATTATTTCAAAGTCTTCCTTTGATCCCATGTGAAGGTTTCTACTAATCTTTTTTGGACATTTAGCAAAGTGTCTGAGCTAGTAGACATAAGATGAACCTGTACTTCCTTCTGTCTTACACAGGTCTCAGATTATATCAAAATCTTCCTTAGATCCCATGTGAAGGTTTCTACTAATCTTTTTTGGACATTTAGCAAAGTGTCTGAGCTAGTAGACATAAGATGAACCTGGACTTCCTTCTGTCTTACACAGGTCCCAGATTATATCAAAATCTTCCTTAGATCCCATGTGAAGGTTTCTACTAATCTTTTTTGGACATTTAGCAAAGTGTCTGAGCTAGTAGACATAAGATGAACCTGGACTTCCTTCTGTCTTACACAGGTCTCAGATTATTTCAAAGTCTTCCTTTGATCCCATGTGAAGGTTTCTACTAATCTTTTTTGGACATTTAGCAAAGTGTCTGAGCTAGTAGACATAAGATGAACCTGGACTTCCTTCTGTCTTACACAGGTCACAGATTATATCAAAATCTTCCTTAGATCCCATGTGAAGGTTTCTACTAATCTTTTTTGGACATTTAGCAAAGTGTCTGAGCTAGTAGACATAAGATGAACCTGGACTTCCTTCTGTCTTACACAGGTCTCAGATGATTTCAAAGTCTTCCTTTGATCCCATGTGAAGGTTTCTACTAATCTTTTTTGGACATTTAGCAAAGTGTCTGAGCTAGTAGACATAAGATGAACCTGGACTTCCTTCTGTCTTACACAGGTCTCAGATTATTTCAAAGTCTTCCTTTAATCCCATGTGAAGGTTTCTACTAATCTTTTTTGGACATTTAGCAAAGTGTCTGAGCTAGTAGACATAAGATGAACCTGTACTTCCTTCTGTCTTACACAGGTCACAGATTATATCAAAATCTTCCTTAGATCCCATGTGAAGGTTTCTACTAATCTTTTTTGGACATTTAGCAAAGTGTCTGAGCTAGTAGACATAAGATGAACCTGGACTTCCTTCTGTCTTACACAGGTCCCAGATTATATCAAAATATTCCTTAGATCCCATGTGAAGGTTTCTACTAATCTTTTTTGGACATTTAGCAAAGTGTCTGAGCTAGTAGACATAAGATGAACCTGGACTTCCTTCTGTCTTACACAGGTCTCAGATTATTTCAAAGTCTTCCTTTGATCCCATGTGAAGGTCTTACACAGGTCAAAGATTGTATCGAAGTCTTCTTTTGACCTCATTATGAGAATGTTGCTCCAACCTTTGGTCATGTAGTATATTGTCTTGAATTTGTAGACATATACCAGTACAGTGCATGTTGTACCTGGACTTACTGCTGTCCTGCACAGGTCACAGATTATATCTTAAGTCCTCCTTTGACCCTTGTTGAAGGTTCTTCTAAATGTTTTTGACATGCAGCAAAGTTTCTGGGCTGGTAGAGATAACACAAACCATGACTTCCTTCTGTCATACAGAAGTCACAAATTACGTCAAAGTCCTCCTTTGACCCATTTTAGCTCACCAGAGCACTTTTGTGCTCAGGGTGAGCTTTTGTGATCACCTGATGTCGGTCATCGTGCGTCGTCCCTTGATAGCTGTCAAGGTTTCCCTATACAGTGATGTCTCGTTATTCCGGAAACGTTCGTTCCCAGCGAAATTTCAGGATTAACGAATTTTCCGGATTCACGAATCGCCGTCGCATGCTGCAAAATATCAACTCAATCATAAACATTGTATATGTACACATTTACTTTCGCATCAAGAAGTCTTTTCTTGTAACGTTCATGTGTGCATATGCCCGTAATAATTGCAAGTCATATCAAATTAATTGCCTTGTTTGTCGTTCTAAATGCTTTTTGCACCCTATCCATAAGTGTCAGTTCTCTCATTTGAGTAATGTGGATTATCGAATTTGCCTGCGGGCAAACTTTGTAAAATCGACGTTGGTCTCCATGTTTGACATGACTGGTTTCCCGAATATTCCATCCGCGTACATGTACTTGTAAGGCGGAAGTCGGGAACCAGCCAACTCACGCGCGAGTTAGAATCTTGGGGAAAACCTAGCGGGAATCCCCAATTAATATAGCCTTGTAATTTCTGAATTAGCAAATCATTTAAGGTGATTAACAGTTTAACGATGGCGGCACGGTTTTAACGTAACAAGTTAATTGGGCGAGTGTTCATCTCAATAAGGAACATTAAAGAATATCAAACCAATTAAACAGTTTGTACACAGTCTGGGGTTGTTTTACCCATGCCCGTGATTGTAAACACAAGAATGTGCACCTCCGCGATGCACTATTGTTAAGTGTCAGGGTTGGGCAATTAAGCCCCGGGGCTACGGACCCAGACGGATTAACGAGTCACAAATACAGGTAAATACATAGATTGGTTACCGGAAATCTATGTCCGGTTCCAGAACGCGAATTTCCGGATGTAACAAGTCAATTTACTGCACAAAAAATCCGTTCCCCTCGACTTATGTCCGGATCGCGAGTTTTCCGGATTAACGAATTCCGGATTAACAAGACATCACTGTAGATGCTTAATTAAATGTAACTGTTTTACCCTGAAAATGTAACTTCTTCTTTGTATTTGGCAAAATCAAAGATTAAACATTTTAACATAGCATACAGAGAGAGCCCCGCCATCATAATTTGACAATAAAATAAGCATAATACATGTACAAATAATGAGCTACCATGAGATATATTACACTACAAACAGGACAGTAAGCATAAGAGTTTGATAAAGGGCATTTATTAAAAATGCCGGAAAACAGAAGCTGTTATATCAGCTTTAAATTTAACATGTGATTTGAAAAAATAAAATTTAATATCCTGAGATTTTCCATATCTGGGCGATGAACAAACCGCCACTGAGTGAAACGGCCGCTATGGAGAAATTTTGAGACTGTGGAGTTAAAGCAGGATCTGAAGGGAGGAGGGTGGCGAAATCTACAAATTGGTTAACCCAAATCTTTTTTTGGGTGACTTTGGGAATTTGAGTAGGTATAGAAGTGGAAATTGGCTTGGCATAGGAGAATCCATTACCTCCGACCAGCTGTTGAGTATGGGAGGCGAGAATGTCCTGCAATGAGTCTAGCTCCTCATCACTAGATGTGCCATCTGCGCTGGAGTCCATATCAACCTGTGGAAGGACTGGTGGTGGTGCAGCCATGGTGTGTGGTGGCAGGTTTACGATGGATGTGTCCATAGTGGCCGTCTGTGGCTGCCGATGAGGTGTGCCCATGACTGAAGGGTCTAAGAGCCTATGCGGATTGCCGTAGGTGGCTGTGTGGTTTGATTCTGGTCCTTGTGTGGTTTGATTCTGGTCCTGAAAGCCCAAAGGCGGGAAAGCTCTGATTGGCACTTTGCAAGTTGTTGTTAATCTGGCTAGACGGTGAGGCTTGGGTTTCTCTTTGAATAATAGCACTGCTAGTGTCTGGCCCTGTGCGAAGCGCAATCTTTTTTTGTTTGGTCTTTCTGGACAGCTTTTTGTCAGGGGAGGGCTCCCAGCATGCAGCTGCACATGTTATTGGCACGCAAATTATGGCGTGACGTCACTGCGTCCCTCTCCGAGGAGTGAGCCTAGCTGCACTGTGCAATTAACACATGTAAAACAGATATATCCGAGTAGTACAGTGAAAACTACCTACACCTTCAAATAGACTATAAACTTCCGGAACTGATGATATGTCTTCTGAGGAAGAAAATAAGTCGATTCACATGATACAAGTAAAACTTGTAATCACTAAGCGATCCCTCTCTCAGTTCCAAAACAAAGACTGGCAGTGGAGGCTGCTGATTGGCTAAAGAGGGTCATGTGTGTGATCGACTACAGCTCCCAGCTGCCTCAATGGGTACGCTAGTTATGCTAATGAGGTAACATGAATATGTATAACATTTGAGCATCTTGTTTGCATAAATACTTTTATGTTTTCCATAAAAATGATTTACTATCTTCCAGTGTCAATAGTCTAATTGTACATTCCAATCTAAGTATTACCGATACTTAAATGTCCTGACCAGTAGTTACTGGTGGGCTTATCCTGAGCCTGGTTTGAGTATATAGATGTCCTTAAATGTAATAACATTATCAGGTTTTCTATTATCAAGTCCTTTGATTCTTGTATTCCAGTTTTTATCAAAGCAGTAAATTTAACACTGGCAAAGGTATAAATGGGGTTCACAGTTCATTGTTCCTTTTGGTCAGTTAAACAATAAAAACTGAAAACAAATAAATCATTTTAAAGATCATAACTAATGACAAGAAAATCAAATTTTGTTAACATTGCATAATAAAAACACTGAAATAATCCAATAACGAATGAAATAAAGTATGAATACACCGTTTACACTC
Source organism: Azorinus chamasolen (assembly GCA_963576725.1). Taxonomy (NCBI): domain Eukaryota; kingdom Metazoa; phylum Mollusca; class Bivalvia; order Cardiida; family Solecurtidae; genus Azorinus; species Azorinus chamasolen. The sequence goes on from OY755235.1 coordinate 50,650,885, forward strand.
ACTAATCTCACAATAAACAGAAATTGCTGACTTTTATCTGTTTGAAACCTACTTTTTAATGCAATTTTTCATATATTATTATAGATAGGCCCTTTATTCAAAATTTAATTCCACTAAAAATCTTCATATCGCTTGTAATCCATTAGAAATGAAAAAGCTGAATGTCACTAGTCTTGTAATCCATAAGAAATGAATACTGCTGAATACCACTTGTAATCCATTAGAAATGAATACTGCTGAATACCACTTGTATTAGAAATGAATACTGCTGAATATCAGAATTTCTTCTCCACCAGCATTAAATTTTATTTCTGCATATTATGTGACACTCATATTTAAAACTTATGGAACACTAATAATCCAGTTACATGTGTGTAGAATTCAAATTTTGCAAAGCTCTTGTTGGTATTTAAATTTTAAGAGCTTCCTGTAAGGCATCCAAAACTGTTTTCTGAATGAGCAATTGAATTAACAATGCTCTAATGGTTTGCCTCAGTTATCCCCTCCAACCGCGATATTTTGGCACAAGAACAATGTCTGTCTTTGTCAAGAGTTGGTGTAGCCATTGACTTCCTTTTAAAGAACACTAATAATCCGGTTATGTAGAATTCACAGATTTCTGTAATGCGCATATTCAGGAATTATGTTTGTTTCCCAATGTTTGGAGTGTCGTTCAGCTACATTGGTAAAGAATGCTGTGAGTTTCCTTTTGTCAGCTGCTCCTTCTTGTTGCAATAGAACTGCAACTTTGCAAAGCTCTTTGTTTAAGAGATTGAATTAAAATGCTCTTATGGTTCAATTATGCCTTCCAACTGCGAGATTTTGGCACAACAGTCTCTTTCTTTGTCAGGAGCTGGTGGAGTCATTAACTTCCTTTTTAAGACATGTGGAGAATGGACTCTCAGTTCCCTTGTAGATGGCCCAGAAGTCTGTTCTAAGAGACCATACAACCAGGTAGCTGTGAACTGCACCACCTGATCCTTAGAATGATCATCACCAGTTTCCTGTGAGGTGGATTGTTAAATGGGATTTAATCCAATGGTATAACTGATTTCATAGGGCCTTACTGAGTTGCCAGGAGCATGATTCCGTTTCCATAAAGCCTATTTAAATGCATTTTGCAATGATTTGATGCGTGTAAATGTCTCAATATTTAATGAGGCAACCATTTGTAAACTCTTATGGTTTGCCTCAATTATGCCTTCCAACCGCGAGATTTTGGTACAACAACAATCTCTTTCTTTGTCAAGAGTTGGTGTAGCCATAGCCTTCCTTTTAAAGACAGGTGGAGAATGGACTATCAGTTCCCTTGTAGATGGTCCAGAAGTCTGTTCTAAGAGACCATACAACCAGGTAGCTGTGAACTGCACCACCTGATCCTTAGAATGATCATCACCAGTTTCCTGTGAGGTGGATTGTTAAATGGGATTAAATCCAATGGTATAACTGATTTCATACGGGCTTACTTAGTTGCCAGGAGCATGATTCCGTTTCCATAAAGCCTATTTAAATTCATTTTGCAATGATTTGATGCGTGTAAATGTCTCAATATTTAATGAGGCAACCATTTGTAACTCTTATGGTTTGCCTCAATTATCCCTTCAAACCGCGAGATTTTGGCACAACAATCTTTTTCTTTGTCAAGAGTTGGTGTAATCTGGTTATGTAGAATTCACAGATTTCTGGAATGCGCATATTCAGAAATTATGGTTTTTAGCTCACCTGGGACAAAGTGCCAGGTGAGGTATTGTGAGGGGGCAGTGTCCGTCGTCGTGCGTATGTGCGTCGTCAACAATTAACTTAAACATCTTCTTCTCTAAAACCACAAAGCCTAGAGCTTTGATATTTGGTATGTAGAATCATCTAATGGTCCTCTACAAAGATTGTTCAAATTATGTCCCCCGGACCAAAAATGGCCCCGCCCTGGGGCTTATCAGTTTTTCTTAGGAAAATCTTTAAAAATCTTCTCCTCTGAAACCGTAAGGCCTAGACCTTTGATATTTGGTATGTAGCATCATCTAATGGTCTTCTACAAAGATTGTTCAAATTATGACCCCCGGACCAAAAATGGCCCCGCCCCGGGGCTTATCAGTTTTTCATAGGAAAATCTTTAAAAATCTTCTCCTCTGAAACCGTAAGGCCTAGACATTTGATATTTGGTATGTAGCATTATCTAATGGTCCTCTACAAAGATTGTTCAAATTATGTCCCCGGACCAAAAATGGCCCCGCCCTGGGGCTTATCAGTTTTTCTTAGGAAAATCTTTAAAAATCTTCTCCTCTGAAACCGTAAGGCCTAGACCTTTGATATTTGGTATGTAGCATCATCTAACGGTCCTCTACAAAGATTGTTCAAATTATGACCCCCTGACCAAAAATGACCCCGCCCCGGGGCTTATCAGTTTCTCATAGGAAAATCTTTAAAAATCTTCTTCTCTGAAACCGTAAGGCCTAGACCTTTGGTATTTAGTATGTAGCATCATCTAATGGTCCTCTACAAAGATTGTTCAAATTATGACCCCCTGACCAAAAATGGCCCCGCCCCGGGGCTTATCAGCTTTTCATAGGAAAATCTTTAAAAATCTTCTTCTCTGAAACTGTAAGGCCTAGACCATCGATATTTGGTATGTAGCATTATCTAATGGTCCTCTACAAAGATTGTTGAAGTTATGACCCCTGGACCAAATATGGCCCGCCCCGGGGGTTATCAGTTTTTCATAGGAAAATCTTTAAAAATCTTCTTCTCTGAAACCGTAGGCCTAGACATTTAATATTTGGTATGTAGCATCATCTATTGGTCCTCTACAAAGATTGTTCAAATTATGACCCCTTGACCAAAATGGCCCCGCCCGGGGGCTTATCAGTTTTTCATAAAAAGCTTCTTCTCTGAAACCGTAAGGCCTAGACCTTTGATATTTGGTATGTAGCATCATCTAATGGTCCTCTACAAAGATTTTCAAACTATGACCCCCGGACCAAAAATGGCCCCGGCCCCTGGCTTATCAGTTTTTCATAGGAAAATCTTTAAAAATCTTCTCCTAAACTGTAAGGCCTAGACCTTTGAAATTTAGTATTTATTATCATCTAATGGTTTTCTACCAAGATTGTTCAAATTATGACCCCTGGACCAAAACGGCCCCGCCCCTGGCTTATCAGTTTTTCATAGGAAAATCTTTAAAATCTCCTGTGAAATTGTAAGGGCAGGAACTTTGAAACTTATATGAAGCATCATCTAATGTTCCTTTATTTAGATTGTTCAAATTTGAAACTCAAGGCCTAAAATTATGGCCCTTGGTTTCATATTGCCCCAATCTGAAGCTTACTTATTTTTACATAGAAATACAGTGTATGCATATGTCTATAGTAACCAGGTGAGCGATTTAGGGCCATGATGGCCCTCTTGTTTCCCCAAAGTTTGGAGTGTTGTTACAGCTACATTGGTAAAGAATTCTGTAAGTTTCCTTATGTCAGCTGCTCCTTCTTGTTGCAATTGAACTGCAATTTTGCAAAGCTATTGTTTGTATTTAAGAGCTTCCTGTAAGGCATCCAAAACTCTGTTTTCTGAATGAGTGAATGAAGCCGTTGCCTTCCTTTTAAAGAACACTAATTATCCGGTTATGTAGAATTCAGATTTCTTGTGAGAAATCATGACATCATGAATGTTAATTCTTAAAATGGCATATTAATCCTTTCCCTGTTCTGTATTTATTCCAATTTCAATACCTACTGAATGTTCATTCCCAACAAAAGAGTTATAATGAAATATGGAAGGTGGAACATTTGAAAAAGTAAAGAAACGGATCTTTCTAATTCCACTAGCAAACAGAGCAGACCCTGATCAGATGGCTCCGTCTGATCTTGGTCTACTCTGTTTGCAAATGCATGAAAACACGTGTCTATGAAGGAAAGGGTAAAGGTGTGGAAGTTTTGCCAAAGCAAAAACTGTAGAGTCAGATGTATATTATTCCAGAAGCAAACAGAGCAGACCCTGATCAGACGGCTCCTATAGGAGCTGTCTGATCTGGGTCTTCTCTGTTTGCAAAGATGTAGAAAGGTGTACAAATGTATTTATAGATTAAAGGGTTAATCAGGTTTGTTTCACAATTTTGCAGCTGATTAACCTTGATGTAATGATTGGCATATAGGAAGAAATGGCAACATCAATCATTTTTAACACAACTGTTGCCCTTTGTATTTTTTCCCCATATTAGCTGTATAAGATGTTGTTTGGCCTTTGTAATTCATTGACATGGCATCACCATCCTATAGACACATGATTCTAGTTTTAGACTTAAACCTTTTCAATGGGAACACATGTCACTAATGTCTTTGCAAACACTTTAGACCTAGGGTCTTGAGACCTAGAGAAGCTCTCTAATCAGTGAATGTGCTGTTTGTCATATTACACTTTTCTTTGAAAAATATCCCTGATATTGACAGTAAGCTTGACCTTTTTGTGGATTATAGAATAGTTCATTTGAAAAATGCAGCATTGAAAGGGTTAAAATGCTTGAAATGCTACAGGTCATTAAATGGCCTTCTGTTTAGAAATTACCCTCCAGTGTAGTTAAGTTTAAAGTTATTTGTATGGATGGCAGCTCAAACTACTGTTTCAGTTTGATGCAAATGTAGAACAATTTGTTCCCTAATACTTTGAATAATGAATTTTTATAATTGAATGGTCTATCAGTGTTTGACAGTTAAGTGCCATTCAGTACAAAAGGATTCAATTTGGCTATGGTTTTAGGGACGAACAGTGCAGACCATGGAGGAGCCCTCTGATCAGGATATACACTGCTTGCCAATGGCAGTCTCCTCTTGCATTTAACCCTTACAACACAGTTCACTGAATATTCAAATGGACTATTCCAAAATTCAACAAGTCAAGCTTATTGTGAATATTTAGGGATTTTTCTAAAGAAAAGTGGTGTAACATCACAAACAATGCAGACCCAGAGGAGCCCTCTCATCTGGGTCTACACTGTTTGTTTATTGACATTAATAACCAGTGTCCCGCACTGTAAGGGTTAAAGGGTTCAGGTATAGAATTGATAGGAATCATTTATTGAGATAGCTTGTCTGAAAACTGTGTATTTGTTGTTAGTTGAAAGAAATAAAATGGAATAACATGAACATTTCAAATTGTGTTTTCTGTTGTTTTGTTACCATGTGAACTACATGCCAAATACCTACTGGCATTCCATTTATGCCAATTGCCCTTATTGTCCTAGGTATTAACCCTTTCCCTGTTCTATATTTATTGCAAATATATTTTAATACCTACTGAATATTCATGGACAAAATACTTATAGTGAAATACGGAAGGTGGAACATTGTTGCCATTTTAGAAACTAAATAAACAGATCCAAAAATTCTTTTAACAAACAGCAGACCCTGATCATATGGAGTAGAAATAATGATGTCATGAATATTAATTAGATTAATTTGTTTTAATAGCATATGGATACAGGATACTGTAGAATCATATCTATATTATATCATAAACAAACAGCAGACCCTGATCGGACGGCTCCTATAGGAGTCGTCTGAACTGGATCTAGTCTGTTTGTAATGATGGTAAAAGGTGATTTATGTGAAGGAAAGTGTAAGAGTAGAGTGTCATAGTATCAAATAGTGATGACTGCTCAAACTGCTCTATCAGGAGAAGTTTGATCTTGGGCTGCACTTTTTATCTAAGTTTGTCCTAATACATGGGGCAATTAGTGTAACTTTTAACACTATGGAAAAATCTGTGTCATCTCTGCAGTTTAAATCGGTATCTTATCAGGATCCAGACTGTGTGAAAAAGTTTTTTAACCATATCCTCCTTGAATATTCATGTAAGAAATAATGCCATCATGAATTTTAATTAGAGTTTTTTCTTTTCTAATAGCACATGAGACAGGAATTTTTGGCCATGGCAGAAACTGTGGAATCATATCTATATTATATCATAAGTAAACAGAGCAGACCCTGATCAATCGGCTTCTCTAGGAGCCATCTGATCTGGGTCTACTCTGTTTGCAAAGGGATAGAAAGGCAGATCTTTTGAGTAAAGGGTTAAATTGATGCAAAATATACCTTAAAAACTGAAATAAATGGCAATTTTTGCAGATAAAGGTGACTTATTACTCAAAATGTGAAAGTAGACACCAGACTATATACTCAAGCATCAGATTCTTCAAGATTCCTCAAGATAACACTCTACACACATAGTAACTTCTATCCTCAAAATTGTCCTCTGCGTTTTTAGCTCACCTGGCACAAAGTGCCAAAGTGAGCTATTGGGATGATCCTGTGTCCGGCGTCGTGCGTATGTGCGTCGTGCGTACCAGCGGGCGTCAACAATTAACTTAAACAACTTCTTCTGGAACCACAAAGCCAAGAGCTTTGATATTTGGTATGTAGCATGATGTAATGGTCCTCTACAAAAATTGTTCAAATATTGCCCCTGGCCAAAAATGGCCCCGCCCCGGGGCTTATCAGTTTTTTTAGCTCACTAGAGCACAAAGTGCTCAAGGTGAGCTTTTGTGATACCCCTGTGTCCGGCGTCCGTCGTCCGTCTGTCCGTCAACAATTTCAAACGACTTCTTCTCTGAAACCGACTGCCCAATTGTAACCAAACTTGGTCAGATACATACTGTGGGTGGGTGCTTCAAAAGTTGTTAAAAGATAGTGGGCGGGGCCATCGGTCTTGTTGCCATGGCAACCGGACACAATATCTAGAAAAATCTTCTTCTCCAGAATGACTTGTTGGATTTGAATATAGTTTTCACCAAAATGTTTCTCAGTTGATAGACTTTAAAAGTTGTTAAAAGAATTTTGATCGGGCAAAAAACATGGCCGCCAGAGGGCGTGGTCAATATTTCCATATATGGTAATATGGAATTTTCATAGGAAAATCTTTAAAAATCTTCTTCTCTGAAACTGTAAAGCCTAGACCTTTGATATTTGGTATGTAGCATGATCTTATGGTCCTCTACAAATATTGTTCGAATTATGATCCCCGGGCCAAAAATGGCCCCGCCCAAGGGCTTATCAGTTTTTCATAGGAAAATCTTTAAAAATCTTCTTCTCTGAAACTGTAAGGCCTAGACCTTTGATATTTGGTATGTAGCATGATCTTATGGTCCTCTACAAATATTGTTCAAATTATGACCCCCGGGCCAAAAATGGCCCTGCCCAAGGGCTTATCAGTTTTTCATAGGAAAATCTTTAAAAATCTTCTTCTCTGAAACTGTAAGGCTTAAACCTTTGATATTAGGTATGTAGCATGATCTTATGGTCCTCTACAAATATTGTTCGAATTATGATCCCCGGGCCAAAAATGGCCCCGCCCAAGGGCTTATCAGTTTTTCATAGGAAAATCTTTAAAAATCTTCTTCTCTCAAACTGTAAGGCCTAGACCTTTGATATTTGGTATGTAGCATGATCTTATGGTCCTCTACAAATATTGTTCAAATTATGACCCCCGGGCCAAAAATGGCCCTGCCCAAGGGCTTATCAGTTTTTCATTGGAAAATCTTTAAAGATCTTCTTCTCTGAAGCTTTAAGGCCTAGACCCTTGATATTTAATATGTAGCATGATCTTATGGTCCTCTACAAATAGTGTTCAAATTATGACCCCTGGGCCAAAAATGGCCCCGCCCAAGGGCTTATCAGTTTTTCATAGGAAAATCTTTAAAAATCTACTGAAACTGTAAGGCCTAGACCATTGATATTTGGTATGACTAACATGATCTACTGATCCTCTATAAATATGTAGCTGTGGCTTGTGGTCCTCTGCCAAGAATGTTTAACTTACGACCCTGACCACTGGGCGAAACTTGGCCCTGCCTCAGGGCTTATCAGTTTTTTCGATGGGAAAAATATGAAATATTACTTTTCTCTGAAATCATAAGGCTTAGACCTTTAATTAATGGCATACTGCTTTGCCTTGTGGTTCTCTACCAAGGTTGTCCACATGATTTCTTGTGGTCAAAAAAGGCCCTGCCCCTGGTGTTATCTCAGGTGAGCGCTTCAGGGCCTCATGGCCCTCTTGTATAGGAAAATCTTAAAAAATCTTCTTCTCTGAAACTGTAAGGCATAGACCTTTGAAATTTGGTATGTAGCATGATCTAATGGTCCCCTACTAAGATTGTTCAAATTATGACCCCTGGGCCAAAAATGGTCCTGCCCCGGGGCTTATCAGTTTTTCATAGGAAAATCTTTAAAAATCATCTTCTCTGAAACTGTAAAGCATAGACATTTTGTATGTAGCATCATTTAATGGTCCTCTACTAAGATTGTTCAAATTAAATTATGATCCCCAAGACAAAAATGGCCCCTCCCCAGGGCTTATCAGTTTTTCATAGGAAAATCTTTAAAAATCTTCTCTAAAATTATAAGGTATAGACGTTTTATATTTGGTATGTAGCATTATCTAATGGTCCTCTACCAAGATTAATCAAATTATGACCCCCGGACCAAAAATGGCCACGCCCTGGGGCTTATCAGTTTTTCATAGGAAAATCTTTAAAAAAATTCTCCTCCAAAACTGTAACCGAAGGTCTATACCCTTGATATTTGGTATATAGCATCATCTAATGGTTTTCTTCCAAGATTGTTCAAGTTATTACCCCTGGGCCAAAAACCCACCCTGGGGCTTATCAGTTTTTCATATGAAGTATAAATTTGTATGCAGTTGATACATGCTCCTAGTTTGCATTAAATATCTCTGACAAATTAGGTACATATGTATATGTGACTTGTTAACTAAGGCTGAATATTATACAGGTTGGGGGCATTTATGTCCTATGGACAGATTTCAAGTTAAACACTTTACTCCATAAATACGCCTTTCTATGCCTTTGCATCTGTCTGATCAGTGTTTGCTTATGGAATAAAATGGATCAATCTATAGTTTCTGCTGTGGCAAAATTTTCACATGTTTATGTGGCATTTTAAAAATTAATGTAAAAATATTCATGATGTCATCATTTCTAACATAAATATCCATAGAGTAATGTGTATGCCTTTCTACACATCTGCAAACAAAGTAGATCCAAATCAGACAGCTCCTATATTAGCCGTCTCAGATCAGTGTCTGCTCTGTTTGCTTTATACGAGATAATATAGATATGATTCTACACTATCTAACATGGCCAAACAGTTCCTGTGTCCATATGTGTCAAAACAAATTAATTTAACCCTTTCCCTGTTCTATGTTTAGTCCAAATTTTAATACCCATTGAATATTCATGAATGAAACACTTATAATCAAATCTGGAAGGTGGTACATTGTAGCTATTTTAGAAAGTAAAGACACAGGTCTATTAAATTCCTTAAGCAAACAGAGCAGACCCTGATCAGACGGCTCTCTAGGAGCCGTCTGATCTGGGTCTACTCTGTTTGCAAATGCGTGAAAACACGTTTCTATGAGGGAAAGGGTTAATTAATATTCAGGACATAGTTATTTTTTACATGAATATCCATGGAGTAATGGATTAAAGTATTGTTTTACCCACATCCTTTCAAAAAACAATGTAAGAGTGTCAAACATTTGAAACTTGATGAGACGGTAACCCTTTCCTCCATGAATATTCATATTAGAAATATTGATGTCATGAATAATAACTATCTCAATATGTTATAATAGCACATTGACACAGGATTGTTTGGCCATGGTAGAAACTGCAGAATCAAATCTATATTATATTACAAGCAAACAGCAGACCCTGATCAGACGGCTCCTCTAGGAGCCGTCTGATCTGGGTCTTCTCAGTTTGCAAAGGTGTAGTAAGGCATATTTATGGAGTAAAGGGCTCCACACAGAAAAGAAACCTAGCTTGTGTGTTTCATTTGCCATTGAATGCTGCATAAGCAGATCTTTTTTCCTTGCTCGGATTAGAATCCGGTCATTTCTTGACCCAAAAGAACTCGGCTGCTTATAAGAAGTCATATGGTCAGCACTTCAACCAAGACACAGAGGTCTGAGTGTTACATATTTATTTAAGTTATAATGACATTATGACTATTTATTATACCCCCCTTTTGAAAAAATGGGGGTATATTGCTTTGCACATGTCGGTCGGTCGGTCGGTCGGGTCGGTCGGTCGGTCGGTCGGTCGGTAGATCGATGGTTTCCGAATGATAACTAATAAACGACTTGGCCTAGAATCTTCAAACTTGCTGTGGTGGTTGGTCATGACAAGTAGATGACCCCTATTGTTTTTTAGGTCACTAGGTCAAAGGTCAAGGTCACCATGACCTTAAATGGTGAAATAGTTTCCGATCAATAAATGCTCAAGGGTTTGGCTTGGGATCTTCAAACTTGCTGTGGTGGTTGGTCATGACCACTAGATGACCCCTATTCATTTTGAGGTCACTAGGTCAAAGGTCAAGGTCACCATGACCTTAAATGGTTAAATGGTTTCCGATCAATACCTGCTCAAGGATTTAGCTTAGAATCTTCAAACTTGCTGTGGAAGTTGGTCATGACCACTAGATGACCCCTTTTCATTTTGAGGTCACTAGGTCAAAGGTCAAGGTCACCATGACCTTAAATGGTTAAATGGTTTCCGATCAATACCTGCTCAAGGATTTAGCTTAGAATCTTCAAACTTGCTGTGGAAGTTGGTCATGACCACTGGATGACCCCTATTGATTTTGAGGTCACTAGGTCAAAGGTCAAGGTCACCATGACCTTAACTGGTAAAATGGTTTCTGATCAATAACTGCTCATGGGTTTGGCCTAGGACCTTCAAATTTGCTTAGGTGGTTGGTCATGACAACTAGGTGAGTCCTTTTGTTTTTTAGGTCACTAGGTCAAAGGTCAAGGTCACTGTGACCTTAAAGGGTGAAATGGTTTGCGATCAATAACTGCTCAAAGGTTTGGCCTAGGATCTTCAAATTTGCTGTGGTGGTTGGTAATGACCATCTAGATGACCCCTATTGTTTTTTAGGTAACTAGGTCAAAGGTCAAGGTCACCATGCTCTTAACTGGTGAAATGGTTTGCGATCAATAACTGCTCAAGGGTTTGGCTTAGAATCTTCAATATTGCTGCGGTAGTTGGTCATGACAACTGGATGACCCCTATTGTATTTGAGGTCACTAGGTCAAAGGTCAAGGTCACCATGACCTTAACTGGTAAAATGGTTTCTGATCAATAACTGCTCAAGGGTTTGGCTTAGGATCTTCAAATTTGCTGTGGTAGTTGGTCATGACCACTGGATGACCTCTATTGATTTTAAGGTCACTAGGTCAAAGGTCAAGGTCAACATGACCTTAACTGGTAAAATGGTTTCTGATCAATAACTGCTCAAGGGTTTGGCTTAGGACCTTCAATTTGCTTAGGTGGTTGGTCATGACAACTGGATGACTCCTATTGTTTTTTAGGTCACTAGGTCAACGGTCAAGGTCACCATGACCTTAACTGGTGAAATGGTTTGCGATCAATAACTGCTCAAGGGTTTGGCTTAGGATCTTCAAACTTGCTGTGGTGGTTGGTCATGACCAATAGATAACCCCTATTAATTTTTAGGTCACTAGATCAAAGGTCAAGGTCACCATGACCTTAACTGGTGAAATGGTTTGCGATCAATAACTGCTCAAGGGTTTGGCTTAGAATCTTCAAACTTGCTAAGGTGGTTGGTCATGACAACTAGATGACCCCTATTGATTTTGAGGTCACTAGATCAAAGGTCAAGGTCATCATGACCTTAACTGATGAAATGGTTTCCAATTAAAAACTGCTCGATGGTTTGGGTCGGGATCTTCAAACTTGCTGTGGTAGTTGGTCGTGACCACTAGATGACCCCTATAGTTGTTGAGGTCACTAGGTCAAAGGTCAAGGTCACCATGACCTTAATATGTGAAATGTTTTCAGATCAATAAATGATCAGTGGTTTGGCTTAGGATCTTCAAAGTTGCTGTGGTGATAGTCAACACCGCTAGATGACCTCTATAGTTGAGGTCACTAGATCAAAGGTCAGGGGGTCTGGGGGGTATACATGTTTTACAAACATCTCTTGTTGGATGAATGTTTACATTGGGATAATTACGAACTTTAATGTATGGTATTGGTAAAAACTGTAGAGTCAGATCTATTATGATTTCATAAGCAAAGGGAGGAGACACAGGAGCTGTCAAATGTATGAAAAAGGTGAAGGTCAGAAGGGCAAAAATGTTGATATATGGAAAAGGGTTGACATATGGGTATTTGAATTGATTTATAATAGATCTGACTCTACAGTTTTGCCAAAACTTCAAATGTACATGTGCCATTATAAGAATTGATTTAATAAATAGTTTTGATGCCATAATTTCTTACATGAATATTCAAGAGGGAAAGGATTTAACAATCATGTTTTCACACATTTGCCAACAGAGTAGACCCAGATCAGACGGCTCCTATAGGAGCCGTCTGATCAGGGCCTGCTCTGTTTGCTGATGGAATTTGATAGATCTGTTCCTTTACTTTCTAAAATGGCTACAATGTTCTACCTTCCATATTTTATTATAACTATTTTGTCCATGAATATTCAGTAGGTATTAAAATTCGGATTAAACATAGAACAGGGAAAGGGTTAAATGGTTTTCTCATTGATTTCTCCAACAGTGCCAGAGTGCCAAACAGATTAGTGGAAGATGAGACACTTGTATTTGTATGTCATCATCCAAACATTTGTATTGCAAACAAATAAACCTCAATACATAAAGCTAGAAGTATTGCATCTTCTTGCTTAATGGTTTAAGCCTTCATCCATGAATATCCATGTGAGAAATAATGACATCATGAATATTAATTAGATTAACTGTGATAATAGCACATGGACAAGGGCTATTTTGGCTCTGGCAGAAACTGTAGAATCATATCTATATTATATCATATCTATTATTATTATTATAATCAAAAGGAGCAGACCCTGATTAGACGGCTCCTATAGGGGCCCGTCTGATCTGGGGCTACTCTATTTGCAATGGTATAGAAAGGCCGTGTATTTATGGAGCAAAGGGTTAATTTGTTACTTCATGAATGTTCATGTAAGAAATGACATCATCAATATTAACTAATTGTTTACAACGGCACTGTAAACAAGGACATTCGTTATCATGGCAGATACTGTAAATCAGCTTTATAATATTTCATTACAAACAGCAAACTGTGATCAAATCCTACAGGAGCTATCTGATGTGGGTCTACCCTGATTGCAAAAATGTCAAAAGATTTATCTATGGAGTAAAAAGTTAAACTAAAATATGCAAATGTATGTCCATTAACTGCTAAAGGTAAATAACGTGCCCTCCCTATACATCCCCATCTCCTTTATAAATTATTAAAATATTATCTTTAATATTAATGACACATATATAAACATTTTCACATTTTGAACAAATTTATGATAATAATTATATGCTGGCAGTTTGGATGTGAGAGAAACTTTGAGTAAATCAGCGTTTTGTCTGGATCTAAACTGTTTGACAGTGTTCTCGATAGGACATGAACAAAACAAACAGTTGAGAATTGAAGCAGCAAGCCAATATTACAAGCTTGCATTGTAACAGCAAAAGAGTCGACCCTTTAACCCTTTCCTCCATGAATATTCATGTAGGAAATAATGACGTCATAGATATTAATCAGAATAAGTTGTTATAACAGTTGTTGGACACAGGAACTTTTGGCCATGGAAGAGACTGTAAAATCATATCTATGTTATACCATAAGCAAACAGAGTAGATCCTGATCAGACGGCTCCTATAGGAGCTGTCTGATCTGGATCTACTCTGTCTGCAAAGGCATAGAAAGGTGTATTTATGGAGTATTTATTGAAAGTGGAATTGTCCATAAATTTACCGTGTGCAAATGCTTGTACACTTGTTTCCCCCAGTCACATTGTTCTCATAAGCTATTTTTAGACCCAACATCTTTGAATACATCTACTAAAAAGGAGAATTTACTAGAAAAAGGAAACATATAGAATTGTGTAGTTTTGAAACCATTGTGATAAATACAGCATTTGCTGCTGTGGAGCAAATGCTCTATTTATCACAATGGTTTCAGAAAGTGACTTTTACACAGGTGGCAAAAGACGTCAATATGAGGGAATGGGTTAACCCTTTCCCTCAAGAACATTTATATAAGAGATCATGATTATTAATTAGCTAAAGAAAAATGGTGTATATAGTGTTTTAGACATGGTAGAAACTTCAGAAACAGACCTATATACGGTAATTCCATAGCAAACAGAGCAGACCCTGATCAGATATCTCTCTGATCTTGACATACTCTGTTTGCTTAGGCTGAAAAGCATTATATGAGGGAAAGAGTTAAATTGATGTTGATAAGTTACTTAAGATGCTGATCGTTATCTCACCTGGATTACAATCAATTGTTGATAGGGAATATCTCGTCAGTCCCAATAAATGTTTAATGAAGGATCATTTATATACTTAAGATGACATTGATCAGTCTTCAGCACTGAATATGCCAAGCTGACTGACTTTTGCTAACAGTTGTATCCAGATAAGACAATAGGTACCATGATGGGGTCTAATGAGGATTCAAAATTCGATCAAACTGGCAATATTCAAAAACAGATAAGGAGAGAAATTGTGAGCAGGCATCAGTTTTTGAAAAAGTCAGTTCCAACAGGTGTTGTTGATTAAACAATTAAGAGACGTTATAAAGCAGCATCCCGACTGTTGGCATTAAATATTTAGTAAACAATTTTAAGACTTGGCGCAAAAGTATTCCAACTACAGCCTATGGGAAAGTTTGCCTGGCAGGTGACAATGTGACAGCCAAAGACACAACTCTTTCCCTCATATAAATACTTTTTGCAATTGGAGTAGACCCAGATCAGACAGCTCCTGTAGGAACCATCTGGTCTGTTCTGTTTGCTTATGGAATGATATACATGTAGATATGATTCTACAGTTTCTGCTAAGGTAGAAAAAATCCAGTGCTCATGCACCATTTTAAATATAAAAGTCAGCTAATAAATATTCATGATGTCATTACATGAAAATTCAACAGGTAAAGAGTTAATGGAAGAGTTACAATGGTAATTTTTTTGTGCGCTTACCGGTATTCCCCGAATGAAAAGAACACTTCAGCACTGAATACGTTTGTCTGATAAATTACTGCCTTTTCAGTTTCATAAATAGAATAGTCTGCTCTTCTTTTTTTTCGAAGACGTGATCAAATATAAAATTGCTCTACAGTATTCTGGGGAATAGGCCATGATATCTGGTGTCTCACCTGGATCCAGATTGCATGTATAATCATTTTTATCCACAGAGTATTTCATGTCAAGGGGTCTTTTTATTACATGTTTTTGTCTTTGAAATTCCTCAGTTGCATGTGGAAAATCAGATAAAAAAAACAGTTTGTGTGAAAATTTGTGACTGATGGATGTGATTCAGTTACAGTGAAACCTGTATCAACTGGAGTTTTAATATACAGAATTCAGATCTTTTAGGCAGGTTGTTGCTTAATACAGAATGAAAGTCATACAGAAAGCTTCTTTTGGAGCTTTCTGTCTGACGTTCATCCTGCATTAAGCTGCCACCTGTTTACCAGACCGGCAGTGATACAAATTTGAATGTTTGTTTTGAGGGATTTCACTGTAAAAACTGTTTGTAAGCTGAAGTTGTTTTTTTTTCAAACATTGTTTTATCCTTTATCTGATAGAAACACTTTTTTGTGCCTTTGCAAACAGAATAGATCCTGATCAGACTGTTCCTATAGGGCTATCTGATAAGAATATGCTGTGTTTACTGATGCACCAATATAGATTGGATTCTACAGTTTGTGCCTTTTCAAAAATCCTCTTTTCATTTATAAAAAATAAGTTTTTAGATTTCCATAATTTCATCATTTCTTACATGAATACTCTAGGTAAGTGATTAAAAACAGTTTATGCAGTATAACAATGCTGAATTTTCAAATGGATTAGTCAAAAATTCAAAAAGGTCAATCTTATGGTGAGTATATAGGAATTTATTTTAAAGAAAAGTGTAAATGACAAACAGTTCAGACCCTGATGAGAGGGCTCCTCTAGGAGCCCTCTCATTTGGGTCTTAACTATTTTCAAAGGACATTATTGACCTGTGTCCCCCACTGAGGGATGCAATGGTCTGAAAAAAAAATGAATAAACCAACAATGCAGAACCTGTTCAAATGACTCCATTAGGAAGTATCTGATTGGGTCTATTCTGTTTGCAATGTTTCTGGCATTCAAAAGAGTAACCTTTCAACACTTTGCCATTTTAAACATTAAGGTAATAAATATTCATGATGTCATTATTTCCTACATGAATATTCAACTTGGAAAGAACTGTTGACATGTATGTACAGGACTTATCAGAGGATGGTTATACAGCAGATTGAACACAAAACTGTTGTAGCTACACTCTTTACCCTTTATAAGCAATTGTATAATTATTAATTTCTTCAGTTATCAGAACAGATTTTTCTTACATTTCTTTCAAAAACATCATAAGTGTGTCAAGCAGTTTCAATCCTATTGAAAGGCTGAGTGATTCAGCATGTCATTCGGATCAAAACAGTGTGTCAAAATGCTATTGAGAATTACCCATTAGATTGTAGATATAATAGTATTGCACCGAGCAGTAGATATGGCTTTGTCATTTCTAATAAACTGAACATAAAGATAAATTGTGAAACATATGTAGCAAATCAATATTTCAACCCTTTGAATGAGGGAAACAAGCATACTGTCATTTGCAAACAGTGCATACCCAGATGAGAGGATCCTAGAGGAGCCCTCTGATCAGGGTTTACACTGCTTGTCGTTCAAAATCCTCTAGCAAATTTAAGACTCTCATATAGTGATTAGACACTTTAGTTAAACACTGATAGGCTATTCCACTTTGAATATTCCAGCATTGAAAGGATTAATTACTGTTAGAATATGAAACATTTTACCATTATGGTATGGTAATGTGTATTGGAAGCTGTTGTGGCTGATGAAACAGTATATTACACCTGCATGTACTAGTATGCATCCCTCGAATGACTAACGGACTGTAGCTGAGCAATGAAGCACAGACTGATGGAGACAAATGGCCTCACATATGTTTGGATTATTTTGAGCTGTTTGACTATCACATATGGACAAAGAAGAGATACACCCCGAGGACGTAAGTTATATCCTTAGTTTCAGATGCAGCTAAAATTGGGAGAAGTGTCTTTTCTGTATTCTACAGAGGCTCAGATAAGATGTGTACATTACATTCTTGGATTATCTCCTTTATTTCTCACCAAACTCAATGTTGTGACCACTCATTAGAATCGTCTCAAAGAGACGATTCTAAAGTGTGGTCACAACATTGGGTTTAATGGAGAATTGATGATATGATTTTAGTTATTTCAACAAGTCCTTTTATCAATTGATCTGTTCTACAATCAAAATTAGTGTTATTTGGATCTTTGAAGCATTAGTTGGTAATGAGGTGCTACTGTTATTAACCAGTCTTTGCCATTATATTACAATCTAATTAGAAACTTACATTAGAGATTGAAAAAAAAACCCACCAAATAAAAATGTATATGTTATTTTGAAAAGCCATCTTGACATTGTCGCCACAACCTTGTTATGTGTATGTATTTCTCCTATAATTTCAAGCCATAACTTATTTTTTTCTTGAATGGATTTAGGTGTGATTTTAACCCTTCTCTTGCTGAATTTTAAAATACATTTCTCCTTCTTTACCCATGCCCTGTTGTATAATTACATATATCTTCACTGTGTACAAGTATTTCGCTGTGCAATCACTGCTGTGGAGTGCACTGGTTGCACAATCAACTTGTAAATAGTGCAGACCCTCATGAGACAGCTCCTGCAGGAGCTGTCACATCTGGGTCTTCACTATTTACAGGTAGGTATATTGACGTGAATAGCAAGCGAACAGTTAATAATAGGAGTCTCAGGTCCCCAGACCAGCAACCCATGAACCATATAAAATGTATCCTTATTGAGAAACTTAAGACAAAGTCTATACATGTATTTAAGTTTTGAGTGCAAAATGTTTAGGTCACATGGAGGGATCAGTTTTCATACAAAACTGTATCAATTCAGTATGCAGAGGCCATTTTCCAACCATTCCAGAACAAAATAAAATCTCATATTCTCATCTGGATCAAACAGTTTATGAATTCCATGTATGTTGTTGCAGCTTGGCAGCTGGTCTTTAAGGTTGTCAGTGGGAAGTGGGACAGTGGTTTGACCGGGAGTGCGTCCTTCTGGGAGCTGTTCACCTCAAAAAACACTTATGCATCCGCTGATCCTGTCCAAGACAAGAGAGACTTCACAAATGGCAGTGACCACTTCAAATCCTCCCTGATTGAGGACTGGGAGAATAAGATAATCAGTGTACAAGCAGTAAGTGCAGCAGAACTATGTAGCAGCCATTTTGTGAATAAATATTGGAGTAGGGTGGGGTTAACCTTTTACATCATAAATATTCATGTAAGAAATAGTGATGAATGAACGCAGACATTTGGCAATGGCACACACTGTAGAATCAGATCTAAACTATTCCATAAGTAAATAGAGAAGACCCTGATCGGATGGCTTCTGTAAGTACTATCTGATCTTGGTCTACTTTGCTTGCAAAGGGGTGAAAAGGAGTTTCTATCAGGTAAAGGGTTAAACACAAATAGTTAACCCTTTCCCTGTTTAATATTCATACAAGGAATAATGAAATCATGAATACATGTATTTATTAGCTGAATTTTTGTTGGCATAGTACACAGGATGTTTCCTCTCATGCAGAAACTGCAGAATCGGACCAATATTATACCATAAGCTAACAGAGCAGACCCAGATAAGCCATCTGATCTGGGTTTACTCTGTTTACAAATGTGTGAAAATGTGTTTATATGAAGGAAAGGGTTAACACAATGTAAGTAATAAAGATAGCTCCTTTGGGAGTTATATGCATTACTGGGTACTTGTTTCCTACAATTAGACTTTAACCCATTCCCTCATATTGACGCCTTTTGACACATCTGTAAAAGACACTTTTTGAAACCATATTTATTGCAATAGTTTCGAAACTACATAATTCTAATAAATTTCATTTTTTGTAGTAAATGTTCCTTTTCAGTAGATTTATTCAAAGAGGTTTGTTCTAAAAATAGCATATGAGGGAATGGTTTATTAGAGTGGCAGCATTAGGATGTTTTGCTTCATTAGTTAAATCTACAAAAATAGTGCATCAAATTAACCACCATGCAAGTGAGCAAAACTTATGTGTCTAGTAAAAAAAATTGGAAAATTTTGAAAACTTTGATGATAGATAATTTGCAGTTGCCACCACTGGTGTAAAACATATTGGTGTAGGCGTACCTTCATTGCTGCACAAACTATTGCTTGGCAGTTGTTTAAAGGTAATCAGTCCATCAATGAATAAGTTTGATTGTCTCTACAAAATGGCCCCTTTTTGTCAAAATTTCGCTGATCATGCATGTTTGGGTGAAGCATGATATGTCAATTACTTCATGTCATGAGCAACATTTTGCTATATAATTTACTGTATTTTCTTAAAAAATATTATGAATAATTTACAAATGAAATTTGCCTGTATATGAATTTCTTTTCAACAATTTCTTAACGTATAAAGATATGATCTTAACATATTAATTTCAATTAAATATTACATAGCATGTATGACAAATTTCTCTGGATTTATGAAAAAACATTTCAAAATTTATTCCAGGAAAATATTCACAAATTCATCAAGGGTGTTGAAAAAAACTTACTATACATGTTTGTACTTGCTATGTTGGGGTTAGTTGTCTAATGTTATAACCCTTTACTTTATAAAGATGTATACTTACACAGTTGCAAAATGAGTAGACCCAGATCAGACCTGTATGAGCTGTCTGATCAGGATCTACCCTGTGTGCTTATGTATGTTAAGGATCAAACCTGTATTCTGTCATGACAAAACAATTCTCCCCTGTTCCTGTTCAGTTGTAATACTTCAGTTAATGTACAGCAAAACCCCTACAAACTGGACATTAAATTTGGTATAAATGTCAGTCTTGGAGGCAGGTGGCAGCTTAACCCTCTCCCTCATATTGACGACTTTTGACGACTCAGTAAAAGTCACTTAGTGAAACCATTGTGATAAATAGAGCATTTGCTCCTATAGGAGCAAATGCTCTATTTATCACAATGGTTTCAAACTACAAAATTCTACAATTTTCATTTTCTCTAATTAATGCTCCTTTTCGGTAGATTAATTCAAAGAGGTTGTATCTAAAAATAGCCTATGAGGTAATGGGTTAATGCAGGTTGAAAGAGGAGCTTTCTGCATGACTTTACCTTGCATTATAAGCAGCCACCTGCCTAAAAGTATCTAAACTCTTCTCTACTAGAATTCCGGTTTAGAGAGTTTTTACTGTCTATAAGTCATGAATTCTGCCATAAATATTCATGAAGTAAAGATTAAAACTTCATTTTGCAGGTGAAACTGTCCTTTTTCAAGAACAACAAGGAGCAAGCCTATGTGGTGTTTGATGGCGTCAGTGAGACCAAGTCAACCTTGTTCAGGTGTACCAACATCCTGTACTCCTCGTACACAGATCTAGGGGCAGATAACACTCTGGGGCAGCAGTGCCCTGGCTACAGGTTGGTTTGTGCTGAAATCTGCTCACATTTTCTCACATCACAGATATAGGACTACAATGATATTACATGCACTGTAGACCCAGATACAGCATTTGAAGTCCAATTTCTGATCAGAATCAGCATTGTTTGCGATAGAAGTCAAAATACCAGTGATACTGATGAGTTAAACAGTGTAAAATCAGATCAGCTAGCTCATTAATAACATTGCATTTCAGCAAATGTCTGAGTGCCCTTTTAACCTTTTACTCCATGAATGCTCATGTGACTCAAACAAATGCAATCCAATCCTTTTCAAATTTTGTCAGCATGTATATTACCATAATGTCTCGATCAAGTTCGATAACCAGCAAGATTGGCCCACACACTCCAGAATTATCTCCCCTTACTTTATGAAATTCCTTGAATTTTAGCTTGTCCGCTCTCTAACTCAAACAAATATAGTCCAATCTGCTTCAAATATTGTCAGCAAGTATATTACCATAATATCTAATTCAAGTTCGATAACCAGCAAGATTGCCCCTGAAACTCCAGAATTATCTCCCTTTACTTAATGAATTTCCGTGCATTTTTGCTTGCCCACTTTCTAACTCAAACAAATGTAATCCAATCCTTTTCAAATTTTTTCAATATGTATATTAACATAATGTTTCAGTCATGTTCGATAACCAGCAAGATTGCCCCAGACACTCCAGAATTATCTCCCCTTACTTAATGAATTTCTGTGAATTTTTGCTTTTCCTTTCTCTAACTCAAACAAATGTAATCCAATCCTTTTCAGATTTGGTCAGCATGAATATTACCATAATGTCTCAGTCATGTTCAATAAACAGCAAGATTTCTCAGACACTCAAGAATTATCTCCCCTTACTTTATGAATTTTGGTGAATGTTTGCTTGTCCGCTCTCTAACTCAAACAATGGTAATCCAATCCTTTTCGAATTTGGTCAGCATGTATATTACCATAATGTCTCAGTCAGGTTCGATAAATAGCAAGAATGTCCTTGACACTCCACAATTATCTCCCCTTACTTTATGCCACCTGATATGGAGTAATGGCCTTTCAACTTCCAGACATTTGACAGGCGTATATTGTGACATTTTGGCACTCTTGTTTTTATAATGGCATACAAATGCTGAAATGTTTTGCTTTGACAAAAACTGCAGTATCAGAGCTATATCTAATTAAGCAAACAAAGCAGACACTGATCAGACAGCATCTACAGGAACCATCTGATTTGGGTCGACCTATTCGTAAAGATGTAGAAACACATACTTACTGATTAACCCATTCCCTCATATTGATGACTTTTGACAACTCTGTAAAAGTCACTTGGTGAAACCATTGTTATAAATAGAGCATTTGCTCCTATAGGAGCAAATGCTCTATTTATCACAATGGTTTCAAGCGAACAAAATCTAAAATTTCCATTTCTCTAGATAATACTCCTTTTCAGTAGATTTATTCAAAGAGCTTGCATCTAAAAATAGCATATGAGGGAATGGGTTAAAGGGTTGATGCTGAATTTTTGGAGTGAAACGGTTCATTTTTGTTTAACCCTTTCCCTGTTCTGTGTTTATTCCAAATTTCAATACCGACTGAATATTTATGGACAAAATAGTTATAATAAAATATGGAAGTTGGAACAGTGTAACCATTTTAGAAAGTATTGAAACAGATATTTCAAATTTCATTAGCAAACAGAGCAGACCCTGATCAGATGGTTCCTATAGGAACCACCTGATCTGGGTCTACTCTGTTTGCAAATGTGTGAAAACATGTTTATATGAGGAAAGGGTTAAGACTGTCCCTCGTGAATATGTAAGACATTTGCTGCTTTTTTACCATGGTGCCTGAATGCAGGATTTTTTGCCATTGCAGAAAGTGTAGAATCAGATCTATGTAATTCCATAAGCACACATGGCAGCCCCTGATCAGAGGGCTCCTTTAGTACCCTCTGATCTGGGTCTATTCAGTTTGACAAGGCATGTAAATGAGGGATATGAGGGGAAGGGTTAAAAAGTCCATTCGTTATGAAAGATTATGATTTGCTCTACGAATCTTCTGATCTGGGTCTACACTGTCAGCAAATGCACATGAATTTGTTTATTGCATTTAAAGAGTTTAAAAGGTGTGGGTTCACACTACATTAAGTACATGTACCATTGGTAGGAGAGAATGTTTCAGCCACACAAATCAATAAGATAATTGTTCTTGAAGCCACAATATTTTACTTCAAAGAGGCTGGTTTAATTAATCCTGTCAGTGTGGGGAAACTAGATGATGGACATTTGCAGTGTACACCCCGATCAAAGGGTTCCTTCTGGGGCCTTCTGATCAGAGTTCCCATAAAAAATGCTCTAGCAAATTTAACCTTTTTTTTCCAAGATGAACTTTAACATTAAATACATGCAATGGATCTGGTTCAACACTGGGTCTAGATCTATACTGTTTGTAAAATACCAGCATCTGTCAGTTACCTGTTTTCATGGAGCAGATCATTTGGAGAAAATTGTTCAAATTGTTGTTCTGAGTGACCAGTTTCCAAAGAAAAAGGTACTTGCCTACAGTATACAGTAAAACCTCTCTAAACCTGACGTTCAATAGAGGGTTAATACACGTTTTTTCGGGCAATAACATCTGCAGTGTCACGAGGGACTGTTGTTGGCCCGAGCCCGAAGGGCGAGGGCAACAACCTTCCCGAGGGACACTGCAGGTGTTATTGCCCGAAAACAAACGTGTATTAACGCTATTCTTGCATAAAACCAAATTTCTGCTTTCCTACATCAATTTAATTCTTCAAAATACAAGCAAACCTACGGCAGCAAAGCTATACACATCTTTGACACTTCGTCGATTTATGCTGTTTCCGGGCCACTGTTTTCTTTTCGACGTCAATTCATGATTGTATCAAATACCGTTTACACGGAATTTCATTCAATATGTCTATCACTAAAAACAGTTCATTGTCGGTGCTCCTGGAAATACTCGCACCCCGGCGTTCACCTAGCTTAGGCCAAAACGCTATATAGCATTCGCGTCCATTGTTTACATTAGGCCCCGAATAGGTATAATTAAAACCGGTCAACAACAGCGCGTGAGCACGAGAATCGCCTTGTTAATACATGGCCTAGCGGGACTACAACAGCACGTTTTGTGCAAGAATTTAGTATAAATATTGGTCTTGGAGACAGATAGCAGCTTAAAGTCATACATAAAGCTCCTCTAGAGCTTTCTACATGACTTTCAACTTGCATTAAGTAGCCACCTGCCTATGTAAAGGTGTTGATGAATCTTGCCTTAACCCATTCCTTCATATAAACACATTTTCACGCATTTGCAAACAGAGTAGACCCAGATCAGATGGCTCCTATAGGAGCTATCTGATCAGGGTCTGCTCTATTTGCTAATGGAATTTGATCTGTTTTGTTACTTTCTAAAATGGCTACAATGTTCCACCTTCTATATATTATTTTCACTATTAAGTATTTTGTCCATGAATAGTCAGTGGGTATTGGAATTTGGAATAAACATAGAACAGGGAAAGGGTTAATTCTAAAGTTTCATCTGCTGTTGTTGTTGTCTGCTTTATACATTTGTTTGAAATATGACCAGGAATGTTTGTATCTTAACTCTTTCCTTCATATTAAGGCCTTTTAATGCATTTGCAAATAGAGTAGACCCAGATCAGATGGCTCCTATAGGAGCCGTCTGGTCAGGGTCTGTTCTGTTTGCTAAGGGAATTTGATAGATCTGTTTATTTACTTTCTAAAGCAACTACATTGCTCCACCTTCCATATTTCATTATATCTATTTTGTTCATGAATATTCAGTAGGTATTGAAATAGGAATAAATATAAAACAGGGAAAGGGTTAGTGAGATGCTTGGTTCTCCTCTAGATCCAAACTGTTTTGAAATTTACTTACTTAAAACAATTATACAACAACAATTAGAAAACACACACAATAAAGCCCTTTGAAAATGACAAGCATTTATTGTTCACATGTGATGCACTCTCTGAAATCTTGCAGTCCATCAACTGGGTTTCCACTGACCATCATGAAGGACTCCTACTGGCACACACTGTGTACATTGACTACAGCATGGACAGTGGTAGTGGACGTGAACCAAGCCTTCTCAGTGTGTAAAGACTACGCCCCCTCCGACGGTTCCATTACCAAACCCTATTTCAAGTACTCAAAGTTATCCATGGTGGCAGATAACCTGACAGCAAGTATGTAACTGTAATGTGACATGTAAAATAGTTTTATTTTTACATGAAACATGCATTAATCCTATCAGTGCAGGAAACAAGTTACTGATTGTTTTGCAAACAGTGCAAAACCAAATGAGAGGGCTCCCAGAGGAACCCTGTCATTAGAGTCTGCACTCACCATTGTACTGTTGTGCCTGCATTAACTTAAATGATACATGTAGTTTGTAAAATTGCGTCCATTATGTGTTTGATTTACTAGTAGGTTCATGTGTATATTTGTTTAGATTGTCGTAGAAGGTTCGGCTTCCAGATCTGGATCTAATGATTAGGTCTATCAAATGGGTATATTATATGGTGTAGCTATTTCATTTATTTGTTAATTGTTTCCAATAAAGCTTTTCATACTTACAGATACAACTCTACAAATCCCCAAAAACTGTAAGGGGTTAACTTTTAGATAATTCGTTATTTGTTTACCTTTCAAATAAAGATCATTTACAGTAAAACCTCTCTATAATGGCCACTAAATTGTGTTAATTAGTTGGTATTTAGGGCAGGTGGCTGCTTAAAGCAAGGTGAAAGTAAAACAGAATGCTCCTATAGGGGCATTCTGTTTTACTTTCACCTTGCTTTAAGCAGTCACCTGCCTTAAACACACACAAAATACTTTATGTAATTTAGTGTCTGTTATAGAGAGGTTTTACTGTATAAATCAAACTGCTTTGTCAAAACATCTTTTCAAAAAGATTTTTCCCTCCAATTAGAAGTTTGGGATTGTTGAATAGTGGGCATTTTAATTGTCCAATGTAATTATTTATTGTTATTGTTGAGATGAGTATGATAATAAAATGTCTCTCCAGTAAATATGTATGTGACATTATTATATGACGGATCCAGGTGCATTTTAGGCTTTGAATAAAGTATTGTATATTATTCATTCTCAAATTGCCATATTCATAATCATTAACAAGCACATCTTTCTGTATTTTAGCGGGTTCCTGCCAGACAAATCGTATCACAACTTATTTAACTAGTTTATAAATTGTTTACTTGGGTTAGACAAACTGATGAAAAGATTATTTCATAGATGAATGTGCAACAGGGAAAGGATTAATATTCACAATGTCATTATTTTCATGAGGTAAAATGTAAATGTGGTTTCAACAGACAAACTTTTTATTTATTTTCCAATTCAGATCTTGAGCTAGCGGACAGTATTGGAATTTTCTTTCAAGGTAATGTATTCTTTGTTTCTTCCTGACATTAAAACCTCTCTAAATCGGAATTCTAGTAGAGAAGAAATTAGATACTTTTAGGCAGGTGGCTGCTTAATGCAAGGTGAAAATCTTGCAGAAAACTCCTAGAGGAACTTTCTGCATGACGTTTACCCTGCATTAAGCTGTCACCTGTTTCCAAGAACGATATTTATACTAAATTTGATGTCCGGTTTAGAAGGGTTTAACTGTATTTATTATCCCCATGTAAATAGTGTTAGGGGGGGGGGGGGGGGGTACAGAATGGTGTTTGTGTGTCCGTGTGTATGTACCTATGTATGTCCATGTGAATGTCCATATGTCCACATTTTGTATTAGGTCCTAGGCTGATGTTGTGATTCTTATGTGCAGAGCCTATGATTCAGCTGTGATGGTTTAAGGTCAAGGTCAGGTCAAAGGTCAGAGCTTTATCTTTTGTGTCAGGTTCATCTCAAACTGAATGGTTGATTTTTGTAAAACTTTGCTTAATTGTTTTTTCTAATTTGAATAATATACGGAATCTGTGTTGGATGTGCTAGCTCAAGGTCAATGTCACATGTTCACTGCATATGATCAAATTTTAAGCATTATATTTCATGGCTGACTTTCATGAAACTTGCATTAAATGTTTTATGTTTACTGAATGATGTATAGAACCTGTGTTTCAGCTGTGACAACTCAAGGTCAAGGGCACAATTTCAGGTCAAAGATTGGAGCCTTATATTTCATGTCTGATACATATCTCCAAAGTTACCATGACAAGAAACTTGGATTACATGTTTGTATTGTACTTAACATGTGCAGAGTCTATGTTTCAGTTGTGCACGCTTAAGGTCAAGATCACTTAGATCATATTTGGAACTTTGACAAGCCTATTTTTCCCAAATCTCAAGGCTGATTTTAATGAAACTTCACTTAAATGTTTATCTCAATAAGTCAATGTGCCGATCCTATGTTTCAACTGTGCCTAGCCAAAGTTAAGATCTGGTCAAAGGTCAGAGCTTTCTCAATTAGACGTGCAACACCCATGTTTCAGTTATGCAAGTTAGTCATTTTAGCCAAGTTTTCAACAAATTTTCAGTTTTTACTTTAAGAAATCATTAAAGCCTTAAACCTGGCATTAAGATCTGTCCTCAATAAACTGCCTTCTTTGTTTTAAGGTAAACTTTTGTTTGTTAATTTCAAGATAGTGTAAGATTTATTTTAAGCTAAACTATGGTTTGTTTCAAGTTAAATAATGGTTTTAAATGATTACTGTTTATTTTTTCTTTGAATGATGGTTCTGATAAATGTGAAAATGCAGTAAAATGCCTCTAAACCACAATTCTAATAGAGAAGAATTTAGATACTTTTAGGCAGGTGGCAGCTTAATTCAGGGTGGATGTCATGCAGGAAGCTCCTAGAGGAGCTTTTTATATGACTATCACCCAGCATTAAGCTGCCACCTGTCTCCAAGACTGATATTCATACTAAATTTAACATTTGGTATAGACTATAGAGGGATTTTACTGTAATGTGAAAATGACACATTGAATATATCCATGAAATCATTTCTTTATGACCACAGTCTGGGACCTGGTATTCAAGGGCCTAGAAGGTACCAAACCCTCTGACCCAGGGCTGATTACTCTGACTGGCCTATATGAATCTAACATTACGGAGAATGACAACTCTGACACCAGTGTGAGGAATCTACACAAAGGACAGTCCTTAAAAACCTACAAGTCTGATGTTATAAACTCCTGGGATGACTACCATATTGATACAGTAATTGTTTTAACCTATACCCTCATAGGCTATTTTTAGATCCAACCTCTTTGAATAAATCTACCGAAAAGGAGGATTAACTAGTGAAAATAATTTTTTTAGAATTTTGTAGTTTGAAACCATTGTGATAAATAGAGCGTTTGCTCCTATAGGAGCAAATGCTCTATTTATCACAATGGTTTCAAAAGGGGACTATTACTGAGGCGTAGAAAGGCCTATTTATTCAGGAAAGGGTTAATATGAAATGTTATCATATGTGTTAATTTATGATTTACCCTCTCAACGCTGAATTTTTAAAGTGATATAACCCATTAGTGACTCATTTCCTGCCATGAAATGATTAAGTGCTATGCTTAACCCTTTCCCTGTTCTATGTTTATTTCAAATTTCAATACCTACTGAATATTCATGGATAAAATAGTAATAATGAAATATGGAAGGTGGAACATTATGGCCATTTTAGAAAGTAAAGAGACAGATCTTTCAAATACCATTAGCAAACAGAGCAGACCCTGATCAGAAGGTTCCTATAGGAGCCATCTGATATGGGTCTACTCTGTTTGCAAATATGTGAAAATGAGTTTATATGAAGGAAAGGGTTAACTGACTTGCAAACGGCTTTGATCCAGATTAGGCACAAAGTAACTTTTTCAATTCCTAGGTATCAACGTCAACTGACACTGTATAAAACCTTCTTGTTTTTGCAAAATGGATTAAGTTTAAATATTAAGCAGCTATAGCTTATAGCAGACATTTTTCAGAACAGAGAGGAGAAAGGTTAATGCTTTTTAATACCTTTATCCTGGAGTAGGTCCAGATAATTTGGCTACTGTAGGAGCTGTCTGATCAGGGTCTGCTCTGTTTGCCTATGAGATAATGTAGTTTTGATTCTACAGTTTCTGCCATGGCCAGAAAATCCTTTGTCTATAATTATTAAATCATCTTATTAACCCTTTACTCCATGAATATTCATGTAAGAAATAATGACATCATGAATATATATTACATTAATTTTGATAATAGTACATAGACAAAGGATTTTTTGTCATGGCGGACACTGTAGAACCATATCTATATCGTATCATCAGCAAACAGAGCAGACCCTGATCAGATGGCTCCTGTAGGAGCCATCTGATCTTGGTCTCCTCTGTTTGCAAGGGCATAGAAAGACATAGTTATGGGGCAAAGGGTTAATATTGATGGAGTCGATATTTCTAATGTGAATATTCACCAGGTTAAGGTCTGTTGTTGAGAGTTACTGAAAAATCATATCAACCAAATACACTGTTTCCTGATCTTGTAGGTGAAGTATTCCATGCTGGAGAGCAGTGAAGAAAAGGCCTATATTGTCTTTGATGGTATAAACACCAACAGCACGACCTGGTTTAACAAAGATAACCTACTCTACAGTGGCTATGGTGACGACCTTGATAACGCCGATTTGGCAATATGTTCTATAGAAGGGTCAGTATTTTTGAAACTGCATTACAATTATATTTCATTTTGCAGTGAAATGTGTTTTA
Source organism: Azorinus chamasolen (assembly GCA_963576725.1). Lineage (NCBI taxonomy): Eukaryota > Metazoa > Mollusca > Bivalvia > Cardiida > Solecurtidae > Azorinus > Azorinus chamasolen. The sequence goes on from OY755235.1 coordinate 50,680,285, forward strand.
TTCTGTTCTTTTGTGTGCCAGACACATTTGCTGTGGCTGTATAAACAAACCTCTGCTAATTAGCTGATATGGAAGTTATTTTGTTATACCCCCCACAACGAAGTTTGGGGGGGGGGTATACTGGAATCAGGTTGTCCGTCTGTCCGTCTGTCCGTCTGTCCGTCCGTCCGCACTCACCAAAGGGTAGTTGTGTGACTTTTTCTAACTAGTCCCACAAGTAAAATCATTAACCTGGCCATCTCTTGTGACATTAACCTGGCCATTTCTTGTGACATTAACCTGGCCAGTTGTGGGACATAGGGTTAGGGTTAGGGTTAGCTTCCAGATCATTCTTTTCCAAAGTTAGAGCCAAAAATAGTTTTTCTTGTGGGACTAGTCACACAAGAAAAGATCAAAGGAAAAAGTCACAGAACTACCCATTTGTTAGCATGTCCGTCCGTCTGTCCGTCCGTGGACACAATCTTCTTCTACTTCTTCTTCTCCTACTTCTACTACTCCTTCTTCTTCTACAGTTTTGCTTCAATTTTGTTGAAAGTTCATATATAGCCATATGACCATATAAACCTGTGCACCGCATATTTCCGTTATGATCGGACCACTACTTCAGGAGTTATCTCCCCTTTTTAGTCCCGTACCAATGTTTTCCGGTTTTCTGGACTTTTTATGGAAGTGACTCGAGATATCAACTCAATATTTAGTACAAAGCTAAATCTGTATAAGTTACAGCTTATGTTACAATCTCAGTCCGGATGAATAATTATTTCCAGAGTTATTGCCCTTGTACTTTAATTTTTTTCTTCAAATTTGGGATTTTCTGGACTTTTCTTGGAAGTGGTTGCAGATATTAACTTTATATTTGGCATAAAGCTAACTCTACATGATTTACAGCTTAATTCCCAATCTCAGTCTGGTTGAATAATTTTTGCCAGAGTTATGGCCCTTGAACTTTAATTTTTTGTCAAATTTTCAGTTTTCCGGTCTTTCTTTGGAAGTGGTTGCAGATATTAACATCATATTTGACATAAAAATAAATCTAGATGAGGTACAGCTTAAGTTCAAATATCGGTCTGGTTGAATAATTTTTGTCAGAGTTATGGTCCTTGAACTTAATGTTTTTCTGAAAAGGTACTTAGCTTTAGACCTTTGGATTTGACAAAAACCTCATGAAAGGGTCTTATTTCTAAGAATTATTCTTCATTTTTGTTACATAAATTGGATTGGGGCATGTATTGTTTTTAAATCTCTTCACGTTTCTGTATGTACATATGTTCAGATTGATGATAGGTGTTCTGACAAGCAGACAGGTAGGGGGTATTCGTTAGCCTTTGGCTTACAGTTCTAGTTTTATATATTTTATATGAAATTCTTTTCTATGAGTGCCACAATGTACATGTAGATTAGATTTTTGACTGATTGAGTAACGCTTGTCATTCATTCATTCATTCATTCATTCATTCATTCATTCATTCATTCATTCATTCATTCATTCATTCATTCATTTATCCATTCATCCATTCATTCATTCATAAACGAGTTGATCATTGTATTGTAATAGTGCCATTACGTTGTCACTGATTTTTTTTCCATATCCATGACTATCACATCTGTAAAGCTTCACATCAGGGTCTACACTGATTGCAAATTCACATAAGATATATATAAGTACAGTAGAACCTGCGTATACTACATAATTAATTAACATAGGTGTATATAATAGCAGGTGGTTGTTTAACCCTTTCCTCCATAAATACGCCTTTCTACACCTCAGTAAAAGTCTCTTTATGAAACCATTGTGATAAATAGAGCATTTGCTCCTATAGGAGCAAATGCTCTATTTATCACAATGGTTTCAAGACTACATAAATCTAAAATTTACCTTTTCTCTATAGTAAATTTTCCTTTTCTGTAGTTAATACTCCTTTTTAACTTTTTAAAATTTACCTTTTCTCTATAGTAAATTTTCCTTTTCTGTAGTTAATGCTCCTTTTTGGTAGATTTATTCACAGTGGTTGGATCTAAAAATAGCCTATGAGGGAATGGGTTAATGCAGGACAAAGGTGATGCACACAGATCCCAGCTACCACCTGTCTTTTAACCCGAGAATGAGACTTGTTTTGAGTGGATGTTGTAGACAGGATTTACTGTACATGTTAATGGTGCACACAGAGCTCCTTAGAAAATGTTGTTGTCACAAAAAGACAAGCATTGTCATCCACATTTGATGCTCTTGCTGTTTTTCAGAGACTTGAACAGGAACTGGCAGATCCAGAGTGTTGCCATCTCGGAGTCTTGCAGTGCAGGGGACCATCTAGGCTGGATGCTGATAAAGGAACCCAGACACAATGGCTCATGTCCATGGGACAACAGTCGCAAAAAACCCTACTTCCTGTACAATAAAGGCTCAGCCCCTGCCTCACCTGGTAATCAACTTTTTATGCCCCCGTTGACGATAGTCAGTGGGTATTATGTTTTGCACCTGTCCGTCCGTCCGTCATGCTTTTATGTGCAGTTGGTACGTGCAGTTGGTTGTCACAGTTTTTCATGATCTTTTATCTCAGTAACCACTATAGCAATTAGCATGGAATTGCATATACACATTAACCATCATCCATATTTTCATTGTCCACCCAGACCATGCTGCCCGCCAGCCTAAGGTTAAGGTCAAATGACTTGGAAATTTTACGTGCAGTTGGTTGTCACATTTACGTGCAGTTGGTTGTCACAGTTTTTTCATTGTCTTATATCTCACTAACCACTATAGCTATTGGCATGGAATTGCATATACACATTAAACACCATCCATACTTTCATTGTGCACCCACTCCATGCTGCCAGCAAGCCCAAGGTCAAGGTCAAATGACTTAGGAATAGCAGCTAAGCAAGCACCACCTGCGTCTTACAGACACAATTTTCTAGTTTGTTCTTATATTAGCTAAAAACCAATTTATTTCATGTCCCAACCTTTTGACCCTTTACATTATGAATATTCATGTAAGAAATAATGACATCATGAATATTAATTAGATTAACTTTTATAATGACACATGAACACAGGAATGTTTGGCCATTGCCTTACTTGTACAATCAGATCTGTATTATTTCATAAGCAAACAGTGCAGACCTGGGTCCATGCTTATAAAGCTTTTAGTTGAGTCTGAGTTTCGTTCTCAAGCTTTTGATTGGTCAGATTTGAGTTCTCAAGGTTTTGATTGGTCAGATTTGAGCCAAAGGCTCAAATCTGACCAATCAAAACCTTGAGAACGATCTCAGACTCAACTAAACGTTTTATAAGCATGGACCCTGATCCTATTACAGGAGATGTCTCATCTGGGTCTACTGTGTTTGTAAAGGTGTATTTATCTTTTACTATATGAATGTTCATTGACAATTCTGTCCATTATGAGTATCAATTTAATCCTTGTGTTTACTTTGTGTTTACCTTTTCCATCATATAATATATGCTAATAGCGTAGACCCAGATCAGATGGCTCCTGTAGGAAGATCAGGATCTGCTCAGTTTGCTTATGACATAATATAGATCTGATCTGTTTGTTAAAGCCAAGAATTGCCTTGAAAACTTGACATTATTAAAATTCTGCTAATAAATATTCACAATGTCATTATTTCTTACATGAATATTGAACAGGGAAAGGGTTAAACATATAAAATAAATTAATTTATTGTGTTGGCAAACAGAATCTAGTCAGATCTGTAACATGTAAGCAAACAGAGTAGACTCTGACCAGAACGCTCCTAGAGGAGATGTCTGATCTCGGTCTACTCTGTTGACAAAAGCATAAAACGGTTGGATTATAAAGTTAAGGGTTAAAGAATATGATGACCACAGTCTGTGTGTGTGTGTGTGTTGATATACAGTAAAACCTCTCTATAACGACCACTAAATTACATCAAGTATTTTATGTTAAAGGCAGGAGCGTTCTGTTTAACTTTCACCTTACTTTAAGCAACCACCTGTCCAAAATACCAACTAATTAACACAATTTAGTGTCCGTTATAGAGAGGTTTTACAGTAGTAGTTCAGTAATTAATAAGACTGCTATTTACATGATACTTGTGTGTATAATGATCCTTAGAGGTCTCATAATTTTAACCTTTTAACCCTTCACTCCATAAATACAGCTTTCTACACCTTTGCAAACAGAGAAGACCAAGATCAGATAGCTCCTGTAGGAGCCGTCTGATGAGGGTCTGCTCTGTTTGCTTGTGATATAATATAGATGTAGATATAATTATACAGTTTCTGCCAAGGCCAAACACTCCCAGTGTCTATATTCTACAATAACAGTTAATCTAATTAATATTCATGATGTCATTATTTCTTAAATGAATATTCATGGAGTAAAGGGTTAAATGTGGGAAACAACTACACATGCATTTGCAATCAGTGTAGACCCAGATCAGAAGATTCATAGAGGATCAAGATCTAGGAGCCCTTTGATCTGGGTCTGTACTGTTTTCTCTCTGGCAAATTATAACCTTATTTTCACACTGAATGGACTTTACCATTAGGCAATGATGGATCATTCCACTTTGCAAATTTAGCATGTGACTGCCTGGTGTGTTTGATGCTAGTGGTTAACCCTTCCCCTGTTCTATGTTTATTCCAAACATTTACCAGTACCTACTAGATATTTCATGGACAAAATAGTTATAATGAATATGAAAGGTGGAACATTTTAGCCATTTTAGAAACTAAAGAAACAGATCTGTCACATCCATTTGCAAACAGAGCAGACCCTGATCAGATGGCTCCTGTAGTAGCTGTCTGATCTGGGTCTACTCTGTTTGCAAATGCATGAATGTGCGCTTTTATGAAGGAAAAGATAAATATTCCAGCAAGACTATAACTACGATATTATGAATATTAATTAATTCTTACAGTAAATTAAAAAACAAGGAAATTTAACGGCATTACAAAAAGTATCGATCAAAATTGTAAATATAAGCTAAAAGAGCAGAACTTGGCCTGACAGCTCTATCAGAAACTGCTTGGACTGTGTCTACTCTATTTGCTTATGAGATAGTATAGATTTGATGCAGGATTATCAAGTAAAGATATAATGCCACCTAAATATTTGTATTTGACCTTATGAAGGACACAGCATCTGATCTATATCATTTCAAAAGCAAACAGAGCAGACCCTGATCAGATGGCTTCGATCTGGGTCTTCTATGTTTGCAAAGGCATAGAAAGGCGTATTTATGGAGTAAAGGGTTAATGTCACCTAAATATTTGTATTTGGCCTTGTCAAGAACACAACATCTAGTCTGGTCTACACTTTTTTCATATGTCAAAGTGTCCTTTTTCCTATGATATTTGTTATTTTTTATTTTTTCAGGATCGTTCCAGTATGCAGATGTCATGGCAGTCTTTGTTCAGGGTATGTTAACATTTGACTCCGTGAATATTCATATAAGAAATAATGTGTGTATGAGTATTGTTTACTTTAACTTTTTGCATGCTAGCAGTGGATTCTTCTGCCAGTTATGACCTATGCAAACAGTTTGGATCCAGATTAGAGCCGGGAGGTATTATCGATTTATCGGTATATTGCGATACTCATGAGGAATAATATAGATCAGTATCCAGGCTTATAAAACTTTTAGTTGAGTCTGAGTTCATTCTCAAGTTTTTGATTGGTCATATTTCAGCCTTCAAAAGCTTGAGAACTCAAATCTGACCAATCACAAGCTTGAGAACGAACTCAGACTCAACTAAAAAGTTTTATAAGCATGGACCCCAATTCTCCAGTTTTACACCATTGTAAAAATTAATCTAATCAATATTCGTGATGTCATCATCATTAAAGTTTTATGCATATTCATGGAGTAAAGGATTGAAATAGTTTTCATTATGATTAGCAAGTGGTATAACTGTCAGATGCAATTATAAACAAATGTCAGATAAATGTAATAAAATGTTATCACTGCTATGGTAACATGTGCCGATTAAATCAATTTTATAACGTTATACAGTAAAACCTTTCTATACCAGCCACTAAATCACATCAAGTATTTTTTGTTAAAAGCAGGTGGCCGCTTAAAGCAAGGTGAAAGTAAAACAGAACGCTCCTATAGGAGCGTTCTGTTTTACTTTCACCTTGCTTTAAGCAGCCACCTGCCCTAAATACCAATTAATTAACACAATTTAGTGGCTGTTATAGAGAGGTTTTACTGTATTGTCATAATAACTGTAACATTACTTTGATGACTTAGATAAACACTGAGAAATGTGTCTTTGAGTCATAATGTACATAAACCAGTTGAATTTGGAATTTCAAAATGGAATAGTCCAACATTGTTTTATGATAGAGTCCTTTCAGTATGAAAGGAGATAATGACAACAACAGTGCAGACCCTGATCAGAGAGCTCTGCCAGGAGTCCTGTGATCTAGGTCTACATTGTTGCCCATGCCAGTACACTCATTTCCTGCGTTCTTGGTGTAAATTACTACATTTTATAACCATTCATTATGTGTTAACATGATAATTGTCATCAGTGAATGTTGATCTTCCGTCAATATTTTAAAATGGATTCATCATTCATATCAAAATGCTTTTTGATTTTGAGCTCACCTTGTGTCCTTTACCAAGGTGAGTTAAATGAATATAGGCCACTGCCCACTATCTGATCTGCTGTGTACATCATGTAATTTTTTTTATCTTAACCCTTTCCCTGATCAATAGTCATTTAAAAAATAATGATATCATGAATATTTATTAGCTAAATTTTCATAATGACATACCGTATTCTCCTTAGTGAAAGCTCCCACTCTAATAAATGCCCCCTTACTGCTGGGGTGGGGGTGGGGTGTGTGTGTTTGTGTGTGTGTGTGTGTGGGGGGGGACTGATGATAATTAAACCAACTAAAACACTATAATAACCGTTAACTTTTCCAAATACTGGAGGTAGCTTAATGCAGACTGAAAGCAATATAGAAAGCCACCTAGGTAATTTCTGTATTGCTTTCATTCTACATTAACGCATTCTCTCCTAGACTATTTTTAGACCCAAACTCTTTGAATAAATCTACGGAAAACGAGCATTAACTATAGAAAAGGAGAAATTTAGAATTATATAGTTTTGAAACCATTGCGATAAATAGAGCATTTGCTCTATTTATCACAATGGTTTCAAAATGTGACTTTTACAGAGGTGCCAAAATGTGTCATTAGATGGGAATGTGTTAAAGATGTATTATGCGCATTTTTCATATTAATCAATCAACACCAGAAGCTGTACATGTATACATACAATGAAAATAATGCTTACAACCTATTTTCCGACAGGGTATATTTGTTCAGCCAAATATTATCGCTATCCGAATACTGCTATATTTTTAGTTCACCTGAGCAAAGCTCAGGGTGAGCTTTTGGGAGACTTGAATGTCTGGCATCCGTCATCCGTCGTGCGTCGTCAGCAATTTGCTTGTGAACACTCTAGTGGTCACAATTGTAGTCCAATCTTCATGAAACTTGGTCAGAATGAATGTCTTGATAAAATCTCGGACAAGTTCGAAAGTGGGTCAAGTGGGGTTAAAAACTAGGTCACTAGGTCAAATAGTAGGAAAACCTTGTGAACCCTCTAGAGGTCACATTTTTAGCCCAATTTTCATGAAACTTGGTCAGAATGATTGTCTTGATAAAATCTCGGAGGAGTTTGAAAAGTGGGTTAAGTGTGGTAAAAAACTAGGTCACTAGGTCAAACAGTAGAAAAACCTTGTGAACACTCTAGTGGTCACAATTTTAGTCCAATCTTCGTGAAACTTGGTCAGAATGAATGTCTTGATAAAATCTCGGACGAGTTTGAAAGTGGGGTTAAAAACTAGGTCACTAGGTCAAACAGTAGAAAAACCTTGTGAACACTCTAGTGGTCACAATTTTGTTCCAATCTTCATGAAACTTGGTCACAATGAATGTCTTGATAAAGTCTCGGACAAGTTTGAAAGTGGGTCAAGTGGGGTTAAAGGTTAGGTCACTAGGTCAAACAGTAGAAAAACCTTGTGAACACTCTAGTGGTCACATTTTTTGTCCAATCTTTATGAAACTTAGTCATAATGATTGTTTTGATAAAATCTCAAACAGGTTTAAAAGTGAGTTATGTGGGGTTAAAAACTAGGTCATTAGGTCAAATAGTAGGAAAACCTTGTGAACACTCTAGAGGTCACATTTATAGCCAAATCTTCATGAAAATTGGCCAGAATGATTGCCCTAATAAAATCTTGGACATGTTTGATAGTGGGTTATGTGAGGTCAAAAAGTAGGTCACTGGGTCATATCTTAGAAAAATCTAGTTTACACTCCAGTGGCCACATTTTTAACCCAGTCTTCCTCAAACTTGCTCAGAGTGTTTGTCTTGGTGATACCAAGGTTGAGTGTGATCATGGGTCGGGTGGGAATAAAAAGTAGGTCACTAGGTCAAATCTTAGAAAAATTACTCCAGAGGGCACATTTTTAGCCCAATCTTGATAAAATCAATATACTAAATCTTTGAACATCTTGTTCTGCAGAACTACTGCTCATGATCCACTATCAACATTGTTCAAATATTGTCCCTAAGGTCAATATTGGCCTTACCCATGGGCTACCCAGCAAAAATCTTAAATCTATGATAATCAGGTGAGCGATTAAGGGCCATCTTGGCCCTCTTGTTTAAAAAAGGAGCCTCCTTTTTAGAAACGGGGATTTTGTACGGAAATCAGCGGACATCTTCGGCCAAGTTCTGAATGACTCCAATTCTATTTCGGAACAACACTTTGAATATTAATTAGGTTGTTATCCATGTACAATGACTGACACTGCTTATTGGCTTACATAATTTTATACATTGAATGATTATTGCCGGTATGTAAATTTGAATCTTACAACAGATTCCGGCCAATGGCGAACGCTGTTCTGTTGCTATCCATTTTTCTAATTTTTTCGACACAAACAATCATTTACTAACCGTGCTGTTAAGTGTTAAATAAGTGTTAAGGTACATAGATTGCAATTCTGAAGTCAGTTTGAAACACAAAATTTGCGGAAATTTGCGCATAATACATCTTTAAAGCAACCACGTGTAAAAAACGCAAGAAGCTCCTTTTAAGAAATGTAACATTGGAGCATTAATGTTAAGATAGACCACCCTTTTTTAACCCTTTCCTCCATAAGCTATATTTAGACCCAACCTCCTTTAAATGAATCTACCGAAAAGGAGCATTTACTAGAGAAAAGGATAATGTTACAATTGGGAAGTATTGAAACCATTGTGATAAATAGAGTCTCTATTTACCACAATGGTTTGAAGAAATGACTTTTACAGAGACACTGAAAGGTGCATTTATGGAGGAAAGGGTTAACCTTATACACCATTAATATTCATGTAAGAAATAATGACACCATGAAAATTGATAGATTAATTTTTATAATGGTAATACTATGTGAATAGAGGAAATTTGCCAATGGCAGAAATTGTAAAATCAGATATACAGTAGAGCCCCTCTACTGCGACCACTTAATGTAAACATGGGTGTCTTTATAAGCAGGTGGTTGCTTAATGCAGAAAGCTCCTGGGATCTTCCTGTATTATTTTTGTCCTGCATTAAGCTACCAACAGCCTCTAGAACCCAGAATTATACCTGTTTTAGGTGGTCACATTAGAGAGGTTTTACTGTATATCATTTCATAGCAAAGAGAGCAGAAACTAATCATTTGGAGGAGCTATCTGATCTTGGTTTCTCTATTTATGGAGGATAAGGTTAAGCTGATTGAAAACTGTATCAGCAATGTCATTCATATCTGGTAATAGATGTTTATTTTTTTCTCATGTTTAGGCTGGCGAATCATCTTCAAGGTCTCTGCTAACGGTGCAGTTGCTTCTGCTACAAGTCTACAGAACTTATGGTCAGATGTTGGAATCTTGAATGAGGGTGATGGGGCTGCCATGAGTCTAGCTGCGGGCTCTCCGTCTTATAAGTCGTACATTATTGATAATTGGAACAACTCGTACATTCATGCAGTAAGATTGGAAACTTTAACTCACACTGAAGCAATTATTGTTCAACACTTTCAAGGCTGAATTTTCAGAGTGGAATTTCCCATCATTGTTTATTGGTAGAGTCTATATAGTATAAAAGTGTAAACATTGCAAGAGATTTATGAATGTTTTATCTGTACATCTAGATCAAGCACTATTTCCTACAAAACAAAAACTAATCATAAAGAATCATGTAAAACTTCGCCCTTTCTCTGTGAATGATTAATCCTTTACTTCATAAATATGCCTTTTACATCCTTTATTCCATAAATGTGCCTTTTACACCCTTTACCCCATAAATACACTTTTTAAACCTTTACTTCATAAATAGGCCTTTTACACCCTTTACTCCATAAATATGCCTTTTACACTTGTTTTCCATAAATACAACTTTTAAACCTTTACTTCATAAACAGGCCTTTTACACCCTTTAAAATTTACCCCATAAATACACCTTTTACATCCTTTACTTAATAAATATGCCTTTTACACCCTTTACTCCATAAATATGTCTTTTACACTTGTTTTCCATAAATACAACTTTTGAACCTTTACTTCATAAATAGACCTTTTACACCCTTTACTCCATAAATATGCCTTTTACACCATTTACCCCATAAATACACCTTTTACACACTTTACATAATAAATATGCCTTTTACACCCTTTACTCCATAAATACACCTTTTACACCCTTTACTCCACAAATATGCCATTTACACCCTTACAAAACTGAATTTTCAAATGGACTATTCAAAATTCAAACAGGTCAAGCTTATGGTGAATATTTAGGGATTTGTCTAAAGAAAAGTTTTACATGACAAATAGTGCAGACCCTGCTCTATGAGCACTCTCGTCTTGGTCTACACTGTTTGCAAAGGACATTAGTGACTCATGTCCTGCACTGTAAGGGTAAATGCCTTTGCCATCATAGTAGACCCAGATCAGATCCCTCCAGTAGGAGTCTTCTGATCAAGGTCTACTCTGTTAGTTTATCATATAATATAGTTCTGTTTCTGCCTGAGTCAATATTTCTGGTGTTCATATATATGTACCATTATAAAAATTGATCTGATTAACTTCATGATGTCATTATTTTTATATGAATACTTATTATACTGCAAAGTAAAATCCTCGATTTTGATTGGTCAATTAGCCATGTATAAAAGCCGTGTATCCCTCTAAATTCTGATGTATATACGGAGTCATGAGCAACAATGGAATCTCCCCTGTCGAGGGCCTTGCTTCCTTGCTATAACAAAATAAAAATGGCCGACCAGCTTCACTTCGTTGATTCGATTCAAACAACCGCTCTCAAACGAAATAACAAGAGTTTGGGGCGGAAAAAAGTTATTCATTTAGAAACATTTTTGTTATAGTTGTTGTATAACAATGTAAATGACCCCGATACGTAGCGAAGGTCTTATTCTGCTCTGATGCCGCAAATGTTGTCAAAGTGCTTGTGCAAGTACCGATTAGCCCCCAAACCCCGCTTTTACAAAGACAATCCACACCCAATTAGATTCAGATTTTATTTATGCACATGCACAGTACACGTACCTGTAAATTGCAGTAGGCCTATAGCAGCTCCTTCCAACGCCCATTGTTTGAATATTATAAAACCGTCATTTTGACGTCATCCAAATGATGTCAGAATTGCGCCAAAATTCCTCAATTAAGTTAAACCGTTCTCATGCTGAAAAATAGTGTCTGCTTAACCGCTGATCTGCTGAAAGTTCTACTAACGTCTGATTCTTTCAATCCTTTGAGAAACTAATGCACTTGGAAGATCCCTTTCTATCCACAAATATAATGAACTGGTTATTATACACGGTGAACTAGGGTCACAGAGTGATATAAGCCCTTACCTTACAGTAAGTGGCCCCTTAGGGGAAGCAAAACGACGCCTGCATTAACAACACTAATTAACTGCTACAGATATTAAACTTTGCAGTATAATAAAATCGTTATACAGATCATTGGCGGGATATCTGATCGGCTCGGGCAACATGATTTTCCTCAGCAGGAAACAAAAAGTCAGATACCCCGCCAATGATCTGTATAACTAATCATGTATTCATGGAGTAAAGGGTTAAATAGCCTTCTTTTCTAGGTGAAGCTTGCTGCCTATACAGATGGCCAGGAGGTGTTCCATGCTGTGTTTGATGCCACAGGGAGCTCACACACAGACTGGCTGGACTGTGACCGGTTACTGTACACATCAGTGGCTGGCCTTGACAGAGACACAGCTAGTGACTATGTTTGCAGTTTGAATGAGTTAGTATCATTTTGTATCTACAATTATTCACAACAGAACCTGATCTAAGTGACCAGTCATTTATTGAACATAGGAATCTTAAAAAGCTGGTGGTTGCTTAATGCAGGGCAAAGGTAATGCAAAAAGTAACTATAGGAGCTTTCTGCATTACCTTTGACCTGAATTGAGCTACCACCTGCCTTAAAGACCTATAAATAGATGTCTTTTTATGGCCACTTAAGTAGTTTGTATGTAGTACAGTGTTGAGTTAGCATTAACTACTTGTATTTTAGTGGCAAATTCATGATTACAAATGCAAACAGTTTGGATCCAATTGAGACACCAAGCAACTGCATCTCACCAAAACTGTTTGAGTCGCACTAAAATTTTAAAGAGGAAAGAAGGAAAAATTGATTTACGGAATTGCAGCAGACGATTTCTCGGTATCTTTATATTGATATGAATAGATCTAGGACAGCAGTGTTAGGTGTGGTGCATTTTTGTGACATCAGCTGTGAAAGTGTTAATGTGTGAAAATACCAAATCATTAATTGTTATTTTGTTCCCCTGCGGATTTGTACGATACAAGACTACTGCACACAAAAAGAATAAGAATCTGAAAACAACGCAATTTGAAACTGTTACCATTCATAAATTTTCCAATGACTCCACATTTCCAATTCAATTTTAAAACCACAATGTTTATGGTTCCTGATATGCTTTCATAGTTGTGCAATGTGTATAGAATTAAAGTATTTTAACATGTTTCTCCATAAATACGCTTTTTAACGTCCCTTGGCAAACAGGGTAGACCAAAAATAGATGGCTGATCAAGGTCTGCTCGGTGTGCTTATGATATAATATAGATATGATTCTACAGTATATGCCATGGCCAAAACTTCCTGTGTTCATATCCCATTCTAAAAAATCATTTTATTAACCCTTCGCTTGCTATTCACGTCAATATACCTACCTGTAAATAGTGAAGACCCATCAGGGTCTGCACTATTTACAAGTTGATTGTGCAACCAGTTCACTCCACAGCAGTGATTGCACAGCGAAATACTTGTACACAGTGAAGATATATGTAATTATACAATAGGGCATGGGTAAAGAAGGAGAAATGTATTTTAAAATTCAGCAAGAGAAGGGTTAATATACAAGATGTCATTATGTCTTGCATCAATCATGAAGTAAAGGATTTAAATCCACTTGGATTGTCACATATCAATTTTCATAATTGTTTTAATTTCAAACACTTTTTGTGTGGTTCCTGGTATGCTTTCATAGTTTTGTACGAAATTAAAAGTGTTTTTAGAAGTCACTTAGATTATTACAAATTAACTGTCATGCAAATCCACATCTTCCTTTTTTTCCAGTGATGGAGTTTTTAGTTTCTTTATGGGAAACACATCAGACTGTGACACCATGTCGGCCACTGGTGTATTGGCAGTGGTAGACACTGACAGCTTGTGTTCTGATAGGTTAGACCTGCCACAGTTCCTCTACTCCAACACCCTCCATGATTCATTGACAGGTAAAACAAGCGCCATGATCTTAGTTAAAAATACCCTTTACACCATAGTTACACCTTTTAATGCTTTTGCAAACAGTGTAGACCAAGATCAGATGGCTTCTTTTGGAGCCATCTGATCAGAGTTTACCATGAATATTCATTAGCTGATTTTTGCAATGGCATATGAACGCAAGAAATGTTGGCCTATGCAGAAACTGTAGAATCAGATCTACAGTAAAACCTCTCTTTAACGGCCAATAAATGACATCAAGTATTTTGTGTCAAAGGCAGGTGGCTGCTTAAAGCAAGGTGAAAGTAAAACAGAACGCTCCTATAGGAGCATTCTGTTTTACTTTCACCTTGCTTAAAGCAACCACCTGCCCTAAATATCAACTAATTAACACAATTATTGGCCGTTATAGAGAGGTTTTACTGTAGATCTGCTTCTACAGTTTCTGCATAGGCCAACATTTCTTGCGTTCATATGCCATTGCAAAAAATCAGCTAATGAATATTCATGGTTTTGTTATTTCTGCCATGAATGTTCACCAGTTCAGTAGACTGGCTGTATTATGGGATCACCTACAGCTGTGGGTGGCATCCAAACCATGTCTACACTCTATGTGGAACAATTTTCATCCAATCTTCACCAAACTTGCTGAAAATCTTTGTGGTTATATTGTGGCTAAGTTTGATAAAAAGTCAACTTGTGTTAGGCACTCCAGAATTATGGCCCCTGAACGTTTAAAATGAGCCATTTTAGCTTTGTCTGCCTTCTAAGTGGAATAATTCACCTGACTTGTTGAATATGTTTGTGGTTATAATGTCTTGTAGACTATTGGCAAAGTTTGATAACCAGTCATATTTTCTCAGGCACTTAAGAACTACAACACTTCATTTTTCCAAAATTAGTCATATTAGCCTTTCAGGCATATTTGCTTTGTTAACCCTTTCATTGTGGGAAAGAAGTATTTTGATATATGCAAAACAGTGAATTTTCAGGGAGTTTGTTTTAAAGAAGTGTAACATGATAAACAGTGCTGACCCTGGTGAGAGCGCTCCTCAAGGAGCCTTCTCATTTGGGTTTATCCTGTTTGCATAGGATATTAGTGATTTGTTTCATGCACTGAAATAAACATATTCATATTAGTCACTGATAATAATGTCACATTCACTGTGTTCTGAATAGGTTTTAATATACTGGCATGTGTTCTCGTGCATCATTTTCCTCCCAGTGTTATTTCTTGATCTATTTCCTTCCAGAGTCTTCAGCAACTCAATTTGCAGACACATTAGCTATTTTTGTTGGTAAGTACAAGATGCTACATCTTTGACCCTTATCTTGCTGTTGAGTTATATCTGCTATGCCTGGATCTGTTGCAGTTTTTACTATTAAGCTATTGAGAAACCACTGGCTGAGATTCAAACAACATGGTTCCTGATGAGACACCAAATTACTTGGCATCATGTCTGGGTCCAAGTTGTTTGCGACTATATAGTCAGGCCTTGGTCAGTAGGATTTGTGTTAACCCATGTAATCCTGCTGTCCTATAGCATTGTTACATAGGGAAACAGTGTAGACCCAGATCAGAGTGAGCCTGAAGGAGCCCTATGATCAGGGCGTGCACTTTTTGCTAAACCCATTGTTATCAATGGCTTATACCAACAACTATTGTGTTCACTGTTGCCCCTCAGCATGAAAATAGATGGGTGGTAAAGTCACTTTGAATGAATTTATCTTAAGTAATATAGTAGTACATGGGTTCATTTCAAAATGCTCTCTATTAAGGCTTATTTCTGTAATAAATGTTATCGCTATTTCATAATCATTGTGTAATACATTTATAGATATGAAGGGTTTTATGTCTTTTGGGTTTGTAACTGATTCTTGGGTAATTCTTTTTTCGATAAGTATGTCTTGTATACAGAAGTACCCCTCTGAAGCGACCATATGTAAGATGCATAAGTTTGGGTTTTAACCCATTCCCTCATAGGCTATTTTTAGATCCAACCTCTTTGAATAAATCTACCGAAAAGGAGCATTAACTAAAGAAAAGGAAATTTTTAGAATTTTGTTATTTGAAACCATTGTGATAAATAGAGCATTTGCTTCTATAGGATGCTCTATTTATCACAATGGTTTCAACAGGTGACTTTTACAGAGGCGTAGAAATGCATATTTATGGAGGAAACGGTTAAAGCAAGGTGGTTGCTCCCGTAGGAGTTTTCTGCATGACTTTTGTCTGGCATTAAGCAACCACCTGTATTTAAAAACACCCATGCCTATGCATTAAGTGGTTTCTTTAGAGGGTTCTGCTGTATACATGTGTTTATTTGCATATCATCAAGTGCACCTATTCTCTTGCTGCACAGCTCAAATATTAAAGCAAATTAGTGACTACTTTTACAAAATGTTTGGATACAGATAAAATGCCAAGTAACATATCGGGATCTAAACTATTTGGCACTTTGAATAAAGCAATAAGCATAAAATTACCCAGCAGGCTAAAGGTTAGTATTCAACATCATAAATAAAAAAATCTACTTCTCATATGCACATTACAGATATGGACAACTGCTATGATGAATTGTGTGAGAATGGGGGCACCTGCCAGGACATTGGCGGAACTTTCCGATGTTTCTGCAGTGGAGATTACTATGGGCAAACTTGTGCAAATCGTGAGCTGTTATTTCACCTTCAGGGTCCATGCTTATAAAGCTCTTTAGTTGAGTCTGAGTTCATTCTCATTCTCAGATTTGAGCCAAAGGCTCAAATCTGACCAATCAAAACCTTGAGAACAAACCCAGATTGGTTTCACTTTTAAACATTTCTCCACCACAGTCTCCACCCATTTACTCATATTGACGCCTTTTGATGCCTCTTTAAAAGTCACTTTGTGAAACCATCGTGATAAATAGAGCATTTGCTCCTATAGGAGCTAATGCTCTATTTATCACAATGGTTTCAAACTACAAAATTCTAAAAGTTTCCTTTTCTCTAGTTAATGCTCCTTTTCGGTAGATTTATTCAAAGAGGTTGTATCTAAAATAGCCAATGAGGTAATGGGTTAATCAATGATAACCTTTGCACATAGTTTGGTTCTACATGTAGATGAGATACAGGTATTAAATCTTAGCTTGTTTGCAAACGTCCATTTTATGTAAAATATCTCCTTTTTTAAAATAAATTGTTTTCATTTGACATACATTTCATGTATTTTCTAACAAATAATAAATGTCTTTGATTGCAACTAGTTGTTTCATTAATTATTATTTTTGCAGTAATAAATTTTGAGTTCAGCCATTTATTTGGCAGATATTTATCACTATAGTAAACTTGTGTCATATTTGGTCTGATTATTCAATTGGTTTTAACAATTTACCTGATGACTATTCATGTAAGAAATAATGACTTCATGAATATTTATTCGCTGATTTATTATTATAGCGTAAAAATACATGTATAGGATGTTTTAGCCATGACAGAGGCTGTAGAAATCAGACCTATATTGTATCGTAAGCAAACAGAGCAGACCCTGATCAGACCGCTCCTACAGGAGCCTTCTGATCTGAGCTGGGTTTACTCTGTTTAACCCTTTCCTCTATAGGCTATTTATTTTAGACCCAACCTCTTTGAATGAATCTATCCTAAAAGGAGCATTTCCTAGAGAAAAGTAAACTTTTAGAATTTTGTAATTTGAAACCATTGTGATAAATAGAGCATTTGCTCCTATAGGAGCAAATGCTCTATTTATCACAATGGTTTCAAGAAGTGGTTATTACAGAGGCGTAGAAAGGCGTATTTATGGAGGAAAGAGTTAAAAATGTGACAGAAAGTGTCTCTATCAGGTAAAGGACTACCATCATGTTCACATTGAAACTAAACAAAAGTTTAAAGTGATTAAATCTGCTAAGTACATCCTGGCTTGCATTTGCAAACAGCTTAGATCCAGATAAGACAGCGAGTAATTAGCATCTTATCAGGACACTCAGTAGTTTCTCAAAGGTTTGGACAAATATAATCTATAAGAGAGTGATACTTAGGCATCACTTCTCCATTTTCTGTATATCCATCTGTCCATTTGTCTATAAGTGCATCATTTTTTCACGCCAGCCAGTGACACATGTAATTTTTCTGGAAGCCATGTTCAGGTTTGAATTACCATAACCCATCACTCCATTGATATTCATGTATGAAAAAATGACATCATAAATACTAGTATTAATTAGCTAAATTTTTATAATGATATAAGCACAGGACTTTTGGATCATGGCTGACACTGTAGAATCAGATATACATATATATATAAATATATCATTTATGTAAGGAAACAGAGCAGACCCTGATCAGATGGCTCCTACAGGAGTCATCTAATCTGAGTCAACTCACAGGTGTGTTAAAAGGCATCTCTATGGAGTAAAGTGTTAATTTTAACCAAAATAATTTGACAAGGATGTTCAGTTGCAACTAATGTATATACACCACAAATTTGTACAGGTAACGGAACATGGTCAGACTGGTCCATATGGTCAGTGTGTAGTGTGACTTGTGAGGGCGGCATCATCGTCAGAACAAGGACCTGTGATGGGGCTGCAGGAGATGGCATGTGTGACGGTGAAGCAAGGGAAGAAGATTCATGTGTACTAAGCCCATGTCCAGGCAAGAGAGATTTAAATCAAACCAATTTGTAAAATCTTGTATCATAAGCATGTTAACCCTTTCCTTCATATAAACATGTTTTCAAACAGTTGCAAACATAGTTGACCCAGAACAGATGGCTCCTATAGGAGCTGTCTGATCAGGGTCTGCTCTGTTTGCTAGGGGAATTTGAAAGATCTGTTTCTTTACTTTCTAAAATGGCTACAATGTTCTACCTTCCATATTTCGTTATAACTATTTTGGCCATTAAAATCCAGTAGGTATTGAAATGTGGAACATTGTAGCCATTTTAGAAACTAAAGAAAGAGGTCTATCAAGTTTCACTAGCAAACAGAGTAGACCCAAATCAGACGGCCACTATAAGAGCCTACCCTGTTTGCAAATGCATGAAAGTGTGTTTTATATGAAGGAAAGGGTTAACCCTTTGAACACTGCATTTTCCATAATTAATTTGTGAGAGGCTTTTGAATAACAAACAGTGCAGACCCTGGGTTAGGCTCCTCTAAGAGCCAGTTGATCTGGGTCTACACTGTTTGCTATAGTAATGGAGATGGGTTAAGTTGGGTATGGGTAACTGGTGGAAATAAAATAAGTCCCAGAATCATTTGGCTTGGTAGCTCAGAGGTTTGAGTGCTGACCTGGTAAGCTTGAGGCTCTGGGTTCGAGTCCTGGTGGGGCTATGACCTCATCACCAGTTGTCCTGTCCATTTGGTGCCCAACAAAACTTCAGACCATATACATTCCTGATATCTAGCTACTTCCTGGGGGAAAAAAGGGGAGAGTAGTGTATTGGGATTGAGTTAGAAAGGGTACAGGTAATAAGTTCTGGATTGTGTGGCTCTGTAGCTCAGGGTTAGAGTGATAGCATGGTAAGCCAGAGGTCCAGGGTTTGAGTCGAGATCATGCCATGCTCACCAGTTGTCTTGTTACACAATGCCAGTACACTTGTCTTCAAAATTCAAAGGGTTAGCAATATTCCATTAGTCTGTAGCCAAGATTTTGGTAATACAATGTACATGTATGTTTATTTTAAGAAAAAATATTTGACATACCATTTGCCTTATGTGGTTGATATATATATATATTCTTTCTTTCATTCTTTCTTCACCAGTTGTAGTTGTTCTCTGTTTATGCATTGATTATAAACATCAATATTAGTTTTTTTGGGGTTTTTTTTCTCAGTCGACGGGGGTTATACTGAATGGACAGAGTGGACATTGTGTTCTAAGACATGTGCGATGGGGAACCAGACTAGATCACGGGCCTGTACCAATCCTGTCCCAGCCTTTGGTGGTGCTGACTGTGTTGGAGCGACAGATGAAGTACAGGAGTGTAACCCTGAGCCATGCCCTAGTAAGGAATTCCCCAGCTGAGTATACACCTACTCTTTGAATGCTGAATGGTTCATCATTGTTTAACAACAGAATCCATTCACTATGAAATGGTATAATTTGCAAGAGGATTTTGAATGACATATCCTGTAGATCCTGATCAATGGACTCTTCTAGCAGCCCTCTGATCTTGGTATACCCTGTTTTCAAATACTAAAAAAGATGGAGTAGGGGAGCTTTCTACATTACTTTAAGTCTGTCCCACCTGTATTTTGAAATACCTATATTTCTTTATTTGATAATTATTATATAGTGTTTTGGGTGTTTTATTCACAGATAATTCCCTCTAGAAGTAAAGGGACAGTTACCCGGTATTAGAGTGAGGGTGTTTATAAGGGAGAATAACACTTTTTTTTAGAGTTACACCTTCACTAATGGAGTCATTATTGTTGCAAGTGGAATCTCTTTCTAGCTATCTCTTACCCATTCCTCCATAGGCTATTTTTAGACCTAACCTGTTTGAATAAATATACCCAAAAGGAGCATTTACTAGAGAAAAGGAAAATTTTAGAATTTTGTAGTTTGAAACCATTGTGATAAACAGAGCATTTGACCCTATAGGAGCAAAATTTTAATGCTCTATTTATCACAATGGTTTCAACAGGTGATTTTTACAGAGGCGTAGTAAGGCGTATTTATGGAGGAAAGGGTTAAAATAAATTTTATAAGTAGTAATGACTATTAATTAGATGATTTTTTATTATGGCATAATATTTAACCCATTATCTCATAGGCTATTTTTAGGTACAACCTCTTTGAATAAATCTACCGAAAAGGAGCATGAACTAGAGAAAAGGAAAACTTTAGAATTTTGTAGTTTGAAACTATTGTGATAAATAGAGCATTTGCTCCTATAGGAGCAAATGCTCTATTTATCACAATGGTTTCACAAAGTGACTTTTACAGAGTCGTCAGAAGTCGTCAATATAAGGGAAAGGGTTAAGCACAGGAAGTTTTTGCCATGGCAGGAACAGTAGAATAAGATTTATATTATCAGGTCTGTTCAGTTTCTGTCATGGCCAAACATACTCCTGCAGTCATGTGCCAATATAAAAAATCAACTAAATAGACTCATAAATTCATAATTTCATTATTTCTTGCATGAATATTCATTTTGGATAGGGTTAAAGGCCACAAGCAATACTTCTTGTTTTGTCTCCTACTAGCAAACATTGAAGTAAAATTAGTATGACCATTGTCTGGTAGAATGAACCAAATAGAATGTTGTTTATTCTGATTAACCCTTTACTTCATATATACATCCTTTAATCACATTGCAAACAGAGCAGGCCCAAATCAGGTGACAGGCTCCTGTAGGATCCATCTTATCAGAGTCTGGTCTGCTAGTTTATGGATTAACCCATTACCTCATAGGCTATTTTTAGATACATCCTCTTTGAATAAATCTATCGAAAAGGAGCATTAACTAAAGAAAAGGAAATTTTTAGAATTTTGTAGTTTGAAACCAATGTGATAAATAGAGCATTTGCTCCTATAGGAGCAAATGCTCTATCTATCACAATGGTTTCATAAAGTGACTTCTACAGAGTCGTCCAAAGTCGTCAATATGAGGGAATGGGTTAATATAGAACTGATTCTATAGCTTCTACCGTAGCAAAAGAATCCTGTATTAACATACCATTATAACATCATCTTATTAATATTCATGATGTTATTAACCCATTACCTCATATGCTATTTTTAGGACCAACCTCTTTTAATAAATCTACTGAAAAAGAGCATTTACTAGAGAAAAGGAAAACTTTGTAAGAAAAAATGTAGTTTTGAAATTACATTATTTTAGCCCAAACAATATTTGAATAAATCTACTGAAAAGGAACATTTACTAGAGAAAAGGAAAGCTTTGTAAGAAAAAAATGTAGTTTTGAAACTATTGTGATAAATAGAGCATTTGCTCCAATGGAGCAAAATTAATGCTCTTTTCATCTCGCTGGTTTAAAAAAAAACTTTCACAGAGAAGACAATATGAGAAAATAGGTTAATATTCATGATGTTATTAATTCTTTCATGAAGGTTCATGCAGTGAAGTGTTAGTACAGTAAAACCTCTCTATAACGACCACTAAATCATGTTAATTAGTTGGTATTTTGGGCAGGTGGTTGCTTATAGCAAGGTGAAAGTAAAACAGAACACTCCTATAAACTGCCTTTAACACAAAATATTTGATGTAATTGAGTGGTCATTATAGAGAGGTTTTACTATACTTATTACAGTTGACGGAAATTATACTGAGTGGACACCTTGGGGACAATGTTCAGAATCTTGTGGAACAGGAAATCAGTCAAGGTCACGTGACTGCAGCCAGCCGGCACCTGCCTTTGGGGGCCTGGACTGTGTTGGGCCGGCAACAGAACTTCAATATTGCAACACAGAACCCTGTCCCAGTATATCAACTTTAATATCATTTAAATCTGCATGCTCCAGTTATATTCTAAGAGCTCAAACAGGGAACTTTTTTGTATAACTACATGTATATTGCTTTTTTATGGTGATGGGTCTATGTTTTTTGCCTAGTTTCTTTTATCAGTTGGAGGATGTTTCATTTGATCATGCTTTCATGGGTGACTCTTAACCCTTTCCCCCATAGGCTAGTTTTAGACCCAACCACTTTGAATAAATCTACCGAAAAGAAGCATTTACTAGAGAAAAGTAAATTTTTAGAATTTTGTAGTCAAAACCATTGTGATAAATAGAGCATTTGCTCCTATAGGAGCAAATGCTCTATTTATCACAATGGTTTCAAGAAGTGGTTATTACAGAGGCATAGAAAGGCATATTTATGGAGGAAAGGGTTAAAATAGGTTTTTCAAAATTTGAACTCATTCCATACAGTGTGAATGCATATTAACCCTTTACTTCATGAAAATTCATGAAAGAAATAATTAATGACATCATAAATATTAGATTAATATGAATTTTTACAATGGCATATGATTCTTCAGTTTCTGTCATGACCGAAAATTCCCATGTTTATGTGTCATTATGAAAATGAAAGCAACGCATATTCAAGATGTCATTATTTCTTACATGAATATTCATGGAGTAAATGGTTAAGACAATGCTTCTTAACTCTTTGCTTAATGACTGTTTATGTAAAAATATTAACTATAAATATTAATTCAATAGCTGAATTTTTGTAATGGCATTATGAACAAGATAATATCATAAGCAAACGAGGTAGACCTAGATCAAACACCTCCTACAGAAGCTGTCTAATCTGGGTCTACTCTGTTTGTTAGGTATGAAAAGACATTTCTATCAGGTAAAGGGTTGATTTAGTACATATATGTATATTCACAAAAGTGGATCTAATACGGCTTGTTTAATTTTTATTGAGTATTTTTAGTAACACATTTCAAATAATTCTGTGGTGCTTAATTGTAAAAAATAATATCACTCATCGCTTGGGTTTCTTAGTGCATCACCATCCTTGTTCAAGATTCCATTTCAGCTCATTTGAAGCACAAATAGTATGAATAATTGACTTGCAGTAAATGGAGACTTTACAGAGTGGACCATATGGGGCACATGTACACAGTCATGTGACACTGGGAGTCAGCTGAGATCACGTGACTGCTCAAACCCGGCACCACGGTATGGAGGGGCTGACTGTGTGGGACACACAACTGAAATGCAGGATTGCAATGAGGACCCTTGCCCAGGTAATAAATGTTTGGTTTTTTTTAAATCTTTTTCCTGTTGAATATTTATGTCAGAATTAATGACTTCATCAATGTTGATTAGCTGCAGTTTATAATGACATATGTACATGTACAGTAAAACCTCTCTAAACCGAAATTCTAGTAGATAAGAATTAAGATACTTTCACGCAGGGGGCTGCTTAATGCAGGGTGAACGTCATGCAGAAAGTTCCTGGAGGAGCTTTCTGCATGACGTTCATCCAGCATTAAGCTGCCACCTGTCGCCAAGACCGATATTTATACTAAATTTAACGTCCGGTTTAGAGGGGTTTCACTGTACATAGGGTTTTTTATACGCCCGAAGGGTCGTATTATGTTATGGTCTCCATCGTCTGGCCGTCTGGCTGGGTGTCCGTCTGTCTGTCTGTCCGTCCGTCCGTCCGTTAGCAAATTCGTGTCCTGGCTATAACTTACTCATTTTTTCTCCGATTTTCAAAATTCTTTCACACAAATGTTCAGTATCACTTGAAGGTGTGTCGCGTACAAAACCCAATTGTGAACTTTCAAGGTCAAGGTCACAAATAGGGCGTTAGCAATTTTCGTGTCCTTGCTAAAACTTACTCATCTTTTCACCAATTTTCAAAATTCTTTCACACGTATGTTCAGTATCACTTGAAGGTGTGTCGCGTACAAAACCCAATGGTGAACTTTCAAGGTCAAGGTCACAAATAGGGCGTTAGCAATTCTGTCCGTCCGTCCGTTAGCAAATTCGTGTCCTGGCTATAACTTACTCATTTTTTCTCCGATTTTCAAAATTCTTTCACACAAATGTTCAGTATCACTTGAAGGTGTGTCGCGTACAAAACCCAATTGTGAACTTTCAAGGTCAAGGTCACAAATAGGGCGTTAGCAATTTTCGTGTCCTTGGTAAAACTTACTCATCTTTTCACCAATTTTCAAAATTCTTTCACACGTATGTTCAGTATCACTTGAAGGTGTGTCGCGTACAAAACCCAATGGTGAACTTTCAAGGTCAAGGTCACAAATAGGGCGTTAGCAATTCTGTCCGTCCGTTAGCAAATTCGTGTCCTGGCTATAACTTACTCATTTTTTCTCCGATTTTCAAAATTCTTTCACACATATGTTCAGTATCACTTGAAGGTGTGTCGCGTACAAAACCCAATTGTGAACTTTCAAGGTCAAGGTCACAAATAGGGCTTCAGTATCACTTGAAGGTGTGTTGCATACAAAACCCAATTGTGAACTTTCAAGGTCAAGGTCACAAATAGAGCGTTAGCAAATTTTGTGTCCTGGCTGTAGCTAACTAGACCTACATCATTACCTTTAAGGTCAGTCATATTTGAAGGTGAAAGGTTAAACGCACTTATGTCACGTTCGGTTTAAACTTTCTCGACTTTTTTTCCAAAGTTCAAAAAAGTCTGAAAGTCTGAAAATGATTGCTATGTACACTGTTCTTACCATGCTCATATCTTGGATATTTATTCACTTATTTCAAACTTGTTCAACATAATTTCTTCAAACTTTCAGGAATGATAGATACTGATGTGTAGTTGTGCATATCAGTGAGATAACTCTCATATCATTTTTCATTCTGGAGTTATTGCCCTTTGATAGTTTCGGGTAGCAATTTCTTGTGCAACTAACTCCTCCTTTATCTTTCAACATAATTTCTTCAAACTTTCAGGAATGATAGATATTGATGTGTAGTTGTGCATATCAGTGAGATAACTCTCATGTCATTTTTCATTCTGGAGTTATTGCCCTTTGATAGTTTCGGGTAGCAATTTCTTGTGCAACTAACTCCTCCTTTATTTTTCAACATAATTTCTTCAAACTTTCAGGAATGATAGATACTGATGTGTAGTTGTGCATATCAGTGAGATAACTCTCATATCATTTTTCATTCTGGAGTTATTGCCCTTTGATAGTTTCGGGTAGCAATTTCTTGTGCAACTAACTCCTCCTTTATTTTTCAACATAATTTCTTTAAACTTTCAGGAATGATAGATATTGATGTGTAGTTGTGCATATCAGTGAGATAACTCTCATATCATTTTTCATTCTGGAGTTATTGCCCTTTGATAGTTTCGGGTAGCAATTTCTTGTGCAACTAACTCCTCCTTTATTTTTCAACATAATTTCTTCAAACTTTCAGGAATGATAGATACTGATGTGTAGTTGTGCATATCAGTGAGATAACTCTCATATCATTTTTCATTCTGGAGTTATTGCCCTTTGATAGTTTCGGGTAGCAATTTCTTGTGCAACTAACTCCTCCTTTATTTTTCAACATAATTTCTTCAAACTTTCAGGAATGATAGATATTGATGTGTAGTTGTGCATATCAGTGAGATAACTCTCATATCATTTTTCATTCTGGAGTTATTGCCCTTTGATAGTTTCGGGTAGCAATTTCTTGTGCAACTAACTCCTCCTTTATTTTTCAACATAATTTTATAGAACAGCCTTCGGGCGTATATTGCCCCGTCTTGCGGTGCTCTTGTTGGTATTGGTAGAAACTGTAGAGTCAGATGTATTAAAATTTCTTAAGAAAACAGAGCAGACACACAGGAGCCATCTGATTTGGGTCTGCTCTGTTTTCAGGCGTGAAAAGGCATTTGTATGAAGAAAAAGGCTTTCTCAGGAAATACAGATGAGGCATTGTTTATATATACATGTACATGTCACTAAAAAAGGTTTAACCCTTTACGGGATAGAGAGGCATTTTGACACCTTTACAAGCAGTGTAGACTCAGATCAGATGGCTTCAGTAGGAATCTACAGTTTCTGCTGTAGTAAAATATTAGTGCGTTCATATGCCTTTGTGAAATTTCATCTAACTATTGTTCATGATGCCATTAATTCTAACTCTAATATTGATGAAGTGTTAACCCATTCCCTCATATAAACGTGTTTTCACACATTTGCAAACAGAGTAGACCCAGATCAGACGGCTCCTAGAGGAGCCGTCTGATCAGGGTCTACTCTGTTTGCTAATAGAATACTGTTTCTTTGCTTTCTAAAATGTCTATAATGTTTCGCCTTCCATATTTCTTTATAACTATTTTGTCCATAAATATTCAGTAGGTATTGAAATTCAGAATAAATATAAAACAGGGACAGGGTTAAAAGTAAGGCCATATCTTGATTAACCCTTTGCTTGATAATGATGCATTTTTACACATAGACCCAAAACAGACACACCCTTTAGGAGCTGTCTGATCAGTCTACTCTGTTTGCTTATGAAATATTATTTTGAATCTGCAGGCCAAATATCCCCATGTTTATCAGCAAATATAAATGTTCAGTTAATTCATATTTCACTAATATTATTTCCTACATGAATATTCTTTAGGTAACGGGTTAAGGGCCATTACCCAGTGTCAATATTTTTTCTGTATTTTAATAATGCAAAATAGTTGTAAGTAGTTTTCAGAAGTTCATATTTATAAGTAAATTTACCTTGTGATTTGTGCTACGAGAAACTTTATATACAAGCCAGACTATTTAAGATTTGGTTGTTTTTATTATTTTTGACATGGCATTTGTGTACATGTTAATTTCTTTGATATCTCAGTTGATGGTGGCTACACACAGTGGACAGAGTGGAGTGACTGTACACAGACATGTGGCATAGGAAATCAGTCCAGGTCACGTGATTGTGCAAGCCCTGTCCCTCAATATGGAGGTGCAGATTGTGTTGGAGAGGCTACAGACATGAAGGATTGTGTATTTGATCCATGCCCAAGTAAATTCATGTTTTTAGCTCACCAGAGCACAAAGTGCTCAGGGTGAGCTTTTGTGATCGCCTGACGTCCATCGGTGTGCATCTTGCGTCGTCAGTCGTCAACAATTTGAACCTTTAAAAATCTTCTCCTCTGAATCTACAGGGTTCTCAGCTTTCATCTTTGGCACATAGCATCATCTTTAGGTCCTCTACAAAATTTATATAAATTATGCCCCTGGGGTCAAAATTGGCCCCGCCCCAGGGGTGCCTTGTTTTCAATAGAAACATATAGTAAAACTTTGAAAATCTTCTCTTCTGAAACCAGAAGGTTCTCAGCTTTCATAATTGGCACATAACATCATGTTCAGGTCCTCTACAAAAGTTATATGAATTATGGCCCCGGGGTCAAAATTGGCCCCGCCCCAGGGTTGGGCAGTTTTCAATCGAAACTAATAGTGAAATCTTTGAAAATCTTCTCTGAAACTGGAAGACTCTCAGCTTTCATATTTGGCATAGAGCATCATGTTCAGGTCCTCTACGAAAGTTATATAAATTATGGCCCTGGGGTCAAAATTGGCCCCGCCCCAGGGGTGGGCAGTTTTCAATAGAAACATATTGAGAAAACTTTGAAAATGTTCTCCTCTGAAACTAGAAGGTTCTCAGCTTTCATATTTGGCACATAGCATAATGTTCAGGTCCTCTACAAAAGTACCAGGGGTGGGCAGTTTTCAATAGAAAACTTTGAAAATCTTCTCCTCTGAAACTGGAAGGTTTTCAGCTTATATTTGGCTCATAGCATCATGTTCAGGTCCACTACAAATTTTTTTTTTAAATTATGCCCCATCGGGTCAAAATTGGCCCGCCCCAGGGCCTGCTAGTTTTCTATAGAAACATATATTGAAAACTTTAAAAATCTTCTCCTCTGATTGTCTGGTGAGCGCTTCAGGGCCATTCTGGCCCTCTTGTTAGGTTATCTGCTTTAGAAGAAAGTTGAGGCAGTAATTTCCTTCATATAAACACATTTTTAGGCATATGCAAGCAGAGTAGATCCAGATCAGATGGCTCCTATAGGATCCATCTGATCAGGGTCTGTTCTGCTTTCCAATGGAATTTGAGAGATTTGTTTCTTTACTTTCTTTAATGGCTACAATGTTCCACCTTCCATAATTCATTATAATAATTGTGTCCATGAGCATTCAGGATGAATTTAAATTTGAAATAAACATAGAAAAGGGAAATGGTTAAAACTGATAATGATTCTATAGTTATTTTATTATAACAACACTATTAGAATAGATTAATTTGTATTTTGAGTAATTTTGAAAACAATTGCTGTTGTAACTGTTAGAAATACACACCATTCAAATAAATTTCAATTACCAGTACATGTCTCTGCAGTTAATGGTGGGTTTAGTGAGTGGACAGGATGGAGTGTTTGCACAAAGACATGTGGAACTGGAAGTCAGACTCGGTTACGTGACTGCACAAACCCCGCCCCTCAGTATGGAGGTGCTGGCTGTGTTGGTTTTTCTACTGACACTCAAGAATGTAATGTGCATCTCTGTCCAAGTAAGAATGGTTTGGGTATTTATAATCATATGTTATTAAAAGAATCTCCGCAAAATAACTTCAGAAATCAGAAACAGTATTCATGACATATTTATTAACTCCTTCACTGCCAAATATTGTTGTCTGCAATTTTCATTTGTTTACTTTTCTCTACTTTGTTTTGAAAAACATTTCCACAATTATAAACAGTTTAGATCCTGATGATCTGAACTGTTTGCATATTTAATCACAGATGTGACATTGGCACCAAAAGAGTTAACCCTTTCTCATATATAAACGTGTTTTACACATATGTAAACAGATTAGACCCAGATCAGATGGCTCCTATAGGAGCCATCTGATCAGTGTCTGCTCTGTTTGTTGATGGAATTTGATAGATCTTTCTTTACTTTCTAAAATGGCTACAATGTTCCACATTCCATATTTCATTATAGCTATTTTTTGTCCATGAATATTCAGTAGGTATTGAAGTTTGTTATAAATATAGAACAGGGAAAGGGTTAATACAACATGTATAGCTTTATGAGACTGGTGGCAAAGGTCTTCACAATATGGTCCAAAGTCACTTTTAACACATTGCCTGATAGAAACACCTTTTAATGTCTTTGTAGTCTGTGGACCCAGATCAGAGAGCTCCTGGAGGAAGAGTCTGATCAGGGTCTGCTCTATTTTTATTATGGAGTTATATAGATATGATTCTACATTTTCTGCTATGGCCAAAATATCCTGTGGTCATAATCCTTGAGATGACCATGAGAAAATAGAACATAGAAGAAGAAAAATAAGCCATCGTAAATTTAGGTGAATGAATGATCATGATGTCATTCTTTCAATACAATGTATTTATCAGATAAAGGATCATATGTTACAGTGGCTCATATATTTTTATACCCCCCTTTTTGAAAAATTGGGGGTATATTGCTTTGCACATGTCGGTTGGTTGGTCGGTAGATCGATAGTTTCCAAATGATAACTAACAAACGACTTGGCGTAGAATCTTCAAACTTTCTTTGGTGGTTGGTCATGACAACTAGATGACCCCTATTGTTTTTGAGGTCAAAGGTCAAGGTCACAGTGACCTTAACTTGTTAAATAGTTTCCGATCAATAACTGCTGAAGTGATTGGCTTAGGATCTTCAAACTTGCTGTGGTGGTTGGTCATGACGACTAGATGACCCCTATTGTTTTTTAGGTCACTAGGTCAAAGGTCAAGGTCACCATGACCTTAACTGGTTAAATGGTTTCCGATCAATAACTGCTCAAGGATTTGGCTTAGAATCTTCAAACTTGCTGTGGTGGTTGGTCATGACCACTGAATGACCCCTATTGGTTTTGAGGTCACTAGGTCAAAGGTCAAGGTCACCATGATCTTAACTGGTAAAATGGTTTTTGATCAATAACTGCTCAAGGGTTTGGCTTAGGATCTTGAAACTTGCTTAGGTGGTTGGTCATGACAACTTAATGAGCCCTGTTGTTTTTTAAGTCACTAGGTCAAAGGTCAAGACCACCATGACCTTAACTGGTGAAATGGTTTCCGATCAATAACTGTTCAAGGGTTTGGCTTAGGATCTTCAAACTTGCTGTGGTGGTTGGTCATGACCACTAGATGGCCCCTGTTGTTTTTTAGGTCAGTAGGTCAAAGGTCAAGGTCGCCATGACCTTAACTGATGAAATGGTTTCCAATCAATAACTGCTCAAGGATTTGGCTTAGGATCTTCAAACTTGCTGTGGTGGTTGGTCATGACCACTAGATGGCACCTATTGTTTTTGAGGTCAGTGGGTCAAAGGTCAAGGTCACCATGACCTTAACTGGTGAAATTGTTTCCAATCAATAAATGCTCAAGGGTTTGGCTTAGGATCTTCAAACTTGCTGTGGTGGTTGGTCATGACAACTAGATGACCCCTATTGTTTTTGAGGTCATTAGGTCAAAGGTCAAGGTCACCATGACCTTAACTGATGAAATGGTTTCCGATAAATAACTGCTCAATGGTTTGGTTCGGGATCTTCAAACTTGCTGTGGTGGTTTTTCATGACCACTAGTTTACCCCTATAGTT
The DNA here is from genome assembly GCA_963576725.1 of Azorinus chamasolen. Lineage (NCBI taxonomy): Eukaryota > Metazoa > Mollusca > Bivalvia > Cardiida > Solecurtidae > Azorinus > Azorinus chamasolen. Next base: position 50,711,183 of record OY755235.1, read on the forward strand.
GTTGAGGTCACTAGGTCAAAGGTCAAGGTTGCCATGACCTTAACTTATGAAATGTTTTTAGATCAATAAATGATCAGTGGTTTGGCTTAGGATCTTCAAAGTTGCCGTGTTGATTAGTCATGACCACTAGATGACCTCTATAGTTGAGGTCACTAGATCAAAGGTCAGGGGGTCTGGGGGGGTATACATGTTTTACAAACATCTCTTGTTTACAAACTGTATTCTTACACTGTAATTCATGAACATAAAAAGTAAAACCTCTCTATAACGGCCACTAAATTGTGTTAATTAGTTGATATTTAGGACAGGTGGTCGCTTAAAGCAAGGTGAAAGTAAAACAGAACGCTCCTATAGGAGCGTTCTGTTTTACTTTCACCTTGCTTTAAGCAGCCACCTGCCTTTAACACAAAATACTTGATGTAATTTAATGGCCGTTATAGAGAGGTTCTACTGTATCTGTATGTGTTTGATGTATTATTACACAATCTAAAGCAAAATTTTACTCAGGTGATGTAAGTTTTAGCTCCATTTTTTTCAACAGATTGATTTGTTTTATTCACAGTAAATGGAGGCTTTACAGAGTGGACAGGTTGGAGAGCATGTACACAGACTTGTGGGAATGGAACTCAGTCCAGATCACGTGACTGTACAAATCCTGCCCCTCAATACGGTGGCATGGACTGTATGGGCCAGGATATAGAGAGCTTGATCTGTAACACAAATCCCTGTCCTGGTGAGTATTGTAAAACCTGTCTTAACCCTTTACCTTATACGCTGTTTTTAGATACAACCTGTTTGAATAATTCTACCAAAAAGGAGCATTAACTAGAGAAAGGGAACATTTTAGAATTTTGTAGTATTGAAACCATTGTGATAAATAGAGCATTTGCTCCTATAGGCGCAAATGCTATATTTATCAAAATGGTTTCACAAAGTGACTTTTACAGAGTCATCAAAAGTCGTCAATATCAGGGAATGGGTTTTATCCAGTCACCAGGCTTCTCTAATGACATAATAAAGGGGCTGCAAATAAACTTAGGTTTATTAGGTTACTTTCGGTAGTAGAAGGTTTGTTAGGTTAGTAGATAGGCGTAATGATTCTATAACCATGGAACTATTTTAATTTTATGTAAATATGCATAAACATCATGTTGACAAAATAGATCTAACAGAAAATTCATCAAAAGAATCACTCTAGAGAGGTCGTCCTTACTGATTACGCCACTGAGGCCACATACAAAGTGACATTGATTTATTAGTTTTATTAATTTAATCCACCGCTGTCAAAACGCGTTTTTGATAAAATCAAGCCTGGAAGCAAAGATTGACAGATAAATAGTAAATGTTTTCTTTTCACTCTCATGATAATTTGATTGATAAACTCTTACAGGGACGGTGATAGTCATAGATCTAAATATAGTCTGTTCAATTCCATCGATTTATGAGTGACGTTAGGTCTATCAAAAAATAGAAACCGAGACTACGCAACTCAAATATGACCAGAGAATATAATCATGTCTGTTTGAAATAACTTATCGACCCTCGATTCAAATCATCTTATTTTTCAAATTCGACCACGTTTTCCCTTCTTGTAATGCAAGTATCGAAACTATTTTCCTCTGCAGTAGCTCATTAGATCTATTTACGTCTAAATGGAAATGAAAAGGGAGGGATCCGTTGATAGAAAAACTGCATTTTCAATGTAAATTATTTCAAGAGTGTTATGTTTTATGAGTCTATGAAAAAGGATATTTAACTAAATTGAATAATTGATAATTGATAAATCAAATAATAGGTTAGTGCCGTAGATGGGACGCCTTTATCCGACTAGGAGAGAAAACAGTTGAGGCTCGGCAAGCCTCACATCAACGTTTTCTCCCCTCGTCAGATAAAGGCGTCCCATCTCCGTCACTAACCTATTCTTCTCTATAACCATGTACATGTACTTCATGAATATCGTGTTAGAAATAAGAACATCATAAATATTTGTTACCTGAATTTTTATAATTGTTTGATGAGACAACAGAACAGATCCTGATCACACAGCTCCTACATGAGCCAAATTTACTCTGTTTGCAAAGGCATAAAAAGCGTTTGTATGAGGTAATGGTGCAAACCATTAGAAGGAGTTTAAGTTTTGGATTTTAATGCAGATTCAGCTTATACAAAAGTAATGCAGAAAGCTCCCTTTGGGATGTATAGATTGTATCTACATTATTGCTCAACATGTTGACTGTGGGCATCTAGCTGGTAATAATTACTAACTCACATAAATAAAAGCAAACTTTGATATTTGAAATAATTGTCTACACAATAGAAAACATAAACTGAAAAAGCCTATATTTGATTGTAAACATAAATGAAATTACATTTTGGAAATTGTATATGATTTTACACCATTTTTCTGTACGATTTGTGTAGTCTCAAATTACTAAGCAATGATACGCAAGACATTTTCAAACACCTTTTGTGTGTCAAACAGTAAAACCCCTCTAAAACAGAATTCTAATAGAGAAGAATTTAGATACTTTTTGACAGGTGGCTTCTTCATGCTCCTCTAGGTGCTTCTGCATGACTTTCACCCTGCATTAAGCTGCCACCTGTCTCTGAGAGCAATATTTATACTTAACTTAACGTCTGGTTTAGAGGGGTTTCACTGTGTATGGATTTATACAACCCACAAATCTTGACTGCAGTTACTGGTGGGTACACAGATTGGACAGCATGGGGAGAGTGTACAAAGACCTGTGAGACAGGCACACAGTCCAGGTCACGTGACTGCACAAACCCAGTACCACAGTTTGGAGGAGAAGACTGTACTGGAGTCAGCTTAGAGGAGCAAAGCTGCAACACACACCCTTGTCCCAGTAAATATCTCTAGAAGTTTATCTCCTTTAACCCTTTCCCTGTTCTGTGTTTTTTACAAATTTCAATACTTACTGAATATTCATGGACAAAATAGATATAATGAAATATGGAAGGTGGAACATTTAAGCAATTTTAGAAAGTAAAGAAACAGGTGTATCAAATTTTATTAGCAAACAGAGCAGACCCTGATCAGACGGCTCCTCTAGGAGCCGTCTGATCTGGGTCTACTCTGTTTGCAAATGCGTGAAAACGCGTTTATATGAGGGAAAGGGTTAATTTGTTTTAGTGACAAAGTTTCAGCACACTCTGGGGTAAAGTCACAATAAGGTATGCAGTTTGTTTTGATGTGTATATATATAATTTTGTGTCCAGGCCATAATTTTATTATTGGTGGTAAGAATTTTAGCACAAATAATTTTGTCACTCTTTAGGTCACTAAATTAAAAGTCTCTGCCAGATAGTTTTCAAATCGGCATCTTGAGTTTGTATTGAGATATTTTATTAGAATGGAAAGTGTTATTTAAGACTAACTTTTTTTCTTTTGTCACAATACTTTAAAAAAGATTTGAGTGTTAACCCTTTCCCTCATAGAAACGTGTTTTCACACATTTGCAAACAGAGTAGACCCAGATCAGACAGCTCCTACAGGAGCTGTCTGATCAGGGTCTGCTCTGTTTGCTTATGAAATTAGATAGATCTTTGTAAAATGGCTACAATGTTCTACCTTCCATATTTCTTTATAACAATTTTGGCCATGAATATTCAGTAGGAATTAAAATTTGAAATAAACATAGAACAGGGAAAGTGTTGAACAGTATGGACCATACTACTAATGCTCAGTATCTCTTTATTACATTTGGATCAGAGCTGTTTGAAAAAGTTACCACAATTATACCCACTAATTTAACTCTTTCCCTGATATAAACAGGTTTTCACGCATTTGCAAACAGAGTAGACCCAGATCAGATGGCTCCTAGAGGAGCCGTCTGATCAGGGTTTACCCTGTTTGCTAATAGAATTTCAAAGATCTTTGTCTTTACTTTCTAAATGGCTACAATGTTCCGCCTTCGATATTTCATTTTAACTATTTTGTCCATGAAAATTCAGTAGGTATTGAAATTGATAATAAACATAGAACAGGGAAAGGGTTAACCCTCTCTTTCCTATAAACGTCTTTTCGGGCATTTGCTAACAGAAGACACCCTGATGAAGTGGCTCGTAGAGGAACCATCTGATCAGGGTCTGCTCTGTTTGCTAATGGTGTTTGATAGAGCTGTTTCTTTACTTTCTAAAATGGCTACAGTATTCCACTTTCCATATTTCATTTTAACTATTTTGTCCATGAATATTCATTGGGTATCGAAAATTGGGGAAAAAACCCCACATAGAATAGGAAAAGGTTAAAATAGATATGCTAAATTAGAAAAGATCAGATATAGACCAAGACCACATTTTACTTGTTATTTCTATACTGTTAACAGTTGATGGTGGCTTCTCATTATGGACAGAGTGGAATGAGTGTTCCAAGTCTTGTGGGATAGGAAGTCAATCACGATCACGTACCTGTACCAACCCAGCACCTCTGTATGGGGGAATGGACTGTGTGGGTGACAGCATGGATATGCAGAGTTGTAATATTGAACCCTGTCCAAGTAAATAATTAACTTCTTAACCCTTTATCTCATGTAAGATTGGGTGTCTCAATATCTAGTCTCATATATACACTTTATAATACAACTTTTCCCCATTCAAATTGATGAAAACAAATTCTGTATGATAAAGATCTAGGTGTTGGTAACTACTACACTTTGAATAGTCAAATGCAATGTAGGGTTAAAACAATTACCATTTTTGTTATTGCCTAAGCACTCCTGATGAAAATATTTATTGTACTTTTTTATAACTCCCTTTTGAAAAAATGGGGGTATATTGCTTTGCACATGTCGGTAGGTCGGTCTGTCAGTCGGATCGGTCGGTAGGTCGGTTGGTCAGTCGGTAGATCGATGGTTTCCGAACTATAACTAATAAACGACTTGGCATAGAACCTTCAAACTTGCTGTGGTGATTGGTCATGACCACTAGATGACCCTAGTGTTTTTGAGGTCACTAGGTCAAAGGTTAAGGTCACCATGACCTTAACTGGTCAAATGGTTTCCTATTAATAACTGCTCAAGGGGTTTGGCTTAGAATCTTCAAACTTGCTGCGGGAGTTGGTCATGACCACTGGATGACCCCTTATGTTTTTGAGGCCACTAGGTCAAAGGTCAAGGTCACCATAACCATAACTGGCAAAATGGTTTCTGATCAATAATTGCTCAAGGGTTTGGCTTAGGATCTTCAAATTTGCTTAAGTGGTTGGTCATGACAACTAGATGATCCCTGTTGGTTTTTAGGTCACTAGGTCAAAGGTCAAGGTCACAATGACCTTAACTGGTGAAATGGTTTGCGATCAATATCTGCTCAAGGGTTTGGCTTAGGATCTTCAAACTTGCTGTGGTGGTTGGTCATGACCAATAGATGACCCCTATTGTTTTGAGGTCACTAGTTCAAAGGTCAAGGTCACCATGACCTTAACTGGTGAAATGGTTTCCAATCAATAACTGCTCAAGGGTTTGGCTTAGGATCTTCAAATTTGCTGTGGTGGTTGGTCATGACAACTAGATGGCACCTATTGTTTTTGAGGTCACTAGGTCAAAGACCAAGGTCATCATGACCTTAACTGGTGAAATGGTTTCCGATTAATAACTGCTAAATGGTTTTGTTTGGTATCTTCAAACTGGTTGTGGTAGTTGGTTGTGACCACTAGATTACCCTTATAGTTGTTCAAAGGTCAAGGTCACCATGACCTTAACTTGTGAAATGTTTTCAGATCAATAAATGATCAGTGGTTTGGCTTAGGATCTTCAAAGTTTCTGTGGTGATGAGTCATGACCACTAGATGACCTCTATAGTTAAGGTCTCTAGATCAAAGGTCATGGGGTCTGGGGGTATACATTTTTTACAAACATCTCTTGTTTCCTTCTACAGTCGATGGTGGGTACACAGAGTGGACAGTCTGGGGAGAATGTACACTGACTTGTGAGGCAGGCACGCAGTCCAGGTCACGTGACTGTACAAACCCAGTACCACAGTTTGGAGGAGAGGACTGTACTGGAGTCAGTGTAGAGGAGCAAGATTGCAATACAGGCCCTTGTCCAAGTATGTACTTTCAGTTTAAATTTTGTGTATGTATTATGTATTGGTTACAGCTGTAGTCCCACTTTCATGGAGATATTTAACGCTTTCTTTCATAAATTCACCTTTCTACGCCTCTGTAAAAGTCACTTTTTGAAACCATTGTGATAAATAGAGCATTAGCTCCTATGGAGCAAATGCTCTATTTATCACAATGGTTTCAGAACTACACAATTCTAAAAATTTCCTTTTCTTTTAGTTAATGCTCCTTTTCGTTAGATTTATTCAAAGTGGTTGGATCTAAAAATAGCCTATGAGTTAATGGGTTAAACCCTTCAACACTAAATTTAAATAGCCCATCGGTGTTTGTACTGTATTTGTAAAAGCATTGAAAAGTGTCTCTGTAGAGTTAAGGGTTTACGATCATGATGATTGATCATAATTTTGAAAAAATGTGTAAATGTATAATAACCTAAGTTTTGGATTCGATTTGACAATAAACTTTATTGCTTTAAGCATGGTGTGTATTTGATTGAGCCAGAAAGTTTGATTGCTTTTGGGGCTTTAAGGGGATGACTATATCCTTATCATTTAAAGCAGAAAATTAGGTTTTCATGGTATTCCCATATCTCTTGGTTGTTTATGATTTTGTTTCATGGCAGTAAATGGGGGTTACTCTGCCTGGACAGTGTGGAATGACTGTACAAAGTCTTGTGGGATAGGAACTCAGTCACGATCACGTTCCTGTACCAACCCAACACCTCAGTATGGTGGAATGGACTGTGTGGGTGACAATGAGGATACACAGAGCTGTAATACAGACCCCTGTCCAAGTAAGTTTAGAAAACATTAATACCTTGTGTAAACATTTACTTCATTAATCCATTCCCTCATAGGCATTTTTTAGATGCAACCTCTTTGAATAAATCTACCGAAAAGGACCAGTAACTAGAGAAAAGGACAATTTTAGAATTTTGTCGTTTGAAACCATTGTGATAAATAGAGCATTTGCTCATATAGGATCAAATGCTCTATTTATCACAATGGTTTCAACAGGTGATTTTTACAGAGGCGTAGAAAGGCATATTTATGGAGGAAAGGGGTGATATTCATGTGAAGAATAATGACATTATGAATATCAACAAGCTAGATCTTCATGATAATATATGAACACGGGTATTTTGGCCATATTAGAAATCTTAAACTCAGATCTATATTATTTCATCAGCAAACAAAGCATACCTTGAACAGTTGTCTCCTAGGAACCATCTGATCTGCATCTAGTCAGTTTGCATAGGCACGTAACCCTTTCCCTCATATAAACGCCTTTTCATGTATTAGCAAACAGCGTAGACCCAGATCAGACGGCTCCTATAGGAGCCGTCTGATCAGGGTCTGCTCTGTTTGCCAATGGAATTGGATAGATCTGTCTCTTTTCTTTTAAAATGGCTTATAAAAATTATCCACCTTCCCTATTTCATTATAACTATTTGTCTATGAATATTCGATAGGTATTGAAATTCGGAACAAACAAGGAAAGGGTTAACCCTTACAGTGCTGGACACGAGTCACTAATGTCCTATGCAAACAGTGTATACCCAGATGAGAGGGCTCCTAGAGGAACCCTCTCATCAGAGTCTACACTGTTTGTCATATTACACTTCTCTTTAGAAAAATCCCTAAATATTTATCATAGGCTCGACCGGAATAGTCCATTAGAAAATTCAGCGTTGTAAGGGTTAAAGGCATATTTATGGAGAAAAGGGCTAAAGATCATGTTCATAGCTTTAGAAAATGTGTATGTGAATACTTCAGTTTTGGATTGGATTTTAAAATGAAACATCGTGTGTAATTGATTACGTCAGAAAGTGTTGATAGCTTATTGATCTTTGAGACGAGGTCAATGTCATTGTTTCTAAAAGAAGAAAATAATTTCCATATCTCTTGGTTATTATGATTCTGTTTTATGGACAGTAAATGGAGGTTACTCTGCTTGGACAGTTTGGAGTGATTGTTCCAAGTCTTGTGGTGGGATAGGAAGTCAGTCACGATCACGTTCCTGTAACAACCCAGCACCTCAATATGGTGGAATGGACTGTGTGGGTGACAATGAGGATACACAGAGCTGTAATGCTGACCCCTGCCCATGTAAGTTTACTAAGTTTAGAAAACTTTAACATCCTGTTTAACCCTTTATTCCTGTAATATTCATGTCAGTAATAATAATATCATGAATGTTACTCAGCTGATTCTTAATAATGATCACTAGAATGTTTGGCCATGGCAGAACTTGTAAAATCAGATCTATATTATTTCATAACCAAACAAAGCAAAACTTGATCAGGGTCCAAGAGTATAAAACTTATAAGTCTGAGATCATTCTCAAGTATCTGATTGGTCAGATTCTGAGCAAGCTCAGAATCTGACCAATCAAATGCTTGAGAATGATATCAGACTCAAGCAAAAAGTTTTATAATTGCTGATTGCTTCTACAGTTGCCATCTGATGTTGCTCAACTCTGTATGCAATGGCACTGAAATGTGTATCTATTTAGTATAGGGTTAAAGATCATAGTCATAGTTTTGAAAAGTATGTAAATAATTAACAACCTTAACTTTTGATTGGATTTGACAATGAAACATAGTGCATAAATGATTAAGCTAGAAAGTATTGATTGTTAAGTGGCTTTAAGATGAGGTCAAGGTCATTGTCACTAAAAGAAGAAAAGTAGGTTTTCTTGGAATTTCCATATCTATTGGTTGTATATAATTTTGTTATATTGACAGTAAATGGAGGTTACTCTTTCTGGACAGTGTGGGAGGATTGTTCTAAGTCTTGTGGGACAGGAAGTCAGTCACGATCACGTTCCTGTACCAACCCAACACCTCAGTATGGAGGAATGGACTGTGTGGGTGACAATATGGATACACAGAGCTGTAACACAGACCCCTGTCCAAGTAAGTTTAGAAAACTTTAACACACTGTTAAAACATTGACTCCATGAATATTAATGTCAGAAAAAATATAATCATAACTATAAATAAGCTGAATCTATAAAGACTTATGAACATAGAACTGTTTGGTCATGGTAGAAATTGTAAAGTCAGATCTATAAAGCAGACCTATATCAGACAGCTCCTACACGTATTGTCTGATCTGTGTCTACTCTTATTGCACAGAGAACATTACCAGGCATATATATATATGGAGTAAAGGGTTGAAGATCATGGTCATAGGTTGGGCAAATATGGAAATAAATAGCAAGCTCAGTTTTGTATTAGATTTGACAAAGAAACATAGTGTATAATTTATTAAGCCAGAAAGTGTTGATTGCTTTTAGGGCTTTAAGCCAAGGTCACTATAAGAGGGAACTCAGGTTTTCTTGGATTTTTTATATCTCTTGATTATATTTAAGTTTTTTATTAACAGTAAATGGAGGTTACTCTGTCTGGACATTGTGGAATGATTGTTCCAAGTCTTGTGGGACAGGAACTCAGTCAAGATCACGTTCCTGTACCAATCCAACACCTCAGTATGGGGGAATGGACTGTGTGGGTGACAATGAGGATACACAGAGCTGTAATACAGACCCCTGTCCAAGTAAGTTTAGAAAACTTTAAACCTTTCCTCCATAAATACACCTTTCTATGCCTTTTCTAAACAGAGTAAACCCAGATCCGACGGCTCCTATTGGAGCTGTCTTATCAGGATGTGCTCTGTTTGCTTATGAGGTAATATAGGTATGATTTTATACTTTCTGCCATGACCAAAAATGCCCTTGTCCATGTGTCGTCATGATAAATAATCTGATTAATATTCATGATGTCATTATTTCTTACATGAACATGCATGGAGTAAACAGCTAATGTAGGAAAATAATGATGTGAAATTTAAATACGATGAATATTAACAAATGATATATGAACCCAAGAATATTTGGCCAAGGCAGAATATATTTTTTATAAGAAATTAGAGTAGACCCTAGTCAGATGGTTCCTACAGGAAAGGCATTAGAAGGTGTATCTATACAGTGAAGGATTAAAGATCATGTTCATAGTTTTGAAACAAACATGTAAATAACTGACAACTTCACTTTTGGATTTGATTTGACAATAAATGATTTGTATGATGAAGTCAGAAAATGTTGATTGCTATTGGTCCTTTGAGACATGGTCAAGGTTATTGTCATTAAAAGATGAAAATCAGATTTTTAGCTCACCAGAGCACAAAGTGCCCAAGGTGAGCTATTGTGATACCCCTGTGTCCGGCGTCCGGCCGTCCGTCTGTCTGTCAGTCAGTCCGTCTGTCTGTCCCTCAACAATTTCAAACGACTTCTTCTCTAAAACCGACTGCCCAATTGTAACCAAACTTGGTCAGATACATACTGTGGGTGTGTGCTTCAAAAGTTGTTAAAAGATAGTGGGCGGGGCCATCGGTCTTGTTGCCATGGCAACTGTACGCAATATCTAGAAAAATCTTCTTCTCCAGAATGACCTGTCCGATTTGAATATAGTTTTCACCAAAATGTTTCTCAGTTGATAGACTTTAAAAATTGTTAAAAGAATTTTGATCCGGGCAAAAAACATGGCCTCCAGAGGGCGTGGTCATTTTTTCCATATATGGTAATATATGAAAATCTTTAAAAATCTTCTTCTCTGAAACCATATGTCCTAGACCATTTAAGAAATGAATGACGTGCTTCCGGTGTTCATGAGGTTATGCAACGCATAGCTTTACGAGCAAAGTTAGTGAAGCCCGAAGGGCTTCACGTGAATCTTTGCTCGTAAAGCTATGCGTTGCATAACCCATGAACACCGGTAGCACGTCATTCATTTCTTATATTTATATTCAATTGCATTTCTTATATTTAAGAAATGAATGACGTGCTTCCGGTGTTCATGAGGTTATGCAACTTTCTTTTTAGAATAAGGTTATATAAGGACGTTGCAGGGCGAATGTAAATATTGATATTTGGTATGTAGCATGATCTTATGGTCCTCTACAAAGATTGTTCAAATTATGACCCCCGGGCTAAAAATGGCCCCGCCCAAGGGCTTATCAGTTTTTCAATGGAAAATCTTTAAAAATCTTCTTCTCTGAAACTGTAAGGCCTAGACCTTTGATATTTAGTATGTAGCATGATCTTATGGTTCTCTACAAATATTGTTCAAATTATGACCCCCGGGCCAAAAATGGCCCCGCCCAAGGGCTTATCAGTTTTTCATTGGAAAATCTTTAAAAATCTACTGAAACTGTAAGGCCTAGACCTTTGATATTTGGTATGTAGCATGATCTAATGGTCCTCTACAAATATGTAGCTGTGGCTTGTGGTCCTCTGCCAAGAATGTTTAACTTACGACCCTGACCACTTGGCGAAACTTGGCCCTGCCTCAGGGCTTATCAGTTTTTCATGGGAAAAATATAAATATTATTTTTCTCTGAAACCATAAGGCTTAGACCTTTAATTAATGGCATATTGCTTTGCCCTGTGGTTCTCTACCAAAGGTGTACACATGATTTCTTGTGGTCAAAAATGGCCCCGCCCCTGGGGTTATATCTGGTGAGCGCTTTAGGGCCTCATGGCCCTCTTGTTTTAATTTACATAATATTATCTCTTGTTTCTTTATAATTTTGTTTCATGACAGTAAATGGAGGTTACTCTGCCTGGACAGTGTGGAATGATTGTACAAAGTCTTGTGGGACAGGAAGTCAGTCACGATCACGTTCCTGTACCAACCCAACGCCCGAGTATGGTGGAATAGACTGTGTGGGTGACAATGAGGATACACAGAACTGTAACACAGACCCCTGTCCAAGTAAGTATAATAAACAAACATGTTATATGGTCAAGGTTTTGTTTGTTATTGCAAACAGTCCAGAGACAGATTAAAACATGCTTTTCAATTTTACTCTTTTCCCTGACAGACCCTTTGCAAACAGATTAGACCCAGATCAGATGTCTCTTGTAGGATCTGTCTGATGGGATCCTTATCTCATTGCTTATGGAATTATATAGATCTGACTCTACAATTTTTAAAATCCTGTATTCATATACCAATATAAAAGTTCATCTAATAAATATCCACGAGTAAATATTTATTACTATAATAAATTATGTAGAATATAATGAGCCCGCTCAAAACCAGAATTTTAATAAAGAAAAATTTAGTTCTTTTTAGGCAGGTGACTGCTTAATGCAGTATGACATTCAACCTGCATTAAGTTGTCACATGTCTAAATGGCCTATACTGATATTAAATTCAATGTCCAGTTTAGAGGGTTTTTATGTATTCATTAATTAACCCTTCGCTTGCTATTCAGGTCAATATACATTTCTGTAAATAGTGAAGACCTAGATGAGACAGCTCCTGCAGGAGCTGTCTCATCAGGGTCTGCACTATTTACGAGTTGATTGTGCAACCAGTGCACTCCACAGCAGTGATTGCACAGCAAAATACTTGTACACAGTGAAGATATATGTAATTATACAACAGGGCATGGGTAAAGAAGGAGAAATGTATTTTAAAATTCAGCAAGAGAAGGGTTAGAGGGTTAATGCCAAGCATGTACATTGTAGTGTTACTTGTGTAGTGCTAGAACTGCTCAGTATGAAAGGGGATTAAATTAGCTACAAGACTGAATTTAAAACAGTGAAGACTCTGATCATAAGATCCCTTCAGTGTGAATCCTGATTTTACCTGTCATGACCCCACCCATCTTTGCAAACAGCTTGATGATGTCAGTGTTTAATCAGGATCCAAGCTGTTTGCCACTCAGCCAATAGTCTAACCCTTTACTCCATATATACAACTTTTAACAACTTTGCAAACATACTATACCAATATTAGACAGTTCCTGTGTTCCTGTAAGAGTAATTTGATCAGGATCTGCTCCGTTCTGTAATGAATAATATTAAAAATGGTTTTACAGTTTTTACCAAGGCTGAACGTTTCTTGCTCCCATGTCACTTTAACCCATTTGCTCATAGGCTAGTTTTATACCCAACCTCTTTGAATGTATCTACCGAAAAGGAGCATTAACCAGAGAAAAGGAAGAATTTAGAATTGTGTAGTAATGAAACCATTGTGATATATATAGCATTTACTCCTATGGATCAAATTCTCTATTTATCATAATTGTTTCAAAAAGTGACTAATACAGAGGCATAGAAGGTGTATTTATTGAGGAAAGGGTTAATCCATATATACATCTTTTAAAACCTTTGCAAACATACTAGACCCAGATTAGACAGCTTCTGTAAGAATCATTTGATCAAAGTCTGATCTGTTTGTTTATTGAATAATAAAGATATGACTTTACAGTTTTTACCAAGGCTAAACTTTTCTTGCTCCCATGCCACTTTAAATGTTGAGCTCACTGATATTCATGCATCCATTATTTCTTATATGAATATTCATACAGCAAAGGGTTAACCCTTTCCCTGTTCTGTATTTAGCCCAAATTTCAATACCTACTGAATATTCATTAAAAAAATAATTATAAAGAACTATGGAAGGAGGAACATTGTACATATTTTAGAAAGCAAAGAAACAGATCTTTCAAATTCTATTAGCAAACAGAGCAGACCCTGATGGGTCTACTCAGTTTGCAAATGCGTGAAAACACGTTTATATGAGGGAAAGGGTTAAAAAACATAACGAAGCCAATATGAAAAATCCAGCAGACTAATGTTTGAGCTGGCAAACAATCATTTTCATGGCATGTCAAGTGTTAACCCATTCACTCATAGGCTATTTCTTGACCCAAGATCTTGCAATAGATATACTGAATAGGAGCATTTGCTAGAAAAAAAGATAATTTTTAGCATTGTGTAGTTTTGAAACAATTGTGATAAAAAGAGCATTATTTCATATGGAGCAAAATTTATGTTCTATGTATCACAATGGTTTTAAAAAGTGACTTTTACAGAGGTGTCAAAATGCTTCAATATGAGGGATTGGGTTAATAGAAAATGAAAAGATGGTGAACTATATGTGGTGATGTATATTTTATTGGTTATATTCAGTTGATGGAGGTTTTACTGGTTGGTCTGAGTGGACGGAATGCTCAAGAAGTTGTGAGTCAGGAGATCAAACTCGTACACGTAACTGTACAGATCCAATGCCCCAGTATGGCGGTAGCCCTTGTTTTGGTATAAACAGTGAGAGTCAGATTTGCAGCACAAACCCTTGCCCTAGTAAGAATATTTCAAGTCCTTTTTCCACATTCAAAAGCCAGCTTTTGATTGCTTATTTATGATGCATTGTCTTTCATAGTGGATAGTGTCTGACTCTAAGGTTATCAAACTTCTGATTGTAAGTCTGAGCTCATTTTCAAGTATGTGTTTGGTGATATTCGAGTTTGCTTAAAATCTGACTAAGCAATGGTTGAGAATGAACTCAGACAGTCAAAACGTTTTATAACCATGGCCAATTCTCAGACTCAGAACCAAACAAACAAGGCCCCAGTATTATCAACTGAGTTCATTCTCATGTATCTTATTAGTCAAAGTTTCAGTTTTGAGAATAAATTCATACATGAGCAAAACCTTCTATAACCTCGAGGCATGACTGAGACTATTCTAGAGTGTCAAACCTGAGAATATGCCCAATTTGTTTGTCATGTGACATGGAAATATAGAAATGATATGGAAAATCTTTTTGAAGTTGTACTAGTATCTTCCTTTGTTAGTATTGAAGAAAGATCCTTTTCCATGGGATAAATTTAACCATTTTAATGATAAGTAATTCTAAATTACTATTTTGTTAATGTTTCCTCTATTTTCATTATACCCTCTGCACACAAAGTCCTCAAACATTTATTTTTCAGTTGATGGTGGTTTTACAGACTGGACGGAATGGACAGAGTGTACAGAGACCTGTAGCACAGGAAGTCAGTCCAGGGCTCGTACCTGCACTAGCCCCATCCCTCAGTTTGGTGGCAGTGACTGTGTTGGTCCAGCAGCTGATACACAAAGCTGCAATACAAATCCTTGTCCTAGTATGTGCATAGTATATTGTCCAGTCTGTTAAAATGATAGTTTTATGTATGTGTGTCTGTCCATGCGTCAGTTCCTCCAATTTTGTTCCATAATTCAATATTTGCTTTGACATTAGGAGAATAGGAGATTAGGAGATACAGTAAAACCTCTCTAAATCAGAATTCTATTAAAGAAGAATTTAGATACTTTTAGGCAGATGATTGCTTAATGTAGGGTGAAAGTCCTAGAGGAGCTTTCTGCATGACTTGTCTCCAAGACTGATACTTGTACTGATCATGTTTTTCTCTGTTTTTCACCTTACCAGTTTTACACAGAAACAAAATTCAAATTTGCTAGAGCCTAGAGTTGTACTTGTTACTTTAACCTATTCCTCCATAGGCTATTTTTAGACCCAACCTCTTTGAATAAATCTACCGAAAAGGAGCATTTACTAGAGAAAAGGAACATTTTGGAATTTTGTAGTTTAGAAACAATTGTGATAGATAGAGCATTTGCTCCTCTGGAGCAAATGCTCTATTTATCAAAATGGTTTAAAAAAGTGACTTTTACAGAGGCGTAGAAAGGCGTATTTATGGAGGATTGGATTAATGCTATCTCTTTTATTTTGGCAATAAGTTTAGCGATCATTACTCGTGTAATGATTTTGTTTAACCCCTTCCTTGTTCTATATTCATGTAAGAAATAATGACCTCATGAATATTTATTAGCTTAATTTTTATAATATGAAGTTTTTGCTTTGACAAAAACTGCAGAATCAGATATATCATGTCAAAAGCAAACAGAGCATAGAAAGTCATATTTATGGAGTAAAGACATGGGTCCATGCTTATAAAACTTTTAGTTGAGTCTGAGTTCGTTCACAAGTTTTTGATTGGTCAGATTTGAGCCTTTGGCTCAAATCTGACCAATCAAAAGCTTGAGAACGAACTCAGACTCAACTAAAAAGTTTTATAAGCATGGACCATGATGTCTTATTGGTGTCTGCACTGTTTGCAATGTAATAAAACCCATTTTCTCAGAAAACATCTCAATTATCAGTGAGTTAATTGGTAGTATGTATTTGTCATAGTGTTATTTAAGTGGTTATGATTCTTGTTTTCAGTTGACGGTGGTTTGTCACAGTGGTCAGAATGGGATTCATGCACTAAGAGTTGTGGAGGAGGGAGTCAGTCTAGATCACGTGACTGTACAAGCCCCGACCCTCTTTATGGTGGTGCTGACTGTGTAGGTGAAAGATCAGAAGTTCAGGATTGCAGCACAGATCCCTGTCCAAGTATGAAAAATGTTATGTAAATTTGTTTTAACATGGGTTTGAAATGTCGATAAACACTGTTGCTGACCATTAGCTTACTTAGAAAATTCTCTTAACCCTTTCTCTGTTCTATGTTTATTTCAAATTTCAATACCTACTAAATATTCATTGATGAAATAGTTATTATGAATTATGGAAGGTGGAACATTGTAGCCAGTTTAGAAAGTGAAGAAACACGATCTTCAAATTCAATTAGCAAACAGAGCAGACCCTGATCAGACGGCTCCTATGGGAGCCATCTGATGTGGGTCTACTCTATTTGCAAATGTGTAAAAATGCCTTTATGTGAAGGAAAGGGTTAACCGATTACATGTAGCTCATAGGCTCTTTGAATAAATTACATAAGCTCTAAATTTCTTCATTTCAGTTTTGATCCTGATGAAATGCTGAGTTACTCTGCATCAAATCTAGATCGGAACTGTTAGTAAAAATAATTGCCAATTTGCCCATAGTAAGTTAAAAGTTGATTTGTTTATATGAAGAATCAGGAAACAGTTTAAGTGCATACCTTTTTAACCTCATCAGAAAACAGCATTTTCTGGGAAAGAAAATCATAACAGTACAAAATGCTTATAGTCAGCAAAAAATATTTGCTCATAAAACATAAACATATTAACACCCTCATTCACTGTCATATGCAAACAGTGTAGACCCAGTTCAGAGGGTTTCTAGAGGAGCCCTCTGATCAGGGTCTGCACTATTTGTCATTCAAACTCCCCTAGCAAGTTTAAGCCTGTCATACTGAGCGTACTCTATAGTTAATGGCTGATGGGTTCTGCCACTCTGGAAATTCAGCAGTGAATAAAGGAAACTAATTACATGTATATCTAGATAGAATGTGTATGACAATTTCAAAGAAGATGGTTGCTTAACTCTCTAATCATGAATATTAATTAACTGATATAATAGTACATTGATACATGATCTTTTGGCCATGGCAGAAACTGTAGAATCATATCAATATCGTATCATAAGCAAACAGAGCAGACCTGATCAGACAGTTCCTTTAGGAGCTAGCTGATCTTGGTCTACTCTGTTTGCAAAGGTGTAGAAAGGCATATTTATGGAGCAAAGGGTTATTATATGTAACATAATCAATGCAGAATAATGCTTTTGGAGATTTCTGCATTACTTTCAACCTGCATTAAGCTGGCACCTGTCTTAGAAACTATCAGTTTTTATGCCTCCGCCTTTAAGCAACTGGGGCATTAAGTTTTACCCTTGTCCGTCCCATCCTTCTGTCCGTAAGTACATATGTACGTAAGTCCGAAATTTTCGTCAAGGATTTCTTGGCTTGTGTAAGGTGGAATGATTTGAAATTTGGTCTGAAGCATTACCATAGTAAGTTGTATTGTGTCTCCCCTTTTCAGGTCTGTTGTCCATCTACTTCCTGTTTGCCGACACTTTGGTTGAATTTTGGTGACTTTTTAATGACAAAATTTTTCGTCAAAGATTTTTTTCCTTGCATAAGCTGCAATGATTTGATATGTATTTGGTCTGAAGCTTAATCACAGTGAGATATACCATGTCTCCCCTTTTCAGTTCTGTTGTTCATCTACTTCCTGTTTGCCGGCGAGGGCATCTGTGTCCCATGGACACATTTTCTTTTATTTATTGCATGCTTTAGAGAGGTACTTGTATTAACATACTTTAATACCATTATGACACCTTTACTATGCACAAAGTTTTGCTGACCTCTGTTGAACTCTTTCAGTTGAAAGTGTATGGTCAAGCTGGAGTGTGTGGACAGACTGTTCAAAGACCTGTGGGACTGGAAGTCAGTCTAGAACACGTGTCTGCATTAAACCTGTCCCTCAAATTGTAGGCAGTGACTGTGTTGGTGAAAGTATGGAAAGTCAGTCCTGCAATGGACATCCATGCCCAGGTAAGGGCAGTTTTGTTTGTTTCCATGGTGATTAAGAAGCAGAAAGGCTCTAACTCCTTCAACACTGAATTTTCAAATGGACTTTTCCAAAATTCAAACATGAATATTCAGATTATTTTAAAGGAAATTGTTACATGACAATCAGTACAGACCCTGATGAGAGGGTTCCACTAGGAGTCCTCTCATCTGAATATGCACTGCTTGCAAAGGATATTAGTTACTATTTTCCCTCACTGAAAAGTTTAAAGGCTTGAATTCCCCATAACAATAACATATTTGCTTGGTTCTTTTCTTCTGTCATACCAATCTGTTAGAAGCTGGGAACAAAACAAAACTTGTGTGAGAATAGTTTTGAGTCTCAAGCCTGAGAATATGCTGCTGTCTCCAATAAGTGCCACACACCTACCAATAGCACGCTGTAAGTAAATTACGTTTTATACCAATATAAAGCAACCAATTTACTCTAGGAATGCTAAGCATTTGTCATCTGCAAACATTGTCATCTGCTACAAGTCTTAGAAGTTTTTCTTCATATCTCTTCACAAATGAATTCAGTGTCAGAAAGTTTGGACCCTGATGAGATGTTTAGCCACACGATGTTTCACCTGGATCCAGGAGCTTTCTGCATGTCTTTCACCCTGCATTAGGCTGTCAATTGTCTCCAAGACTGGTATTTATACTAAAGTTAATGTCTGGTTTGCAGGAATGAGTTAATCTTATCTGGAAGCTGTGATCATCATATGTTATAACTTACAATAATTTCAGTTGTATCATCTTCCAAAAGATGGGACCTTAGTGATAATAACTTCTTCCATATTTTCAGTTGATGGAGGCTTTTCAGAATGGTCTGCATGGGGAGATTGTACAACAACTTGTGGGCCTGGAGTTCAGACACGGTCACGTGACTGTACAGATCCCATCCCTGTGTATGGAGGAGCAGACTGTGTTGGTGTTAGTGAAGAAATTAAAGATTGCAACATGGGTCTTTGCCCAAGTAATTTCTTCATTTATGTTTATATACAAACTGCAGTGGAATCTGTTTTAAGCGGCCATCAAAAAGAGGTCTAATTTGGGGTCTTTAAGGCGGGTGGTAGCTTAATGCAGGTCAAAAGTATTGTAGAATGCTCCTGTATGAGCTTTCTGCATTACTTTTGCCCTGCATTAAGCAGCCACCTGGTTTTTCACACTCCTATGTTCAATAAATGAATGGCCACTTAAGACAGGTTCCACTGTATAAGCATAATTTTGTGATTGTTAAACATTGCATTTACCTTTATCATACCATTCACATCATGACTGACATCTATCAACCACTTGGACTTAGATGATATTCCAAGTAAATTGCTGTTTTGTCGGGATCTAAGCTATATACAACTTGGCCAGTAGTTAAACAAAGTATCAAAGCAAATCGGAATGTGTTTAAAAAAAAAAATAGATAATTGTTTATTCAGACTGCATGTTTTGCTCATAAGAAATGACAGAGCAACATGATTTTTCAAAGAGAAAATGTCATGGTAGTTTCATAGTGTCATTGTGGGTGTTGTGACTGCCTTGAAACTTTTGGTCATTGTCAATGTCGTACAAAAACCTTGAAATTCTGTCCTAGTTTTAATGTTAGTATAATCAAACATACAAGCTGTTCAACATCACAAGGACTACAAGTCTTGAAATTCTTTCATGTATTTTTTAAAGAGATTTGGTCCTTTAGAAATATTGATTTTCGTTGACAGGGCATCATTGGCATCTGCTTGCAGTGTTCTTGTATTAGTTATTTATGCTAATGAATAAGCATAAATGAAGTATATAAAATCCAGTATTTTTATTGCAAAAACTTATACCAGCATTTTAAATTTGTTGTCATTTAATATGTGTGGAACATTTTGTTTGGTAAACTGTAGTTTTAGGCTTTTATTTTCAGTTGATGGTGGATTCACAGACTGGTCAGAATGGAGTGACTGTACACTGACCTGTGAGACAGGCAGTCAGTCAAGGTCACGTGACTGTACAAACCCTACCCCTCAGTATGGAGGCAGTGACTGTGCTGGTGAAAGTGTAGATACACAAATATGTAACACACACTCATGCCCTAGTATGTTAATACTGGACTTACCATTAACCCTTTCCCTATTTAACCCATTACCTCATAGGCTATTTTTAGATCCAACCTCTTTGAATAAATCTACCGAAAAGGAGCATTTACTAGAGAAAAAGAAAGTTTTGGAATTGTGTAGTTCTGAAACCATCGTGATAAATAGAGCATTTGCTCCTATTGAGCAAATGCTCTATTTATCACAATGGTTTCAAAAAGTAACTTTTACATAGGCATCAAAAGGCATCAATATGAGGGAATGGGTTAATATTCTTGTCAGAAATAATGACATCATGAATATTTATTAGCTTAATATTTATATTGGCATATGTATACAGGATTTTTTGGCATTGATAGAAGCTATGAACTCAGATCTATTATAATCTCATAAGCAAACAGAGCAGACCCTGATCAGACGGCTCCTACAGGAGCTTACTGATCTGGGTCTACTCTGTTTGTAAATGTGTGAAAAGGGGTTTCTATGGGGTTAAACTAGGAAGAATAATTATGAGGGTTTGGTGTCAAACTTTGTCATAGATAAAGGGGCATAGTTTAACCCTTTACTTGATAATAACACCTTTTCAGGCCTTTTCAAACAGAGTAGACCCAGATCAGATTGCTCCTGTGGGAGTCTTCTGAGCAAGGTCAGCTTTGTTTGCTTATGAAATAATACAAATCTGATTCTATAGTAAACCCTTTCATTCCCTTTTATTCTACTTTTGAATATTTATTAATACATTTTCTGAAACTATTGCAATTTCTGTACTTGTTATAAGTAATTGCAAAACTGTTTTCTTCAATCATAAGTTAATCCTTTCCCTGTTCTGTGTTTATTTCAAATTCCAATAACTACTGAATATTCATGGACAAAATAGTTATTATGAAATATGCAAGGTGATATATTGTAGCCATTTTAGAAACTAAAGAAACAGGCCTATCACATTCCATAAGCAAACAGAGCAGACCCTGATCAGACGGCTCCTCTAGGAGCCGTCTGATCTGGGTCTACTCTGTTTGCAAATGCGTAAAAACACGTTTATATAAGGGAAAGGATTAATGGTTTATGGAGGTAATTATGATGTCAAGTTAAAAATATTAACACCCTGAGATGATGTTCGTGCTCTTCTTCCTATACCAGGAAAACCTTCACAAGGCAGATATCTTATCTATATACAATTAAAAAAAGGTTCAGTCATCTGATGCAGTTTGCATTAATACTAAGGAACACTACTGGGATGAGTGCTCAACTGTTTTAAATACAATACAGTGCTCCCTCCCTACAACGGCCCTCTCAATAACGATTCCCTCCTTACAATAACGCATGTCACTATTTCCGAAACAACAAGGCTCAAGAAACAACTTTTTCCATCATATTTTCTTTACGCCTCCATCAAACCCTATGTTGTGACCACTCTTTAGAATCGTCACTTTGTGACGATTCTAAAGAGTGGTCACAACATAGGGTTTGATAGAGGCATAACGGTTTTAGTTCTCGAAATACACCTTATCTGGGAAGCTTATTATGTTTTATTTTCCCTCCCTATAACAACTCCCTCTGAACAACACATACAATCTCCGTATCCCAAAGGGTGTCGTTGTAGAGAGGGAGCACTGTACATTCATCAGACGAATCTGTGATGACATTTTACCATTACATGTATATCCAATTTTAGGAAAAATAGTTATTTTAAATGGTTATGATTCTTGTTTTCAGTCGATGGTGGTTTGTCAGAGTGGTCAGAATGGGAATCTTGCACTAAGAGTTGCGGAGAAGGGAGTCAGTCTAGATCACGTGACTGTACAAGCCCTGTCCCTCAATATGGTGGTTCTGACTGTGTAGGTGAAAGATCAGAAGTTCAGGATTGCAACACAGATCCCTGTCCAAGTAATGCATGACTATAAAATATTTCATGCACATCTTTGTGTTTTCAGATTTTCACTTTTATGTACTGTATTTCTGTGTCTAGGAGGGGGGGGGGAGGAGCGATATCAGTTTTGTATCAAAGCAATTCTAGTTGTTGAGCCTTGACTAGTGTAGGAGCGGTCTGCTCAGAGTCTGCTCTGTTTGCTTATAGATTGTCACAGCAATGTTTTGACTTGCTTTATATAACAGTATTAGACAAATAGTTGATTAATATTCATAATGGATGGCATCATGTGAATATGCAACAGGTAAGGGGTTAATATTAGCGAGATTGCTGAAATTGCCAGGTGAATCTTTTGTGCAAATTTAAAGATGAATCCCAGAAGATATGATAGCATAGGGTATCTGAGTACAAATCTGAGATCATTCTCTCAGTTTCTGAGCAAGCTCAGACTCTGACTCTGAGCTTATTCTCAAGTATCTGATTGGACCAGCACCTTTGATTGTTTCATCTGGCATATGACTGAATAATCCATTCCTGAAAATATACCTGTAAATGAGATGTGGACTGAACAACTTTCCTTCCTGTTCTGACACAATATAATCATTACTGCATTTCATTGCCCTTGATTCAGCTTACTTACTTGGCCCTTTACTACCTCATAAATATATGTACAGTAAAACCTCTCTATAACGGCCACTAAATTGTGTTAATTAGTTGGTATTTAGGGCAGGTGGCTGCTTAAAGCAAGGTGAAAGAAAAACAGAACGCTCCTATAGGAGCGTTCTGTTTTTCTTTCACCTTGCTTTAAGCAGCCACCTGCCTTTAACACAAAATACTTGATGTAATTCAGTGGCCGTTATAGAGAGGTTTTACTATATTTACACTTTGCAAATAGAGAATACTCAGGTAAGACACCTCCTGTAGGAAATGTCTGATCAAAGTCTGCTGTTTGCTTAAATAATATTGTAGATCTGACTCTATAGTGTCTTATGTACCATTATAAAATTGACTCAATTAATATTCATGAAATCGTAATATTTTACTTGAATATTCACAAAGTAAATGGTTAAATGAGAATTTTCAAACTGAAGCTTACATGTTCTCTGCAAACACTGAAATCTTAACTTTCAGTTGATGGTGGATTTAGTGAATGGACAGCATGGACCCCATGTTCAACAACCTGTGGAGGAGGAAGTCAGTCCAGATCACGCAACTGTTCGAACCCCATCCCTCAGCATGGAGGTAGCCATTGTATTGGTGACACTGCCGAACTGACAACCTGCAACTCAAATCCTTGCCCAAGTAAGAGCTTGGTCAACCTTATGTATGCCATAAGCTGATTTCTTGCCTTTGCAAATAGTTTTTGATCTAGAAAAGATGCTGAGTAGCATTATGTCTGAACGGGATTCGAATTACATGTGTATTTGACATTATGATGGTATTACTATGCAAAACATTGGGAAATCTGTGATTAAATTTTAAGCTGTTATCAATAGTTTGTGCAGAGGACAGTCAGTAAATGTTATACATGTATGTCAAATTATATTTACGTTATAAATTTGAAATCATTAATATCTGTGTCAAATTCCGAACAAATATGCAGTAACTGTTAACATGTATGTATGTTTGTGCCTGTGTTGTTATTGTCATGTCACATGTACACTTATGCCCAGTGTTCACTAAACCCACCAGTGTTCACAAAATCACAGTTGCTCAGTTTTTGTTATTCCAGTCCATATTCCTTATGACTAAAAAGTTTAAACCTATGCTATTAACCAATGAGTGACGTGGACAGAACTGCTAGTGTAACTTTTGCTGCCACATAATTATCATCGTCTACTAATTTTGTTGTCTGTTTCCATTTTCCATTTTCTTCACGTTCCTCTCAAAAATAGTATCGCAATGACAAACAGTTTGGATCCTGATGAGACCCAAGATTAGTCATCATATCACCTGTATCTGGATCCTATCTGTTTGCATCATATCATCTGTATCTGGATCCTATCTGTTTGCATCATATCATCTGTATCTGGATCCTGTCTGTTTGCATCATATCACCTGTATCTGGATCCTATATGTTTGCATCATATCATCTGTATCTGGATCCTATCTGTTGGCATAGGTTATCACAGATTCGCCATTGACAGTGAAATATTCATTAACATTTATTTAAGCAAATTTGGCATCTTGAATATTTATAAGTTTTTTTATAATGTTGTAAGAACACAGGAATGTTTGGCAATAAAGGAAGTAGAATTGTACTGATATTTCTTAAACAAACAGAACAGACCCTGATCAGATGGTTCCTATAGGAGCCATCTGATCTGGTTCTACTCTGTCTGCAGATGCATAAAAAGGAGTCTCTATCAGGTATTCTAACATAAATACAGTAAAGTCCCCTTAATCGGAATTCTATTAAGGAAGAACTTATATACATTAGGTAGGTGGCTGCTTAATGCAGGGTGAAAGTCATACAGAAAGCTCCTAGAGGAGCTTTCTATATGACTTTCACCCTGCATTAAGTTGTCACCTGCCTAAAAGTATATAATTAATACCAGTTTAGAGGGGTTTACTGTAATCATTTAATAAAGGATGACACATTCCAATTACTCTACATGACTGTGCAATGTTTCTCATTTATTATATCCTCTTTTTGCAGGATTGCCTCTGGAATGGATGTTCAGTTTTACTACACAACAGTAGTAGCATGATGATCTGGTTTGCTTAGTTTAACTTAGATTGAATTTTCTTCCAAAGATTATGAACTTCTGATAAATGTGCATGTGAGAAATATTGACATCATGAATATTAATTACATGCATGTTTACAATGGTATAAAAACACAGGAATATTTTACCTAAACTGTATAATCAGATCTGTATTATTCCATAAGCAAACAGAGCAGACCCAGATCAGATGGCTCCTACAGGAGCCATCTGATCTGGGTCTACTCTGTTTGCAAAAGTGTCAGAAGGAGTCTATATCAGCTAATGATACATCAAAAAAGAGTTTTAATTATGGGTCAATAAGGCTGGTGGTAGCTTTGTGCAGAAAGCTTTCTGCATTACTTTTTGCCTTGCATTAAGCAACCACCTGCTTTTTAAGACTCCTATGTTTAATAAATGAATGTCTGCTTTAGATATGTTCTACTATGATCAGTGTGTAAAACAGTTTGATACTGATGAATAGATCACTCTGTATGTCATCTGGAGCCAAACTGTTTGCGAATGAGTTCATCAAAACCATAAGGAAGTTGAATAATGGAATATCTCTTGTATTTGTGCAGTCCAAATGTATACCATTTCAAAGAATTTATACTGCACCAAAGACAAACAACTCCTTCCCATTTGATTTACATTTAATTGGGTATTGAAAACATTTAATTGGGATCATGTTACAGTTTCAATGTTGATGATAAATTAAAAACATGTTTATGAACGATTGTACAGCAAAACAAAATTAACTTCCTGAACAGTATTTTTAAGAAACTAGAATGTGAACAATAGGACAAGAAGTACATCTACTTCTCATGGGGATGCAAACTTTTGTCACCCTTACGGTGTAAGGAATGAAAGAAAAAAGTAAATGTCAAAATTGCAACAGACATCAATTTACGCAGATGACAATTATGCAGATGACAATTATGCAAATGACAATTATGCAGATGACAATTATGCAGATGACAATTATGCAGAATGAGAATAGTTCACCCTTTACTCCATAAATACACCTTTCTACACATTTGCAAATAGAGAAGATCCAGATCAAACAGCTCATGAAGGAGCCGTCTGATCAGGGTCTACTTTGTTTGCTTATGATATAATATAGATATGGTTCTACTGTTTCTGCCATGGTCAAATTTCCTGTGTCAATGTGTTATTATAACGCTTAATCCAATTAGTATACATGGTGTAAATATTTCTTACATTAACCCTTCGCTTGCTATTCGCGTCAATATACCTGTAAATAGTGAAGACCCAGATGAGACAGCTCCTGCAGGAGCTGTCTCATCAGGGTCTGCACTATTTACAAGTTGATTGCGCAACCAGTGCACTCTACAACAGTAATTGCACAGCGAAATACTTGTACACAGTGAAGATATATGTAATTATACAACAGAGCATGTGTAAAGAAGGAGAAATGTATTTTAAAATTCAGCAAGCGAAGGGTTAATATACATGGAGTAAAGGGTAAATTACCAATTGATACATTCTGGTTTACTTATGTTTCCATTTGGGAGTGTATATGATTGCCGTTTGGTTATTGCAGTTGTGCAGCTTTCACCGGAATCACCTGAAGCATATACCCATGCTTGGATACTGGAGAAGATGATGGCTTGGTCATGTGACTGCACAAAACACTTGGGAGTATGAGGAGTCTCTGTATAACAAGAAATATTTAAACGAGTTTCAACTTTGTATGAAATAAAATACTCAAGGACAGGAACTTTTGAATACAAGAATTTCTAATGTTATGTTTATCAAGGGCATTTATACAAATTTTAGTGGTGTATTTATGTATAAGAAAGTATGTTTCATGTACACCTACAGATAAAATACAGTAAAACCTCTCAACCATCAAAAAGTGATCTTATTTTGGGTCTTGAAGACAGGTGATAGCTTAATGCAGGATGAAGTTATCGATCACAGGAGCTTTATGCATTTCTTTCATCCTGCATTAAGCTATCACCTGTATTTACAGACACCAAATACATAAAAGTAGTTGCTTTCTAGAGGTACTGTAATTTTAATCAAATGTTTTAAGTGTATGTTTATCATTTTTTGTTGGTCATGAAGCACAACACTTTCTTCATGATTTTGTTTTAGTTATACAGTAAAATGTTTCTATAACAGCCACTGAATAAATAAACATGGTTGTTAGTAATGAAAGTCAGGCAAAAAAGCTTCAATCCTGCATTAAGCTACCACTCCAGAAAGAGCCATCTTTTGAGTGGCCCTTGTAGATAGGTTTTACTGTATATCTTATGTAAATCATAAATATTTAATTGTATCCCCTTTTGAATATATTGCATGCATGCTTTTCCTGCTTGTTTTAGAAATTTAATCCTTTACCTCATAGAAACACCTTTGCAAACAGAATAGACCCAGATCAGATGTCTCCTGTAGGAACCATCTGATCTGGGTCTACTCTGTTTGCTTATAGAATAATATGATTCTACAGTTTCTGCCATGAATAAAAATCTTGTGTTCATATTCCATCATAAGCACTCATCTAGTTCATGATATCATTATTACTTGACTATCTATGAGGTATAGGATTAATAATCACTGATCGTCATGACTCTGCAGAACAGGTTATTTGGGAGTGTTGTATATTGCATGATATTGTATAAGCCTTGTGAGATTAGGTATCTTTGACAATTTGCATTTTGGACTCTCTGATACATTGGTCAGGATCTACACTGTTTGTTACTCTTGACATTCACATTCCTGTATCTGCTATCTCAGCAATTAGTGAAGATCCTAATTGGCCACCATGTTGGAGATACAAAGGAGAGTAAGCATACAAGTCCAAAGATACTGTTTTCTCATGTATATCATGTGAATTTTATATTTTATTACTTCTGAGGGGTTACGGTTTTCCAGTTGATGGTGGGTTTTCCACATGGACAGCATGGGGTGAATGTACACAGCTTTGTGGTTGGGGCATTCAGATAAGAGCCCGGGGCTGTACGAAGCCTGCCCCACAGTATGGTGGGGCTGAATGTCATGGAGATTATGTTCAGGTTCAGAGCTGCATCCTGGGCCCCTGTGCAAGTAATTCATATGTTGTGGTTTGCACATGTAAAGCAAAAACAGTTACATCACTAACATAATGGTCTTGTGAATAGTAATCTGTTGTATTGGCCACTCCATCAAAAAAGGGCTTCATGTTACTCTGCAAACAATGTAGACCTATGCCAGTTCCAACATCGAAAGTTCATGTGTGATCAGTATCTACTCTGTTTGGCACTTGGCAGTATCTTCTGTCTTTCATCCAATCTGTCAAACACTGATGACTCTTAACCCTTTTCCCTGTTCTATGTTCCAACATGCAGTACGTTTTGAATATTCATGGACAAACTAGTTAAAATGAAATATGAAAGATGGAACATTGTTGCCATTTTAGAAAGTAAAAAATTAGATCTATCAAATTCCATTAGCAAACAGAGCAGACCCTGATCAGACAGCTCCTGCAGGAGCCATCTGATCTGGGTCTGCTCTGTTTGCAGATATGTGAAAACACGTTTATTTGAAGAAATGGGTTATAATAACATAGGTTATATCTTTAACATGGCAGCTGGTGTAGGTCTGCACTGTCTGCATTAAATCTTTACATACTTAAGTAATTATTGTCTGCAGTATTTGTCGTCTGCTAGGAATTTTAATAGATGTTTTCCATTGTTCTTCAAAGCTTATGATCAGAATGTCAACATGTTAGGATCCTGATGAGACATTGAGTCATTCACCATCTCATCTGGATCCAAACTGTTTGCATAGATGATCACAAATTTGCTGCTAGGGTGAAAAGAGTTAACCCTTTATTCCATGAATATTAAGGCGAGAAATAATGACATCATGAATATTAATTTGATTAATTGTTACAATAGCACATGGATACAGGAATTGTTTGGGTACATCACAATCTGTAGAATCATATCTATATTATATAATAAGCAAACAGAGAAGACCCTGATCAAACAGCTCCTGCAGGAGCCATCTGATGTTGGTCTTCTCTGTTTGAAAAGACATAGAATAAAGAGTAAACATAGAGTAAAGGTTTTATATACAGTGCTCCCTCTCTACAACGACACCCTTTGGGATACGAAGATTGTATGTGTTGTTCAGAGGGAGTTGTTATAGGGAGGGAAAATCAAACATAATTAGCTTGTTTGCAGATCCCCAGGTAAGGTGTATTTCGAGAACTAAAACCGTTATGCCTCTATCAAACCCTATGTTGTGACCACTCTTTAGAATCGTCACAAAATGACGATTCTAAAGAGTGGTCACAACATAGGGTTTGATGGAGGCATAAAGAAAATACGATGGAAAAAAGTTGTTTCTGGAGCCTTGTTGTTTCGGAAACAGTGACATGCATTGTTGTAAGGAGGGAATCGTTATTGAGAGGGCCGTTGTAGGGAGGGAGCACTGTACAATGACATAATCAGTTATGCACATTTCTATGTCAACTGCTTTAACAGGATGACACTTAGGGATCACTTCTAATCTATCCATCTATTTATCTGTTCATCCATCCATCTATCAATTTGTCATGCTTATTTCATCATGCTTTATCAATTTAAAAACACTTTTGCCAGCGGTTGGCACATATGTACCTTCAAACACTCTTGTCTTACACAGCAGCTCATATCATATTAATCCCCATTAGATATCATCTGAGAGGAGATATTTAACTCTTTACTCCATAAATATGCCTTTCTAAGCCTTTACAAACAGTAGATCCAGATCAGACCTGTAGGAGCGATCTGATCAGGTTCTACTCTGTTTGCTTATGATATGATATAGATATGATTCTAAAGTTGCTGCCATGGCCAAAAATTCCTGCGTCCATTAACTATTATAACAGTTAATGTAATTGATATTTATGATATCATTATTTCTTACATGAATATTCATGGAGTAAAGGGTTAATGAGCACCAATAAGGTGGAATTTAACCTTTCCCTGTTCTGTATTTAGCCCAAATTTCAATACCTACTGAATATTCATTAAGAAAATAGCTATAAAGAAATATGGAAGGTGGAACATTGTAGACATTTTAGAAAGCAAAGAAACAGATCTTTCAATTTCTATTAGCAAACAGAGTAGACCCTGATCAGACGGCTCCTCTAGGAGCCGTCTGATCTGGGTCTACTCTGTTTGCAAATGCGTGAAACACGTTTATATGAGGGAAAGGGTTAAAATTAACAGAGGAATATTGAAAACATTCTTGATTTATTGTATTATAATTTTTTATATCTCTTACCTTAATCTCTGCACATTTAATTCTAAATGATATTTTCCTTGTAGTTGATGGTGTATGGACAGCATGGACAGAGTGGAACCAATGCTCTAAGACCTGTGAGACTGGGAACCAAACAAGGTCACGTGACTGCACTAATCCAGCTCCGCAGTATGGTGGCAGGGCTTGTGAAGGAGATGATA
This sequence comes from Azorinus chamasolen, assembly GCA_963576725.1. Classification (NCBI taxonomy): domain Eukaryota; kingdom Metazoa; phylum Mollusca; class Bivalvia; order Cardiida; family Solecurtidae; genus Azorinus; species Azorinus chamasolen. Next base: position 50,741,544 of record OY755235.1, read on the forward strand.
TGGAGATTCGGTCTTGCAATATAGATCCCTGTCCAGGTGATTATGAGTACATTGTACAGGGACCATCATACTGTTTATTTGATAACATTTTACCTGATAGAGATGCCTTTGCAAACAGAGAAGACCCATTTCAGATGGTTTTCTAGAAGCTGTCTGGTCAGGGTCTGCTCTGTTTGTTTTTCAAATAATATACATCTGATATCTGATTCTAAAGTTCCTGCCATGATTAAGATTTCAGTGTTCATACTCTATTTAACCCTTTCCCTGTTCTGTATTTAGGCCAAATTTCAATACCTACTGAATATTCATTAAAATATAGATATTAAGAAATAAGGAAGGCAAAACATTGTAGGCATTTTAGAAAGTAAAGAAACAGATCTATCAAATTCTGTTAGCAAACAGAGCAGACCCTGATCAGACGGCTCCTCTAGGAGCCGTCTGATCTGGGTCTACTCTGTTTGCAAATGCATGAAAACACGTTTATATGAGGGAAAGGGTTAAAAAAAAAAATATTCATAATGTCACGGTTTCTTTTTTAAATATTTGTCAGGTAAAGGGTTAAGGCTGTAAGTTTGAGAATAGGTTTTATTCAGTTGTAAATTCAGACCAAAACAACGCAAAGTCCAAGTTTTAATTGGTTTTCACTTTTTTTTTGCCTTAATTGTTGTCTCAAAACCCATGACAGAGTGTCAAACAGTTTGGTTTGAGATGAGAATTACTTTGTCAATGTCTCTCGATTGCATCCAGACTGATGATTGCAATGATATCACACATTTGACCATAGTGTTACAAGACGTAACATGCATGAACCCTTTCACTGTTCTGTGTTTGTTTCAAATTTCGATACCTACTGAATATTCATGGACAAAATAGTTATAATGAAATATGAAAGGTGGAATTATTTTAGCTATTTTAGAAAGTAAAGAAACAAATCTTTCAAATTCCATTAGCAAACAGAGCAGACCCTGATCAAACGACTCCTATAGGAGCCGTCTAATCTGGGTCTAATCTGTTTGCAGATGCTTGAAAACACGTTTATATGGAGGAAAGGGTTAAGATTTGTGTCGGTGTTACTATATAATTATTTATAATTTGACTCTAAATGAAAAGGGGTTAAGATTTGTGTCACTCAAATCTCAAAGGTGTTACTATATAATTATTTATAATTTGACTCTAAATGAATATCTATTAATGAATTATTGGTCATTTTATGCGCATTCATGAATTCAATATTTACTATGCAAAATCTTCAGAGGAATTTTTTGTTTTGACAAAAGCTGTAGGATCAGACCTACATAATTCCACAAGCAAACAGAGCAGACCTGACCCTGATCACATGACTCCTACAGGAGCCATCTGATCTGGGTCTTTTCTGTTCGCAAAGTCATGAAAAAGCATTTCTATGAAGAAGGAAAAGACTTAAATAAACTCAGTTTAAAATTTATAAAGTAGGAAGTAAATTATGAATGTTGTTTAACAGTTAAAATGCATTGCCTTGACTTGTTACAGCTGCATGTTTATGTTTTTAATCCTTTACTCCATGAATATTCATGCAAGAAATAATGACATCTTTAATGTTGATTAGCTGAATTTTTACAATAGCATTACATGTACTAATAAGGGAATTTTATATCATGACAAAAACTGTAAAATCAGATCTATATCACTCCATAAGCAAACAGAGCAGACCCTGATCAGACGGCTCCTATAGGAGCCGTCTGATCTGGGTCTACTCTGTTTGTAAAAGCATAGTTCTAAAGGCATATTTATGGAGTAAAGGGTTAATGTTGATTTAATTGATTCATAGTAAATCTTTCTTACACATACACCATAAACCTGTAAAGGGACCACTTAATGAATAAACATTGGTGTCTTCATACACATTTGGTTGATTTGTCCAGGACAAAAGTAATGCAGAAAGGTCCTGTAGAAGCTTTCTGAATTACTTTTGACCTGCATCAAGCTACCACATGCCTTTATGACCAAGAATTATACTTGTTTAGAAGTCTTTTACTGTATTATGAACATTTTATACAAGACACTGGTTGTTTATTACAGTTGATGGTATGTGGACAGACTGGGCAGACTGGGAGGCATGCACGGTCACATGTGGTGGGGGAACTCGTGCCAGGGCACGGGCCTGTATAGAGCCTGAACATGGTGGACAGCATTGTGAGGGTGAAGAGTATGAGACAGAAGAATGCAGCACAGATACCTGTCCTCCAGGTAAACCCTTTAATACCTTGGTCTCAGAAGTCCAGATAAGATGGATAAATTTAAACATTTTCAAGAATAACTGTCGACCAAACCTTATGTTGTGAAGAGACGATCTTAACCCTTTCCTCCATAGGCTATTTTAGATCCAACCACTTTGAATAATAAATCTACCAAAAAGGAGCATTAACTAGAGAAAATGATTTTTTTTTAGTTTGAAACCACAATGGTTTCACAAAGTGACTTTTAGAGAGTTGTAGAAAGGCGTATTTATGGAGGAAGGGTTAAAGAGTGGTCACAACATAAGTTTTGGTGGAGAAATTACGATTTTAGTATTTAAGTATCTGTTGCTCTGAGTATGCACTAAAACAATGTCTTCTTCTCTTCTTGAAGTACAATTTGTTCATTTCTTTTCAAAAAATGGTGTCTTAGTGTCAAACACTTTGAATCTTTGAGACACTTAACGATTCAGATTCATCATCATTCTCACCTTGAACCAATTTGTTTTCAAAGGTCATCACAAATCGCTTCACAGTGTCAAACCTTCTGAACATGTGTCAACTTTTGACTACAACAATCATTGCCTGGTTCAATTCTGTAAAAAATATATTATCAGATTATTTTTATCTTGACAACTTCGTTCCTTTTCATTTCTCTTCAAAACTGCAGTCTGACTGAGCCAGAGAGGGAAACATTTTGGATATTGATGAGACATCTCCTCTTCATTCAGACTGTTTGTATTGGATATTAGACATGAAAATGCTATATAGCCAAGTTTTCTTAGATTTTAAGTTCACTTTCTGTTGCCCAGTGGATGGTTTCTGGACAGAATGGTCAGACTGGACAGGATGTTCTAAAACCTGTGGGGACGGGATGCAGATTCGTGTCCGGAATTGTACGAAGCCCCAGTTTGGAGGCAAGTCTTGTGAAGGACACATACTGGAGTCGTTGGTGTGTACATTAGAATCCTGCCCTGGTAAGTCTTCAGTTGGTGTTGTCATTAACTTGTTACACTATGAATATTAACACAAGAAATAACTGACATCATGAATATTAATGAACTTGATATTTATAATGACACATAGACAAGAAAAGTTTTGGCCCTTGTAATGAGTGTAGAATCAGATCTATATATTGATATATATATTTACTCATTTGTAAACAGCAGATGAAGATCAAACAGTTCCTATAGGATATGTCTGACAAGGATCTACTGTGTTTGCTCTTGAGAATTATATAGGTCTGATTCTACAACTTCTGCCAAGTCAAAATATTCCAGTTTATAAAAAGTCATGTACATGTAATTGATATTCATAAAATCATTATTTCTTACATTAATATTCATCATGTAAAAGTTTATTCAGTTTGTGTGGGTGTGTGTTCCCCATTTGGATCCAGATGGTAATGCAGGATACTAAAGATATAGAGGAAAAACTTGTAATACCCCTTTTACTGCTAGTGTCACATCTGTAATTCAGTTTCTCACCTGGATTTAAACTGTTTGGTGCTATGATTATGATGTGTTTGTTCAAAACAAAAAAAAAAATTCGAAAGTAAAAAATTGAGCAAACAATAAATTTCGCTGACAATAGTTGGCAATGGAATAATTAACCCATTCAGCCTAGGGAATTTTTCATATACAAAAAGCATGCTTATTTTTACTTTTTTTTCTTAAAGATGCTATTTCTTCAGTTTCCGTACAGGAACTATTTTCTTAGTTTCTTTACCGAAACGCAGTCTGACAGAGTATCATCAAACAGTTTGGATTTTGATAAGACGCCAAGTTACTCAGTGTCTCATCTTGATCCAAACTGTTTATATATGTAATCACAAATTTGTCACATGGATTGAATGGATTAATTCTGCTTTGTATTCTCAGTGAATGGAAACTGGTCTCAGTGGTCAAACTGGTCAGCCTGTACAGAGACATGTGGCGGAGGCATACGGGGACGTACACGGAACTGCTCACAGCCCCAGTATGGTGGTCAACCATGTGACGGACATCCATCCGAGATAAGTGCCTGTAATACTCAACCCTGCCCTGCAGGTAAAAAACTTTGACCCTTTGACTCTGTGATTGTAATCGATATAACTAGCCCTTTCCCTGTTCAATATTCATGGAAGAAATAATGATATCATGAATATTTATTTTTAATATTGTACATGGGCACGGAAAATAGAAAATGTAGAATCATATCTATAATATTTCATCTATAATATTTCATAAGCAAACAGAGCAGACCCTGATCTGGGTCTGTTCTGGTGCAAATATGTGAAAGGAAAGGGCTAACCCATTCCCTCACAATGACACCTCTGTAAAATTCTCCATAGGAGAAAATGCTCTGTTTATCAAAATGGTTTAAAAAAAACATAGTTCCAAAATTTTCCTTTTTAAGTGCTCCTTTTCAGTAGATTTATTCAAAGAGGTTTAGTCTTAAAATGGCCTTTGAGGGAATGGGTTAGACCTGTCTTTATAGATTTATCAAACAATGCCTAACTGTTGATGTTTAAGCTGTTAAACTTAAAATAATTCAGTCTTCAATGAATGTTTTCATAAATTTCCTGGGAATAACTGGTAATGACTAGCCTTAACTCTTTCCTCCTTAAACACGCCTTTCTAGACCTCTGTAAAAGTCATTTTTTGAAACCATTGTGATAAATAGAGCATTTCCTCCTAAGGAGCAAATGCTCTATTTATCACAATGGGTTCAGAACTACACAATTCTAAAAAGTTCCTTTTCTGTAGTTAATGCTCATTTTCAGTAGATTTATTTTTTACCCTTTCCTCCATAAACACGCCTTTCTATGCCTCTGTAAAAGTCACTTTATGAAACCATTGTGATAAATAGAGCATAGGAGCAAATGCTCTATTTATCACAATGGTTTCAGAACTACAAAATTCTAAAAAAAATCCTTTTCTCTAGTTAATGCTCCTTTTCGGTAGATTTATTCAAAGAGATTGGATCTAAAAATAGCCTATGAGGGAATGGGTTAACAGAGGTTTTTTTTGGCTGAAACTGAAAAATAAGATATTGGTATGTATTTTCATAAGCAAACAGAGGAGACCCCTGGTCATATGGCTCCTATAGGAGCCATCTTATTTGGGTTTACTCTGTGTGCAAAGGTGTGAAAAGGCCTCTACATCAGATAATTCTGATATTTTAAAATTTACATATGATTTAACAATATGTCAATTATATTTAAGTTGATGGTGGTTGGACAGAATGGACTGATTGGACCCCATGTACAAAGACATGCGGCGCAGGGGACCAGTCAAGGTTAAGGACATGCTCAAACCCAGAACCGGACTGGGGTGGGGAGGTCTGTCATGGTAACCTACGGGAGACGCAGTATTGTAATGACTTTCAGTGTCCAAGTAAGCAACTAACTAGATCTGTTCTGTTTGTTTATGGAATAATATAGATCTGATTATACAGCTTCTACCATGGCAAGATATTCCTGCATTCATATACCATTATTAAAATTCAGAGGATTATATTCATTATCCCATTCCCTCATATTGATGCCTTTTGACGCCTCTGCAAAAGTCACATATTGAAACCATTGTGATAAATAGAGCATTTGCTCCTATAGGAGCAAATGCTTTTTTTATCACAATGGTTTCAAACTACAAAATTCTAAAAATTTTCCTTTTCTCTAGTTAATGCTCCTTTTTGGTAGATTAATTTAAAGATGTAGGATCTAAAAATAGCCTTTGAGGTAATGGGTTATGTCATTTTTCTTAGATGAATATGGAGTAAAAGGCTAAATTTCTGTTTCTTGAACATTGTCAAAGATATATTCAGGTATACAGTACTATGCAGATAGAGTGTACTCAAATTAGATGTCTCCTTTGAATTGACCCTGTTTATCATACAAATGGATTTACATGTTACAATGTATACACATTTCATATGTAATGATTCACCACATGAATATTCATTGAACAAGCTATCATATTTAACCTGTTATTTCATGAATATTCATGTAAGAAATAATATTATCATGAATATCAATTAGTTCCGTTTTTATACTCGCACATGGACACGGGAACTTTTGGCAATGGCTGAAACCGTAGAATCATATCAATATTATTTCATAAGCAAACAGAGCAGACCATGATCAGATGGCTTCTGCTGGGTCTACTCTGTTTGAAAAGGCTTTTGCCATGATATACCGGTAGACCTTCTACACTTTTTGTCAAAGCAAAACATTTCCTTGAAAACTTTACGTTATAAAAAATGCTAATAAATATTCATTACATCCTTAATTTCTTACATGAATATTGAACAGGGAAAGGGTTATACCTTTCCTAAACAGAGGTGCCTTGTTATGCCTTTGCAAACAGAATAGACCCAGATTAAAAAGATCTTGTATGAGGTGTCTGATTTGGGTCTGCTCTGTTTGCTTATGAAATGATGTAGATCCAATTCTGCTGTTTCCGCCATGGCAAAATATTCCTGTATTCTATTCCATGATAAAAATTAAGTGATTAATATTTGTGATGTCATTATTTCTTACATGAATATTCATGTTAAGGCACATGATAATTGCATTATAGTAAAACCTCTCTAAATCGTACATTCAATTTAGTATAAATATCAGTCTTGAAGACTGGTGGAAGCTTAATACAGGGTGAAAGTCATGCAGACAGCTCCTCTAGAAATTTTCTGCATGACTTTTACCCTGCATTAATGAAGCAGCCACCTGCCTAAAGGTATCTTTTGAACTATAATTCCAATTTATATGGGTTTTGATGTACTTTTCTTTATTCAAAATGATTGAATTCATATCCTTGATGACTTACAGTCAATGGAGGATGGAATGATTGGTCTGACTGGTCAGAATGCCGAAACATGACAAATACAAAATGTATGGTCAACTGCAATTGTGGGCGTGGCAACAAGTCAAGAGATAGACTGTGCAACAACCCTGTCCCTAGATACAATGGCACTGCTTGTGATGGTAGCAGCATTGAGTACAAAGCTTGCAACAATCCATGTAAGTTCATTGCATTTTATAGAGGCGTTTTACTGCATAGTATTTTTCAGAAATAGGATAACTATATTTTTGGTATTCCCCAAACTTGTTGAATTGCACTTTCAAGTAGTATAGAGCGTGTGTAGGCCCTTTATCTATCAGATCAACACTGATTTCTGTATTAACTCTTTACTTCATGAATATTTATGCCAGACTCTGTTAATTTTGAATAATAAATGCCTTTTCACGCATTTGCAAATAGAGTAAGCCCAGATCAGATGGCTCCTATATCCATGGTGTTAATATTTCTTAGATTAATATTGAACAGGCAAAAGGTTATTTAACTTAAGTTATTATTGTATTCAAAACAGAGTAGACCAAGATCATACAGCTCCTACAGAAGCTGTCAGATTATGGTATGCTTTGTTTCGAGCGTAAACCTTGCCAATACAGATTGTGGTTGTGTGAATGGAGTAAAGGGTCAAATTATTTTCAGCAAAGTTGACCATTTCATAGTGAATTGTTTGGACATTTCTACCATGATAGGAGATCCAGTGTCTTTAAACTCCTTTACAAGCAGAGTAGACCATGATAATACAGCTTAACCCTTTCGTTCTCAGCATTATTTTGGAAATTTGCATACTATTATTTATTAAAGGGTACTGATGTATGTAATCACTAATACTGTTTTTGTTATTTGTCTAAGACCCATAAAACTATATACCATTGGAAAGGGTATGATTTTTTCTTTTGTATTGGCATATGCAAATTACAAAAAATCTGCATATAATTAATATTCATAATATGCAAATGAGCTCCAGCGACTGAAAAAATAACATTTTGCTGTTTTTCCTCTTATAAAACTGTTTCAAACAGATTTTTTTTCTTCAAATTTCAGTCTGAATAAGCTTTATATGTTGTTTAGGTTTATTTTATGACAAATGTCAAAGTTATTTGTAGTTTGGGGGGGCTTTGTTTTGAAAATGAAAACGGATATATAGACCCTAATGGAACTGTTTTTTTCATGGTTGCCACCAAGGACGGGGTTGTTTACAACTGTCCATTGATCTAAATCACCACATTGATAGTCAGGATTTGGGGTCTAGGGGGTCTGAAATGCATTTGCTTGGTTCTGGATCTGATTTGATAATTTCTGCCGAGTAATCGTCTTCTACGGCGATCTCATACTGTTCTACTACAACCAGGACCACGCCCACTCGCAACCCCTACCCCTGAGGCAGAGGAGAGGGGGTTGAAAATACAGTGTGATCTGTTTCAGAGCTGTTCGAATCACTAAAGGACGGTTCCGAAACAGACCCGTCTTCTAAGTCACCTTTTACGCCGAAAAAAACAGTATAATCGCTATCAGAACCATTTGGCATTGAGGAAATGGTTTGCCGGGCTTCCTCGGCAGAAAATCGCACCCTTTGGGTCATTATTTGCCTTCAAAAAACCCCTCAAAAATGCGATTTTTTGTTTCGTTTTTGATACGTTTGTTTACACAGACATTCACTTCCGCTTACACGGTGTCGTAGTACCGATTTTCTCGTTAAAATTGTCCGCTATAGTAATAGATCCAACGAACATATAGAAGCGCGCTTGAAAGCGCGCTTGAGAACGAAAGGGTTAAACTCCTTTACAAGCAGAGTAGACCATGATCATACAGCTCCTGCAGAAGCCATCAGATTAGGATATGCTTTGTTTCGCTTATAAGCCTTTCCTTCATATAAAATTGTTTTCATGCATCTGCAAATAGAGTAGACCCAGATCAGGGTCTGCTCTGTTGGCTATTGGAATTTGAAAGATCTGTTTCTTTACTTTTTTAAATGGCTACAGTGTTCCATCTTCCTCATTTCATTATAACTAATTTGTCCATGAATATTCAGTAGGTATTAAAATTTGGAATAAAGATAGCACAGGGAAAGGGTTAAATGACATACATCTGATTGTACAGTTTTTGCCATGGTTAAAATATCATGTGTTCATAAACCATCGTAAAAAATCTATAAGCAAGCAGGAGTTCGAAGATCTGATTTTATTCTGTTTGCAAAGGCATTAACCCATTCCCTCATTTTGACGCCTTTTGACGCCTCTGCAAAAGTCACCTGTTAGATACAAGATACAAGATACAAGAAACTTTATTTATAGTCGGGTGTTACAGAATAACATTAAACATTAGCTAGAAGCTATTTACCGACTAAAACAAATTTTCATAACAAAATACATTAATCAAAATAAAATGCCTGTGGGTAAGAACATGTTAAAACAGGAAAAGCTATAAATAATTTATACATCACAAGTTTGCTGTAGATGGCCTAAAATTATGTTTATAAATATATATACTCATATATTTATATATAAACATATACTTATACACACACACACACATAAATACACATGCATATACATACACACGTACGAAATATATACATACACGCATACACATACATATACGCATGTATGTATACCTGTTACTCACATACTCATACATACATACTGGCACATATATACATACACATACATACCTATCTATATTATAAATAATAATATTAGACAAATATCAACTAAGAGTTAACTTTATCTTGTTAAAAGCTGTGGGAAAGATGCTGATCTAGACCAGGGGCCTAAAAACTGCCTTAAGACGATAAGTAAGAGGCTGATTTGACAAAAAGAACACAAAAGTGTGACTGCTAAAATTATTCTAAAAACAAATATCACCCCAAATCAGATTTGGGGAGAACTGATCAGCATTTTTCTCACCATAAAACATAATTTACATGGTTTTCACATATAAGTGAGGTGTAATACATTTACTACAGATGAAATCCCTTGTATTATGCTGTTTCCTCGAAAACGAAAAAGAAACACATAAATTGGGAGACATTAACCCTTTACCTGCTGCATTTTGCTAAAATGACAACTTGAAAGTTAATTAGACTGCTTTCATTATATAAATTTCAGGGAAAAAATACAGATTCCTGCTTGATGAAAAATGTAAAATTTGGTATGTAACAAATTATAACTATGTCGAGAACAAAGCGAACAGGGCAGACCCTGATCAAACAGCTCCTATTGGAGCCTTTTGATTGGGTATATTCTTTTTGGCATCGTTCGATAATGTCTACCTGAGGGAAGGGTTACTATATAGATGTGCAATGTCTATAGCAGTGTATTTGCATGTAACGATGTGTTACTCCAATTAATTAAGCCCCCCCCCTCCCCCAATGAGGGTGCCCAGTGTGTAATGCCTTGCAACACCCATATAGCTGTAGTAAATATATAACAATTGACCATCAATCAGATATTTATCTATGTATTGAGCATATACAACCACTTTACATCATGCATGGGGAAGGATCAGGAAATATATACAGATATAAGGTTAGCATAAAACAATCTAAATCTATGGGAAATTATCATGGCGGTCCCAGCCATCTGCATGCAATTATACAAATAAGAGTTTGCAACTAAAAATAATCAAATGGTATCACAGCAAAAAGCAGGAAACATAAGCAAACAAAAAATCAAGCAAAAAAGGGTTTATGGGGAAGCAGAACTGTAAGAACTCGGGAACACATAGCACATCTACAGGTTGGGCCACCCCAGACACGGACCAGCCTGACAAATTCTTTATAGTTGTCTACTTGTCAAATATGGTTTGGCAGGCTGTTCCATATCTGGGTTGCCTCATACCTGAAAGATTGCTTACCGTAACTTGTGGTTCTGATGTTTGGTACTTCCAAGATGTTGTTATACCTAAAAGAGTAAGAAGATTTTTTTACTTGTACTAAATCGTTTAGATAGGGTGGAGAAATATGATAAATGCATTTAAAAGTTTCGATGGCAATTGATCTTATTCTGCTTAAATGTAGTGTAGGCATATTAATTTTGTCTAGTAGGCACTCATAATTTGAATTGAAGTCATTAAGAACAATTTTTAGGGCTCTATGCTGTAATTTTTCTAACTTTTCCGTGTTACTTTTGCTGCAAAAATGCCAAATCATAGGGCAGTAGTTAAAATTGGATCTGATAAAAGACTTGTAAACTAAAAGCTTGCATTCAGGTGACAAAAATTCACTTAATCTTAAAAGAACATTTAGTTGACCAGCTGCTTTCTTACACATTTTAGCTATTTGTCCGTTGAAATTGAGCAGATAGTCAAGTTCAATGCCGAGCAAATTTACACTATCCTCACATTTTATATTTATTCCATCAATATTAAAGTCATTTATTAATTCATGAGATTTCTTTCCCACAGCTATGGCTTGAAACTTATCGGGGTTGGCTTGCATTAAGTTGAGATCAAACCAGTTTATTAGTACCTTGCTTTCTTCTTCAAGAGTGGATTTGAGGGTATTAACATTCTGATGATTGTATGATAGAGTGTTGTCATCTGCATAATTATATAGTTTGGATTTCTCTATAAAGTAGAATATATCGTTCATGAAAATATTGTAGATTAGCGGGCCTAAAATTGAGCCTTGGGGTACACCTTTCAAAGTTTCAAGCCATGAGCTGTGAGCATGTCCCACTTTTACTCTTTGTTTCCTGTCCGACAAGTAATTCTTAACAAGAGAACAGGCATTGTCAGACAGCCCGTATGCCCCCAACTTGAGGACTATGAGGTCATGTGGTAGGCAATCAAAGGCCTTGGATAGGTCCATAAGGATTGCCGCCACATGATCCTTTTTGTCTAGAGCATGTTTCCAGTCCTCAGTCAGGCGCATCAGGGCAGTCTGACAACCATATTTGGGTCTAAAGGCTGATAAGAAGTCATGAAAATATGTTTTCAAAGTAGGTGCAAAGTTGCTCGTTTAGAATTTTTTCAAAAATTTTAGAAGTAGAGGTTAAAATACTAACAGGCCTATAATTTTTCATAGTGAAAGGGTCATCTTTTTTAAACAAGGGGGTTATCTGTGCTTTTTTCAGGCTATCTGGGAAAATTCCAGTGTCTATCATTTTATTTGCTATATTTGCTAATGGTCTAGAGATGGTCTTAGCTGAACACTTTAGTATTTTGGGTGGTATATTGTCAATCCCCGTGGCCTTTTTTGGGTCTATATTACTTAGCAGTCTGCAAACGTTTTCTGATGTTACATGTAAAAAATTAAAGTCTTCATCACCATTTCTCAGATTATGTTGCCTGATTTTCAAAATACTTGGGTGGGTTATGTCAACTCTAGAGTTTGAGTCAATGCCAATGCCAATGTTCTTTGCTACGGTATGTTTATATAAAAATCATTTAAAAGTTCACAGACTTTGGGTTGCTCAGAGATCAGTGTGTCATTATCTTTAAGAATAATTTCGCTGGAGTGTTTTTGAAAAGATTTTTGCGACAGAAAGGGTTTGATGGTTGGCCAGAAATCCTTAGATTTGGGGCCACCACCGCACCTCTCAATAAAGTAAGTCTTAATTGAGTCCCTTTTCACTTTAGTTTTAATATTTCTGAGTTTCCTATATATTTCTGAGTTTCCTGTTGAAACTATTGTGATATGGGAGCAAATTGTCTGTTTATCACAATGGTTTTAGAACTACAAAATTCTAAAAAAATCCTTTTCTATAGTTAATGTTCCTTTTCGGTAGATTTATTCAGTGGTTGGATCTAAAAATAGCCTATGAGGTAATGGGTTAAAAGGCATATCTATGGCGTACAAAGGTTTAAAGTCTCTTATATTTCAGTAAAACCCTGTCTAGCGGTTGCTCTGACATTAGATTTGCCTCTGAGCGCACGTTAACCTCAAGAAAATAGGGTGTGAAGCAGAAATATTGATATTTTTCACCTAGATTTCCTGACATTTTCTCTTATTTGAACCCTTATTTGCCATCTATTTGCAGGTGCTGACTTTCAGTGCAGCAAAGAAAATCCAGAAAATTGCAATGTGGGGAAGGAAAATTCAGGTAAAAGATCCTACAATGAGAATTTTGATTGAATTCAAAATAAAACAAGAGGGCCAAGATGGCCCTTAATCGCTCACCTGATTACCATAGATTAGCAGTGGTTCTGCAGAACAAGATTTTCAACGATTTAGTATATTGATTTTATCAAGACAATGATTCTGACCATTGAATATTGGGCTAAAAATGTGCTCTCTAAAGTAATTTTTCTAAGATTTGACCTAGTGACCTACTTTTTATTCCCATCCAACCCATGATCACACTCAACCTTGATATCACCAAGACAAACACTCTGAGCAAGTTTGAGGAAGACTGGGCTAAAAATGTGGCCACTGGAGTGTAAACTAGATTTCTCTAAGATATGACCCAGTGACCTACTTTTTGACCTCATATAACCTACTTTCAAACTTGTCCAAGATTTTATTAGGACAATCATTCTGACCAATTTGCATGAAGATTTGGCTATAAATGTAAATGGCTATAAGTGTTCACAAGGTTTTCGTACTATTTGACCTAGTGACCTAGTTTTTAACCCCACATAATCCACTTTCACACTCATTTGAGATTTTATCAAGACAATCATTATGACTAAGTTTCATGAAGATTGGACTAAAATTGTGATCACTAGAGTGTTCACAAGGTTTTTCTACTGTTTGACCTAGTGACCTAGTTTTTAACTCCACTTGACCCACTTTCAAACTCGTCCGAGATTTTATCAAGACATTCGTTCTGACCAAGTTTCATGAAAATTGGACTAAAACTGTGACCACTAGAGTGTTCACAAGGTTTTTTTTACTGTTTGACCTAGTGACCTAGTTTTTAACTCCACTTGACCCACTTTCGAACTCGACCGAGATTTTATCAAGACATTTATTCTGACCAAGTTTCATGAAGATTGGACTTAAATTGTGACCACTAGAGTGTTCACAAGGTTTTTCTACTGTTTGACCTAGTGACCTAGTTTTTTACCCTACAAAACCCATTTTTCAAACTCCTCCTAGATTTTATCAAGACAATCATTCTGACCAAGTTTCATGAAAATTGGGCTAAAAATGTGAAATGTAGAGGGTTCACAAGGTTTTCCTACTATTTGACCTAGTGACCTAGTTTTTAACCTAACTTGACCCACTTTCGAACTCGTCCGAGATTTTATCAAGGCATTCATTCTGACCAAGTTTCATGAAGATTAGACTACAATTGTGACCACTAGAGTGTTCACAAGCAAATTGTTGACGACACACGACGCACGACGGACATTCAAGTCTCCCAAAAGCTCACCCTGAGCTTTGCTCAGGTGAGCTAAAAAAATTATGCCCCCAGAAAGTGGTGGCATATAGGGTTGCTCTTGTCCGTACGTCCATATGCACATCTAGAATTATTTGTCCCAGCTCTTTCTTGGAAAGTATTTGTCCAATCCTGACCAAACCTTACACACATGTTTGTGGCCAATATATCTTGGTCAAGTTTGATAGCCATGTAAATCCCTTCAGTTGTTTAGGAGTTGCGGCCCTTTATTTGCAAAAATAACTTTAAAAATATCTTGTCCGGACTCTCTTGGAAAGTGTTTGTCCAATCCTGACCAAAGTTGATCAGTATGCGAACTATGCTATAGGGCCCCATTTTATGAAATATCATACTACCCAACTAGTTGTAAGTCCTATTTTATGTCTGTCATTACTATTCACTAGTGTTAGGAATCGGACCCAAACATTTTACTTGATCATCAGCACATGTTCACAATTGATCATCAAGTAAAGATCACGATTAAAATCTAATATGGTGGGCTTATTTGAGTGAGGTTAAAGGCCAAATATGGGTTTGCGATCAATGTATATCCAGACCAGTCTCTTTGTCTGAAATATGTCATTTAATAAGGGTAAATCGTAGATTACCAAATCATTCTGTTCAGATAAAACAATGTGACAAACATTGTGTAAACGTTTAGTCAGATATTTGGAACCGTTTTACTGTTTACTAAACAGTATGGCCCCATAAGGTTATATATTAATTGTTGATGGTGACCTGTCCTTTGTTGATCATTAGGTAGGAACCTTCGTGACATGATTGCCGAGTACTGCACATCACTAATATTCACGTAGACAAAATTATTTTCTAACCTGCAACAATTTATTTCAACTCCATACAACAGAATTTATCATAAGTTCATACATATGATGATTACAACTTGAAAGTTGTGATTGTCGTTTATTTCAACTTACAATAATTTCTGTCATATGATCTTTGGTAAATGGGCCCCAGAGTTATAGTTATAGTATGCACTAGGTGACACTAGAATTATATCCCCTGTCATAGGCCACATCAACCCAACATCAGGTCCAAACTGTTTGACCCTGTGATTATGTTGCTTTTTTTACCCTTTCCCTCATATAAATGTGTTTTCACGCATGTGCAAACAGAGTAGACCCAGGTCAGATTGCTCCTATAAGAGCCGTCTGATCAGGGTCTGCTCTGTTTGCTAATGTAATTAGATAGGTCTGTTTCTATACTTTGTAAAATAGCTACAATGTTCAACTTTCCATATTTCATTATAACCATTTTGTCCATGAATATTCAGTAGGTATTGAAATTTTGAATAAACAAAGAACAGGGAAAGGGTTAAAAGAAAAGGCAAAAACATTAAACAATCAAAGATAACAATACATGAAAATGAAAGATTTAAATTTAAATTATCTATAGATGATCTGCGTTTGATACATTCCATTGTGACAAAATCTTTAAGTCCTTTACTGAATGAAAATTCATGTAAGAAATGGTGATTTTATGAATATTAGTTAAGTCTTTCTCGGTTAAATTTTCATGTAAGAAATAACGACATCATGATTATTTATTTGCTTTATAATAAGTTTTATAATGTAAACTTTTCGAGGGAAGTTTTTGCTTTCACATAAACTGCAGAATCTGATCTATATCATGTCATAAGCAAACGTAGCAGACCCTGGTCAGATGGCTCCTTTAGGTAGGAGCCATCTGCTCAGTGTCTACTCTGTGTGAAAATGTGTTTGTATGAGGGAAAGGGTTAACTGATTTTTATAATGGCCTATCAACAAGAGAATTTGTAACCATGGCAATAGTTGGAGAAATTCTGTAAGTAGACAAAGTGAATCATGATGAAACAGCTCCTCTGTTTACTCCACTTACAAATGTGTATATGTGTCTTTATTAGGTATTAAAAGGGTTTTAAACTATAAATCAAAGGACTATAATGATACAAGTTATATTTCATTTTTCTTTTATTTCATTTCAGGAGAAAACCAGCATTTTGACACCTCAGTTATTGTCACCATGGCAACTGTTTCACTAATATTATGTCAGTTACCATAATTCTCTGACATATTTTGGAAACCGGAAATTAGAGTACTGAGCATAAGGACAATAATAATCTCACCAAAATGCTATGTATTTATAAGGTCAATCAAAGGTGGGAATAATGAATAAGTAACACCATAGGGAAAAGGGCACTCAGGCATAAAGACACACCCCATTCCCCACTAATAAAGTTTGGAGAGATTTTGTCTACACTAGTACTTCTACAGTATTACACTGAACTGTACAGTACCAGTAATCAGCACTACTAGAGGAATCTGTGTACATGACGCATTCTAAAGTATAGCGGATCCTGATAAGCATGCTTATACATGTGTCCAAATATATACAATAAAACCCCTCTTAACTGGAATTATAGTAGAGAAGAATTTTGATACTTTAAGGCAGGTCACTGCTTATGCAGGGTGAAAGTCATGCAGAAAGCTCCTTAAGAAGCTTTCTGCATGACTTTTGCCCTGTATTTAGTTGTCACCTTTCTCTAAGACCAATAGTTTTACAGACTTTAATGTCTGGTTTAGAGGGTTCTACTGTAATTTTTTCCCTATGATGTGGGTCATCTAACATCAATATTGTAAGACTGTCAACCCTGTACTACATCAAGACGCTTTTTCCTGCCATTACAGAGTAGACCCAGATCAGACCACTTCTGTAGAAGCCATCTGATCAGGGCCAGCTCTGTTTGCTTATGAAATAATATATAACTGAGTCTACAGCTTCTGCCATGGCTGAAAAACATTCATGTGTTCATATGCCAAAATAACATTTGATCTGATTCATATTCAATTCTTGATGTAACGGGTCAACACGTTCAACGTATCACTATAGCAACAGACATTACATACTTCTATAAACATAATTCAGTAAAGTCTTGCTAATGTGACCACATGGTTTATTAACATAGGAGTCTATAAAAGCTGGTGGTTGCTTAAAGCTGGACAAAACTGATGCAGCACTCTTTACTTGTATTAACCCATTCCTCCATTTTTAGATCCAATCTCTTTGAATGAATCTACCGAAAAGGAGCATAAACTAGAGAAAAGGAATTTTTTAGACTTTTGTAGTTTGAAACCATTGTGATAATATCCTATATCCTATAGGAGCAAATGCTCTATTTATCACAATGGTTTCAACAGGGGACTTTTACAGAGGCGTAGAAAGGCGTATTTATGGAGGAAAGGGTTAAGCTACCAACTGTTTTTAAAATCCAGAATTATACTTTTTTGAGTGGTCATATTAGCGAGACTTTACTGTACTAAGTATATAGTTGAGTTCCATTTGAGGGTACTACAAAATGTATGGTTTAATTTTATGCCCCCACCATTTAGAAAGGGCATATAGAGATACCCTTGTCAGTCTGTATGTAAGTATATACGTTGGCAATTTCTGGGCCATAAATAATATGCTTTGAGATTTCAGAATAGATGTAATTTAGTTCAAAATTTCATGATCACTATAGGTATAAGATGTATCATATAACATATCTATATCAATAGATCAATGGTCATGATCACAGATGGGACATCCATTTCCTGTGGAATCATTTTTCTTTTATGTTGTATTCAAAGTGGGTTTGGTTGTAATATATGGGTACATGTGCTATTTTCAATAAAGTCAACAATATATTTAGGTTTAGAATCGTTAGAAATCAACATCTATTTCCTTTGTACATTTTATCATTTTAATCCTTTCCCTGTTCTATATTTATTACAAAATTTGATATCTGAAATTTCATGGACAAAATAGTCATAACGAAATATGGAAGGTGCAACATTGCAGCCATTTTAGAAAGTAAAGAAATGGATGTATCAGATTCCATTAGCAAACAGAGCAGACCCTGATCAGATGGCTCCTATAGGAGCCATCTGATCTGGGTCTACTCTGTTTGCATATGCGTAAAAATGCCTTTATATGAAGGAAAGGGTCAACACATCTCATCTTGGTCTACTCTGTTTACAAATGCATGAAAATGCGTTTATATGAAGGAAAGGGTTATTGGTTACATATTGCATACATTAACATTTTGTACACTATGGGCACATTGGTGATTATCAGTTTGTATCCAGATTAGCTCCCAAGTCATTTAGTGTATCCTTAAGATCAACACAGTTTGTAACTTAACCCTTTCAATGCTGAATTTTCAAATGGACTATTTCAAAATTCAAACAGACCAAACTTACAATGCATATTCAGATTTTTTTTTAAACATGACAAACAATGCAGACCCTGATTAGAGGGATCCTGTAGGAGCCCTCTCATCTGGGTCTACAGTGGTTGTAAATGACATTAGTGACTCGATACCCACACTGAAAGGGTTAAATAGTGTTTTAATAAAAATATATATTGTATGCCCTTTGAGTATTGAAACAAACAAGTATGTTTGACAGATGACAATTTGCTCAATGTGATAAAGGTTTAGTGGTGATTTGACTGGCAATCTCAAATAAAATATATTACAACAAATACTTGTACTTGTATTTTTTTTCTTTATGCAGTTTATCAACCATACACTGTTCTTTTTATCTCTTCTTTGAAAAAAATGCAGCAATGCAAAAAGAGACATGATGATATGTGCCAAATATGAAAGCTGAGAACCTTCCAGTTTCAGAGGAGAAGTTTTTCAAAGTTTTCACTATATGTTTCTATTGAAAACTGGCTACCAATGGGATGGGGCCAATATTGACCCCAAGGGCATAATTTATATAACTTTTATAGAGGACATGAACATGATGCTATGTGCCAAATATTCTGAGAACCCTGTAGATTCAGAGGAGAAGATTTTTAAAGGTTCAAATTGTTGACGACGAACGACGCACACCGACGGACGACGGACATCAGGCGATCACAATAGCTCACCCTGAGCACTTTGTGATCTGGTGAGCTAAACATTACAGACTCCGTTTTATTGAGTCTGTTCAGGAGCAGTTATATTAAAAGTGCTACCCTACTCCTATTCTAGATTCTAGTAGAGGAGTTAGATACTTTTTAGGCAGATGGCTGCTTAATGAAAGGTGAATGCCATGTAGAAAGCTCCTAGATTTCTATATAGCGGTCTAATAATGGGTCTGTAAGGCAAGTGGTAGCTTAATGCAGGTCAAAAACAATACATAAAGCTCTTATATTATTAGTTATTGGGTTTGTCACTGACCCACTACGGAAATATAGGGGGTCTGTAGGATGAATAGGGGCGAGGCGATAGCTGAGTCCCCCTATTCAACCTATATACCCCCTATATTTCCGTAAGTGGGTCAGTGACAAACCCAATAACTGATTTATTTCATCGACTACTTTCAATCATTGATTTTGACCCAGATGATGACATCGTTATTGTTACGGAAACGACTTTGACGTTTAAATGACGTCATTTTGTTATAGTTTTCACAATTTTGCAGGTCTAAATTTTACGTAAACAAAAAAGACCAAGCAAACAAAAAGTTGTTCAAACTGCGCCAATCCGTTATATTTAGTGAATACTTGTTAAAATGAGTAATAGCATGGATCAGAATAATGATTAAAAAGACGAAATATTTTGAATGACATTCATCTTTTTGTAGAGTGCCAATAGTGGGTCAGCTACTGACCCTCTATAGCATTATAGAGGGTCACCACTTGACTGCTCGTATCCAATGAAAAGGCCAGAAACTAGTAGGAGGTGATATAAAAATTATTTGATGTTAATTTCGCCAAACTTCTGAAAACAACAAGGGGCAAAAACGTCAATATTAACCCGTTGTTTGTGCCCAGTGTCCCTTAAAAAGGACACAGTGCAAACTGTCTGCACCTCTTATTCCAGCAAATAGTTTGTTTGCTGTGCCTCCTTCACATG
The DNA here is from genome assembly GCA_963576725.1 of Azorinus chamasolen. Classification (NCBI taxonomy): domain Eukaryota; kingdom Metazoa; phylum Mollusca; class Bivalvia; order Cardiida; family Solecurtidae; genus Azorinus; species Azorinus chamasolen. The sequence goes on from OY755235.1 coordinate 50,761,801, forward strand.
AAATATGGATGGGTTCCAAAGTAAGATCTGGACGGAGTTTCCTCAAACAATATGGGAATAAATGGGTTAACCTCTACTATTATCACATGTTTTTCCGACATACAGTAAAACCCCTCTAACCCGGAATTCTAATAGAGAAGAATTCAGATAGAATCTACACTTTATACCTTTAAGTAGTTGGCTGCTTAATGCAGGGTGAAAGCTCCAATATTTATAACCAATTGAACGTCCGGTTTAGAGAGATTTTAATGGACATGTCATCACTATCAACTAACTGTACTGATGCAATCCATACGGACATTTTAGGACTCCTGTACGGATGCAATCCATGCGGACATGTTAGGACTCCAAACTACTGTTTAGCACAGAAAAGTTGGACAATCTATGACATATACACGCTGTTTGACGACTGACTTAAAATGATAACAGTTTTGAAAAGTGACATTTATTAACATGCATGCATCCCACTGGGACAATCAAACGACGACATCCCAACAGACCCCCAACTCCCCTGTATTTCCTGCATAAAAATGATGCTTTGCAGCAGTTATACGTGCCAACTAGACAAGCATATTAGCTGAATTGATATTCCCGTGCTGGCCTCAGTATTTAACTGAGTTATTGACGGGGACAAAAAGGTTTTTCACAAACAAAATGACATAACTCTGGTGTTCCGGGGTAAATGTGAGAGATATTTGCAGGACTGCATTTATTTATGCTACTAAACATTCACATATTTTCATTGAACATGTCAAAACAGTTTTTGAGATATGACTAGGGATGGACAAAAACAAAGGCCCGTAACTCTAGGGTTCCAGGTTCAATATGAGTGGCACTGCAGGGTGGTATTTCCTTGAAGATGAAACATTTCCACTAAGTTTCAAAGAAAAACTCCAACCCGTTTCTGAGATTTGACTCCAGACAGATAAAAAAAGGTTAAGTAAGTTAAGCTTTTGCCAAACAATGGACCGTGACTCTGTTGTTCCAATATCAATATAAATGATACTAGCAGGGTGGCATTTTCTCATAGTACTACATGTAAACATCAACATAAAGTTTCATAGTATAACTCCAAATAGTTTCTGAGATATGGCCCCAAACAAACAAAATGTTACATTTTTCGCAAACAAAGGACCATAACTCTGGTGTTCCATATTCAATATAAATTCTGCTTGCAGAGCCGCATGTCTTTATGTTAAAAAATTTTTTTCACAATGTTTCATAGAATAAAATCAATCAGTTTCTGAGAAATGGCCCCGGACAGAAATAAACGTTACTTAATTTTATTTCGAAAACAAAGGTCCATAACTCTGGTGTTCTATGGTCAATATAATTGATAATTGCTGAGCCGCTTGTCCTCATCCTACTTAACATTTACACAAAGTTTCAAAAACACTCTGAGAAATGGCCCCGGACACGCAAAAAGTTACATTTTTAGTAAACAAGGGGCCATAACTTCACCGTTTCAAGGTAAATGTGAGTGATACGTGTAGGTCCACATTCTGTTATGGTACTAAACATTTACACAAAGTGTCAATGAATAACTTTAAACTGTTTTTGAGATATCACTCCGGAATGCAAGGACAGTTTAGAGGTTTTCATGGACGTACAACGCAAAAACTATATCCCTCCGCCTTCGGCAGGCGATAACAATATACAAACAGTTAATCATGCGTATCAATTAAATGCCTTTGTACTCATTTAACCTTTTTGAATGCTGGAAACAAGTGCACTGTCATATACAAACAGTGTACACCCAGCCCAGTAGACTATTAGAGGAGTCTTTCACCAGGATCTGCGCTCTTTGTCAGTCAAAATATATCTGCTGAGTGAACTCTAACAGTAAATAATGACAGACAATTGCATTTTGAATGTGTAACGTTCAAAGAATTAAATAAATTCGCACGATGGTTCATAGTAAAGCAATAACGAACTCATGGTAAATGTTCTTGTCAGTGTGCATGTCACACAGTTTTTCAATGTGTATGTGAAGAAATAACTTCCCGGAATAGTGGTTCAATGAGAAAATAATGCTAATGCAGATGGCTATGCTATATGTGCAAACAGTGTAGACACTTATGGGGCATCTTCTCTAGGAGCTGTCTCATATGGGTCTGCATTACTTGCCATGATAATCCAGAGGCTGCATTTGATCCACCTTTAGAATAATTCACATTAATAATATCCATAGTGGATATATTCACATTTGAATAACCAGCATGAGACGGCATTATGTTGCTCCTATTATGAATCGATGTATATACTGAAATGCATTGTACTCAAATGTTCCGCATTAAAAATTCAATAAATGCCTGTGTCAAGTATTATGTAAAGCCAACTACAGTAAAACCTCTCTATAACGGCCACAAAATTACATCAGGTATTTTGTGTTAAAGGCAGGTGGCTTATTAAAGAAAGGTGAAAGTAAAATAGAACGCTCCTATAGTAGCGTTCTGTTTTACTTTCACCTTGCATTGTAAAGCAATTTACATAATGGTTTTATACTCCCGATATCGGTTGTTATTACATTCCCGATGTAGTTGTAGGTATTTTATCGACGGTGGAACACTGTTAGATGTTAGTGTCAGTCGTTAGACATTTTCCGTGACTGTAGAAAATTATATTCATGAGTCATATATTTGTCCGTTATCCCATTCAACACTGACTTTCAAATGGACTATTCCAAATTTCAAAAGGTCGGTCAAGCTAATCGTGAATACAGTATTTGAAGGAAACATATAGGATTCTTTTAAAGCATGTCGTTACTAATGCAGGACGAACGTTTGTGAGATTTCCCTTGGGAAACTTTCTGCATTACTTTCGTCTTGCATTAAGAAACCACACGCTCTTAGAAATCCTGAAGTTTATTCATTATATTGTCGCTACCGGCAGAGGTTCGACTTTATACTGTAAATCATCCAAAACCTGGGAATATGAGTCTATAAAGTTGCAGCGTGTGTGCTATAGAAACGTTTTATGCTTACCGTCCTTGGCACATGTTGGGATGGTCGAGCGTTGTTGCACGACCTGGCAGAGACAAAACAAGAACTCTTGGAGAGTACAGGGTTTTATGCATGTTTACAACTAGAATATGACCATTGAAGGAATATTATTGGGTCGTTTAAAAACAGCTGGTTACTAATGTAGAAGCTATATACATGTATCTGCATATCGTTCGTTCCGCATTAAGTTACCAACATTCTCAAAAGATGGATATAATGAAACCTCACTAATCAGTATCATTTACGAACTTTAACCCTTTCCTTCATATAAACGTCTTTCACTCATTTGCAAACAGATCAGACGGATCCTATATGAGCCGTCTGATAAGGGTATGCTCTGTTTGCTTATGAAATAACAATAGATCTGACTCTACAGTTTCTACCTATACCAAAAGGCCATGTGTTCATATGCAGTAAAAACTCTCTAATGTGACTACGAAATGCAGGTATAAATTTGGGCCGTTATAAACAGATGGTTGCTTAATGCAGAAATAATTCCGTATTTCTTTCGCCCTGCATTAATCAACCACCTGCTTTTAAATCACCCACTGGTATTTATTAAGTGGTCGCATTAGAGGGATACTACTGTACTATTATAAAAAATAAATACAGTAGAACCCCTTTAATGCGACCACTTAATGAATAAACATAGACATCTTTATAAGCAGGTGGCTGCTTAATGCAGGACAACATTAATGCAGAAAGCTCCTCTGCATTACTTTTGTCCTGCATTACTTTTGTTCATAATTATGCCTCATGTAGGTGGTCGCATTAGCGGGGTTTTACTGTATTCATGATGCCCTGACAGGTGGCAGCTTTATGCATGGTGAAAGTATGATGCATACAAACACCATGGGAACATTATGCAGGATTCTTTTATTCTGCGTTTAGCAGCTACCTGCCAAAAAGTTTTCAATTGTCCTTTACTAAAAGTTCGGATTATCCAAGTTTCGCAATAAATTAATTCGACTTTTCAGAGGTCGCATTAGCGAGATATTTTACTGTATGTCCACGTGACAACTGATATCCCACAACCTTTTCTACAGTAACCTGATATATATCACCAATATCATACAAGTACATGTATATGTATTTTGAGCATAACTGACTAGTATTATGTTGAGCGACACATAATCTATTCGGTTCAACGCCCCTGTGAATCGTTACCCTTTGCATGTTATTAGCCAGTTTGTGATATACAGTAGAACCTGTCTTAAGCGGTCATTTATTTATTGAAATTAGGAATTTTAAAAAGCAGGTGGTTGCTTAATGCAAGGAAAATGTGATACAGAAAGCTCCCATGTGAGCTTTCCGTATCATGCTTGTCCTGCATTAAGCTACCACCGGGTTTAGGTACCCAGATTTAGACTTCTTTTTTAATGTCCGCTTAAGACAGGCTATACTGTATGCTGAAAAATGTGAGAGTTGACGTGTTCAATTATCGCATTTGTTTTCGGTCTTCTGTGCTTGTTTTGATAAAAAAAACAACATGCGAGAATTCAAAATACAGAGAATTCTTGCATATTTTTTTCAATCAGACAATCGCGGGCAACTGAAAGAAAATGCGAGAATGCCAGCTTTCTCAGTTTGTTTTCAGTTTTAAAGTGGAAATAGATTGGTTTAATATCGAGTTTCTTATCAATCTGGCCAAAAAATGCGACAATGTAATGGTGAACTTTTGCATAATTCGAGCCTTTCAAAAATGATACAATGCGACATTACGATGGTCTTAATAGGGTTCCGTAGTTTAACGTTGGATACGACCCTGCATTCCGAGTCACATTTTATACCTATACAATCTTTATATCGCTGAGAAATATTTGAATATGATTATCTATAGTTATTTAAAAATATACAGCCTATTTCATCATTCTCAGTAAGAATACAATCTTAGTATAAACGTGTATGAACTATTTTAAAAGTACAGTAAAACCTGTATCAAGCGGCCATTACAAGAAGTCTGAATCTGGGGTGTGTGGGTTTTTTTAAAAAATGTGGTAGCTTAATGCAGGACAAAGGTGATATAGGAGCTTTCAGTATCACTTTTTCTCTGAATTAAGCTACCACCTGCTATTAACGACTCGTATGTTTAATAAATAAATGACCGCTTACGACAGATTCCATTGTAAATTTGATAGCTTTTAGCCTACTGCATGAGTAAGTGTTTCTGTAACAGAATTTCTTCCAATTCCAAACTCTTTTCAAAGACGTAATCCGTGGTTTCAAACAGTTTGTGTCCTGATCAGACGCCGATGTATTTTTTGCGTCTTTTCTTGCGTCGTATTTTTACATTGTTTACAAATCGAGGGTTTGGTGCAAAAAAACTGTAACTCCTTCACAAAGTGATAGAGTTACAATGGTTTTGCACCAAGCCCACGAAATGTTGTCACATATTTGCCAGCCGCAGACTAAAGGTTAAAAGCTAAAGACAAAATTGAAATCAAAAGTCCGTGGCATTTCTTTTGTTCTTCAGTGATTTTTTGTTTCTGTAAATAGAATCTTAATAACACACACGTTTAGTGTTAAATTCGGTTGGCTTTTTGACGAGAGGGTTTTGTTTTGTAAAATCATTTTTAGATATGTTTCGGAAATGACTTTCTAAGATTTTCTGTCATAGACTAAACTCATTTGTTTTGAAAATGAATTTCAACTGGATATTTGTATTTCTTATTCCATTTGTTGGTTTTGTATACGGTGAGTATAGACTTCACTTCATCTTGTGTTTCATAATCGCTAGCTGATACAGGGAGTGAGTGAGTGAGTGAGTTTGGTTTTAACGTCCGACCAACAGTATTTCAGTTATTTGCAGACGGCAATACAGGGAATGTTGCCCATGACAGACATTGTGAAATCATATCTATATTATCCGATAGGCAAACACAGTAGACTCTGATCAGACGGCGCGTGCAGTCCAAGGCGTAAAAAGGCGCAAATGGAGTAAAGGGTTAACCCTTTCCCTGTTCTATATTTAGCCCAAATTTCAATACCTACTGAATATTCATTAACAAAATAGTTATAAAGAAATATGGAAGGTGGAACATTGTAGACATTTTAGAAAGTAAAGAAACAGATCTATCAAATTTGATTAGCAAACAGAGCATATCCTGATCACCCTGCATTAAGCTGCCACCTGTCTCCAAGACCGATATTCATACTAAATTTAACTGTCGGTTAAGAGAGGTTTTACTGTATGTCCAAATTGTCTCGAATAAGTCATGATTGGCATAACACTGTTACAACTACATTTCCATATCTATTAATTATTCAAGAATTTTTCATGGACAGAAGAGCAATACTATGGCACATGGGAAAGGATTTTTTCACTATTGTGGAAACTGCATAATCAGATCTATAAGACCTTGATTGTACAGTTGTTTTTACCACGGCCAATTCTTGTTCATATCCAATTATAAGTACATGTAATTATAAGTTGATGTAACTAATATGCATACGTACACTTGTTCCTGGAGTGAAGGTTTAAACTCCAATCAAATATCCTGTCATTGCCGTAAAACAATGTGAGGGATTTCTTATCACTCAAATAATGAACGTGAATCTACCATTTTCATTTTTGGGCTGATACGAATTGGCTTATTAAAGCTGAAAAATCAATTTGATACCATTTGATAACCTTAAATTAGACTGATCTGATCAAACTGTTCCTTCAGAAGCAGATTGATTTGGAGTTGCACTATCTGCTTATGTTTATCTGCTCGAATGCTTGTGGTAATTAAGGTATAACAGTTAGCTACTACTGCCGTTGTAATTGTTGTGCTCTTACTGTGACGTTTACTCCATAAATGTGTGCGCCTTTCTACGGCAAACACAGTAGACCCTGACCAGACAGCTGCTGTAGGAGCCGTCTGGTCTGGGTCTGCTCTGGGTGTTTACGATATAAAATAGATATGATTCTATAATTTCTGCCACGGCTAAAATTCCCGTGTCCATGTGTTATTATAACTGTTAACCTAATTAATATCCATGACGTCATTATTTCTTACATGAATAATCATGGAGTAAAGGATTGAGTGTAAATGGCATTCTCGTTGTTTGACAAAATATTCATTTAAGAAATAATGACATCGTCAATAAATGAGATATAGGCATATTAACAGGCGATATTTTGGCCACGGCAGAAATAATATACCTTAAGTAAATAGAGCAGAGTCTGATCAGACAGCTTCTACTGGAATCGTCTGATCTGGGTCTACTCTACTTGCAAATTCGTAAAAAAAAACCCTAAAAATATGTCTCTATATATTTGAGGGTATTATTATTATTATTATTATTATCATCATCATCACGTAAAGGGTTAACATCTTTTGTGTTTGGGGCTGGGTCAGTCATGATTATTTGGTTGTATACAACCATATATCGTATATAATATTACAATTTCCACCATGCGATAACCCAACATGCCAGTGTTTGTTTCAGGAGCATGTCCAGACACTTCATGGGAGTATCCAACAGGCGGCCTGGCATTCACCACCTACACCAGCGAAAATACGGAAGCTGGTAAGACATAGGACAAGACTTAGTTTCGCGCGTACTGACAAAGCAAAACGCCGAGTTCAGATCTTTTTGCGAGATATTGCCATTCTGACTAGATCTATAGTTATTTCTGCACTGATAGCTTTACTTCTTGAATATTCATGTCAGAAATAATGACTGTATGGATGTTATCTGATTTTTTACAATGGTGTTATAAACAAGATGATTTCACCATGGCAGAAACTGTAGAGTCAGATCTATATTATCTCTTAAGCAAACAGAACAGACCCTGACTACACGACTCCTACATGAACCCTCCCTTTAAGCAAAAACGGACTATTCTACTCTGAAATTTAAGCATCGAAGGTGTAAGTAATTGCTTAAAACAGGTTTTACTCCAATGGAATGAAATCATGCCTGTCGCGGTAAAAATGGTAAAACCTTTAGAATTAGGTCTACATAATTCCTTGAGCAAACAGAGCAGACTTTGACCAGACGGTGCCTACAGGAGCAGACTGATTTGGGTCTACTCTGTTTGTAAAGATATAGAAAGGCATAGACAGGATTAATATTGTTTTATGTTAAAATTCTCTCAATAATTATCCTTTTTAGCTTGTGTTGTAGTGATACATAATGACACCATTAAATATTAATTAGATTATTTTTTACAATGGAATATCTACACATGACAATTTGGCTCAGGCAGAATCTGTAGAATCAGATCTGTATAATGCCATAAGCAAACAGAGCAGACCCTGGTCAGACGGCTCCCACAGGAGCAGTCTGATCTGGATCTACTCAGTTTGCAAAGGTGTAGAAAGGCGTATTTATGGAGTAAAGGGTTAAGCAAATAGTACAGATCCGGATAGAGCCGTTTGGTCTGTAGTTACACTGTTTACCACTATGTCGGTCTTATTTGAAGTTATCACAATGGTGCCTAATTGAATTATTAAGCTTAAAGGGGATGTCCCTACATTTGACGCGTTTCATAAACACTTAAAATATACAAAACTCATTTGTTTATATGCTGAAAAGTAGTATATCGCAAAAAGCCCCATCCAATTACCGTTTATAATGACAAAACATCCATGTGTTTGATATCGCCGATCCCGGTTTTACTCCCCGATATTTCAGTTTAATTCGGGTTGGGTTTTAGTTTCGTAACTGTTCGCCCTATTCGCGATTCTCCGACCACTTCCGAGAAAGCTATTACGTAAACAATCGAGGGATCGGGTAATCATCGGCAAAACGCGGAGGAATTTAACGGAAAAGGCCGATAATATTGTGTTGTAGAACAAAAGTTATCAGTATTGATGAAATCGGTTTATTTGTAGCACAGGGGCATTTTTCGATATAAGTTCAAATTGGGAACCTTCATAATAATGATAGAGCATAACAAATACCAAGTTTTATGTTATTATTGAAAATATGCGATCATTGTAGGGACTTCCTCTTTAACCCTTTCAACTCGTGACACGCATGCACTGTCATTTGCAAACAGTGTAGATCCAGATCAGAGGGACCCTAGAGGAACCCTCTGACCAGGGTCTGCCGTATCTGTCATTCAAAATACTCTAGCAAGTTTAAGAGTTTCATACTGAATAGAGTATATACAGGAAAACCTCTCTAAACCGGAATTCTACTAGAGAAGAATTTAGATACGTTTAGGCAGGTGACTGCTTAATGCAGGGTGGAAGTCATGCAGAAAGCTCCTAAAGGAGCTTTCTGCATGACTTTCACCCTACATTAAGCTTCCACCTGTTTCCAAGACTGATATTTATGCTAAATTTTACGTCCGGTTTAGAGAGATTTTACTGTATTTAAACACGGATGGGCTATTCCATTCTGATGATTCCGGGTTGAAAGGGTTAACAAATGGATAGTGATGGGATAGTAGATGTCCAGATGTTTTAGGTAATTCGAGTAACACATGACTGCTGTTTATTCAAGTAGTATAAAATACATTACATTATGTTTTACTTTACTCTTTGCCATTGGCCGAGAAATTGTGCACACAATTTGGATCCAGCTGAGAAGAACTTTCCCGAGTAGCATCTCATCAGGAACCAAACTGTCTGAAAATCTGACTGCATTTTGGAAAACAAACAATAACGATGACAATTACTTATCGTGCAAAATGCTGACTTTCGCGATAAAAACACTGTTGGCAATTTGTCGGTGATACTAAAAAATAAATGTTGGTTGGTTGCGTTGAGTAACTTCTGTTTCTGCCAATTATGGGCTATTTGGGCGCCCAAGAGAGATTGGAGCGGAGACAGAAGGAGTCATCCGAAGGACTTGGTCCGGCGGGGGACCGAACCCGGGATCCATGGTGTTTTGCAATAATAAGTGTGGATCAACCAATGTCTGGTTGTCTCATTTAGATTCAAGAGGCATCATGCTCATATTGCATAATAAAATTGAATTTAAAGAGAAATATTTGATTAGAATGTAAATGCCATTCCCACTTCAGAACTGGGATATTAACCATTTACTTCATGCATATATGTATGTAAGATATAATGCCATCATAAATATTATTTTGTGTAACTGTTATAGAAGCACAAATACAGAAATTATTTGACACGACAGAAACTGAAGAATTATATCTATATTATAGCATAAGCAAACAAAGCAGACCCTGATCAGACGGCTCCTCTAGGTTTTCTCTGTCTGCAAAGGCATAGAAAAGCGTATTCATGGAGTAATCTGGAGTAAAGAATAAAACAGGTCATATATTCAATTTACGATATTTTCCCCAACATGCTAAAGTTTAAAATAGTGTCTGCCTCTCACCAGATTCTGGGTACCTGATGGATAGCATTGACTACCACGTGCCCACGGCTTGCACGTGTGGCATGCTCAACACCTGGAAGTTCTACCCACTGTCCGCCGGGGCATTACAGTTGCAGGTCTGGGAGCAGAGTTCTAACAACCTGTACGTTCTCAAGGGAGAGAACTACTTCACTGTACCGAGTAAGCGTGTGATAAGGAAAGTTCTCAAGTTTTTGATTGGTCAGATTTGAGCCTTTGGCTCAAATCTGACCAATCAAAAGCTTGAGAACTCAGTAAGCGTGTGATAAGGAAAGCAACTTAGTTCAATGTATCATATAAGAAATGGTTTCATTATCAACCTGTACTCAAAAGCAAACTTTCCCTGTTGAATATTCATGTATTAAATAATGACAGCATGTATATTCATCAGCTGATTTTTTAGAAATGCATATGTATAAAGGAATAATTGGTATTTGTTTAAACTGTAGTGTCAGATCTGTTATGTCATAAGCAAACAGAACAGACCCTGATTTTTTATCTGGTAAAATTTTCAAGTGAATCTTTTGCTTAGACAAACACTGTAGGACCATAGCTATACGATTTTATAAACAAATAGACCTGACCCTAATCAAACGGCTCCTGCAAGAGCCGTCCGATCTGAATATACTCTGTTTGCAAATGCGTCAAAAAGCATCTAATTCATGTATAAGGATAAATAATAAGCTGGCGAGGCTCTGAATATGCGCCATGTTCTGGATCAAAGAATGATCTGGGTCTCCATTTTAGGGGTTGGAATATTATTAAGTATTTTTTCTTTATCAAACGCTACTACCAAATCATTAATTGCTGCTTGAGAATTTGAGTGCATTTCATTGACACTTTTCATTTGAATGTTTGTGTGCCCCTTTCCAATGACGGAGATCATAACATAACATAACATACATTGCTCTATTATACATAAAAGGCGTAGTGACCTTCTGCACACATTTTGCACCCAACTTTGTTTAATGACGTCATTTCAGCTTCTGCGGTCAACAATATAATTAGCTTCGATGTCCCAATTAAAGATCGCATCACAGTCAGGAATGGATACCTCATTGGATGGTGAGTTTCTTTCCATTTGTAAATGAAGAAAAAACTTTGCGTTTATGCTGAAGTTCACTGCGTTAAGTAACATTGGCATCACTTTTCGTGTAAACCAAAAGCGAAAATTGATGAGTTTCTTATATCCGAATGGGTTACTATTTTTAGTTTCCAAGATGGCCGAGTGCTGCTATAAATAGTAGGTAGATCACTAAGAAGGCCGCTGTTTATTTTGGCGTAAAGTGACCTCAATACTACTCAAACAGGATCTTGCGTAATGATACAATCCAATTGATTAAAGTTTTAATTATGGGTCTGTAAGGCAGGTGGTAGCTTAATGCAAGTCAAAAATAATGCAGAAAACTCCTATAGGAGTTTTCCGCCTTACGTTTGCCCTGCATTAAGTAACCACCTGCTTTTTAAGACTCATATGTTCAATCAATGAATGATCGCTTAGTAGGACAGGTTCTACTGTACTGACATTCGCAAATAGTGAAGAGCAATGCCATAGGGCCCCTGTACTGGAAACCGTAAGCTTCTACAACAGGTGTGGCAGGGATTTCATGTTATGACACCCATGATGTTATGATATGGGATGTGTCATGGAACTATTACTGCATTTCCATTGACTTGTTTCCTACACTGTAAGTTTGTTACCTTGCTCTTGAGTTGTGTAATGTGCGTAACTGTCGCGTAGTCTTGTTTTTGATCGAAATAAGGGTTAACCAATTCAAGTACAATTGCCCAAATATATATTAACCTGGTTTTCATTTGAAGGGTTTGTCTTCAAATGTTATTGTGCGGATGTGTTATTAAGTTATAAATTTCAAGAAGGTGGATTATTGTAAAGAAACATATCTATCGAATTACATTAGCAAACAGAGCAGACCCTGATCAGACGGCGCAGCACAGACCCTTCTAATTGGGGGCTCCGCCTTGATGGTTTATGACCCCGTCATAATGGTTTCTGACCTGGATCTACATTGTTTGCATTTGCCCCTTTCAATGCCACTGGTCTTAAAAGTGTATGTCTGCCTTGTCATAACAGGTATGGGGCGACGAGAGGAATTATAGGGTACCGTGAAGACTCTGCTGATTATCCAGACGAGCAAAAACAAAAACAGACCATGGGCGACTTGTCAGTAGGGTCTACTACCGACTGGTCCGATGGTACAGTGACAACCTTCAATAAACGAATTTACGCCATCGGGGCGACCGTTACAGCCAGTAAGTCTAACAAGTTAAAGTACCACTTAACTTTTAATGGCTATAGAAAATGTAAGTTGCTTGAATTCTCAGAAACTGTTCTCAGAAGGAGAGACGGCTTTTGAAAGCAATTTGGATCCACATGAGACTGTGTGAGAGTCAGCGTCTTATCAGAAGAACCCAAACTATTTGTCGCTCTGGTTGATCAGGTTTCCGAAATTCAACAGAGAAAATTCAATTTTAGTATTTATTGCAGACAACAAATTTTGTGGACAACAATTAACAAGCGCTCACAAAGTTAACCCTTTCCCTAATGTAAACACAATTTCACGCCTTTGCAAACAGAATAGACAATGATCAGACGGTCCCTGTAGGAGCCGTCTGATCAGGGTCTGCTCTGTTTGCTCATGAAGTTATATAGATTCTTTCTATAGTGTTGGTCTAAAATAGAACAGAAATCAAGCAGGAGATCCTCATGAAAGTTCACAGCAAGACCACAAGAACAAATGAAGAGCACGTATAGACATGTACATAGACCTACATCACAGAACTGTTCATTGCCTGCTCAGCATCGAACACACATCGTCGCTATCAGCTATACAAAAAACCTCGATAATTCAAAATTATAGTAAAGAATAATTAAAACCCATTTAGGCAGGTGGCTGCTTAATGCAGGATGGACGTCGCACAGAAAGCTCCTAAAGGAGCTTTCTGCATGACTTTCACCCTGCATTAAGCTGCTATGTGTCTTAAAGATCGGTAACGATACGTGATTGAGCGTTCGAATAATTGAGGTTTACTGCATATATATCGGCACTATATAAGTCAAATATTCCCGTGAAAGATATTTTACAGAACCTAAAATGGGTCTAAATCCGAGTAATCTAGATACACAGTAGCTTAATGTAGAGAAAAAGTAATGTAGAAAGCTCCTATACACATGTATTTTAAGACTCCCTCATTATAAAAAATAAGTTGATCAATATTCATTAGGTGACCAATTAACGAAAAAAATAGTTCATTATAGAAAAGGTTATTTCTGACTTATTATTTTCCAGATTCTGCCCCGGGGTTCAACAACTTGCCTAGAAATGTGTATATCTACAGAACCGTAACAGCCGGGACATTTATCTACAAACCGGAAGCAGACGACATCGATGAAAATGACGCACCTAATCTTATCATCTCGAGTACGGCGGAAGCCACCGGTATCTACGTCTACAATTCATCTACGGGTATGTCTCATAGGATATACATAGGAGTTTCTGGTATTGATAGAAACTGTAAAGTCATGGCTATTAAATTCATAACCAAACATGAGATCCTGAAAGTCCCCAGGGGAACGTTCTGCATGACTTTAACCCTTAGACCCTTTCCCTCATAGAGGCGCCTTTTCATGCATTTGCAAACACAGTAGACCCGGATCAGCACGTTAGGCTCATGAAATATGTCTAAAATAAGTTAAAATGTCCCTAAATTGACGTTTTGTAACATTTGGAGCCGAAAAAATAAAGCTTGAGGAGTTTTGAGACAAAACTGAAATTTTGTATTCTCTTATATAGAATATACGAAATTTCAATTTTCGCCCGTCGAGGGCCTCGTTCCATTGCTCCAACAACAATCAAAGGCCCGAATGGCCATAATGGCTTTCGGGTTTGATACGGATGTTAAGTGTACGGAGAGAAATTGCTGCAGACGTTAATAACAATGCCTGACGCCTTGGAGTTGATAAAAGTATTACCAACAACACATATTTGTGAAACACTATGCCCCTGATTATCGCCAATATAAATTTGACCCGTAATTTGACATTTAACTAATATATGATCCTGATCTTATTCAGCCCTCCCCTCTCCCCACAAAAAAAATGTTCGCCTCCGTAAGTTGCACAGGCATACCAGATTTGAAGTATGTATGTGCAATGGCTACTAAATTATTGCCAACATTAAAGTTGGGGCCAGGCCAACAAACCAAAAGACAGGGCAAAATCAATTACACCCCCATGGGGCATGAAATATGACAGACTGAAACCAAAGTCAAACCACTAGCGACATAGTTATTAGTGAAACTCAGTCCTTGACCTCATTAAGTCAGAACTGCAATAATGCAATGCTGGGTGATAGTGTCCATATTTCAATTCATATCAAAGCATTATTTAATGCTGTTGATAAATCATGTGTATTTTGAAGCACTACCCTAGTTATTATGTACTAACCCTAGAATTTTAATTCCTGTTTAGACATTGTAGACATTTATTTATTTATGAACCACATTACACACACTAAAACAAATAAGCAGTAAATTACTAACAATTCACATGATTTTTACTGGCAGCGTTTTGTTATCAACGGATGAATACTTTTCAAATGAATTTTATCATTGTTCTGTCCTTGTTGAGTCTATTAATATAGCTGAACGGAGATTAACCCCTGTAAATAATAAAATATACACGATCAGGGTAGGCAGTTTGCTTTTTTTAAATTAACTTCATTTGGAACCATTAGAAATTTGGAACCATTAGAATGTGTTGGCCAAGAATTCCCTCATCTCTGGCTATGTCACATAAAAAATAATTATTATCAAATGGAATACTCGGCTGTGACATCTGTGTTGATGAAGTGAACAATGTACCAGCAGCTGTATCAACGCCATGGCTGCCATTGGAAGCTGCAATCTGGATAAAAAAGTCAACATTTTAGAAAAAGTTACATCAAAACCACTGATCAACTTGTCACTGTTCATATTTCTGACATAACTTATTCAAGATGTCACAGCAGCTAATCTTGAACGGTACCCCTTTACTCCATAAATTGCCTTTCTACACCTTTGCAAACAGAGTAAACACAGATCAGACTGCTCTTACAGGAGCCATCTGATCATGATCTGCTCTTTATATATAGACATTACTCTTGTTTCTACTATGGCCAAAAGAATAATCTTATTTATATTCATGATTTCATTATTTCTTACATGAATATTCATGAAGTAAAGGGTCAATGCTTTCATGTTCAAAGCTGATATAAAAACTGAAGCACAACATCAAAGTTATACAAATGCTACCTATAATCTATAATTCTACTTTTTTTCAACTAATTCTTACACATAACATTTATTTTTCCATGCTCAGCACTCATTTTGAAACACTGTAGTCTGCTTACACATTGAAGGTAGACTGGTTTTATTTTCAATTACTAAGTAGATCTATACATACAATTACGGCAGTTGTTTGGAACCTGATGAAACTCAAATTCAGAACAACAGTCTGAAGTAGAGGTGTAATCTGGGAAAGACATTTCAAAAAATGGCTACCTTCTTTCGCTTTACACACCACAAACGTCTTGAGCAAATGACAGTGTCGGCGGTTACACGATGAATAGAAGAGGCTCTATTTTCAGAGTTGTTATTGATACTGGAATATGATTTGATTGAATATCTTCTATGGATAATACTTACTTTGATAATCCGATAGAACCCCGTGTTTTCACGGGTTTACTCCTAGTAAGACTTCTTCTGTTGAAGCTGGGTGCCATTGTCAAAACACGCTGTTCTTTGCATGATATATGGGAGTCCTGAATTTCATTGGTTGATAATTTTAGATTTCTTTTATCTTTGTCCTTTATGAAACTTACTATTTTCTAATTTGAGTACAGGAACAGAACAGAACATATTTTTATTCAGACTTGTACATAGTACATCGTCTATTATACATGTATTTTTTAACAATGTCAACGTGAGTTATATACATATAAACTACATAGTATGTAATGTAGAAGGTGTTTGTCGGAGGAAAAGAGGTAAACCAAGTGGGGTGATTGGGGTGGGGGGGGGGTAAAAAGAGGAAATTGCACATACGAAAAAGACATTTCTGGTGATTTGGGAATGTAGAACACGACTTTCTGATTTGAAAATAGTGACATCAGGTATCTTGATTAAATTCTATCAATTAAATATAGCTGTGTGATTTTAAAATCAAACAGTTATATTAGAGGTCAAACGGAAATGACCGAATACGACGCAAAAGGCAGTTTGATTGGCTGAAAATGTAGGTCTATTTGCTAATCAGTTACAAATGTGTATACAAAAATGCAATCGGAAACCTCGGATATGTGCCTGCTGCTTTAGAACGCCAAGATGTTGCGAAAAGTACGGTAACAATATTCGTTCGCGTCTTCTTTGAAGTTTAGTAAAATTCAAGTTTTTTAAAAAGTTTATCTTTGTGTAGATTTGTAGTAATTATCCTACATAGCGAAACATTATTAAATGCCTGAAGAGTAAACACATACATGGACATTTTACAACCAAAGTGAACTAGTGCAGAACTGAAGAAAAAATTTGTCTTGCGCATGTTCACCAAAATAGTGAACTCTTTGCCGAAAAGAGACCAATAGCTAAATGGCCGAAAGCCATAAAAATGGCCGACCGGCTCCACTTCGTCGATTCGATCCAAAAAACGGCTCTCAAACAAAAAAAGAAGAGTTTGAGGCGGAACAAAGTGATCCATTGAGAAACATTTTTGTTATAGTTGTATAACAATGTAAATGAACCCGATATGTGGCGAATGTCTTATTCTGCTCTGATGCTGCAAATATTGTCAAAGTGCTTGTGCACGTACCGATTACTCCGCTTTTACAAAGACAATTCACGCCCAATTCGATTCAATTTTTATTTATGCACATGCGCAGTACACGTACTTGTAAATTGCAGTATAGCCGCTCCTTCCAACGCCCATTTTTGAATATTATAAAATCTTTATTTTGACGTCATCCAAATGACGTCGGAATTGCGCCATTCCCTTAATGAAGTTTAACCGTTCTCCTGCTGAAAACTAGTGTCTGCTTAATCTCTGATCTGCTGAAAGTTTTACTAACGTCTGAATCTTTCAATCTGTTGAGAAACTAATGCACTTGGAAGATCCCCCTTTCTATCCACAAATGCAATATAAACAGGTTATTACACGGTAAACTAGGGCGGCAGAGTGATAAAAGCCCTTACCTTACAGTATGAGTCCCCTGAAGGGGAGCAAAACGACGTCTACATTAACAACGCTAACTAACTGCTACAAATATTAAACTTTGTAGTATAATAAAATTCGTTATACAGATCATTGGCGGGATATCTGACTTTTTATTCCCTGCTGAGGAAAATACATGTAGCCCTCGCCTGACGGCTCGGGAAACATGATTTTGTCAGCAGGGAATAAATAGTCAGGTACCCCGCCAATGATCTGTATAACTAATAATAAAACTATTTAATATCCATGACGTCATTATTGCTTACATATTCATGGTGGAAAGAGTTAAACACTAGATAAATATGGCATTCTTCTGATTCCAGTGATAACACAATCAGTTTCACTGTATTCTTAGTGCTGTTGGAATCACGTAGAGAAGAAACAACATTACTAATGTCGAGAAAATATCATTATCAAAGAGAAAACATTTGCATGTGTTGTATCACAGAGAAATATCACAAATCAAAGAGTAGAATGCAGAGCAGAAAAACGAATGTTTGCAACGAATGAATATTTATTAGTTTAATTCTATAATGACACATACTCAAAGGAGTTTTTGCTATTGGTCGAAGCTATTGAGTCAGATTTATATATAATTTCATAAGCAAATAGAACAGACCCTGATCAAAAACCTCCTACAATATCCATCTGTTCTGGGTCTACTCTGTATGTAAAGCCGTTTATATGAAGGAAAGTATAAAAAGGTAGACAACTATCATATGCAGCTGACAGAGGTTACTCCACAAATACACCAGTTTAAACTTCTTTCAGGAGAGGTACGAATGGGCTCAATTCCACCCAATTACGAAACTACGACTCTAACATTCACCGTGTCGGACCAGTGTGGTAACACAGCCACTGGTGTCCTTACAATCACCGTGCAGAATTGGGTATGAACTCGCTGTTTCTGACCACATGAATCTGTAACAAAGATTAAATCTATGTTTTACTGTATATACATGTACTACAGTAAGCTTGGCTAATACGTTCACAGAAAAAGTATAACTCAACAGGTGGTATATTAATACAGGGCAAAATGTTTCTATAGCTTTTTGCATTATTCTTATCCCTACATTAACCCATTCCCTCATAGGCTATTTTTAGATCCAACCACTTTGAATAAATCTACCGAAAAGGAGCATTAACTAGAGAAAAGGAAAATTCTAGAATTTTGTGGTTTGAAACCATTGTGATAAATAGAGCATTTGCTCCTATAGGAGCAAATGCTCTATTTATCACAATGGTTTCAAATTACAAAATTCTAAAAGTTTACATACTACATACCTGTTTTTACCAGAACATACTATGTGGTCGCATTATCAAGATATTACTGCACTACATAAAAGGCGTTCGGAAACATAAATTATGTCGCAATCAACAAGAAAAAGGTTCACCATTTGAATGCTGATTTTTCAAAGAGGAATAGTCCATCAATTTTAACAGCAGTATCCTTTCAGTATGATTTGCAAAAGGATTTTGAATGACAAACAATGCAGACTATGCTCAGAGGGCTCCATGATCTATCCTGTTTGCAAATTGCCAAGCACTCTTTCCCATGTTTCAAACCGGAAAGAAGCAATGATTGTATATCCACGTAGCCTGTGTTACAGCAGTTTCCGTATGTCTTGTCCTTTACTCCAGAATGTACCTGGGAATATATTAACCCTTATCCTGTTCAGTATTCAAGTAAGAAATAGTGACATCATGGATATTCATTAGCTAGTATTTGTGATGGCATATGTACACAGGATGTTTTGGATCAGGCAGAAACTGTAAAATCCTTTCTTAATTATACTATTATCAAACGGAGCAGACCCTGATCAGACAATTCCTGTAGGAGCCGTCTGGTCTCGGTCTACTCTGTTTTCAAATGCTTGAAAAAGTGTAAGTATGAAGGAAATGGTTAATTATCTTAATATTTATGATCGCATATTGCGTATATAAAAATGGTAAAAACTGTCAAATCAGATCAATGTATTTCCATAAGCAAACAGAGCAGACCCAGATCAGACAGCTTCTATAGGAACCGTCTGATCTGGGTCTACTGTGTTTACAAAGGGTTAGCAATGCGTATCTATGGAGTAAAGTGTTAAAGTCCCAATATTAAGTTTAATTTATTTTAGCTTCCAAGTATCAGTAGTCCTCCAGGCTTTGCCATTATCCCCGAGACAACAACAATAGAACAGGAGCTTGGGTACATTTCTGTATCCGACAACGACGACCAAAATTTCACCGTCAGTAACGGACCCAATTATTCACCATCTACCAGTAATGTTGCCGTGAAGTTCTTTGGCCATGATGGTAATTATCGCTTTAGTTGATTTGTCAGTACTCTTGATCTTAGCCACTGAAGTCGTAGAATCACATCAACCACATGATGTAGTGGTGGTGGTAGTTACTCTTAGTAGTAGTAGTAGTAGTAGTAGTAGCAGCAGCAGTAGTAGAAGCAGAAGTAGCAGTAGTGGTGGTGGTCGTGGTGTGAAGGTGGTGGTGGGCGTGGTGGGTGTTAGGGTGAAGGTAGTGGTAATAGTACAAGTAAAATATTTGCAAAAAAATTAAATCACACATCATTAGAAGTGGTGACAAAAGCAGCAGTCATGACTGCGATGATGGGAGCAACGGCAGTACAGTAATAAGAAGAAAAAGTAAGAAAAGACGTAGATGAGGAAGTAATAAAAGAAGAAATATATAATTAGCAATGTTGTTAAACAAGGATTACAATTGTTGAGAATGTATTTCTGAAACGAAACGGTTGCCTGTCTTGATACCAAGCGAGCATATTCAAGAACTTTCTTTTATACAGCTGCAGTGTAAGAATGTGCTTTGTAACTCATGCCAAGTTTGGTTTTAGATGGAAACCGAACATACGTGTCCAATCAAGGCGCGTCGTGGAGTTATACAACCGCCCAGCAGTATGAAATAGACATCACACTTCAAGATCCTATTGGGGCCACCACGGAGAAGAGCTACTTCATGCTGTACATTACAAAGAACGACCCACCAAAATTTACCAACCTGAACAGTGAGTACCTAAAAATAATTATGTTACTAAGATATGTAGTCCCAACCCCTGTATTATTATTCATTAATTATCATTTGTATAAATCCTTTACATGACAGAGACTGTTAAATTGTCTGAGAGATTTGTCATTTGTTAACCAGTCATTAAGTATTAGGATATGTATGCATTGGTTAATTAAATGGCCATTTAAACTAGGCTTAGGGCAAGGGTGTTTTTTTTTGTCACAAAGTTACGTGTATGATTATTTTGACATCAAAAGGGTGTACTTAAAGTTTAGAGGTCCAGATAAGATACGTAAATTAAGACATTTTCAAGAATAACGTCTTCATTTCTTCACAAGACGATTCTAAAGAGTGGTCACATCGTAGAGTGGGTGGAGAAATGGCGACTTTAGTCCTTGAGTACGCATGTTTATGGAGACTTTAGTCCTTGAGTACGCATGTTTATGGAGACTTTAGTCCTTGAGTACGCATGTTTATGGAGACTTTAGTCCTTGAGTATCTGTAGCTCTGGATGTGTACATGTGCCAATGAAATGATTCATATTCTTGAACATATTGCAATATATGACACTATCAGTAATAAGTGCATTGCAACAACACAGACTGCGAAGAAAGCTCTTTGCTACTCAATCCCATATGAATTTACTCTGTTTGCTTATGAACTGATATAGATCTGATTCTATAGTTTCTGCCATGGCCAAAATATCAATGTTTCATGTGCCGTTATAAAATTCAACTACAGTACAAATGACGCTAAAGCGACCACATCATTTATTAACATAGGAGACTGTAAAAGCAGGAGATGCAGGGCAGAAGTGATAGAAAAGGCTCCTATATGTGCTTTCTCCGTATCACTTTTGTCCTGCGTTAAACTACCAGCTGTTTTAAAACCTTTTAAACCTTTGTTTTAGTGGTCTTATTAGCGACACTTTACTGTAATTCATATTCATGGTGTAATAATGTCTTGCATGAATATTTATCAGGTTCAGGGTTACACGCTAAGCTGGAAACCAACTGTTAGCACTACATGTAGCACTTGCAGAGGGTAATATGCACATTGCCTCTCTCCAGTTGCACATTGCCACTCTCCGTTTGTATACTGTCTCTCTCCATTTGTGCAATGTCTCTCTGTCCATTTTTACACTGTCTCTCTCCAGTTGCACACTGCCACTCTCCATTTGCACATTACCTGTCTCTATTGCAGACGCCGCCACGGCGAACGCCTCGTATCTGACTACAGCAAACGGAGACCTCATCTACACGGTGTCAGTTACTGACGCGGAAGATGATCCTCTCACGTTTTCCTTCACTTGCTCAGTGACATGTCCTTTTCAAATTAGAGGTAAGGGAACCAAGTGGCGTGTCCTTTTTTCAAATAAGGCAACCAAGTGACATGTCCTTTTTCAAATAGGAGGTAAGGGAACCAAGTTTATTCCCTTTTTTCAAATGAGACGTAAGTGGACCAAGTGTCATCTCCTTTTTAAATGAGAAGTACATGTAAATGGATCAAGTGCCATGGCCTTTTCAAATGAGAGGTAAGGAAACCAAATGACGTCAAAGGAGTCTGTATCAAATTCAATAGAGTATACATGTACTCTAGAGTTAAACATTGGTGGACTCTGAAAATTCAGCGTTGAAAGGGTAATGTCTTAACCCTTCGCTTGCTATTCACGTCAATATACCTACCTGTAAATAGTGAAGACCCAGATGAGACAGCTCCTGCAGGAGCTGTCTCATCAGGGTCTGCACTATTTACAAGTTTATTGTGCAACCATTGCACTCCACAGCAGTGTTTGCACAGCGAAATAGGTGTACACAGTGAAGATATATGCAATTATACAACAGGGCATGGGTAAAGAAGGAGATATGTATTTTAAAATTCAGCAAAAGAAGGGTTAATAAACTAGTGCTGTGACGATTGTCTCTGAATATTAACCCTTTGCCACATAGATACGCATTTCTACTCCTTTGCAAACACAGTAGACCCAAATCAGATGGATCATGTAGGAGCTTCTGATCAGGGTCTGCTCTGTTTGCTTATGAAATAATATCAATATGATTCTACGGGGTCTTTCATAGTCAAAAAGTCCTATGTTCATGGTGTCATTATTCCTTACATGTATACGTGTATTCATGGGGAAAAGGTTAACTATGTTCTCTGTACCTCCAGGAAATGCTATTTATGCCACATCGGATCTGATACGGAACTACGTCCCAGGGTACGACCTCCTTATTGAAGTCTCCGATGGCACAACTACCATCAGTCAAAAGGCACTGACCATTGTAGTTCAAGGTAAGCACTAAAATCTCACTTTCTCTCGCCCTTCTATTGTTCGGATTATCTCTCACTCTCATGTTCTGAGCTTTATAGTTCAGGGTATAACCACAGGCGTTGGGCTCATGAAATATGTCTAAAATAAGTTAAAAATGTCCCTAAATTGACGTTTTGTAACATTTGGGGCTGAAAAAATAAAGCCCGGGGCGTTTTGAGACAAAGCTGAAATTTCGTATATTCTATATAAGAGAAAGGCAAATAACTCTCGGGCTATCCGATCCACGGGTGCTCCGCTTCAACTGCAATTATTTTCGACCGGAGGGGAATTTTCCCACAAAGCAAATATTACATAGAAAGAAAAATGTTTTATCTACACGCTGGTACCAAATACCCCATACTTTGTCTCCGTTTTAGCGAGTACGAGGGGCAAATACCTTCAGAAAACCGTGTTTTTTATTTACTCGAAAACGATATAGTTCGCGAACAAGTGCTCGATTTCATTAAAATCCCTATTCGGAAGCGAAGCTGACGCTTCTTTCTGGTAGATACTAATGAGAAATGATGAAATATTTTCAAATGGAATCTTACATACCGGTGACATCGCATTTTATTGCCACAGATCCGATTAAATCTTTTCGGACAATTCCGAGGACCAGAAACGGCTACTTTCATTTTTAACGTGTCAAGCGCTCAGAAGAATACATACTGGTTCCCCACTTCGCCGTGCACCATCACGAAGAAAGCAGGGTTCCATAATTTGAATATTTACATAATTGACAAGTTGGTTAACTAAATCAATTCGAATAGACGCTTGCTGGGCAAAATGGTGGAGTCTGTTAGCGTTGAAGTGTTGGAAAAGATATAATCGGATCTGTGGCAGTAGAATGCATTGTCACCGGTATGTGAAATTCTTTTTGAGCATGTTTCATCATTTCTCATCAGGATCTACCAAAAAAGAGCGTCAGATTCGCTCCCGAATAGGGATTTTAGTGAAATCGAGCACTTTGTCGCCAACTATATCGTTTCCGAGTAAATAAAAAACACGGTTTTCTGAAGGTATTTGCGCCTCGTACTCGCTAAAACGGAGACAAAGTATGGGGTATTTGGTACCAGCGTGTAGATAAAACATTTTTCTTTCTATGTAATCTTTGTTTTGTGGGAAAATTCCCCTCCGGTCGAAAATAATTGCAGTTGAAGCGGAGCACCCGTGGATCGGATGGCCCGAGAGTTATTTGCCTTTCTCTTATATAGAATATACGAAATTTCAGCTTTGTCTCAAAACGCCCCAGACTTTATTTTTCAGCCCCAAATGTTACAAAACGTCAATTTAGGGACATTTTAACTTATTTTAGACATATTTCATGAGCCCAACGCCTGTGGGTATAACTTCAGTATTACTTACTGCAGTAGTTGATCCCATCTATCTGTCTACATGTCACGCTTTCCTCATCTTCTCTCTCTCTCTCTCTGTCTCCCTGTCTGTCTGTCTGTATGTCTATCTGCCTGTACGTATGTATATCTGTCTCTATCTCTCTGTATATCTGTTTCTCTCTCTGTCCGTATGTCCGTCTCTCTCTCTCTCTCTCTCTCTCTCTCTCTCTCTCTGTCTGTATCTGTCCCTCTCTGTATCTGTCTGTCTGTCTCTCAAAAACAGATAGTTGCTTAATGCTTGGGCAAAAGTAATCCAGAAAGCTCCTATGTGATCTTTTTGTATTATTTTGACCTGCATTAAGCTACCATTGGCATTGCAGACCCATAATTAGACCTGTTTTGATGGCCGCTTCAGACAGGTTCATTATATGTCAATAGGGGTATATATTCGTGACTCTCTCCGGTTTTCAATGGCATTACCTCCCTTCACAATAGTTTGGCAGTCGGAAATTGAATGAATGCAACTTGATTTTCTTGATCATCAAATACATTAGTTTATCAAACATTGTTTAAATAGAAAAAAGTAAAACGCATAAAAAAGAAAGAAAAAGGGTCAGGTTCCGTTATATTGGACGGGCTACCGGCAGTTGCCTGTTCCCAGGCGCGATCCCACTACTGCTCGACACGGGAACTTTTGCCTGCTGTGTCTCCACCCTGGGCCGATACGTCCCTCCTTAGTCAACCTGGGCCACCCAAGCTCCCCCAGGTGGTCCATATTGATACCGGGCTTAGCGCGGACGCCCGATCTACACAGACAATCTGACAGTAGAGCTCCCGCCCTCAAACCGTCCCAGACCCCGGCCTCCAAGTAGCTGGATTACAGGAGTATGCCACAACTCCCAGCCGACATACCATCGTCTAATTGAACTTATAAAGTGTGCTTGTCTTGTCTTTTTAGAATGTAATTTCACCGAATTTTAATAATATCAAAATACAGAAATAAAACAAAATATATGTTTATGTAATAAATATATATAATTACTGAGATACGATTTTTTAAACACATCTAGCTATATCAATATTTCTTTTGACCCTGGGTCACGTGATGTCCACGTGTACGACGTGGTGTATACATGTCCATATCTCCGACGTTAACGGCAAAATCGTGGAAAATCATGCAAGAGTTTAGATCCAGATGAGACGGATAATTCGACATTCCATCAAAATTGTTCATACTCTGACTGCATTGCTATAAAATAATTAACTTTTAGAAATGAAGCAGACGACAAGTTTGCAGACGACACTTAGTGAGCAAGAGATAAGATGCCCATGGCAGTATTACTTGTCAATCACTCTGTTTTGTTATTTATACGCTGGAATGTTCAACAATTGTGCTATCATAAATTTATAAAAGCCTTTGTGTAAAACAGTTACTAAAACCCCTCTTTGACGCTCAAATTATTACCCATGTCGATCTGAAAGACGGATAGCGGACTATGGTATTATCCATGCCGAAAGCCTGCACGTGGGCTTTCTCTGTGACTTTCACACTGTATTATGAAACTATGTGACAAAAACACCTCAATTTATATTTATTATTCATTCGGTGTCTATGGGCCCTATAGTCTTTGTCTGTCTCTGTATGTTTGCCTGTCTGTCTGTCTCTGTCTCTCTTTGTATATGCGTGTCTCTCTGTGTCTGTCTCTGTCTGTCTCTTGGTCGGTCTCTCTCTATGTCTTTCTCTCTGTCGCTTTCTCTGTATGTCTGTTTGTCTGCCTGCCTGTCTGTGTCTGTCTGTCTGTCTGTGTCTGTCTGTCTGTCTGTTTGTGTTTGTCTGTCTGTCTCTCTCTCTGTCTCTCTATGTCTCTGCCTGTCTCTCGGTCGGTCTCTCTCTATGTCTTTCTCTTTGTCTCTTTCTCTGTATGTATGTCTGTCTGCCTGCCTGTCTGTGTCTGTCTGTCTCTGTCTCTGTCTGTCTGTCTGTCTGTCTGTCAGTCTGTCTGTCTGTCTCTCTCTCTCTCTCTGTGTCTATGTCTCTGTCTGTGTCTGTCTGTCTGTCCGTCTGTCTGTCTGTCTGTCTGTCTCTGTCTGTCTCTCTGTCTCTGTCTCTGTCTCTGTCTCTGTCTCTGTCTCTGTCTCTGTCTCTGTCTCTGTCTCTCTCTCTCTCTCTCTCTCTCTCTCTCTCTCTCTCTCCCTCCCTCTCTCTCTCTCTCTCTGTGTAAAGATGTAACCTTAACACAGTGAAATAGTCAAACTATGTCTAAATTAACCTTCTTACAGATATAAACGACAAACCGTCAATCACTACCCCGGATATGCAATACCCGATAGTGGTCTTTGAGAATACAGCGCTTGGCACGAGCCTTTTCACAATCAAGTACAACGATGTTGACACGACTGATAGCCACACAATCCAAGCCACCTACAATCCTACCTGGGCCATCAACTACTTTCATCTGAACATTTCTAGTAAATACAGTAGAACCTGTCCTAGGAGACGATTCATTTATTGAACATAAGTATGCTTCTAAATAGGAGGTTGTGCTTAATGCAGGGCAAAAGTAATACAGAAATTTCCTATAGTAGCTTTCTGCATTACTTTTGACCTGCGTAACCTTTTCCCTGTTCTGTGTTTATTTCAAATTTCAATACCTACTGAATACTCATTGACAAAATAGTTATAATGTCAGATAGACGGTGGAATATTGTAGCCATTTTAGAAAGTAAAGAAACATATCTTTCAAACTCTATCAGCAAACAGAGCAGACCCTGATCAGACGGCTTACGATCTGGGTCTACTCTGTTTGCAAACACGTGAAAACACGTTTGTATGAGAGAAAGGGTTAAAGCTACCACCAGCCTTACAGACCTTTAATAATACCTCTTTTTGATGGTCACTTAAGACAGGTTCTACGATACAACATAGTCTCTCTTATGCGACCATTTAGTTAATCCTTTACCTCATGAATATTCACGTTAGATAGAGATAATGACTCCATGAATATCAATTAGCTGATTTTTTTATAATGGCATTATGAATAAGAGAATTCATGACTATGACAGAATTTGTACAATCAGGCCTGTAGTATTTTGTATACACTAGAGTTATGCATGTTTTCTGTTTACTCCATAAATATTCCTTTCTACGCCTTTGAAAACAGAGCAGACCCAGGTCAGACGGTTCCTATAGGAGCCGTCTGATCAGGGTCTTCTCTGTTTGCGTAAAGAATAATATGTCTAATTCTACAGTTTCTGCCAGGGCAAACACTGTTCTTGTTCCTATGCTATACTAAATATTAAGCAAATTAATATTCATACATACAATAATCATTTCACTTATATTCATGGAGTAAAGGTTAACTCATATACTGCCTCATATGATTTTAGCGGGGATTTTAACCACGGCCAGTAACATACTGGACTACGAGGGTCTGCCAACCAATGTTTACACGATCACCCTCACAGTCACGGTCAGTGACGGTATGGACTGGGACACGAGTACCCTGACAATTAACCTCGCCAATGTGAATGAAGCACCTGCCTTCCATCAGTCCTCCTACAGGTTATTGCCAAACGAGGAAGGGGCGGTAAATATTGATTATCCCATTCCCTCATAGGCTATTTTCAGATCCAACCTCTTTGAATAAATCTACCGAAAAGGAGCATTAGCTAGAGAAAAGGAAATTTTTAGAAGTGTGTAGTTCTGAAACCATTGTGATAAACTAAGGAGCAATTGCAAATTATGTTGGTTCATAAAGTGGTTGCATAAGAGCTGTTTTACTGTACATATATACCCGTTATATTCATATTTACTTATAGGAACGGTAACTACACCCCTCCCAAACTGATTTTTTAATAAAGACTTTATGGCTATGTACACAAATATTTTGCTTAATGCAGGGCGAAAACCCTAGTCGCCATCCCCACCCATCCCGCCATTTTTTATGAAGAAGAAGAAGTAACTTTTTAGACAAATGGTTGCTTAGTGCAGGGTGAAGGTCACGCAGTCTTTATTATCTACGCCTTTGCAAACAGTGTAGACCAAGACCATGCGGCTCCTAAAGGAGTTGTCTGATTATTGTCTACTATGTTTGCTTATGACATGATTTATACCTGGTTTTACTTTTATTGTCAAAGCAAAACATTCCTTTGGAAATGTTTCAGTGAAAAGGCTAGTTAGTAGAATGTGTCTAACATAGAACCTAAAGTCTCATACATATTTAGATGTTTGAAAATGATTTAAAAACTGCGACTGAAAAATGAGTACACGCCCTATTAAATATAAAACCAGTAAAACACAGTTGCTCAAAAATGGACGCCGGTATTGGTTTTAGATAAGAACCAGATGTACTCTTATAACCCCCCCCCCCCACCCCCTCCCAGTTCCTGACAATTTTTATTTGCATGGAATGATATTGCGCATCTGTACAGCCAAGCACATGTATTTGCATTTGTTAGATCAATCCAATTTTAGATCGGTGGAATAAATGGGTAAATAGGTTGTTTACAGAATCTACATAGCCAGTTCAGCACTATTTGAATCTACACTAAATTGCATGCTGTTTTACGCTATATAAGTGGCGTGAATTTAGGAGCGTAGTTGAATCCAAATGTAGTGTACGTACGCAGCTAATTGGCTATGGGGATTTAGATGTTTGTGTAGTTTTGAAACCATTGTGATAAATAGAGCATTTGATCCTAAAGGTGACTTTTACAGAGACGCCAAAAGGCGTCAAGTCTACTATGTTTACTTCGAGTTTTGTTCCATTTTGGCCATAATAATGTTTTCTACTTTCAGTTTGATGTTACGCACGTGCGTAAGTGCGTATCGCCAGCTAAGCACCTGTAATTCATTTGAAACTTGTAAATTAAACTAATTTTAGTATGGAGCCAGCGCTGGTGATCCGCAGTTTATTATCATCGATCCCGACGCTGGGGATACTACGTCCTACGTTATGGATTGTGGGGTCAACAGCCGATATTTCTACATGGCTAGCTCAGGGGCGATAACGTACTCCGCAGTCTTTGACCTCGACACTTCCAATGCTCCCCTTCCTATCAATTGCACGGTAACGCTAACGGATAGTGGCGGGCTCACGGCAACGACAACTCTTGAAATAGATGTACAGGTACCAGATAGCTCAGCTACCTAACACTGTTGAAGTCACGTTACTGACATCGGAAAAACTATACAGTAAAACCTCTTTAAATCGGACATTCAATTTAGTATAAATATCGGTCTGGGAGACAGGTGGCAGCTTTCTGCATGACTTCCACCCTGCATTAAGCAACCGCCTGCCTAAATTATCTAAATTCTGCTCTGCTAGAATTCCGTTTAGAGGGTTTTTACTGTATGATCTGTTTTAACCCTCTCAGTTCCAGCATTGTCGTCTGCTTGACACATTTTCGTTGTCCTTTATACACATCTAGTAACTTCCTTTAAAGATTATAATTAAGCTTCTCTAAGCAACCACTCAATAAATAAATATAGGTGTCGTTTAAAGCAGGTAGTTTGCTAAATGCAGTATGAAAGTAATGCAAACATGTACTGTGGGAGCTTTCATCCTGCAGGTGGTTGCTTAATGGAGTACGAAAGTAATGCAAAAAGGTCTTATATAGGAGCTTTCTGCATAAATTTCGTCCTGCATGTAGTTGCTTAATGGAGTACAAAGTAATGCAAAAAGGTCTTATATAGGAGTTTTCTGCATAAATTTCGCCCTGCAGGTGGTTGCTTAATGGAGTACGAAAATAATGCATTAAGGTCCTATATAAGATCTTTCTGCATAAGTTTCGTCCTGCATTAACTCACTATCTGCCTCTACGTCCCAG
This sequence comes from Azorinus chamasolen, assembly GCA_963576725.1. NCBI lineage: Eukaryota > Metazoa > Mollusca > Bivalvia > Cardiida > Solecurtidae > Azorinus > Azorinus chamasolen. The sequence goes on from OY755235.1 coordinate 50,791,867, forward strand.
AAGTAGATTTTTTGCGGTGGTCGCATTAGAGGGGTAGGCCAATATATAACAATGTGTTTTATAAATAATATATCTAGTTTGTTTGCTCGTGGAACATTGTAGCCATTTTAGAAAGTAAAGAAACGGGTATTTCATATTCCATTAGCAAACAGAGCGTACCCTGATCAGACAGCTCCTACAGAAGCCGTCTTATCTGGGTTTACTCTGTTTGCAAATGCGTGAAAACATGTTTATATCAAGCAAAGGGTTTATACAAGCCTACTCGGTGTTGACCATGAACCACCAAACTTATCTTTAATAGTCGCTGTCTATTTTTTCACAGGATATAAATGACAACCCTCCAGTATTCCCGCAAGGGACCGAGTATGTTTACGTACAGCCACACACACTGGCCGACGGACGCTTCGTTGGTCAGGCTGCTGCCTCTGACGCCGACAAGACATCTCAGTTTAACACCATTTACTACAGATTCTCATCAACGCCTTTCCTCAAGAGCTACCTGTATATTAATGAATTTGGTAAAAATCATTTAGAAGACACTTTTATTTTTTTAAAACAAATGCATCTACAGGCATCATGGTAGATTGGTCTGGTCAAATGAGTTTTCTCGTTAAATAAAGTCGTTAGACTAGTACATGGTCTGTCTGATCTGTTGTTTGCTTATGGAATAATATAGATCAGATTCTATAACTTCTATAGTGTTTATATGCAATTATAAAAATTATATTTATTACTATGAATGATGCCATTATTGCTTTTATGAATGGTCATGAAGTAAATGCACATCTAGACTGAGATTTGCAAACAGGTTGAGTCCAGATGAGATGCTGATTAACTTGATGTCTCATCAGGATCAAAACGTATTGACACTCGGTCAACAGTTTTATAAAAATTTGATCGAAGCGGAAGTCAATGAAAAGTTCAGTAAATGAGATATTTAGCAGACATTAATCTTTCAAAACGGGAATGGTTTACATCCTACCTGATTATCCTTGCAAACATTTGTTTATGTAATTATGATTGCGAGTTTAGTACTGATAAACCTCTCTATAACGGCCACTAAATTGTGTTAATTGGTATGTATTTAGGGCAGGTGGCTGTTTAAAGCAATGTTAAAGTAAAACAGAACGCTCCTGTAGGAGCGTTCTGTTTTACTTTCACCTTGCTTTAAGCAGCCACCTGCCTTAAACACAAAGTACTTGATGTGATTTAGTGGTCGTTATAGAGAGGTTTTACTGTAGTACATTATGTACAGTAGAGTCTCGCTAATACGACCACTCAAAAGAAGTATAATTCGGGATTCTTAACCATTTTCCTGTTTTATGTTTATTTCAAATTTCAATACCTACTGACTATTCATGGACACAACAATGAAATATGTAAGGTAAAACATTGTAACAATTTTAGTTAGTAAAAAACAGGTCAAAAGCAAACAATGCTTACCCTGATCAGAAGGCTCCTATAAACACGTTTATATGAAGGAAAGGGCTATACAGGTGGTAGGTTAATAAAGGACAACACTTATCCTATAGGAGCTTTATGTATTACTTTTGTCATACATTAACCCTTTCCCTTATGTAAGCGCATTTTCGCGCATCTGCAAACAGAGTAGACCCAGATCAGACGGCTACTATAGGAGCCGTCTGATCAGGATCTGCTCTGTTTGCTTACGGTGTAATATAGATCTGATTCTACATATTCTGCCTGAGTCAAAATGTCCTATTTTCATATTCCATTATGAAAAAAATAATCTTATTACATTGTAATATTCATGACGTCATTATTTCTTACATGAATATTCATCAGGGAAGGGGTTAAGCAATCGCCTTCTTTCAAAGACTCTTATGTTAATAAATTTTGTGATGGCATTAGCGAGACTACGATATCTTAAAAATGAAGGAAACGACTTTCTTGCTATGAAATTTGCAGATACCGGTATTCATGTCCGTTTCATCATGCCGTAAATAATTATGTTTGCCAGATTCTGATCTGGAGCAGTTTCCCCATACATCTGATTCGTTCATGCTTTGTGACGCTGCTGACATGCGGCAAACAAACATTTTGGATCATGTTGAGACACGGTTACTCGGCGTGCCATCTATCTGCAAGGTGTACACGCTGGTGGTTAGACTGGTTACCGCTGAGAATGCCGAGAATGACGCGGAAAAATAACCGCCTGACAAACAGTGCACATCCTCGTCACAGGGCTCCTCTCGGAGCCTTTTGATCGGGGTCTACACTGTTTGCAAAAGCCAATGCGTGCGTGTCATGTATTCAAATATATATCTTTATTCAAGGACTTGTCATGTATTCAAAGGTTTAACTTCATTGATGTTCCTGCAGGTAATATTTATATGAACGAGAGTTGGGAGTCACCAACATTTGATTATATATGGCAAAGTGCACACGCTAGTGGTTACTGCTGAGAACGCCACGGAGAATTCCACTTGACAAACAGTGCAGACCCTGGTCAGAGGGCTCCTCTAGGAGCCCTCTGATCTGGGTCTACACTATTTGTAAATGCAAGTTCATGCATGTCCCGCGTTCAAAGGATTAATTGCATTGATTTATTGGTGTTGTTCCTGCAGGTAATATTTACGTGAACGAGAGTTGGGAGTCACCAATATTTGACTATGGCATAGTGCACACGCTAGTGGTTACCGCTGAGAACGCCGCGGACACTTCTGGTACTAGACTGAGTGCCACCACGACTGTTCTCCTGATCTTACCAGGGGTAGGTACACTATGATAATGAAGATATATTCTTTACTCCGTGCATGGTTAGATAGATAGGTCGACATTAATTCACACAACCACTGTAAGGTCAACGCTTGCCTTTAGTGTGCATCAGTTTAATTCCACGTTAAATAAATGAACTACAGTAAAATCTCGATTATTCGAAAAAAAATTGTATTGAATAATTTAGACCCTCTTAGGCAATGCAGGATGAAAGTCATGCAGAAAGCTCCAAGAAGAGATTTCTGCATGACTTCACCATGTATTAAGCTGACACCTGTCTTAAAGATCGATAATGATACGTATTTTACTGTTCGAATAATCGGGATTTTACTGCACTTGTTCACAATTTCTACACCGTAGTTGAATTCAGGAAAATATGGTTGAATATACAACTGAATTATACTCAGCATTTTCCCGTAAACTAAACCACGCAACATTATTCTTTTACCTCACTTATATGGTATTAACTTTAAAGATGTACGCTGCGCAAATTTCAGCAAATTTTGCGTTTCGAACTGACTTCAGAATTGGAATCTATGTACCTTAACACTTATTTAACGCTAAACAGCACGGTCAGTAATTGGATGTTTGTGTCGAAAAAAACTAGAAAAATGGATTGCTACGGAAACCAACGGAACAGCCTTCGCCATTGGCCGGAATCTGTCGTAAGATTCAAGTTTTTACATACCGGAAATAATCATACGATGTACCTGTATTAGTTAGCTCCCTTTGACTGTTATATTTGATTGACACCATTGAACGGTATATTTAGCTTATTTGCATATAAATTATATATGGTAAGATGGGCATATTGCCTTATTTTCCGGAATAAAATCTATTATGTAGGCCAACAACCAGTGCCATTGTACATGTGGTAACAACCTAATTAATATTCAAAGCGTTGTTCCGAAATAGAATCGGAGTCAATCAGAACTTGACCGAAGATGTCCGCTGATTTCCGTACAAAATCTCCGTTAATAAAAAGGCAGCTCCTTTTAAAGAATTTAGCATTATTCGGATAGCGATAATATTTAGCTGAACAAATATATCCTGTCGGAAAATGGGTTGTAAGCATTATTTTCATTGTAGGTATACCTGTACAGCTTCTGGTGTTGATTGGTTAATACGAAAAAAGCGCATAATACATCTTTAAGTAGGTCTTATTGCAAATGCATGTTCTTATATTCCAAGACTTCAACCTCTGTTGCCGTCACCACTGACCGACCCCTAAACTTCCAAGCTGATTCGAGGAACGTAGTCTGGATTACAGTGGCGGCCTGCCTCTTTCTTGCACTGGCTGTGATTGCTTTTGGCTTCCTCCTGATGTACACCATACAAGTCAAACATTACAGATGGTGTATTCCGTGGTTCCGCAAGCGCTTGCTTAACCTCAGAAAGATCACACGAAGGTACGAACTTTTCTAACCTAACCCTTTTATCTGATGCACATTAATGTAAGAACCAATGACTATTTATTAGCTGAATTTATATAGTAGTACGTGTACATATATATAACCATAGTAATTTGGGCCACGGAAGAAACTGTAGAATCAAAAAATTTATATTATTCTAAAAGCAAACGGAGCAGACCCAAATTTTGGTCTGCTCTGAATTCAAAGGCAGTAAATGCATATTTACTTAAGGTGCTTCATAATCTCAATCTTTGAACTGTAAGAAAGTTAATCAGAACAGCCTAAGAATTCAGTTAATATCAAAGTCGTATCAAACAATCCATATATAATATTGGAACTAATAGATAATGAGATCACTGTTCTTGTTTGACTCTGCATTCTAGGATATTTTAATCGAATGGGTCCACTCTTGTGGCTTGGAAACCCTGTAGAATGAGGGACAAGGGGTCTAAATAGGGGTTTCAATGTACATGTATGTCAGTTTAAGAGTACAATGAAGTGCTACAGAAATTGTTGTATGTCAAACAGTGTAAACCCTGAACACACAGAATGACTAAAGCGGTGGCTAGTATGAGTCCACCCCGCTTGCAGTACTATAGGGAGTTTTTCTCTTTTAAGTGTTGTGTATACAGTAAGGTCCTATCCATTGACCAGACCACTGAATACATATCTAATTCTGGATGTCTCAGACAGGCGATAGTTTAATACAGGACAAAGGTAATGCAGAAAGCTCCCTTGCTCCCTTTCTGCATAACTTTCATTCTGCATTAAGTAACCACCTGCTATTATATACCCTTATGTTCTAAGTTCATTCATTGAGTGACTGCTGTAGATACATTAGCTGTATCTCTCTTTTTCAGGAAAAAGAGACAATACTACTTTGATATATTGGAGAGAGAGGCTCTAAGAAAAGAGGCAGAGGATGAATTGTCGTCGTCTTCATCAGAGATCGACTCTGAGGAAGAATACTGGGCGGAATTCGGGGATGCACCTTCCATGAGTCTGTGGGCCAAACGGGGTGGTGAACCAGCTGTGAGGACCAACGTGCCCCGTGCAGCGCAATACAACGAACCCAAACCGCCCTTAAGTAAGTAAACATATGTAGGTGCTTTTGTTAATTTGTTTTCAAAACCACACAAACAAATGACATAACCACACTTCAAGAGCAAAGTTATTGTGTTGTAGTTGGACATTCAATCGTACTATAGTTGATACATGGGTAATTAGGGCACCAACATCACGTTTTATGCATGAATAAGAGTTAAAATTGAATACAATGTAAGAAACTTCGAATATGTTCTTCGTGATTATTTACTTTTGACATTTTCATTTCCAGAGAGGGCACTGTCAAGAATGCTGCTTCAAAAAGGCGGACCCAAGATATTTGACCAGTAGTTCAACAGATACTTGACACTGGACTATGTGTATACTGTATATATTCAGTCAACCCTCGTTAATACGAACACTCAAGACAATTAGCAGCTTAGTGCTTGGTAAAAGACTTTCACCGTGCATTAATCCTTTAGCTCATAGACTATCTTTAGATATAACCTCTTTGAATAAATCTACCAAAAGGAGCATTAACTAGAGAAAGGGATTGTTTTAGAATTTTGTAGTTTGAAACCATTGTGATAAATAGAGCATTTGCTCCTATACGAATAAATGCTCTATTTATCACAATGGTTTCACAGTGACTTTTACAGAATTGTCAGAAGTCGTCAATATGAGGGAAAGGGTTAAGCAGCCACCTTAAAGTAAGTGGTTGCTTGATTGAGACGCCTTTCGACGGCTTAGCAAACAGAGTAGACTCAGATCAGATGACTCCTGTAGGATTAATGTCAAACAATAAGTGTTGATCTGACCTACACTGTTTGCAGTACATAAAACATATTTTATCATATATAGAGCGGCTCATATAGAGACCAGGACGTGAGGGTACTATCATAATATATAAAAGTCCAAAAGACGAAAATAGTAAGGTATTATCAGAATCAAACTATTTTAAAGTCTCTAATACGACCACTCAAAAGAAGGATTAAATCGGGATTTTTAAAACAGGCGGTAGCTTAATGCAGGACAAATGTTATGCAGAAAGCGCATACAGGGCCTAACTGGTATTTGCATTACTTTTGCCCAGCATTAAGTAGTCACGTGCTTTTAAATACTCTTGTGTTAATACATTATTATGTTGCATCACTGAAACTCAGCTGTACCTACAATTAAATTCCGTTCTCTGTGTAGAAAGAATTTTTCTGTAAGTCGCCGTTTCTTAGTTGTTTACAACTGCAATATGCACAGGACATATATTTAGTTCGAGTACTCAACCCAATGATATCGACAAATGCATTTGCAAAAACATATTTGCTCCAGACGATATACTAGCGTCAAGTCAACATTTAGATCGTTTGATAATGCTTTCTTGTTTTTCTATATTTATATTAACAGCAGACACATTTGTAATGTAAAGGAGAAGGTGTAACTAAATAGCTTTACGCCGAGACCTCGAACTAGTGTATCCTAACTCGCTATCCTACTTGTTACCTATCCAATAGCTATATTGCCACATTTAGCCTGCTGTGAGAGGATGAATTATTACCTATGCAAACAGTTTGGATCCAGATGAGACACCGAGTAACTCGGCATCTCATCAGGATGTAAGCTGTTTAATACACTGGCCGTGTTGTTGAAAAGAAATGCAAGATAAATCAAATGTGACAGCTGAAGTCGATGACATGTTCTACTAACAAGCAGGCTAAATGTTAGGCATGTAGCCACTTTTGGTTGTGTAAGTTTATAGCACAGCAATTGACATATTTAAAAACATTCATTCATAATTACATTTACATATAACATACATATCGGCAAAAGGTAATTCAGAAGTTGTGTACTTCACAACAGCATATGTTAAGTGCTTGTGTGGCGGTGGTAAAAAGTCGCTCCGTACCTCATTTTCAGTGTTATTATATTGTCTGGTCCTTCGCGATCATTAGTTCCGATGTTATTAATTTTGAATATTGAATACCGCTTATGTCCACGCTTGGGCGTGAGTAGTGTTGTACTTTTAAAAACTGCCATTGAACAGACTCAATAACACCGAGTTTGCAATTTTCTCTTTTTGCATTGTTGCTTTTCGAGGGCTTGGTGCAAAACTATTCTAACTCCTTCACAAAGTGAAGGAGTTAGAATAGTTTTGCACCAAGCCCTCGTTTTGCTTTCCAAGGATCTCCTACTTTCAGAACATATAATCAAACTCTGATATAAAATGGATGTATAACGTAAAAACTTGCCAAATAGAATACATTAGTAGCTGTTTTGAAGAGCTTGAATGGAAATTTTATCTGCCATTTTCGAAAACTGCACCATGTAGAACAGAAATTGAATAGAGCTTTTATAAACTGTCGTCAACATACTTAATTATTACTTGTTATCATTACTTATATCAATCCATACGAGCATACATGCAGCTGTGTAATGCAAAATTGTTTTACAGCTATAACTAGTTTTATTAAATATCGTCAACATATATCTTAATTGCGTGTTATCATTACTTCTATTCATACTTGTATATTTGCAGTAAAATTGTATAACAGTTATTATAACTAGTTTTATTAAAATATCGTCAACATATACCTTAATTGCGTGTAATCCTTAGTTATATCTACACAAACATACATTCAGCTCAACATTCAGCTTCAACTTCAGAAAAGGGTATGACAATATAATCTGTAAAATGATAATTTATGGAAATTTTCATTCCAATTTGCCGAGGCATGGTTGAGATGTCGGCATATTCAGTTTTAGTTTTGAGTCTAAGTTTCAGACTCAGCGCTTTGTGGATACGGTTTCGGCTTTAAGTGACCATTAAAATATGTCTAAGGGTCTTTAACACGTGTAGTTTAACGCAGAACAAAAGTAAACAGAAAGCTCCAAAAGAAGCCTTATGCACTACATTTATGTTGCATTAAGCAATCACATGCTTTTATGACTCCTCTGTGTATGTCTGGCACCACAAGAAACAAACTCGGGAATATGAAAACAGTTACCTCAGGTTTCATCAATTACTTTGTTGGTACGTACCCACAGTTATAAAAAATTTTTTTGCCTGAGTCTGAGATCATTCTCAAGCATTTGGATATTTGAGAATGAGCTCGGACAGTGTTATAACCTTGGACCCAGACCCCGAGGCTGTAACACATTTGCTTGAGTTTGGGGTCATTCTGAAGTAGTGGGAAGACTTCATGCTGGCTTTCGGTAGGTCGGTGGTTTTACCCGGTTGTTATTCTGTGCACGGAACAATACAATTTGTCCTGTGCTTGGAAGAGCGCCTTTTTAACATCGGACCCATGATCTGTATTTTTGTAATTTTCCAGAACCAAGTGTTTTATCAGCTTTCGAACATTTTTATTTCAACAGTATCCACTTGAAAATGACCTGTACAGAAATCGCTCATTTACATGTCTCTATGTCCCACTATTATCTTTCTCCACACCCAATACTCTGCTCCCCATTTTGTATACATTGGTGGAATCCTAGTTGGTTCGGATAATACCGTACAAACGCATAGCACATCTCAGCCTGTGAAATGCAAGATGCATGGAGTTAGTATTATGCATGTACAACAGCGCCCACTGGTGTTGGAAAGTTTAAGTTTCATGTTGTCAAAACCACTTGCAATATCTTTCGGTTTGGTTACAAAACATTATACCCCCATCCCCTCCTTCTAGTGTCAGTCTCTAACCAAGTAAATTCCTTTCTAAATGTTGAAATATTTGAATTATGAGCTTTCTTGCCATAGAAACAAATGTATTGATAGATTTATACAATGCAAAAATAAAAAAAAATGGTATTCGAGAGAACACATATGTTGCTCACAGGTACTTTCAATGGACTTCATTATCATCATCTATATCGCGATTACTTGGAAATTAATTCTACTTGAAGATATACTTGTGAGCCTTGTCCGAACTTGACAGTGTGGTTCATTGACCTGTCTCTAGTGGCCGAGTCGTACCAGCAGGTCAAGCGCACTTCATCCCCTGTAACAAATAACAGCATTAACTAACACTTCTTAAATAGAGGTCCACTCCTACAATAATCATCTGATTCAGATTTCAAAGAATGAGATTTGAAACAAATATTCAAAAACATAATCAGGGTGGCAAACAGTTTGGATCCTGATACCTTTTACCCAGGCAACACCAGCTACTACTATGATACTAAAAGCTTACTGGCGAAGAACCTGATACTGTTTGTATGTGACATACCCTTATAATGCTGTGTTGAACTATAGACTCCACTCAGTGTGAAAGGGTAGTCTTTACGAGAGGATGTTGAATGACAAACAGTGCCGATCCTTACTAGACAGCTCCTCTAGGAGCCCCTGATCTTTGCCTACGCCGTTTGCATATGTCAATGCATGCGTGTCCCAAATTAAAATTATGCTGATTGTAAGTATAGTAAAACTTCTCTATAACGACCACTAAATTACTTAAAGTATTTTGTGTTAAGGGCAGGTGGCTGCTTAAAGCAAGGTGAAAGTGAAAGTAAAAAAGAACGCTCCTATAGGAGCGTTCTGTTTTACTTTCACCTTTAAGCAGCCACCTGCCCTAAATACAAACTAATCAACACAATTTAGTTGTCGTTATAGAGAGGTTTTACTGTATCTATTTAGTTTTATTTTGAAAGTTGAAAAAATATAATAAAAGAAACTCCATGTATTAAACTTTAAAGTGTTGAACTAGATGACGCTATTTACAGACATCAATAACACTACAACCTGTCTCAAGCGACCATATACTAACTGAATACAAAACTATTAAAAGAGAGGTGCTTGCAGGGCAAGGGATATGCAGAAAACTCATATAGGAACTCTCTGCATTAGTTTTGACATCGACAGGTTTGGTCACAAGAGAAACTATAGAAACAGATCTGTATTGTTCCCAAAGTAAACAGAACAGACCCTGATCAGACGGCTTTACTCTGTTTGTAAATACGTTAAAAAGCCAAAACTATGGTTACTACAGCCTAAGCACACAAGCGATGACTTTGTGAAAACCTACGTAAAAGTCCAGGTCAACATGATTTTTCCCTGTCGTATCATTTCTTGCCAAAGGTTTCAAGCAGTTCGGATTTTAATGAGAAGCTTGTGTAGTCAAAGTCTCATCTGATTCCAAAATTGTTCACAGAGATATTAACTTCTTCCAGGGGTACTGTGATGGTAGTATAGAAAAGGAAAGTTCAAATCTAAAAATACTATAATAACCCTTCTCATGTTGTGTAAATACGGGGCATTCACTGTAAATTGCAATGTTATTTAAAAAATTATTAACTTCTTCCAGGGGTACTGTGATGGTAGTATAGAAAAGGAAAGTTCAAATCTAAAAATACTATAATAACCCTTCTCATGTTGTGTAAATACGGGGCATTCACTGTAAATTGCAATGTTATTTAAAAAATAATTCAGTTGGATAAGTGTTTTAAGAAAGTATTGGTTGATTGACAAACATGGTCCAGGGTTATAAAACATGCAGTCTGAAATCATTTTCAAGTATCTGATTGGTCAGATTCTGAGCTCGCTCAGAATCTGACCAATCAGATGCTTGAGAATGATCTCAGACTGAGGCAAAATGTTTTATAACCTCTGCGCAAGCATGGCTAATGAAGAGACAATGAGTGACTCGTCGTCTAATCTGGATCCAAGCTGTTTGCAAATGCTTGTCAGGTCGAGCTTATCAAGATAATGATTTACAGTAAAACCTCTCTATAACGGCCACTAAATTGTGTTAATTAATTGGTATTTAGGGTAGGTGGATTGCTTAAAGCAAGATGGAAGTAAAACAGTACGCTCCTATTGGAGCGTTCTGTTTTACTTTCACATTGCTTTAAGCAGCTACCTGCCTTAAACACAAACTACTTGGTGTGATGTAATGGCCGTTACAGATAGGTTTTACTGTACATGCGAGAAGGGTTTACATAAATTAAAAGGTATGTACATGTGCACACCTGGATCAATTCTCCTGGCAGGGTTGAGTTTGTGTATAATTGGTATGGTGTAGTTATAATATTCCTCAATAGCGAGCCTGTCTATGACTTCTCTGTCCCGATAAACGTCAAGGCTGGCTCGGATACCTGGTGATATTAACGCAAACCATAATAATGAATATTGAAAAAAAAATCTCGTTTAAACGTGAATATATTCACTAGTTCTTTAAACTTGTCTGTAAAATGTAAAGTAACGCAACCAATGTGTGTAACGGTAGCGCCAGACTGACTGCATGGACGCCAAACGATGGGTGCCGTGCGTTAAAGAAAACGACGGCGCTAGCAAGGACGCCATGCGACGACCATGGATCATAACTTCTAAGACTATACGACAGCCGTTGATTTTATGTATCTGTAAATTCAAAATACGCCGGGTGGCGGCCGTAACATATGTGACAACTGCGGCATATGGCCGTAGGAATTCTGCGACAGTCTTATAAATGCTGTTGGTCGTAGAAATTTTAGACCGTATGGCCATCGTGGCAAATGACACATTAGGATATACGAATTTTATCTTACGTTAACTCTTTCTGTGTCAAATTTCTAACCCAGTTTTGTTATAGCAATGACTACCGTGTGGCGTATTCCTCCTATGCTTTACAGGCCGTGGGATCGCCATAGAATTTTAGCGAGGAGTTATTTAAGACCCTGTGATCGCAGTGTCAAGTATGACTGTGACATACAGGAGTCCTTTGATCAGGATCTGCATCGTTTTTTTTATACAAATAATTTTGTTCCGTGATAAAATTCGATACAACTTTTTGTTTATTAATGTTCAGAAAAGGATATCAAGATATAAACATACATATATTAATACCAGTTTCACTGAATCATAATTTTGAAAACATTTTGTTGGTGCATCGTTTATTACAAACACATGTATTCTGAAAAAGGTGTACATTTACCGAGGCCATGCATGTGCAAGTATATGTCGGAGACGAACACATGTCGGGGTAGCATGGCTGCTGTGCATTGCGATGTGCATGTACCCGAGACCACGACATCACGTGAATGGGGTGGAATTGTAATGTCATTTTGTCCAAACTGTACATTGCCAACATCAAACTGCCTGAGATGGTCTGTGTAGTGTATCCGAAATCCAGAATTATCTAAAAAAAATAAATAAAAAAACAACAACAAAAAACCCACACAGTTACTATGAAACAATCTACATGTACATGCATTTTCAACATCTTCTCTTTAATCTTTTACCTCATGAATATTTATTAAGAAATAATTTACATCATGAATATTTATTAGCCGATTTTTTATAATGGCATTTGAACCATGGGACTATTTTACCATGGCAGAAACTATAGAATCATATCAACGTTTGTTTACTTCCAACAGCAATCAGAATAGACATTGGTAGTCTATGTCTATGCTTATAAAGCTTTTTGGTTGAGTCTGAGTTTGTTATCAAGCTTTTGATTGGTCAGATTTGAGCCAAAGGCTCAAATCTGACCAATCAAAAGCTTGAGAACGAACTTGGATCTTGGCCTATGCTCTAGTTTATATGAAGTCAATGGTTAACTCTTTCCTTCATATAAACGCCTTCCAATGCCTTTGCAAATAGAGTAGATCTAGATAATACGGCTCATGTAGAAGCTGTATGGTCAGGGTATTTTTGTTTGACTACGGAATTATAAAAATCTGATTCTGTCATAGACAAAAATTCTGTATTCAGTCACCCGTATTAAAATAGCATGATTCCCTTATTTTTACATAGATATTCACGAGGAAAAGGGGTAAATTCGATAAACACCTATTGAACATAAGTTCAGTAAATGTTTTTTGTATAAACTTTTTCGTTGCCATCGTCTGCTTTTTCATTTTTGAATATCCTTACTTTTCGTTTCAAAAACGCAACCATACACTGATTCCTGAAGTGACGCCGATATTTACTGAAGAAATAGAGAGAGAGAGTGAGAGGGAGAGAGAGAGAGAGAAAGAGAGAGAGAGAGATATCTAAACCGGACGGTATAGCTTAAAACTAGTATCAATACCCTTCTTTCAGACAGGTGGCAGCTTAAATAATATTTACAAGATAAAAGGTAAATAACCATTGCTACTCGAGATATAAAAACTGCCTAAAGATATGTTGATTGTTAAGAAACTGGGGAATGTAATTCAGGGCGCTAATGCGCTAATAAGAAATGTTTTAAAGACTCGATATCATCACTGTGCTATTAACAGTATATGATTAAGGCTATGAATGTATGTACATTTTATGCCTAATAAAATATTCTGTATTATGTATTCGTTGTTCTTACTGGGTTGTTATCGCCTTGGATATGTTAAGAATGATACACGGTTTAATTCGAAAGAAAAAAAACTCTGATAATTTCTAAACGTATCGCCAAATTCCCATAGGCACGAATCCTACCAGTCATTGTATCCAGCTCCTGGGGATTATTCCAGTGTATCTGTAACAGGACATACTCAAAGGAACCCTTGCCGAACCGAACTCCAGCTACTGAGGGCATGTCTATCTGTCCAGCCATACCCACGTCCCACTTGACCATCCATGATCTGCAACGGTTGTCCAGGTCGTCACATGGGTGGGGTAGCTGTAACGGCTAACTGTGTTATGTAACCCATTACCTGACAGAGACGCAAACAGAGTAGACCCCGATCAAACAACTCCTGTGGGATCCGTCTGATCAGGGTATGTTCTGTTTGCTTATGGAATTATAGAAATCTCATTATACAATTTCTGCCACGGCCGAAAAAGCATATGTTCATCTATCATTATATAACTTCAACTAATGAATTTTCATATGTCATTATTTATTACATAAGTATTCCTAAGGTTAACCCTTTCGGTGCCAAATTTCTAATTGTCGTCTGCAGTCTAAAATGTTAAATCATATGGTAAAATAAAGAAATGAAATAAATAAATGCAAAGTTCAAAGAAATAATGGTCAGACATGGAAATAGAGACTGAGACAAAAAGTGAAGTCCCTGATCAGACGCCGCCTTTTCAAGGCGGCGTCTGATCTGGGACTGCACTATTTGTCGTGGTGCATTTTTTGCGACTTCGGCGGTAAAAGGGTTAAGGGTTAAGCAATACCCACAGACAAGCATTTCGAGTAGCAAAGCATTTGAACTAATTATTTTACTACAGTCTCTTCAGTTGCATTTTCTGCTACAGTGGAACCTTTCTTAAGCCGCCATCCAAAAGAGGTCTAATTATGGGTTTGTAAGACAGGCGGGAGCTTAATGCATGTCAAAGGTAATGCAGAAATATCATATGATGAGAGAGTTCTTCTGCATTAAGTTTGCCCTGCAGTAAGCCAGCGTTTGCTATTTAACACTCCAGTGTTCAAGAAATGAATGGCCGCTTAAGACAGGTTCTATTGTATAATATTTCTTTTTCATCTTCTTACTCTCCACTTTCTTCTCAATGTACTATTATCAGGTTAACTCATTCTCTCCTAGCCTATTTTTAGATACAACATCTTTGAATGTATCTACCGAAAAGGAGCATTAACTAGAGGAAAGGAAAAACATAGAATTTTGTAGTTTGAAACCATTGTGATAAATAGAGCATTTGATATATGTGTCACTAGGGGATAATGTGTTAAAAAGGCCAAAGTATAAATTCAGAGATCATTTGATGTAAAGTCCAAGAGGAATAACTGTATTGTTAAAAAATAGCCCTGCACACACATTTCACGGTGAGAAGGGTTTCAAGAACAAAACAATTTAATGAAAATATTACCACCTTGGAATCAATTTCGAAGTTGCATCCAAACAAGAGCATGTGATGCACGGCTGCTGTGTTGTTCACGACGGGTTCGAATCTGTGTATGTGATACGGTCTGTCGGATGGAACCTGCACAAGATACACACATTTCAATTTGAAGCTGTCATTCAACGTTTTGTCAACGTTTCAAACCACATAAACTTGTATATCAAATTTCAGAATACATGTATAATTAAGTTTAAATAAAAGTTATTTTTTGTGTGCTTTTTACATGGTCCTAACATTTCCTTGTTCAAGTGCCGCAGTAAAACGCAATGAATCAACATTCATAATCACAGGGGGTCAGAGTGTAAGGATGATCGTTTGTGGCCTAAAATGACCAACAACTATATGAGTATATATTTTATCCCGTCACTACAGCCGCTAGTGACGTAATAAAGGGGTAGCATAATAAACCTAAGTTTATATGTACAGTAGAGGTTTATTTGTATAGTAGGTGTAGGAATTTCTTCTTACAACAGGAACTATTTTTAATTTTTCTACAAAATTGTTTTACCAAAAATAACGTATTAAGTTGAAAGAAAAAACACTTAATATGGATAATTATCATTAACTATCCCAGTAAAAACCTAAACCGTCATTAAAAAAATAGAAAGAAAGGAAAAAGAGAGAAAAAAACAGTTTCGTCAGCGGTGAGAATCGAACCAGGGCTGACTGCACGATAGGCGACCGTGGTAACCACTCAATATCAGGCCAGACATACTTTAGGCGAAATTGAAGATGTATATAAAGTTATCATGCTACTATATTGACGACTTTTTTAAATAAAAATAAATAAAACAATAAAACTTCATTAAAACATGTATCACTCTCATGATAATTTAATCGATAAACTCTTACAAGGGCGGTGATGGTCATATACCTAAATATAGCCTGTTCAGTTCCATTGACGAGTGACGTTAGCCCTATCTAAAAATAGAAACCGAGACGACGGAATTCGATTTTGACCATGTAGAGCCTCCGGTAGAATAATAACCATGTCTGTTTGAATTAACATATCGACTGTCGATTCAAATGATCTTATTTTTCAAATTCGAGCACGTTTTCCCGTCTTGTAATGTAAGTATCGAAACTATTTTCCTCTGCGGTAGCCCATTATTTACGTCTTTAGAACGGAAATGAAAAGGGAGGTCCGTTGATCGAAAAACCGCATGCAAATTATTTCAATATTCGTATGTTTAATGAGTCTATGAAAAAAGATATAACTAAATTGACTGGATAAATAGAATAATAGGTTAGTGCCGTAGATGGGACGCCTTTATCCGACTCGGAGAGAAAACAGTTGAGGCTCGGCAAGCCTCGCCTCAACGTTTTCTCCCCTCGTCGGATAAAGGCGTCCCATCTACGGCACTAACCTATTATTCTCTGTATAGTCTATAATACTGGATTGGGGGGGGGGGGGTTGGTCATTTTAGGCCACGTACGCTTTGACCCCCTGTGTTCATAATGTTATTATACCTTACATGAATATTCATAAAATAAAGTGTTAAATCTATGAAAGCATAGTAAATTTATTACATTCTTACTTTGAACTGCTGGCATACATAATAAGTCTGTGTGGCCGGTATTAAGGACCACTGAAGGGATATATCTAAGGTCTTGTCCGCCCTAAGATTTGCTGGAAGCGATGACGTCACAAGAAAACCAATCAACAAGGAATTCAGTAACAGGGACCTGAAAGGATTTGGGTTTTGTTTTTATTTCAAACCAACTGAAACATTCAAATGAATATAGTCATTTAGCACCTAATAGAATAAATCTTTTATAATAATTAATCTTTAGTATGATGCTCTTTTTTTTTCTTTTAAAGAAGATGTAGAAGCAGACTTACACCCATTTATTTTCAAAGATGTAACCATCGAACAGTTGGATCCTGGGTCCATGCTTATAAAGCTTATTAGTTGAGTCTGAGTTCGTTCTCAAGCTTTTGATTGGTCATATTTGAGTTCACAAGCTTTTGATTGGTCAGATTTTAGCAAAAAAAAGGCTCAAATCTGACCAATCAAAAACTTGAGAACGAACTCAAACTCAGCAAAAAGTTTTATAACCATGGACCCAAATGAGACGCCGAATGAATAACATTTACACGCCGTATGTCCTGTCTCCGTGTTGTTTGCAAATACCTGTCTACTCGCGTTAACCATTTCCTTCATGGAAACGCATTTTCATGCATTGCGAACACAGTGGACCCAGAACAGACCACCCCTGTAGGAACCGTCTGGTCAGGGTCTGCTATGTTTGACTATGAAATCGTATAGATCTGACCCTCTCTTTTAAAAGTTTATCTTTTAAAATATAATTTATGATAGTCTCATGCATAAATGTTCATTAAATCTTCGCCGCCATAGGCGAACCCGTGATAACATTTGCAAACAGTGTAGATCCAGAGGAGACGCCGAGAAACTCTGCGTCTCTTCTCAGTCCAAACTCGGCGTCTCTTCTCAGTCCAAACTCGGCGTCTCTTCTCAATCCAAACTCGTCGTCTCTTCTCAGTCCAAACTCGTCGTCTTTTCTCAGTCCAAACTCGTCGTCTCTTCTCAGTCTAAACTCATCGTCTCTTCTCAGTCTGAACTGTTTGACTATGGTTATATTTTTGTATAGAAATGGAAGAAAAGGCCACTTGGAAACCTGAAGCAGACGATACTCTTAGCAGATGAGATTTGTTTGGCATCAAAAAGGTTTAACCCATTACATCATACGCTATTTTAGATACAACCTATTTTAATAAATCTACCAAAAAGGAGTATTAACTAGAGAAAAGGACAATTTTAGAAATTTGTAGTTCGAAACCATTGTGATAAATAGAGCATTTGCTCCTATAGGAGCAAATGCACTATTTATCACAATGGTTTCACAAAGTGACTTTTACAGGGTCGTCAAAAGTCGTCAATATGAGGGAATGTGATATGGAAAGCGTTTAAAGTATTTAAAAGTTAACATGATAGGTATGGACCCTATGTTATATCCTACCTCTTTCCAACTATCCAAGCCATTGTTCTAACATAGAACTGCCATTAGACCTATATTTCACTTTTCAGGCCTTATCGAAAATAGTGTTATCTTGATAAGGAGAATGTCACTTCCGCATAAAACTATAAACAAAGCTACGATGAAGGTAGTCAGTTCCTTATTTCTTGCGAGGATTACATTTAATCGTCATTATCATCATTATCAACATCATCATCACCATCGTCGTCATCATCATCATTATGCATTTTATCATGTCATCATATTGATAGTGATGTAATAACAGGTAACTTAATATTTTTTGAGATCCCATGACAGGTTTGTACGTCAGTGCATCGAATGACCCCGACGGACTTCTTTCTATAATATTATATATTTGACTGCTTTAAGGCCAACCACATTATTCCAGTATCTGAATTTCTGAAATATGCCCTGTCCTGTTTATAGCGCCGCAAACGGAACTAGAAAACTGTGTCTGTAAGACACAGCGATGCCCCCGTGGTGGTGCTTGCCTAGATGCAGGTAAGTTTCTAAGTCAATTGAGCTTGACCTTGGGCTTGCGGGCAGCATGGGCTGGGTGCGCAATGAAAGTATGGATGGTGGTTTATGTGTATATGCAATTCCATGCCAACAGCTACAGTGGTTAGTGAAATATAAGACAATGAAAAAACTGTGACAACCAACTGCAAATACCAACTGCACGTAAAAGCGTGACGGACGGACGGACGGACGTTCTAACGGATTGAAATATTGAAAAAATATATATTTAACCCTTTACTCTAAAGATATGCATTATACGCAGTACATGCACATCTGTCTGACAACGCATGTAGGAGCGTCTGGTCACGGTCTGCTATGTAAGTTTATGACATTATAGGGGTCTACAGTACTGTATATCTGATTCTACGTGTCTTAATGTCCGAAGGTATATTTTGGGAACCACAATGAACAGAAAACAGAAGCAATAGGACTAATGTCTGTTTTTTCTAAAATTTGAATATAGAGTAAAGAAAAAAGAGAAAAGGTAGTCAACAGATTTGAGGTCATATCTCGACAAGAGTGCACATTGTAATGATTACACCCCATCCCCTCCTTAGAAAATAACATAGAGCGGAACTTAATTAAATCTTTTAGTTTCCAAAAAATGAAAGATTTAGCTCTCGTTGGTCGTTCCATTGAAAGTTTCGATCGGGAGCGGCAGAGGGGCGCGTCAGTTATGTGCTGGACCTACATGGCCAGATGTGACACCGAGCCGTGCTAAACCCCTGTGCTTTCCGCGATGTATCTTCATTATAACAATCATCGTGCATATGTATGATGAACATAATTATACATGCATCTATGATAGCCATTAGGGTATACAGTAAAACCCCTCTAAACCGGACCTTAAATTAGTATAAATATCGGCTTCGGAGACAGGTGGCAGCTTAATGAAGAGTGAAAGTCATGCAGAAAGCTCAAAGAGGAGCTTTCTGTACGACTTTCACGATGTATGATGCAGCCATCTGCCGAAAAGTAAATTCTTCTCTAATAGGATTAGGGTTTAGAGGGCTTACTGTTTTATAATCAATGCCCAAGGTTATTCTATAAAGTATACCGTGGTATGCTATATTGCATGTCAAAAGGCATTGCAAGCCATGTCATTGGTTACAAGTATTATAAATACAGGATACCGCAGTACGCATCTGAGTGTAAGATTTTCAGGAAGAAAACAGTGATAGATACACACTAACAAAGCTTGCAGATAAAGTTTAACTGATAACAAGTCAAAATGTAGTCCTTCCTGTTAACCCAAACAAACCTTGATACCATTTGAATATAGTGTGGAGTCAGGCCAGAATCAGCATGTGATTGGGAAATAGGTTGGTTAAGTTGCTTTGTGTATCAAATTACTTTATTTAAGTAGAATATATTTACGTGTTTAATGGAATCCAGACAAAACTTGAATACGTCTGACGATCACCCATAGCCCAACAATGTTTCCTTTAGTATACATGCATGTTAAAACTTAGAGATTTGTTTCGAGCCTTTGGCTATTAACCCTTTCGCTGCCAAACTCTGTCGTCTGCTAACTTTGTCGTCTGCTACAAATTTTCATTCTTTTGATTTTCTTCATTTTGCATAGGTAATCACAGATCCGGCTTTGGCAGCGAAAGGATTAATGTTAGAATATTTGCAAATATTGTAGAATCAGATTAAGTGAGATATAGAGGATATATTTGACTAGAGTTTGAAATGTCTGTTTTACCGTATCAATCCATACCCTGTCCACTATTTATGTAAGAAATAATGGCACCGGAAATATTTGTAAGATTTTTTATAATGGCATACAAAGACATGACATTTTTGCTCAGATAGAAACTGTAGAGACATATCTATATTATACCATAAGCAAACAGAGCAGACCTAGATTAGACGGCTCCTACAGGAACCATCTGATCTGGGTCTACTCTGTTTACAAATGCCTGAATATCAAACATATATAAATATAAGAGCTATGAACAACCCTTTACTTCATAAATACTGTATGAATATTAATTAATTTATTTTTTGTAATGACATATCGAGGGCTTGGTGCAAAACTATTCTAACTCCTTCACAATATAAACAAATATAGACACATTGAGTTATGAGTAATGTTACACGTGTCTAGTAGACGGCGAGATCACGAGGTTTACAGTAAGCCCAAAGCCCTAACCCATACCACATTTTAACCCATAGATAGCGCCCTTAACAGAGAGCTGTCGCCTACGTCAAATCTCCAACTTTGTGAAAATATAACCAAAAAACCACATCAACAGTCCCACAACCGGGTTGGATATAAGGCAGTATATCAATGCTAAAGAAACTGATCTTGACCATACTGCTCTGTGTCTAGCATCAACTAAACCCGTCAGAAAATAGTTTTCTCAACTTTCATAAAGGATATACCTGTACAAGTAGAACGCCACCCGGTGTTGACAAGCATGCACTCTTTGTCCGCCAATACAGTGTCGTCTTAAAAACTTGTCGTCTGCTTAATTATTCAAAACTGATTTTTCTTTAACTCCATCACAAGAATGTCAAACAGACTTGATAAAATCAAACTAGTTAAATATGGAGTGTCTCTGCTTCTAATCTAGATCCAATCTGCGTGCAGCGAATTCACCCTTAGTGTTTTTAGAGCTAAGTGATACCCAGGCTCTATACGTATATTGCAGTAGAACTTGTCCTAAGCGACCATCAAAAAGAGGTATATTTTTTTGGACAGACGGACAGGTGGTAGCTTAATGTAGGTCAAAATAATGCAGACCGCTCCTATAGGAGCTTCCTGCATTGCTTTTGCCATGCATAAGATTCCTGTGTTAAATTAATATAATATGGTCGCTTAAGACAGGTTCTACTGTACTATTAAACCTCTCTGTAGTATGTTTCTGGGGTTTTAAGACAGGTAGTTACTTAATGCAGGACAAAAGTTATGCACAAAAGCTCCTATATGAGCTTTGTGCATTATTTGTGTCCTGCATTAAGCAGTGACCTGCCTCTTAAGATAAGTATATGTTTATTGATTGTGTGGTCGCTGTAGACGTATTCTACTGTAATGTACTAGAAAACGACGGGTATGCTTGTTTGAGGAGCTATTTATATACTGCCTTCATAATCGAGTGGACGTTTAACCAAGATGTACACAGGAAAATGATATAGGTATGCGTTTTTATTGTTTACATTTTATTCTTTCTCTGCATATGTCGTCAAAACAGTGTTGTTCCTGGTCAAACGCCGACTTTTCAAGGCGGTGTCTAATCAGGGAACGTCACCGTTTTCTCAACTTTCTGTATACATGTATATCTATGGTTTCTTCCTTTGAAATTGCATTTTTCATTGAACATAAACATTTTAACAAAATTGACTTGCATACGACACTTGGATAAGTGAAAACGGTTTGGATCCAGATGCGTCCTACTGTTTGACATTTTAACATTTTTTTAAAAGAAACGAATGTAATAAGGAACATGTAGCCCTGATCAGACGTGCAATGGTAAATCTTGGTTTGCATGTTTGCCTATGCCAATGTCACCTCTAACCATGGCTGTTGACAACTCTTGACAAATAAACCTGACGTGTTATCAATTGTTTAACCTTTTGCATCGTGAACATTTGTATCACAATTCATGACTTCATGAATATTCATTAATTAAGAGTTTTTATTTTGCCATGTCGGAAACTGTTTAATCAGATCCTTTTGCATATAAGCAAACAGAGTAGACCATGATCAGACAAATCCTTCAGGAGCTGTTTGATCTGAGTGTACTCTGTTTGCAAAGGCGTTCAAATTCATATCTATGAGAGTTAAGGTTTAACCCATTCCTTCATAATAACCCATTCCCTCATATAGACGACTTTTGACGACTCTGTAAAATCACTTTTTGAAACCATTGTGATAAATAGAGCATTTGCTCATATGGAGCAAATGCTCAATTTATCACAATGGTTTCAAAACTACACAATTCTAAAAAAAATCCTTTTCTCTAGTTAAAGCTCCTTTTCGGTAGATTTATTCAAAGTTGGGTCTAAAATTAACCTATGTGGTAATGGGTTAACGCTTTTCATGCATTCGCAAACGGAGCAGCCATCTGATCATGGTC